>OX377621.1:40882568-42082568 GCA_947397865.1 Polietes domitor
TTTTCGTGACCCATTCTAATATATACGTGTAACTAAGCTCAGTTTTCTATTTGGTGATCTCCTTCTTTTCTTCTTTTTACATGAATTTTAATTTCAAAAGGACATAGATGTTTTAATATTTTTTCCTGCTGAACATACCACAAAAAAATGGGTATCAACTATAAGAGAAGAATATCTGTTAAAAATATGTCCATGCTGTTATCTGTAATAGTTTGGCATTAACAATCATTTCAAATTTTCCCCTTAAAAGTAAAAATAAATATTTTTTTGCCTACATTTCTATAGGCATATTAGAATTGAGTCCATTCATAAAATTTGTTATGATCCCCAATGATTATTATTCTTTCTGTGTGATCTGGTCGCAGAATATGTAACAATTTGTTATTTCCCTTTAGAGGTTTTGTGATTCCCTTTTAAAAGAATAATATTCTCCACATTTTTCTTTGCTATTGAAAAATATTAAAAATTTAAATACTAATTCATTCATCTTCCACATGCCATGTCATTCTATTTAAAATTCATAATTCCCGAATGAATTTTTGTGTTAATTTCACTTAAAATATTAATTTTAATTTTCCTCGTAAATATACATATGTACTTGTACATGCTAACGTGGTCAATTAAGTTGTTGTCATGCATTCCTCCTGTCTGCAGCTGTAACCATTTGTAATTGCTACATTTATAATCAAATTGTCTATAATATGTTGCTGCGGTGGCATATGGCATTTGTTACAGACAAAATTGTTGTTATCTAATAATAATTGCATTTGTTGTTTTTTTTTTTCACAAAGCTTTCCTCTAAGACAAAGACAAATGTGTAGTTTGAAGAGAAAACAAAGCAAAAATGGTTAACATATTACTCTTAAGTACCCATTAAGCATTAATAAATGTTGTAATGTCCAAAACAAGTTTTGGCTTCATTTAAAAGTCTTACGACCCCTAATAATAAAATAAAGTTAGGGCTAACAAGAGTGAGAGTTCGACTTATAAAGGGTGATTTTTTAAGAGCTTGATAACTTTTTTTTAAAAAAAAAACGCATAAAATTTGCAAAATCTCATCGGTTCTTTATTTGAAACGTTAGATTGGTCCATGACATTTACTTTTTGAAGATAATTTCATTTAAATGTTGACCGCGGCTGCGTCTTAGGTGGTCCATCCGCTTAGTCCAATTTTGGCATTTCCACGTTTTTGAGTAACAGAGACCCAATTGGTGCGAACGGCGACGAATCGAAAATTGGTGGTCATCATTAACACTGGCCGATACAGCTGCGATATTTTCTTCAGTTCGCACTCTACGTAAGCGTGTTGGTGGTTTAATGTCCAACAATGTAAATTTGGTGCGAAATTTAGTCACAATAGCCCGAATAGCCGCTTCAGTGGGTCGATCAAACTGACCATAAAATGGAAGCGCGCAATGAACTTTCTTAACAGAGCACGCATTTTGATAATAAAATTCAATAATTTGCAAGCGTTGTTCGTTTGTAAGACGATTCATGATGAAATGTCAAAGCATACTGAGCATCTTTCTCTTTGACACCATGTCTGAAATCCCACGTGATCTGTCAAATACTAATGCATGAAAATCCTAACCTCAAAAAAATCACTCTTTACTTCTCTGTGTTAGGTCAACCCTCAGGTTCTAATTTAATTATTATTATAAATTTAAATTTAATTATCATATTTAACGCGAATTACGGTTCTTTGTTATAATTTGTGAATTCTAATAATGACCGTAATTTATATTGAGATGATAATCGTAAAACCGGTTAAACTTAATTGAAAAATGATTTTGTAACAAATTCAGTTGGCAGTTGTTGTCAAATTGTTTTTTTTTTTCAGGGTACGAACAAATAAAACGCTGCTGCTTCTCTGAGATGCACCTATTTAATTTTACTAAAAATAGCGCTATCGCTTGACTTTTTCCTTAGAGTTCATGGTTTTTCGATTCGATGGTTTCCGATAGTTTTTTTTTCGTTTTTGGACACTTGTCAAAAACCGAATATGTACTACATACGCGGCAATCTCTTGAGCGGTCTGCTTGTTTTGTATTCAGCGAATATTTTACGTTAATGTGAATGTGTTATAAATCCGTCAAATATGACGTATTTACGGCATGTCCCTCTCTCATAGAAACGTGTCTTCGGTTATTGATCTACAACATGATTGGTTTTTATCTGAACTTGGCACATATTTTGTCGGTCAAGAAACTTTATTGAATAGCAATTAATCAGAAAAAATGTATTGAACTAGATTCTACAATTTTTTAGAAGATTTTTTTAATAATTTAAATAATTAAATAAATTAAATAATTAAATAAATTAAATAATTAAATAAATTAAATAATTAAATAATTAAATAATTAAATAATTAAATAATTAAATAATTAAATAATTAAATAATTAAATAATTAAATAATTAAATAATTAAATAATTAAATAATTAAATAATTAAATAATTAAATAATTAAATAATTAAATAATTAAATAATTAAATAATTAAATAATTAAATAATTAAATAATTAAATAATTAAATAATTAAATAATTAAATAATTAAATAATTAAATAATTAAATAATTAAATAATTAAATAATTAAATAATTAAATAATTAAATAATTAAATAATTAAATAATTAAATAATTAAATAATTAAATAATTAAATAATTAAATAATTAAATAATTAAATAATTAAATAATTAAATAATTAAATAATTAAATAATTAAATAATTAAATAATTAAATAATTAAATAATTAAATAATTAAATAATTAAATAATTAAATAATTAAATAATTAAATAATTAAATAATTAAATAATTAAATAATTAAATAATTAAATAATTAAATAATTAAATAATTAAATAATTAAATAATTAAATAATTAAATAATTAAATAATTAAATAATTAAATAATTAAATAATTAAATAATTAAATAATTAAATAATTAAATAATTAAATAATTAAATAATTAAATAATTAAATAATTAAATAATTAAATAATTAAATAATTAAATAATTAAATAATTAAATAATTAAATAATTAAATAATTAAATAATTAAATAATTAAATAATTAAATAATTAAATAATTAAATAATTAAATAATTAAATAATTAAATAATTAAATAATTAAATAATTAAATAATTAAATAATTAAATAATTAAATAATTAAATAATTAAATAATTAAATAATTAAATAATTAAATAATTAAATAATTAAATAATTAAATAATTAAATAATTAAATAATTAAATAATTAAATAATTAAATAATTAAATAATTAAATAATTAAATAATTAAATAATTAAATAATTAAATAATTAAATAATTAAATAATTAAATAATTAAATAATTAAATAATTAAATAATTAAATAATTAAATAATTAAATAATTAAATAATTAAATAATTAAATAATTAAATAATTAAATAATTAAATAATTAAATAATTAAATAATTAAATAATTAAATAATTAAATAATTAAATAATTAAATAATTAAATAATTAAATAATTAAATAATTAAATAATTAAATAATTAAATAATTAAATAATTAAATAATTAAATAATTAAATAATTAAATAATTAAATAATTAAATAATTAAATAATTAAATAATTAAATAATTAAATAATTAAATAATTAAATAATTAAATAATTAAATAATTAAATAATTAAATAATTAAATAATTAAATAATTAAATAATTAAATAATTAAATAATTAAATAATTAAATAATTAAATAATTAAATAATTAAATAATTAAATAATTAAATAATTAAATAATTAAATAATTAAATAATTAAATAATTAAATAATTAAATAATTAAATAATTAAATAATTAAATAATTAAATAATTAAATAATTAAATAATTAAATAATTAAATAATTAAATAATTAAATAATTAAATAATTAAATAATTAAATAATTAAATAATTAAATAATTAAATAATTAAATAATTAAATAATTAAATAATTAAATAATTAAATAATTAAATAATTAAATAATTAAATAATTAAATAATTAAATAATTAAATAATTAAATAATTAAATAATTAAATAATTAAATAATTAAATAATTAAATAATTAAATAATTAAATAATTAAATAATTAAATAATTAAATAATTAAATAATTAAATAATTAAATAATTAAATAATTAAATAATTAAATAATTAAATAATTAAATAATTAAATAATTAAATAATTAAATAATTAAATAATTAAATAATTAAATAATTAAATAATTAAATAATTAAATAATTAAATAATTAAATAATTAAATAATTAAATAATTAAATAATTAAATAATTAAATAATTAAATAATTAAATAATTAAATAATTAAATAATTAAATAATTAAATAATTAAATAATTAAATAATTAAATAATTAAATAATTAAATAATTAAATAATTAAATAATTAAATAATTAAATAATTAAATAATTAAATAATTAAATAATTAAATAATTAAATAATTAAATAATTAAATAATTAAATAATTAAATAATTAAATAATTAAATAATTAAATAATTAAATAATTAAATAATTAAATAATTAAATAATTAAATAATTAAATAATTAAATAATTAAATAATTAAATAATTAAATAATTAAATAATTAAATAATTAAATAATTAAATAATTAAATAATTAAATAATTAAATAATTAAATAATTAAATAATTAAATAATTAAATAATTAAATAATTAAATAATTAAATAATTAAATAATTAAATAATTAAATAATTAAATAATTAAATAATTAAATAATTAAATAATTAAATAATTAAATAATTAAATAATTAAATAATTAAATAATTAAATAATTAAATAATTAAATAATTAAATAATTAAATAATTAAATAATTAAATAATTAAATAATTAAATAATTAAATAATTAAATAATTAAATAATTAAATAATTAAATAATTAAATAATTAAATAATTAAATAATTAAATAATTAAATAATTAAATAATTAAATAATTAAATAATTAAATAATTAAATAATTAAATAATTAAATAATTAAATAATTAAATAATTAAATAATTAAATAATTAAATAATTAAATAATTAAATAATTAAATAATTAAATAATTAAATAATTAAATAATTAAATAATTAAATAATTAAATAATTAAATAATTAAATAATTAAATAATTAAATAATTAAATAATTAAATAATTAAATAATTAAATAATTAAATAATTAAATAATTAAATAATTAAATAATTAAATAATTAAATAATTAAATAATTAAATAATTAAATAATTAAATAATTAAATAATTAAATAATTAAATAATTAAATAATTAAATAATTAAATAATTAAATAATTAAATAATTAAATAATTAAATAATTAAATAATTAAATAATTAAATAATTAAATAATTAAATAATTAAATAATTAAATAATTAAATAATTAAATAATTAAATAATTAAATAATTAAATAATTAAATAATTAAATAATTAAATAATTAAATAATTAAATAATTAAATAATTAAATAATTAAATAATTAAATAATTAAATAATTAAATAATTAAATAATTAAATAATTAAATAATTAAATAATTAAATAATTAAATAATTAAATAATTAAATAATTAAATAATTAAATAATTAAATAATTAAATAATTAAATAATTAAATAATTAAATAATTAAATAATTAAATAATTAAATAATTAAATAATTAAATAATTAAATAATTAAATAATTAAATAATTAAATAATTAAATAATTAAATAATTAAATAATTAAATAATTAAATAATTAAATAATTAAATAATTAAATAATTAAATAATTAAATAATTAAATAATTAAATAATTAAATAATTAAATAATTAAATAATTAAATAATTAAATAATTAAATAATTAAATAATTAAATAATTAAATAATTAAATAATTAAATAATTAAATAATTAAATAATTAAATAATTAAATAATTAAATAATTAAATAATTAAATAATTAAATAATTAAATAATTAAATAATTAAATAATTAAATAATTAAATAATTAAATAATTAAATAATTAAATAATTAAATAATTAAATAATTAAATAATTAAATAATTAAATAATTAAATAATTAAATAATTAAATAATTAAATAATTAAATAATTAAATAATTAAATAATTAAATAATTAAATAATTAAATAATTAAATAATTAAATAATTAAATAATTAAATAATTAAATAATTAAATAATTAAATAATTAAATAATTAAATAATTAAATAATTAAATAATTAAATAATTAAATAATTAAATAATTAAATAATTAAATAATTAAATAATTAAATAATTAAATAATTAAATAATTAAATAATTAAATAATTAAATAATTAAATAATTAAATAATTAAATAATTAAATAATTAAATAATTAAATAATTAAATAATTAAATAATTAAATAATTAAATAATTAAATAATTAAATAATTAAATAATTAAATAATTAAATAATTAAATAATTAAATAATTAAATAATTAAATAATTAAATAATTAAATAATTAAATAATTAAATAATTAAATAATTAAATAATTAAATAATTAAATAATTAAATAATTAAATAATTAAATAATTAAATAATTAAATAATTAAATAATTAAATAATTAAATAATTAAATAATTAAATAATTAAATAATTAAATAATTAAATAATTAAATAATTAAATAATTAAATAATTAAATAATTAAATAATTAAATAATTAAATAATTAAATAATTAAATAATTAAATAATTAAATAATTAAATAATTAAATAATTAAATAATTAAATAATTAAATAATTAAATAATTAAATAATTAAATAATTAAATAATTAAATAATTAAATAATTAAATAATTAAATAATTAAATAATTAAATAATTAAATAATTAAATAATTAAATAATTAAATAATTAAATAATTAAATAATTAAATAATTAAATAATTAAATAATTAAATAATTAAATAATTAAATAATTAAATAATTAAATAATTAAATAATTAAATAATTAAATAATTAAATAATTAAATAATTAAATAATTAAATAATTAAATAATTAAATAATTAAATAATTAAATAATTAAATAATTAAATAATTAAATAATTAAATAATTAAATAATTAAATAATTAAATAATTAAATAATTAAATAATTAAATAATTAAATAATTAAATAATTAAATAATTAAATAATTAAATAATTAAATAATTAAATAATTAAATAATTAAATAATTAAATAATTAAATAATTAAATAATTAAATAATTAAATAATTAAATAATTAAATAAAATAAAAAATTAAATAAAATAAAAAATTAAATAAAATAAAAAATTAAATAAAATAAAAAATTAAATAAAATAAAAAATAAAAGATAAATTAAATAAATAAATCAATAATTGAACCTCAAAAATGCAATAAAAATCCCTTTCCTATCATATTTGAATTCCCTTATTGGTCATGTCTCATAATTTTTACATTTATTACGAACATTTGTTGAGTGTCGATCAGTTTAATTGAAATATTCGTCTCTCATTTGAAACTGTGTGTTTTCTTCTTCTTTTGCACCCACTGTGCTGCCATTCAAAACTATGAACAAATCTTTCAATTCGTTTTCAATTCAATTATCCGGACACATGAAAATTTAATTAAATTATACACAAGAATTCTTCGTCTCTGTTTGTGTTTTCCAATTTGCCGCTTTGCTCTTCAGACAATTTCACTTGAACTTCACGAGGGTGTAATGAACTTTTCGCATTTTCAAGTGGTTTTTCTTTTCATTACACAAGGAAAAGAAACAACAAACAAAACCCGGCACAGCGATCATTTCTGTACATACTACATACATTTCTGTATGTGTGTACATATTTTCAAATTATGCGGATTTTCCTAACAATTGTTATGGGGTGAAGGTTGGTTGTTATGTTGGTGTAGGAAAATGTAGCGGCGTACAGACAATTAATTAAATTCCGCATTTTTGTGCGATCGCAAGTAATTACAACACGGTCAATCGGTCGATCGATCATTCCTCTTTAATCAAAGTGGAGCGATGAATTAATTGAATGCTATAAATACATACATATGTAATAATAAAAATAGCAGTAGTTTCTACTTGGGGCGGCCGCTCCCCACCAAAACAAGATCACCTTCAATTATGTGCGGTAATTTTGCGCAAAAAAGTGTCGACAAGTTCATCTCAAATACATGTGCTGGCTGGCGATCGCAAACTTCGCAAAACAGCTGTTTGACGCGGAATATTGTTGGCATTCATTATTCAGGTTTTTCGGTTTTTATAATTCTGAATGCGTACCTTTGTGTCGCTAGAGGGGTGGCTGGAGTCAACACTGGAATAATACAAACGAATTTCACAGTATTGCGAATTCATGTTTTGTATGTAGTTGCCAGCCAAGTGATAACACGGACGCCGACGCTAAATTCCCACAGTTGTAGCGCAGAAAAACGGTTTAATACCCGAGAGCGCGTAAATCGCTCTCAAGTTTTCTTTTTCTTCTGGGGTCTCAAAATTACTCAACTTGTTGTAATCAGCCATATCTATAGCCAATGATGTCAATTCGAAGCTTAGAGAATTTCGTGCTTTCAATTTATACATTTTTTGAGAGAATCTAGAAGGAAAAGAACAATTTTTAGAAAAAACGGTTTAATACCCGAGAGCGCGTAAATCGCTCTCAAGTTTTCTTTTTTTTTTTTTTGGTGTCTCAAAATTACTCAACTTATTGTAATCAGCAATATCTTTAGCCAATGATGTCAATTCGAAGCTTAGAGAATTTCGTGCTTTCAATTTATACATTTTTTGAGAGATTTTAGACGGAAAAGAACATTTTCTAGAAAAAAAAAAAAAACGGTTTAATACCTGAGAGCGCGTAAATCGTCCTCAAGTTTTCTTTTTCTTGTGGGGGTCTCAAAATTACTCAACTTATTGTAATCAGCCATATCTTTAGCTAATGACGTCAATTCGAAGCTTAGAGAATTTTGTGTTTTGAATTTATACATTTTTTTGAGAAACTCTAGACGGAAAAGAACAATTTCTAGAAAAAAAAAGGTTTAATACCCGAGAGCGCGTAAATCGCTATTAAAATTTCTTTTTCTTGTGGGGTCTCAAAATTACTCAACTTATTGTAATCAGCCATATCTTTAGCCAATGTTTGTCTGTTCAGTTATGAGGTTCTTTTTTGGCTCAATGGGTATGTCGATGAGCAAAATTGGGGTGAAGAGAATCCACGAGATATTTACGAGGCACTATTATATCCCCAAATATTCGCTTTTTCGGTGTGCTTTATGTGTGTTGGAATCGTTGGCCCTTACTTCTTTAAAAATGAGAACGTACCCGTTCAACGGTGAGAGCTGTAGAGCCATGATTGTATCATTTAGTGTCCCAATTGCATGGAATACCGATTGAAGACATTTCCAACAAGATGATTTCCATAAGTTATATAGCGCGTCCAACAATCGAATTATGGAAAAGAAAGGGTATCCCTGAGGTTGTGCGTTGGCTTTGTACCTTTGTAACTAAAGAACGAATAAAGGGTTATGAGTTTAGGAATGGTATGTTCGGAAGCTTTACAATTGGCAAATGCCGTCGATAACTATACCGAAGATAAGAATGATGGGATCAAAGACCGGTTCTATTAACTTTACAATCCCTTCCCGAAATAACATTGTTCTTGGAGACTTCAATGGTAGATTCCAGCACCGAAATATTCATGGGCGACTTGGTTATCACTAGATCAAAACGCAAAAAATCATATATGTAGATCATGTAATCATAGACCGAACCATACGATGTGCAAACATCGATTCGAACCACTATAGGCAAAACCAAAAACCTTCACTACTTATTTTTCGGGTCCGCTTCTAATTATTTTTATAAAGGGATTGTAAAAAATAAGTACTTCCACTCACGCATACAAAAAGTTAATATATAAGTACTGGTTGGTAAGTATGTTGGTTGACGCTGTTGTGTGTTGTGGTTGGTGGCTTGAACAAACACAGCAAAACATTTCTCGCAACTTCAAGTTATTGCAACTTCATTATATTTCAAAATTTGTATGATGAACAACCACATCTCGGCTAGCGAACGTATACACAATAAATACAGTTTTGTTGTCGTAACAAAAGGTACGGAACAATAAGAAGAATGGGAAATGTATTTTCCATTCTGCAAAGAAATAACTCGCATTCCGCGTAACTACTAAATTTTCTTCATCAATCGAAAATATCTTCGATTGACGGTCGCGGCAACATCGAAATGGCTTATGACAAAGCTACACACAACTCTATGTGTAGCAAAACATGGATGTGTTGTTACCAATAACTACTTTTTTAAGCAATTATAAGGAGTCCATTATTTCATACTTCAAAAGAATGCAAGGAGTAATGGGCTGTCATTAGTAGGTAATGCAAATAATAATGAGGTGGCATTACCGAGTTTTTGCTGGGTAGCTACAATCTAGTCCACTCGGCTCTCCGAAATGCTTCAAGAAAATACTCGACTACCTACCATATGCGAACAGTGGGCATACATGACCCAAAACTATCCTCACTACTGCCGAAGAGGTACTCGGCTACAAGATTGTCGCAAATCGGGATGCCACTGCAAGAAAAAATGCCAAATATCGAGCTATCCTTCATCCAGCCTCTACGTGAGACAAATCTGAGGTGTAGGGAGAAGAGAAAGGACGAGCGAAGCATTTTTAGCCGTAAAAAAGCGTGACTCTGAATAAATTGAGATACATTACGACAGGAATGAACCGCAAATATTCTTCCAAAATATAAAGCGTCAATCTGAAGGATTCAAATATGGGGCGTCTCACAGTGGAATATTTTCATACAAGCTGCTGCAAAAATTAGAAGGAATAGAGCTAGAATCTTTGAAGTTTTCCCTAATATTGTCAAATTAGATAAAAAATGTTTGTTTAAATCTGCCCACAACCACGCCTATCTCCCATGTAACAAAAAACATCATATATTTTTTAATTATAAAATATACGTTAATACAAATCATTTCAGTCCACATTTAAATGAAAATTGTCCACATGGAAATTTTATTTTTTACGATTTTTTTATAATTTTTGATAAAACCACTGTACATTTTAATAGATGGCAACCAGCTCTTATATCTTAATAAATAACTTAAGCTTAATATATCAGCTCAACGTTTGCAAAAAACAAGTGTTAATAGCTTACCGTTTTTTTTATTTGTTAATAAATCAATCATTCCAAATAACCATATTATAGACATTAGGATGGGTTAAGAAAATAAATGGCAGTAATGATGATTGGCTTGTTTAATAATGATCTGCAAAATATTTTGGTCCTAAGTCAAGCCTTCTGTCAGCTAAATACTCCTGAAAACACTTCTAAATATCATGTTTATTGCGTGTAATTTTTTATGTTGCAGTTTTGTCCATTTTTTTCTGGATAAATAGACATTAAATACAAATTTTTATTCTTGTCTTAGAGTAACTCATTGGTCGTATTATTGCTATTCATTTTTTTACAGAATACTTCCACCAAATACGCAAAAGTTTTCGGTTGCCACTATGAAACAACACAAAAAAATACTATAAACGTTCAATAATTCCACCTATAAGTTACTCTAAGACAATAATCTACATTTTTATTTAAAGATCTTTCAATGATCAATATTTGACAAAACGGCAATACAAAAAAAAAATTACACGGGATAAACATGATTTCGGAAGCATTTAGCTCACAGATGGCTTTTTCTAGGAACGATATAATTTGCTAATCACCATTAAACAATCCAAACTTTATTTTCGTGGGGTGTCTGGAAATTGTTTTTCTATTTCTATGGCCTGCGACCCAGCCTAATATACATTATTTCACGCCATTCTGCTGTATTTTTTAAGGTACACTTTTAGGAATATCTTCCTACCTTCATTTTGAGCTCGAATCCCTAAAGTACACCAGCCTTATATACATTATTTCACGCCATTCTGCTGTATTTTTTATGGAACACTTTTAGGAATATCTTCCTACCTTCATTTTGAGCTCGAATCCCTAAAGTATGCTTTAAATAATTTGTCGAAAACGAACGAAGAGTAATATTGTTTTAACTTTGGCTTAGAATGTTTTACCATTTCAGTAATTAAATCGATATTTGTAGCCATAAGCGGAATTTTGTTTTTAAACTGAATAAACAAGACACTGGTTTATCAATATCTGTAAATGTCGAAGCATCGGTTGGACTCGCTGATATAGTATAATGCAACCTTCAGATAAAGCGAAGAAAGTCGGAAGAGGAAAGCTAAAATTTTTAATACAAATGAATAAAGAAGATCTCCTGTTTTCCCGTGAACTAAGTTAAATTTTAATACGAGATACATACTCTAATATGATGAAGTTTTTATCTATTTTAGTTTTTTCGTTTGTATTTTTTTGGTCTGTAATCAATATTTGATTTGAACTGGAATATTGTCCTGGCTCAAGACCATTTTGCATCTATATTTAATAGAATGCTAATTTATTTATAAATGGCATGGCGACATTTATTACTTAGCTGCAGACTACCACGATCATGATTTCGACCATGTCAAAAGTCTTTTCAAGTGGCTTCGCAGCGACTTTTCAACATCAAACCCGGCCTCTATAAGGAGATGATTCTCACAAACGAACGAGAATCACAACTCACTTGCCAAATTTGCGTTCAAAAAAATCGCACCAAGTAATAAAGCACACATGCCATCTTACAAGCATTTCATTGAGTTGCATATGTAAGTATGTGTATATGTAGGTATAATTACCCAGCAATACTTCTGCCGTGCCAACGCTCATTTGTTTTAGTTTTTTTCTTTTTTATCTATTTTAACATTTATGAACTTAAAATACATCCACAGCAATATTTAACTGCGTTATCGCCATTTTTTTACAAAATGCTTAATTGGAATATTCTTGGCAGAATTCCATCAACAAGTCGAGATTTGGGCACATAAAATTTGGGAGTTTTTCCGCTGATAATACGCTGTGCGTCTTCCTGTAAGATAGCTTCCCAGCAAAAACTTCGTAATGACACCTCATTATTTTTAGCATTACCTAGTAATGACAGCTCGTTACGCCCTGCATTATTTTGAAGTATGAAATAATTACTTCCTTATAATGGTTTAAATAAGTAGTTATTGGTAAATTAAATTTCATAGAACTTCAGATTTTAAAAAATTATTTTCTACATTTTTGTGATGAGTCAGAGAATAGCAGTGCTGTTGTGATCGCAGCTTAGTTATCGAGGCTTAAAGAAAAACAGCCCTAATTTCTATATTTAACAAGGCTGATTGTTAACAAGTCGATACAAAATATATAATTTAATAAAAATGTTGTTTTCATCACTTATTAAGCCCATTATTGATAATGCATTATTTGGCTAATTATCAATAATGACTTATTGTGTATCTTCCTGAGGCCACTTATTTTACAACTCGTGTAGAAGTACTTATTTCTCAACTTTTGTAAGCGTGCATGGAAGTACTTATTTTTTACAATCTCTTTATAAAAATAATTAGAAACGGATCCGAAAAATAAGTAGTGAAGGTTTTTGGTTTTGCCTTATTCCTCACATTACTTGGTAATGAGAGTTTTTGCTGGGTTCCTAGCGATAGCAATGACAATCTAGTAACAGATGTTCAAGATACTCTTAGGTTGTGAAAATAACACTTTTCCAAACTTTTAGCAGGCGATCAAGTAAATTATATCGCCAATGGAGATTCCGCACCTTAAAGGGTAATCAATAATGACGGTTTAGGTATAGCTCGACTGAAGAATAATAAAGCTGCAGGAGCCGATGACCTCGCGGTAATGTTATTTATAGTGGCGAAGAATTGTTTAGGTGCATGTACCAACTTTTATCCAAAATATGGAGCTAAGTTTTACAGACTCTAGTAAAAATTAGATGGGGTTAGAGGAAGTTTGCAACTTTTCCCCCAAAAAACAATGATGAATGATTTCATTGGTAGAATGCAATTTTTTCTATCAGTATAGGTAGAAGATCTGGATCTGACACCTTTCGACTTCTTATGTAAATCAACAATACAATCATCTATCACTGCTAAAGTCCTTATTACACTCGCTTTTTGTGACATTTTTCTTTTCTTGGAATGAGAGCAGGTATATTTCTATTTCCCCAAGCTTTGTAGCTAAAATTGGGCAATTTTTTAAAATAAGAGAAATAAAATAACAAAAAACTCTCTAAATTGTCAACATCGTTTTCATGCTCAACTCAATTCTGGCGATCGTTGTGCTTTGCCGTGTTGTGCTGTGTGCTGTATAGTATCAAAAGTATTTGTTCGACAACACTTCACAGTCAGTTCAGTACGTGCTCTCGTAACGTCTAAACGTGTGCGTGTGTGTCTGCGTCTGTCTGTCCGTGAGGATCGTTGCGTTCAACTTCTAAAGTTCTGAGGTAAAACAAAAAGAAAAATTCAAATGAATACGAAAATGAAAATGGGCAAATTGCCTTCACGAAAGTTTTGCAAATATCAACAAAAATTTATACATTCGCGCTAAATTAGCAACAAATGTTGAAAGAGAAAAAAATCATGCAAATTATTACGAAAAAAAAATAATAAAAAATGCAAATTATAGCAAAATTTGCAACACGTGTAATTACTTGACGGCACGTGGTGAAGGTGTGTGTGTGCGTGTGTCGCTATAGTGAGTGTGAGTGAGTGAGCGTGAGGTCTTGATCTGGTATTTCCGCATTTCTAATTTACATCAGAAGTGTTTCTGTACAGCCATGTAAATGTACATACCTACTTCTGTATTTAAATATAAATTTACAGACATGTGTGGGAATGTCTTATTTTATCTCAATGGTTATAGTCCGTCCGGTTGTGGAACACGTTCTGGGGGAATACACAAGAAAAGAAAAATGTCATCGTACTCCGATTTGGTAATATAATGTGTTTTGTGCGGGTGTAAGTGTGCGATTTTTTCGTGACTCTTTTGTTTGGGTTTTTTTGTATGTGTGTTTTGAATGTGGGTCAAATTGAATTCTTATTAAATTGTGCGTGTGTTTGTCATGGGATTTTTTTTTTCACAAAGTTTTTATAATGACAATAGCCGGAAATTTTCCTAATCTCTGAGGTGGTGGCAAGGAAACAATTAAAATGTCGAAATCTGTTTGTTCCGGTTGCCAAATCTGTTTTTTTTCTATTGTTTCTGTTTCTTGTGATCGTCTAAAAATATCGGGAAATTCAAAGTGTTTGGTTTTGGTTCGCAATCAATACAAACAAATGTTTATCTCTTTCTTATCGTCATTTTCCGTAAGGTTGTACCGTATTTTATTTTATCGCATGAATCAATTTTGTGACTCATCACTGGGGTATACCAGCGGCACTTTGTACTCTATATTATATTGTGCTTTATATTTTGTATAATCACTGAAATAAATTAGATATGAAGTATGTGAATATTTTAAATAAATAAAAAAACAATATTGCTAAGATTTATTTTCAAAGTTCAATAACCGCGCAATTCACACGAATCAGTACAAAACAATCAACTAATCATGCGTTTAATTCGTTAGATTTGTGCCAAAAATTCTTTCAGTTTTAATCTACAGAACATTGCATATGTTTATTTTCGACCTAAGAAGGAATTTCCCCCGTTTATTACCCACATGCCGAACGGAATCGTGCAGTAACTAAATATAATGGCATTAGTGTGTGATTCACTAACAAATTGTTGTTGCGGTTACAACATAAAATAAATTTTTGTTTAACTTAGTTTGTTAAATTTCTTATCATAACATTATTTCAAACTGTTTTTGTGGTAATATCATCTTCATTAAAAACCACCAATGAAAGTAAATTTTCTCAATTGTTCTCCAACAACGATTTCTCCAAACGGACCGAATTTAGATTCAAATTTACGTTGATGATAACGGCTTTATTTGCGCATGGTACCCTTAAAAATAATTAAACAAATGTAAGCAAAAAATAGATTTTACGTATGACCGGAGATTTTGAAATTATGTAATCTCATTATTTTCTTTCAATTGAAAGTTTTAAATGGCCTCTTATAATATTCAGAGCGGAGAATATAATCGATCTTTAAAAAAATAATTTCCATCCAATATACTATCTATAGTTAGTTTAGGGATTTCTACGTCCTGACAGACCAAAAAACAGACATAAACATGTTTTTTTGTTCGTCATTTGTAAAGCTTATGAAAAAAACTTTTAATGAACATATAAACTTTACAATTTCCAGTCACCCCACGAAAATAAAGTTTGAATTGTTTAATGATGGTTTGCAAAATATTTCCTCCTAGATCAAGCCGTCTGTGAGCTAGACGCTCCTCAAAATACCCTAAAATCATGTTTTTTGTGCTACATTTTTGTCTTTTTTTTTTCTGAAATAATAGACCCTTGAAAGCACTTTAAACATAAATTTTGATTCTTGTCTTAAGTAACTTATTGGTCGAATAATTGGACCTTTATAGTAATTTTTTGTGTGTTTTTTAAGTGACAACTGAAATAATTTTCGTTTTTGGTGTTAGTATTTTATAGAATATAAATAGCGACAGTCAATACCTTTCGAATGATGCCTAAGTGATGAACATCGGAATTAAATTAACGCCGCAGCGTTCATTTTTGTAAGAAGAGTTTGAAGTTTTTGGCTCTGAAAATTCATCTCTTGTATTTAATTATTTTACAGACAAGGAGTCAGTGACGGCATTTTTCGTCTGATATTCATTATTTAGCCATCATTCGAAAGGTATTGATTCCTTCTATTTATTTTTCGTAACACCCCTTGAAAATGTTTCCAAGAAATATGAGTTTTTAGCTGTCACTTTAAAAAACCACAAAAAATCTATGTAAACGACCAATAATACGACCAATGAGTTATTCAAAGTCAAGAATATGAAATTATATTTAAAGTGCTTGCAAGTGTCTATTAATTCAGGAAAAAAATTTGGACAAAAATGTGACTTAAAAAATTACAAGGTAAAAATTCGATTTTTAGATGTGTTTTCAAGAGCGTTTAGCTCGCAGGTGGCTAGTCCCAGCGACGAAATATTTTACAGATCATCATTAAACAATCCAATCTTCGTTTTTGTGCGGTGACCGCATCAAGTTTTTCGTGAACCATCCTATTGTACATATATAGATGATACTTTGAGCAATATAAAAAAGAAAATTGGAAAAGTTATATATAGTCAGTGTGACCATGTTTTGAACCCCTTTGCTGGGGTTCATCTGAAAAATTCAAACATTTTTTTTCTTATACAGGAAGGTTATGAAGGTTTTTTTTTCTAAAAATGTCAGCTGTTACAGAAAAACACGTATTTTCATCAAAATGTTGGGCAAAAAATTGCATAACTTTTGAACAGGACCTCAAATCAAAAAGGTCCTACGATGGAATGAAAAATTAAGCCAAATCGGTCGATAGTCTGAAAAAAGTCGTTTCGAGAAAAACGCAAAAAAAATATGCTGACTCTACCTCGCCAATTTCTAGCGCTGTAACGTTATGTGGAGACGAAAAAAATTTTGCCTGAGGCAAATTTAATTTTTTTAATTCAGTATTTGTTTGTAAAGAAAACATAAATTTTTTCGCACATTTCTTCACTGGCATCTTCTTAATATGGAAAGATTTTTAAAGTCAATGGACGGATTTTTTTCGTAGCAAGGACTGAAAATTCCCACTCATAGTTAGATTATGTAAGCAATTTTTTTAAACTGTCCTCCTTATATTCATATAAAATATGAAAATATAAGCTCTTGAGGTGTTCTTTTGCATTTAAAGAAGTTTATGTTTTCAATTTCTTGAAGCTGTATTTATTTAGTATGTACACTATAAAACAATATTCGCGAGGCCGACCGATGTCTCTGCATTTACAAATATTCTTATTCTATTGTCTGTCTTAATTATTAATTTTAAAAAGAATATTCTGCTTATGGCTGTAAACATTACTGCAATGGTAAAACCTTCTAAGCCAAAAATAAAGAAAAATTGACTGTTAATTTATTTAAAAATATTATTTTGAAGCATACTTTAGGGATGTAAGTTTTTATGGAATATAAATATTCAGCTGATATATTAAGCTGAAGTTATGTTTAAGTTAAAAGAGCTGGATGCCATCGAAAATACAATATTTTTATTAGAAATTTAAAAAATCAAACAAAAACAAACTAAAATTTGTATGTGGGCGTGTCGGCACTGGCAATTTTCATTTAATTGTGGACTCAAATGAAATCTCTGGTAATGATTTTTATAAACGTAAATATTAAAATAAGAAATTTATGAGGGTTTTTCATCTTATGTTAAATGAGAGGTAGGCGAGGTTGTTGGCGGATTTGAACAACGACTTTTTTGAACTAATTTGACAATGAAGGATATGTGTTTAAGATCCTAGCTCTATGCCTTCTAATTTTTGCCAAAATCCATACCAAACAGAGTGTGGGTTCTCTGAACCCCATATGCGGCAATTTTGCTTATTAACATAGCCACCGAGATGAAAATGAGCTTTATCTGAAAACATGAACATTTTCCACGTACATTTCTAACAATTTGGGTTAAAGACTCACTACTTTGGAAGTAAGTTTTTAATATTTTCCAATTTTGTTTGAGCGTATAGCGTCACATTTTGCAAATGTCAAACATAAACCAGAAAATAAAAATCGGTAGTTCTAATTTAAAGTGTTCAATGGCCCACCCTATACATATGTAAACAAGGCGTATTTATAAAGGTGATAGCAGGAGCCCAGCTGACTGAATTTTTTTCATTCAAAAGTAACCGAAACTGTCAAATCCCACATATTTTGCTTTGACAGTATGGCTCACCGTTCAAAAAATTACTTGTATTTTGTTGTTGCCGAATTTGTTTTTGCTCTGCTACTATCACCTGTATAAATACGCCTTGCATGTAAATGATCTATGGATAAATATAGAAGTTTACGCAAACGAATATTTTAATCCATAAAGTTTGTATTGTCGTTCTCGAGTTTAGAAAGCCAAAATACAAAATGTTATACATAGCCCTTCGATAAAATGTTTGCAAACTATTGTTATTTTTCTGGAAACAGAATTTTTGTCACAGACACAAACTATACTGATCACAAGCACCAGAAGTTTTTTCCAATGAATGCTTGGCATCATGTCCAACATATTTCTTGGCTCCTTTTCCACAACTTCTCCATTTAAACAAAATGAGCTAGGAGGTCCACATTTTCCAAATATACGTCTAATAGTTGTGCATTGGTTCGGGTAGCAAAACATCAACCTAAAGGACAAATTTGGCCCTCACAAATTTTTTAGACGATTTCTGTTTTAAATATTATTTTGACATTAATGTAGTCGTGTGTGGCATTAAAAGTAATTTTAAATTTTGCCACTATTTGACTAAGAATGTTAAAAATAACAAAAATTCCGTCTACTTTTGCAAACGAGGCAATTAAAAATTTGACTACATATAATGATTGCTACCCAAATTCTTTATGAGAGATGAATGTGATTATATAAAAAATGCAAGAATTTCTTTACGATGATTGTATTTTGTTGATAGAAATTTTTGGAATTCCACCACAAAACAAAACACTTGATAAAGAACAGAGACCACAGTTGAAAGCTCAACAATTTATTTATTCTTCATTCATTTATTAAAACATTCATTGGTACTTACTAACCTCTCTTCAATATATACTAGAGATATTTTAAAAATTGTGTTAACAAACAATAAACCAGACTGGTGTTTGTTTTAACATGAATAAATACATATATAGCAAATCATACATTTCTAAAAATAAATGATTATTAGTTTCCATTTTCTTCCAAATGCCAGTACAAACATATATGTATGTATAGGCATTTCCTTCCGTTTACGAAAAATTAAAACAACTTTAAAGAGTGTTTATATTTAATACATACCGAAGAGCTAAACTAATAATGCACAACAAGAGTCGTGTTGAATTTATTTGTTTATTTCAAAACATTTAAATCATTGAGTGCTGTGAAGAGAGGGAATATGTTAAAGCTACATATGAATTGATAGACAAGAGGTCAGTTTTAGTTCGATGACGAAATCTTAGTTCATCTTAATTAACCTTTAGAGATTTAAATATTTTTATGAAATAAACTAAGGGAAGCGAAATAAATTTCAAAAAAGCTTAAATTTAAAATGAAATTTTAACTCATTTTTGAAAACCTTTTCCGCGACCTGGTCGAAATTCAAAGACTATTATTTCACAATTCATATGTGTCAATAAATTATTGAATTTAAATCATTCTGCTAAATTTATCGAGTTCTATCATGCTCGCCCTAGATTTTCTTACGCGTGTGTGTGAGTTCATCTAACATTTTAAAATTATTTTATGAACACAGTCAGCCAGCCAAGTTTGTAAATATTTAAATTAGGGATGCACTTAGATCTGAGTCAATGTTTTTGTTTGCGTAGGTATCTCTCCTCTAATGGATTCGATAACCAGATACTTGGACTGCACGTTTCCCTTATATCACTGAGTCGAATGCATATTTATATACTAATAAATATATATATACAGTTCTATATACATCCACATGTATATGATTGTTTGAACATTTAAATCTTTTGTGTTGATCTTTCTCTTAAACGGACCGCCTGCGCCCCGCTCACTGACCCCTCGACTTTTGCTGCACCGAAAGTGTAGAGCAACAACAAAGAAATGTTTTAAATAAACATTTAAAATTTTAATTATATACGAACTTTCTGTTTAGAAAATAAACAAAAGTAGAAACAAAATTTAATTACAATTTATATTGTATGTAAGGTGGCAGGGTAGGGCAGGGACGCGTACGGAGTAGACCCCATGGCAGATATAAACCAATGGAATTAGGATTTCTTTAAAAAGTCAACATCAGAACACCGTTGGGAAAATAAACATTTTTGGGATTTGACAGCAATTTGGCAGGGTTCTGTGCAAACATGTCTTGGGAAAAGAAATGGTCAGGAGTTTTCTTTAGAAATATTTCAATTATTGAGGGAAACTGAAATCCAACGGAAGGGAAATATATATTTATGTACTAAATTTTGTTTTACCAAATGTAGTTTTTTGAAATTCACATGAAGTGGGGAATTTCGGGGAAACAGGGATGAATCAGTAATTTGATGGTACTCTTGTGTTGATAATATTCTTGATTATGTTGATAAATTGAGAGATAGATAGTACCAACGAAGCTGTTGCAGAAATGCTAGGTATAAGCTAGGCAACCGCTGCCAACAAGCCCATTAGCTTGCATTCTTTGTTAAGTATAACTGGAGGTCATTTCAAGTATATCAGATAATCATATAGTATTTTAAAATTTTCCCATTTTTGACTTTATTTATTTTTTCCTTTAAAAAGCAAACAAAATCAATGAAATATATATAAAAATATACTAATAGACACGCCCATCTGCTAGATACGACAAATAACCCCATCTTAATTTTGCTTAATAAATAATTAATTAGCATAAGAAATCTATCCTTTAAAAATGCTTCGAAATACTTTAAAGACATTTATTTCTAAAGTAGCCTTTAGTTTATACCATTGTGACAAACAATTTTTTGCTATAGAAGTCGTCTGAATTCTCTCCCACTTGCAAATAATCACATCCAAAATTGTTTAGCGCCTTTACACTTATTAAATGAGAAAAGGGGCGTTTACACATGAATATTTGTACAACTTGAGAGTAATTCATAACAAAACAAACAAAATTTTTGATGAAAAGGAAATCTTTTCTGCTATAGCCTTAATAAAGCAAATAGTAGACGTGTTAAAAGAGAAAAGGGGCGTTTACACATGAATATTTATTGTACAACTTGGGAGAAATTTATAACAAAAACTTAAAAATTTATTCGTTTTCTGATGAAAAAGAAATCTTTTCAGTTATAGTCTTTTATGACTGCATTGCGAAATCGATCTAAGGTCGATTTCTAACATTTTCTACGAAATAATACCATATTTATGCTCTGCAATTATAAATAAAGATGCGCCTGCAAATTGTTTCTTATAACATGGTCAAAACATCTCACAACACAAAAAAATTCTAATCTTTTTTTTTGTAAAATCCGGTGAAACATATTAACATATTTCACATATCGTATTCAATCATTAAATCTAAACTTGACAAATATATTTCAAATTTTGATAATTATACGTTTGTTTTATTTTTCAGTCGTGAAATACAACCTTGATCACGCAAAATGTGTGGAGTTCTTGAAAATTTTCAAAAAATTAAAAAATATATAAATTATAAATATTTTTAGTGATATTTAAATAAAAATTAAAAAAGGGTATACAATTTTACATTTATTCATTGATTTATTAAAAAATAATACAAAATATTTTTGAGCCAGGATTTTTTTCAACCCATTCATCAACCCATTTTTTTTCAGTGTATTTTCGATTGTTTCGGCTCGAATCTCTTCAATGGCAAGCTCGATTTCATGTTTCATCACAATTTCGGCAGATTATTCGATTTTCAAAAATAGTGCATATTATCAACCCATTTTTTTCAGTGTATTTTCGATTGTTTCAGCTCGAATCTCTTCAATGGCAAGCTCGATTTCATGTTTCATCACAATTTCGGCAGATTATTCGATTTTCAAAAATAGTGCATATTATATAAAGGGTGATTTTTTAGCTATTATCTTTTTGGCAACACTGATTTAAACAACTGACGCACGTTTCGTGTTTTGTTTCACTGAAAAAATAAAAAAAAACTTTTAAACTTCATAAAAATTAAGAAAAGAATATGAGATTCGTGTTGGAGAGAGTGTGGTAGACGAGGTACAAAATCTGACCACATAATTCATAATAAGAAAGAAATTGGTCTGGGTCTTATCGATATCTCGCTTAGTTATCGATTTATCGGAAGTTTGTAAAATCTATTTTTCGTTCCAATGGACTCAAAATCGAAAATTAGAAGAAAAAAATCGTCGATAACTTTTTAGTTGCCGATAACTGACTTAGTAATCGATAATATCCATAGTTATCGGTTGTGGAAATTCTATACAATCTACAATTTCAAAGAAATTCAATAACAAAACTAATTATTACATTAAAAAGGAAAAAAAATCGCGCGATATTTTTTTATATTTTTAGAGCAGCTCTTTAGAGCCGTCGAACTTATTCTACCAAAAAAAGAGATTGACTTAGTAATCGATAATTTCCATAGTTATCGGTTGTGGCTCCTTAGAGCCGTCGAACTTATTCTACCAAAAAAAGAGATTGACTTAGTAATCAATAATTTCCATAGTTATCGGTTGTGGAAATTCTATAAAATTTTAAATTTCAAAGAATTTCAATAAAAAAAAATAATTATTACATTACAAAGGAAAAATTATAAAAAAATCTCGCGATATTTTTAGAGCAGCTCTTTAGAGCCGTCAAAATTATTCTACAAAAAACAAAGATTATTTAAAAAAATCGACCGTTTTTTGTCAAATAATTAAGCGATTTAATAATATTTTTAAAAGTAGATGTAGACGAGGATGCAACTTAATTCGATCTTTTTAATTTTTCCGCAAATGCAGCAATAGTGATTTTACTCAAATTTAATAGTCCATTGAATTGTGCTTTTAGGCTAATAATTTCAATTTTCCAAAAATTTTCGCCCTCAACATAAATTGCTACCATAATGATGTTCCTCCAATTCGATGGGAAATTTCTTCATATGGGGTGGGACTATATTTTTCGGGAACATTGTAGAATATTTAAAAAATTTAAAAAAAAAATACTTTACTTTTCCTGTCTATTTTTGAGTTTCCTATAAAAGTCAGTTTTTCCGATATTTTTGGTGTATATAACTCGAAATTTATGGAGAATTGATTTGATCTCGTGTATTGTCCTTGTTCAAGACTTTTTTAAATATATATTGCAAATTTTTTATCGAGAATTTTTTCCGATTTTTTCGCTTTTAAAAATAACAAAAAATGATGGATTGTTTTTAAATTTACAATTTCGATAACTATAGTTATCGAAATTTTTTTTTTTTATTTTTTTAACTAAGCAAGTTATCGATAGCATGTAGACCAATATTCATTCTTATTTTAAGGTCCTCTTTCCAGAAATATATTCAAATCTTGAGGCCTCTGATATCAAACTCTTGCCACGTTGTTCTTCCCTCCAAAGACAACAACGAGTTCACTTTGTTCCCTGGTCCCACGTTTGTAAACGCAAATGAATTATTTGCTTTAGTATGCTTAATTGTTTATAAACAATACGACCCAATTATAAATATCATCATTCTTCTGGCATTTTTATATACTCTACATCTTGACAGGCGATTCTCAAACAAATTAGAAAGAAAGAAAGAAAAATTATCCAGCATTTTCATAATGTTTACATACATTTTTCCACAATATAAAGCAGAGGGCAAGAAGTCATGTGATCATGCGTTATCAGTTCAAACACAAAAGAATTCTTTAAAAAATTCATATTTTTCCATTCCTCCTTATTTCTTTCTTTAATTGATTTAATTTATCAACACTTCTCTGGCGGTGTCTTCCAACACCGGCCATCTTGCCATTACTTAATAATATCTATAATGACTGGGGGCTGGCTTTACATGTTGGATGGTTAAAAAACAGCCATCATCAATCATTCATATGTATGTTATAATATTAATTAATGTTTGTGTTATTTATAAATATTTAAAATTAAATTTCGGTGTGTATTTCTTTCCACAGAAAAAGAAAACAAAAAAAAAATTATTGTATATTTTGTGAAAAGAATTCGTTCGTTGGTTCGTTTTTTTACAACATTCCGTTCAAGGTCGTACAGGTTTGCGTGGGGCGGAACATCTGCAGTTGGTCTTCAGGAAATGACCCAATTTTCCCAATGTTTATATCACACATAGTCAATGTTGTACATATGTATGTAAATTGTTGATATTTTTCAATATACAATTTTGAAAATTTTGGATATTACATAGAGACCACGACATTCAAATACCGCCGACACTTTGACAGTAATAAATCTAAATAAACATTTGTCGGAAATGATAAATATTTAGACAAGAAAAATTACCTAAGGTCAGTTCTGTAGAATAAGACAGAAATCACATGAGAAAAGTTCCTTTTCTAAAAATATAAGCAAATTATTTTTTAACAAAAAAATAAATATTGATAAGAGGTGTTCTAAAATATAATATATTCGAATGCCAGCAATTTCAATCAAGTTTCTTCTTTTTTACGTAAATATATATACGACAGATAACAGCATGACAATACAATCTGCTATATATACACACGCTCCACTGATGCGTTGTCCTCACTCAGGATATGCAATGCGTATATAGCCGAAGTTTGTATTGATGAGTGTGGTTCTACTCCATCACCACAAAAACAAAGCTAGTTGAAAAAATCTAATCGAAATAGTTGACATTCGAATGTCTTACATTAAAAAACGCCTAAAAGTCAATCAAAATCGATCACTAATCAAACAACTACAAAAAACTAATAATATTGATAATATTTTTAAACCATTTGCTGATCAGTATGATTGATTTACTTGATACACAACAAGGACGCTTGATGAGTTTCCAGCATTGTTATCAACGAGTTTACGTAAAATAGATTTTAATCTGGCTATATTACAATAGCTAAGCGGTTAATGAACAAATCTCCATTTCCACACAAATTTTAACACAATATATATTTTTTTTACCAGCCATAATTCGAACACAGCCCTCCCAGCAATTTCAAACGATAGAGGTAGGAAAATACTAATCTAAAAATGTTGTAAAATAAATACTTTTTAGTAAAAGTTGTTTAATAGAATTCCGAAAAGTTGCAAATATAAATTTTAAAAACTTATTTCAAAAACTTAAATCCGAATTTCGTGCAAATGTAAAATGAATCCAGATTTCAGTTCGCCAATGATATTTTATATATATTTTTTGTTTATTATACAAATAAAAATTTCAAAATCCCATATGACATTGGATTTTATCCGAATTTTTCTTGGATTGATTAAATGAAACGATGATATACAGATATACAATTAGTAAAGAATATTTTTTATATACATTAAACCAGAATTAGGGTTTGGGGTTTCCCGGACTTTTTTCATTTCCAGGGAATCCCGGGAATTCCTGGGAAAAAAATAATTATTCTAGGTATGTCCAATATGGTTTCAAGTTATCATATTGGACATTATTTAGTATCTGGTGTATTTTTTAAAATACTGACATATAACAAATTATAAACGAAGGTTTCTGTCAAAATAATTTACAAATTATTTTTCATCTTACAAATATTTTGCTCTAGACTAATCGTCAGAATTGGGCATTTAAATAACAGGCACAAATGACGGACACCCTCACTACACCATTTTCAAGTGTAATTCAAGAGACACCATTTGAAATTCAAAAATTCCATTTGAAATTCAAAACTCATCATTTGAAATTCAAAAGTCGTCATATGAAATTCAAAACTCGTCATTTGTAATTCAAAACTCGTCATTTGTAATTCAAAGACACCATTTGAAATTCAAAACTCGTCATTTGTAATTCAAAATTTGAAATTCAAAAGTTTTCATTGAATTTCAAGTGATATTTTTTGAATTGCAAATGGAATTTTTGAATTTCAACTGGTGTCTTTTGTCTTTCAAGTGATGTCTTTTGAATTACAATTGAAAAAGGTGTAGATTCAAAATTGAAGGAAAATAAATAAAATTCGTGTGAATGAGAATGTAATGACGTCTTTAATTTAGAAAATCCCTTCGTCCAGAAACGAAAATATTTTAGATATACACTGAAATAGTCCTGTCAATAGTTCTTACAAAGGATCGTTTAAATATGCTACAGGCGATATTTCTATTCCTGGTTTCAAATGTAAAGTAAATTATTCTTTAAGAAGATTTTCTCCTTTTTTATTTCGTCGATTCTTCGGGGAAAACAAGAAACTTAAAGTTAAACCAAATAACACGAGGTGTTAAGTATTGACACTATGACAGCTATAGTATTGCCAGTATGATATATGTATTTGTTGCACAATAAAGATCCTGCAAATAACCTCACAAAAAGATTGTTTCCCCCCCAAAAAAAAATATTTTTATATTTTATTACTACAAAAATAGTAACATAAAAAATCTCGATCCATGTTATTCTCATCTGAGCCCATATGGCACCCGCTTTTTTCCGTCGTTTTCCTTTTCTTGAATAACAGTGGAGATATATTTCTATAGAAAATGTGTACAGGTGTGAATTGTAAAAACATATTAGACAAAATGAATGTATCGATTTAGTGTTTTCACATAAAATCGTTCAAAAAATCCGAGAGAGAAAGATGACTCTACTATTTTAGATTGTTTTGTGCAGTAACAATAAGAGAGATATTTTATACAAATACAATTTGGTTATAATTAAATAAAATATATCAAAGCAAATAACTTGGAGTTTCTCTTACCATTTAATGTAAATGAGAAAATATCAATCAAAATTGACAGTACAAAACAGAGATACAAGCCGACCGATTTTTTTTTCTGCACGAGCCGCGCCGCCGCCGATTTCATCGGCTTACATCGACTTCAACCAAGCCGCCGATATTTTTTTAGATCTGTCGAAGTTCTAACTCCGTCTATTCTTACTACCAAAATAACCAACCACCAACCTGTATATATTTATGAAAACATCTTACTGCCGTTATTTTTCATTTTCTTATTTCTTTTTTGGTCCCGAAAGAGTGAGTCGCGCAAATATATATAGCAAATGCTTCATTATGGAATACATTTCGTATAATGTTTTCATCTAAATGTTTAACCCAAATTGTATTGATGAAATTGGATTGTAATTACCTTTTGTTCCTAAGGGGTTTCTTAGTAAATACACTTTATCTGGATGAGTGTCAGTAATGTTGCAGTAAGTTTACAAATGAAAATATAACAATACACTTAGACTTCCATACTATTGTGAAATATATGGATCTTTCATTGAAGTTGGTATCCCACTATATGATGACGTCTATAGTAAATTGAATGATTGTATTTTTATTTGAAAGTCACATTTATATATTCCTATAAAATATTATATTCCTATAAAAAATAACAATAAACAACAACTACTCGAAGTAAAGTGGGTGTTTGGAAGGCTTTACCGTCACTTATGCTTCTTTTCATGGTTGTGTTTAAACTGAAGATGTTGCATTTTGGCCACTCTTGAGTTGGACACACAAATCTCGGAACTGTGATCTTCGTCGGCACACACATGTGTATTTAGGACACGAAGTTCAACTGTCTGTATAATGTATAATTTCATTTTCAGTGTTCGGACACTTTTGGAACATTAACCTTATTATTGTGCTTATTTAGTGTGTCAAAGTAGGTAGGTTCTTTGGAAGGATCATGAATTATGAATTCAAGATGTCTGATCAAATATGCCACAGTGTGGCAGCCACACATGAAAAAGTGTAATAGCAAAAAAAAATACTATATTCATCCATATTATAAAAATTTTGTGAATGGATTCTCACTCTCAAAAAATATTTGGATGGGATAATAATATGAAATTATGGGAACATTGGCTATATCGGCTAATTTTAACGAATATTAAACTACTTGCCAAAAAATAAAAGAAAATATATTAAAAGCCAATACAAATTGTTCCTTCCCTTTTCCCAAAAAAAGCGGGGGTGATCGAATGACAGAATGAGCCGGTAAATTAGCCGAAAGCCGCTGCCGCCGACCAATTTTGGATAGCGCCGCCACCGCCTATAATTATGGGTCGGCTTGTAACTCTGGTACAAAAACTATTTGTTTATGAATTGTATTTGTATATTTGCTTAGTGTCATTATTTCTATTAAAATTAAATTGTTTCACAAATCACAACCCTGCACAAAGACAAACAAAGGAGTCAATTTTCTCTCTCCCAAAAAAATCATGGTAAAATCGAGAAAATCGTTAAATTTAAATCTTTAAATGCGATAGTTTTTGATTTTTCTTGATACAAGTAAAGTTTCTTTTAGGATTACATCTGCACCGTTGTTAAAAAATCGTAAAAAAGCCAGTGCCATATGGGCATTATTCCGAAAATAGCCCACAATTACCAAAAAGAAAACCAAAATACCAAATCCACGGAATATATGATGGCTAAATACTGCAAATATATTTATAGTAGCAAATATTTTTATAATAGTAAATAAAGTCGTTCTCAGTTCAGAATCAAATTTCATCGACCAAATAACTTTGTTCTAGTAAACATTGCTGAGTTCTGTAAAAAATTGAAATTAGACAAGGACGCAAGGATTATTTTGAGATATTGACATTGACAATCGGATATATTTTAGAAATTAGCCCAAAGTTGGCTACTTTTCGTATTTTTTGAAATAAAGAGAATTAAAATTATTTTTTTGTTTTTATGCTCAGAAAAAATATTAATTCAGGCAAACTTTACTCAGTTAGTACTGCATTTCATTCAGGATTAAATATTGACATTGTGGTAATATTCGTATACATGAATATCAATTAAATTCACCTCAATTGACCAAAAATTTGCTCACCTTTGTTGTCATTCCCTATTTTTTTTAATTAAAAATGTTTATTAGCCACTGTGCGACGCGCAAGTACAAGTCCAAAAGTATTCATATAGGAAAATTTTCAATTTCCTTACTCAGTTCTTCAAAATAAAACTAGAAAATTGTTTTTATTATCTATTTGAACGCATACATTTTTTCGAGTATGTGTTTGGTGTTCAATTCAATGACCCTAAATGGTAAATAGTCGTATATACAGTGTCTAAATAAACCACCCTATTCCACAATACTACATGTCTGTCTAGTAACAACAATATATAAGGACATGCGTACAACATACACATACACGGTCGTCCTTCATTGCCAGTCCTTTCATGACATACTTGTGCTACATCCTTATGGGGTGGTTTTACTACAACTCAATGTTTTTATTTTCTGGCACACACTCACATGGCAGCCATTTAATGACCTTAAATGTAGCCTTACACAAAAATCCTTTTCAATAATTCTCATTTGATGCATTCAAGCGTTTGCTGATATACTAGAGCAGAAGCGCAAAAAAGCATACTTACCTGGCGTAGGGGTTACCGTGATCATGAAGGCGGTTCCCCCGGAGTGAGGCTTGGCCATTGCACTTTACGGCTAAGTTGACCTCCGCGATTATTCCTAATGTGAATAACTCGTGCGTGTAATTTTTGATAGCCGGGAATGGCGTACGCGCCGTCCCGACCTTAAATAAATACATTTCATAAAATCGTAAATCATAAAAAATAAAAAACACTGGAGTTGGTTTGAGGGGAGGCCAAGACCACCCTGCAAAGGATTCCTTTGTTAACAATAGCTTTGCTTTGATGCTGTTGAAGCATATCCCCCCGCCGCAATCACTTGCTGGTCATAAAATAAACACTCAGGCGACTTCTCCTCGTGGCATTGTTTACACAGTATGCACAGAACCAAAGAAAAAAAGAATAGTCTGTAAAGAGCGCGTGCGCATGCGCGCGTATCATGTTAAACCATATCAAAATTCAGCTCAGCAGACACTTAACAACAACGGCCAATTATCTTTTTTTTGGGTGATAATTTCTGGGTTTGTTTAAAGAACTTGCAAAAATTGCTAAATAAACATTTAGACAAAGAAAAGAAGAAAAAGACAGACGTACGACGTACATGTATCCGATGAAACCAAATCCCTTCACGACGACCAGCACTTTTTATTGCTGTCGTCGTTTGCGCTCATAAACGATGGGAATTGGAGACAATTTGAGGTCTTTATTTTCTGTGTGTGAATGCGATTGTGTCGTCTGTCATCCAATTAAGTTTCTGTTGGTTGGGAACCAGACATCGAAGAACTTCTCTGAAATTTGACTAAGATTTATTTAAAATGATGTTGATAGAGTTTAAATTTACATAGAGGAGAGGTTTTTGTTTTATCAATGAATTTTGTCATATGTAGACTAAATAAAATAATAAAACATGTGTCGATATGTGTCATTCAATACATGACACATTTATTGAATTATTTTTTTATTTTATTTTTTATTAATGCCTGATGTATTTTTCATTTTTTGCAGTATTTCAATGGGGTGACTTGTGAAATTTATTTTAACTCCTGAACCCGGGACAAAAAAGGTAAAGTGGTGTCTTAATCTTAAATTAAATGCAATGACTTGAAAAGGATATTGAATATTTTCAATTCTGTTACGTATTTATAATACAGACGCCAAGTAATTATAATATGACATAATATCTGAACGAATTCATATTAATAAATTTTTAGCTTTCTAATGAGTTGCATTTCAGCCACCGAGTTATGCGGACATGGTTGTCTGAATATAAAACCTTAAGCGAATATTAAGCTACTTCGCTCCTGGAATGTAAAATTTGCAAACAAAATTATTTCAAATAGAGGGTAGCTTTCTATAAATTGGCAGGATTTGAATATATTTTTAGAAAGAACATCTCGAAATATGAAAGAAAAAATTATCGGAGTATCGGAGGTTACATTTTTGAAAAAAAAAATATTTTTTTTTCTTATCGATATTAACATTTTTTATTTATTTTTACTATTTTTAGCTCATTTGAAAAAACAGTAAAATCATATAAAAATTTTGAGCCAGGACAATATCCCAGTTCAAATCAAATTTTCGATAACTTTAAAATGATCGAAACCAAAATTATCAGAAAAAGCAGACTTTTATAAGAAAAACTCTTAAAAAGAAATGAAAACCGTGAAAAAAAATTAAATGTTAATTTAAATCAAAAATTAAAAAAAGTTATCGAATTTAAAAATTAAAAAAAATATAAATTTTTTATTATTTTCAGCTTATTTGAAAAACATAAAAAAATCATGTAAAAATTCTCGATAACTTTCAAATTAATGAAACCAAAATTACAGAAAAAACTGACTTATAAAATCTCTTTAGAAAGAATTAGAAAAAATGGTGGACAAATTTAAATAAAAAAATTAAATTAAAATTTTCGATATCTTAGTTATCGAAATTGCAAATTAAACAATAGATTTTTTTATTATTTTTAACTCAATTGAAAAAATTGCAAAAAATCGTGTAAAAATTCTCGATAAAATTATCAGAAAAAACTGACTTATAAAAACTCTTTAAAAAGAATTAAAAATAAAAATTCTCGATAACTTTCAAATTATCGAAACCAAAGAAAAAAGTGACTTATAAAAACTATTCAAAACAATCATAATTATAAAAATAAAAAAAATAAAATATTTCGATATCTATCTTAGTTTTCTAAACAAAGAAACATGTAAAATTTTGGATAACTGTCAAATTATCTAAACTAAAGAAAAAAACTCACATAAAAACTCTTCAAAAGAAATTAAAAATTTAGAAAAATTTTAAATCTTAATTTAAATAAATAAAGAACAAAAAATAAAAAAACATTTTTCGACATCGAATTATCGATCGAATTCGTTATCGAAATTGAACATTAAAAAATCGATTCATTTTATTGTTTTTAGCCATTTATAAACCAAATAATCGAAAAAATTTTTCGCGATGTTTTAAAATACATTTTCCGATTTTCTATATAATTTTCAATAAATTTGGTCTTTTTTAGTCATCTTTGTAATTTAAAATTTTACATAATACATAATTTTTATAGAATTTTCACAATCGATAACTATGGAAATTATCGCTTACTAAGACATTTATCCGTAACTAAAAAGTTATTAATTTTTTCTTCAAATTTTCGACATTGAAAGGAATCGATTTTTTCAAACTTTAACATCCGATAACGTCACAATTTTTTTAATTTCTTTTAAAGAATTTCCATAAAAGTCAGCTTTTCCGATAATTTATAGGGGAAAGTATGATATCCGAGATCCCTATAAATTATCGGAAAGAACTGACTTTTATAGAAAACTCTAAAAGAAATTAAATAAAATTGTGGAAAAAAAATTTGAATATATTTTTGTTATTTTGTAGAAAAAATTATTTAAAAAAATCGCGCGATTTTCTAAAACATTTTTCCTTTTTTAGTATTCTTTGTAATAAGGTAGTCATCGGTAACTAATTTTTTTTCGATTTTTTCTTCTAATTTTCGATATTGAGTTCATTGGAACGAAAACAATTTTTTTTCAAACTTTAACGTCCGATAACGTCAGATATTGAGGCCTTGGATATCATACTCTCCACTATATAACAAATCAAGTTTAAAATGTTCAAAAATCCGACCATGTTATTAGACTTAAACCAGTTAAGCGAGCATACAAGCGAGTTACCAATAAAACTTTTGTTTATAAAAATCATATCGATTTTTCAAAGTGTTTCCCCTTCATTGCTTTGTAAACTAGTGTAACTAATGAGGAAAGAAATGCCGACAGCGCATACACCTTGAACCTGAACTTGAGCAGAACATTTGCAATTTGCAATTCCGCCTATCAAATGCCAATAACCCGTCGCAAACATCCATTTCAATATCCATTCCATTGTTTACAAATTGCATTTTGCCTGCTCTCTACAGTCACACGGGTGGTGGGTACTTTAGAAATCATTTGAAATTTCAAATTCATTTCAAATTCAAAAATAATTACAATTGTTGGAAAGGCAAAAAACGGCAAGGAAAATCTAAACAAGATCATCATAATGATGACGTTCCCCGGTGGAAATAATTAAAACGCAATAATTGGCTTGTTTTCTAATTGAATTTAACGATCGTTAATCTGAGCGTGTATTTGAACATTAACGGACACAATGATTTGTTTATTAATATCATAAGTAATTATTATTGTTGTAATCTTTTCAAATCCATTTCGAATACGATTTCGATACTCTAAACAAAACAACAAGCACACACAAAGTGTTTTCAAAAATAGCAAAATTTCATTTGATTTCAAATGCTGGTTGTTTACATCGTTGGATGGATGCTTCTGCGCCTTCTTTAATTCTCCGCCAAAATATTGAGATCGCTCCATGGGTAGCGCGATCGTTTGGGTTTGGGAATTCTTGCTTGGTGCCAAACAGGCAGATAGAGATGGAACTGCTGAGTGATGGTGATGGATGTCTTTTGGGGAAACGGGCCGTTGTCAGATCTCTGTGCATTTCGATGCATGTGTAGATTTTTATGTGAATTTAATAGTTTCAATAAATTTGGCCAGACGATTCCAACAGATTTTTGGCAGACAGGCCTTTTTCTTTGACAGCGGAAATATACGATTTGGATATTTTTCTAATTTGGCATACAGGAAAACCATTTGTAAATAAATTTGCATTCTATTAAATATAGAAGCAAAATGGTCTTGAGCCAGGACAATATCCCAGTTCAAATCAAATTTAAATTTTATTTAGTTAAAAATGTAAATTCCAATCATATCTACATATATCCCAACGAATTCCCGATTTTTGTAGTTAAAAATGTAAACTCTAATCATGACCTATAACACAACGATTCCCCGTTTTTTTATAGTTAACATCTTTAACTCCAATCTGTCCTATATCCCATCGGTTCCTGCTGATTTTGATATTTATGTTTGTGTTCACTTTCTCTCTGGAATAATTCCCCTGGGAGGGATAGATGTTTGTTACGTGACGATATTTATAACCTCGCCTAGGCAGACAAGGTAGATGGCCCGGAAAACTACCACCGCTGTTTCGGTGTGCTAAAAAGATCGAGGAAAAAACATCATTAAATTGGAACAATAAAAGAAATCGATTTTAATTATAAACAAAAAGCGAAAACAATACGAAATTATTTCGAATCTCTCGGTATGTGTGCCGCTGTCCGTTAAAAAAAAGCAACGAAACAAATAACAAATTAAACTCAAAGAAAAGCCATACCAGATATAGGATAAAATGGAAAACTTGTTTAATGACTTTCCCCCCGATATACAACAGAAGAAATTATTGTCTGTTTTTCCACGTTTTTTATACCCGCTACCATGGAATGGAGTGGTTATTAAGTTTGTTAGATTAGACTTGATTACATTTTAAAAAGTACATATAATTAAATTAAATTAAGTTCAAAAGATGATAAAACAAATTTTCAATATAAAAACATACTTCACATTTTTGATAAATTTTGTGAATTATTTGATAAAAAATGCCAAAAAATAGGCAAAAAGTCCATATGACACTGTCGTATTTTTATAGAAGATGTATAAAAATGAGAAAAGTAAAAAAAATATAATAAAATAGGGCATAAAGTCTATGATGTGAAGGAAAAGTCGAGAAATGGTTTTCACGTAAAATCGATATTCAGAAAAAAGCGGCGAATTCAATTTTTGCCGATTTATTTTGTAAATAAAGTTGACTCCAGTTTGGTGCAGTTTTACACTTCCCAAGAAAATTTGACCTAGAATATTTCCTACATTCACCCCATCCCCATAAAATTCAGTTTTGTGGAGCCGTTTAGCATCACTTCGGAAAAGATACGAAATTAACTCTAAAATAAATTAAAGGTTTTGACTTATTTCTGGCATTTATGTTGAAACTTATAAAGAGTGATTTTTTTGAGGTTAGGATTTTCATGCATTAGTATTTGACAGATCACGTGGGATTTCAGACATGGTGTCAAAGAGAAAGATGCTCAGTATGCTTTGACATTTCATCATGAATCGTCTTACAAACGAACAACGCTTGCAAATTATTGAATTTTATTATCAAAATGCGTGCTCTGTTAAGAAAGTTCATTGCGCGCTTCCATTTTATGGTCAGTTTAATCGACCCACTGAAGCGGCTATTCGGGCTATTGTGACTAAATTTCGCACCAAATTTACATTGTTGGACATTAAACCACCAACACGCTTACGTAGAGTGCGAACTGAAGAAAATATCGCAGCTGTATCGGCCAGTGTTAATGATGACCACCAATTTTCGATTCGTCGCCGTTCGCACCAATTGGGTCTCTGTTACTCAAAAACGTGGAAATGCCAAAATTGGACTAAGCGGATGGACCACCTAAGACGCAGCCGCGGTCAACATTTAAATGAAATTATCTTCAAAAAGTAAATGTCATGGACCAATCTAACGTTTCAAATAAAGAACCGATGAGATTTTGCAAATTTTATGCGTTTTTTTTTTTAAAAGTTATCAAGCTCTTAAAAAATTACCCTTTAGTAGAATTTTATTTTTGTAGAACATTTTGAATCGTTTTATGGGGCGATTTTACCCTTTCGTACAAAAGGGACCAAAAGGGACGCCTATATTGAGGCGCTAGAGGGTTAAAATGATCCACAAAAATGTTCCTCGTAGCGTTTTAAGTAATATTCCTCAACACATCCTATATCTAATCGTTACATAGAAAAACTGTGTACTCAATTTTTCATTTCCTTTCATGATCCTTTCTTCTTCTAATTTCATACAAAGGCGATATGGCTATCAAATGAAAGAGAAGAACATCTGTTAAAAATATTTAAATATTAATTAAATATTATCTGCATTAGTTTAGTATTAACAGCAATTTCAAATGTACTCCTTATTTATTTAGTTTATTCATTTATTACTATTTAAAAGGGAAAATTTGAAATGCTTGTTAATGCTAAACTAAAAAGATATATTTTTAACGGACATCGCATGTGTATGGCTCTCGAAAGTATGACAATAGATTATTAAGACATATTAAACTTTGGAAATTAAAAGTCCTGTAAAAAGGAAAAAAAGATCTCCAAATGAAAAACTGAGTACACAGTTTTTCTACATATTAGCTCTAGTTTTATATTATTCATATGTCTTGTCGCTGTGCTGCCAGAGAAGTTTTTCTGTTTGAAACCTTCTTTTCATAACAACCACACATTTTAAAATCTTCACCAATTTTAATAGAGAAAATGTTCTTTTCGACCCTTCATTTGACAAAATGAAAGCGAATTCAAATTCAGGAATAAATAGAATACTTCAGTATTTAGCAAATTAGGAAGATGCCACTTCTCGCCCATTTCCGTAGCATGGCGAATTCACTCTCAGGAGTTGGTTTTTTTAATGTCTTTTCCGGAATAATATGATTCTTTATCCGTTTTATACTTGATTTATAATATATTTATCTACCTCTTAATAGAAAATGTTTGCCAAAAATGATATTAATTTTTTATGGATAATTGTTTTTTTAATTTTTACTAAAATTAAAATTTTCGAAATTTCCAACTTGGAAAGATATACCTTCGAAAAAATAGAAGAAAAAATCGGAAGAAATATTTTATTTAAATTTAAAAAGCTAAAATGTCAATATATAGAATATCTATGGATAAACGTAAATGCTATGTCAGAAACGTATTTAAAGGAAAACACGATTTTTAAAATATTTGTTTAAATTTATAAATTAGATAACACAATATTTTATTTTTTAATAGCTGACAAGACTTATGCGAACAAAATCTATGGATAAATACAGAAGTTATGGCGACTTCACGAATAACACAGGATTTTTTAATTCTACAATAAGGGTCAGAACTTCTACTTTTATCCATAGATTTCTGAAAATTATATAAAATAAAACAAATTTCGTTATCAAAATATTGTTTTGTTATCAATTGTTTTGTTAAGCAAAAAATTTAAAAAATTATGATTTTTTTTCAATTTTGCGTCTACATTCATCCATACATATGGTGGACATTATTTTCTTTGTTAGGATTTTGACTATTAAAAAATATTTTTTGCAATTTTTTCGTGTTTCACTGTTCCTATATGAAAGTGAATTTCGCAACATTTGTAGCCATCATAATTACCTTTAATTGATTATATAAGATGATTATAAAATTTTTATTTTTTAAGGTTATGTCTGCATTTGAATTCAAACTGAATTTGAGCAAATGTATACGTATAACGTACCGTACTGTCAAAATCTGTTCATTTATATGGAAAACCCTTAAGGTTTGTGCACACCAAGGCGTGAAGCGTCTGCGGTTATGACAGACTTCATACCGAAACGTCATGAAGTTCATGTAATCTACGCTTCTACGCATGCCTCGGTGTACCCGATGCTTTATAATGATAGCATTGAAGCTTATCTTCGTTGAAAAAATAAAGTGATTTTTCACCATAGGTTTGAGATTGCCTTCCGAACCCATGTCTTTTGTATCCCTTGGACTCAAGTCACAATTTTCGGTTTTTACGTCCATCACTTTTGTATCATTCTGAATGGTATTATTCGATGTACTCTAAGAGTGACACAAAAAGACACATTCAAAAGAGAGAAGATATTTTTCTAAACAGCAAAAAATTTATTTTTGAAAAAAAAAAATGATTAATAAAATTTAAAATTTTAGATGGTCCACATGGAAGCATCAGTTTCTTCGAATGTATACCATTGCCCACCAAATGGACAACGAAATCCTTAGATTTTCTACAAAACATTGCCATTTTTATACAGAGTTTTGAGTACGTTGCCACCTTTTTTGTACAACATCGATTGGAAAGTCTTGTAGTGTGAATTGATTTTTATATCCTTTTCGAAGGCAGTAGGAATAGTCCTGTCTCTTTTCTATGTAGACTATCAAAGTTGGCCCACATTGAAGAGGTCAACGACACTGCTGAACGTTCTCCATGGTGTAGGGTATACAAGCTTCAGTCTGGCCGTTTTTACTGATTTTTTATTTGTTTGCCCGGCCATAATAATAAATGATGAATGGTTTTAACAAATTCGCTTTTATCGCAAAAACAAGCACGAACTCACACACAAACACTGTTTGATGAGGTTTTCCTGGTGATTTGTGAAGAAGAGCCAGCGAAAAAAGTGGCAAGAAAGCATATGGGATGGACTGGCGGACGGGGGGGGGGTGTTATTTACGCCTGCTTGTTTTTTATGTAATTATTGTATTTTTAATTCAATCCAATTTGAAATCTCAAACTGAAGAGTGCTCTCTGGAGAAATTTCTTTGAAGTTCAGGGCTTTCATTTGCCCATAACGATAATGGACTTGGAAATGTAATGATATGGAATCGTTTAAATTTAAAACGTCATGTTTTGCTGTTTTTAGTTTATTTTCTTTTTTTGCTTGCTTCAGAAAGGAATTTCGTTAATGTTTTTTTGCGAAAAAAAAATAAAATTTGAATGTTTGGCTGTTTTCGTGAAGTGAAGTGAAAAACGTAAACAAGCATCATATGATCGCTCATAAATTTTTCAAAATTTGTTGTGAATGGAAATTATGGTAAATTCATATTTGTTGTTGTTGCTGTTGCTATTGCTCCTTTGGCATTTCAAACAATGTATATAAGCAAGCAAAAAATAAATTATGGCGATACAAATTTGTTTTATAAACATTTTGTGGAATACCACCACCGCCAGTCAGTCAGTCCACTTTCAAGTAGGAATTTTTCGGTGGTATTTGTGTCGGGAGATTCCATGGTTTTCCCGAGTACCAGTGCGAGTGAGTGTGCGTGTTTCTGCTTCTTTTCAAATTTTCATCAAAATTTCCGATTTTATTGTCAGTTTTTTTTTTTGCCCAGGAAATAATTAAAAAGTAATTTATTTATTAAACTTTGGTTTGTTTTTTAGATTTTGCATATGTGTGTATATAGTTTACTGCAGGTGCTTTCCCCACATATTTGCCGAGGCACCATTTTATTGATTATTATCGATTAATTATAAATTAAATAAATATTTTATTATCATTGTTGAAAATTCCAGGAATTACCTCCACCTCAACTCGATATAAATGTGTATATATGTATGCATATAACTTTTTTATAATAACACAATAATTAGCTCTGTTCCCGTACATTCTTGGAGACCTATATAAAACACTGACTAGACAAAATTAAAAAAGTTATAGATACATTTTCATTTGTTCATTTGTTTCAGACCCATTAGTTAGTCCTCTGTACACCGAAAGAAAAAGCTTCATCATCATTGGACTAATGAAACAATTCTTCGTTTTTTCAACCTACAACGCATTTCATTGTATTGATGTAGATGTTACATAACTATTTCTTCATTACATTACATTGATTCGACGAATATTTAACATCAATTTGAACTACTCTTGGCATTGATTTAATGTGAAGCTTTCTGTAAATTGAAGTAAACAATTTCTTCATTTCACGAAAGATTTACTTCATTTCAATGCTATTTTGACATAATTTGATGTACTTTTTACATTCAGCTGATGACAAAATTACACAAAGAAAAATATTTTTTAAAATAAAATAATAAAAATCGGCCCGAAACAAATAAAAAAATTTAACTTAAAAATATCATTATTTAAATTGAAATTTAAGGTCATCAAATTGAATTTTTTCATTAATTTAATGATTAACAATTGATGAAACTTATAAATTTTTAAATACTTTATAGGCCTTAACATGTCCATTTATTTTTATATTATTTTTTCTCTTCATTAATATAAAATGAACTACTGGACCGATTGAAAACTATGCTTGAAACATTTATAATAATTTAGGCCTCGCGGCAACCTTCCACGCTAAAGGTACAGTCACATTGGGCAAATATTTGAGGGAAATATATTTTATTTATTTGCTCTTTGTTATATATTTTTTTAAGAATTTTGTCTAAAATCTGTCAATGTCTTGTTAGTCGCTCAAATATATATATCGTAGTCAGACTGAAGCAAACAAATATTTGTCAAATAATTACCCAGTTGGAACAAAAGCCGCCCAACATTTAGTCAATCGTCAGTCCCCCACCACGTATATTCGGAATCAGCTATAATTTGGTATATGATAAAGCTTTAAGCGTAAAAATATGGAAATATCCTGTCATACAGCTGCTACAACTTATATGATAATACCCTGACTAACTTATGATCAGAATACCCTAAAAGTTGACCTTTGCCATGACTTTATGAATATTTCATTCACTTGGAATATGGACCATAAAATTGATATAACTTCCATAACATATTTGGAATTGTTTTATAATTACTTTAAACATCTATATTTATAAAAGAGAATGCCGTCCGTGTGAACACGCAAAACTTTATAACGGATCGTCTGATTTTCACGATTTTGGGCTTGATGAATTCGTGTTGGCCCAAGGAAGGACATAGGATGTAAAATTGGTACATAAATATTACTGACCACGAGAATGATAAATATGATGCCGAAATTTGGATTTTCATTTTATGTGTGTGGCAATAGTGTTTTTTTGAGCCAGAAGGCTGCAAATTGGAACGTATATATTACTGACCACAAGAAAGATAAATATGATGCTGGAGTTTGAATTTTCGTTTGGTGGGTAGTTGGGGCGTGGCAAAAGCGTCTTTTAGCTAGAAGGCTGAAAATTGGAACGTATATATTACTGACCACGATAATATCAATATGATAAGATCAATATGAAACCTGATTTTAATTTTACCATTTGTGTTTTTGCCTGGCGAAGCGGGCGGGGTTCAGCTAGTATAAAATATTTATGCTTTAGACACACCCCTTCTAGTACCTTCCACACAGTTGCCTCAATCCTAGGTAAAATTAAATCCTTTATGACTTCTGTAACGTGCATGACATCCTCTTTGGCTTGACATTTGATCACGTTTTTACAATTATCTGGCGCGAAGTAAAATTTAAGTCCTTCCATACATAGTGAGGGTATATATAAGTCGGTTCAACCTTGCTTTTAATAAAAATGAAAAGAGTTTTTGTGTCATCCATCGGTCATTCTTGAATATTTTCTCCTTCCTGGCGTGTACACAACCATATCCGAGATCTGACTTTTCGTGGAAAATTAAAAAATATCGTTATATCTTATTTATGGAGTTATCGGAAGTTAAAGTTTGAAAAAAAAACTATTTTTTGTTCCAATCGAAATTCGATAACATTTTTAGTTATCGATAACTGTTTTAGTAATCGATAACTTAAACAGTTATCGATTGTGGAAATTCGATGAAACATATTTGCATTTTCATATAACCCATTTACGCCTTAGTAATCGATAACTTACACAGTTATCGATTGTGGAAATTCGATAACAAATATTTGTATTTTCATTTAACCCATTAACGCCTAAAGAAATCTGGGGACAGACGGCGGTAATGGGTTAAAGCAACATATTATATAATAACAAAAATAATTATTATATCCATTTCAAAGAAAACTAGGAAGGAAAGATTATTTTAAAAAATCGCGAGATATTTTTAAATTTATTTTTGGTCTTCAGCGCTCTTTTTATGTCTAAAAAATTGTTTGAAAACATAACAAAAACTATTTTAAAAATAATGCGATTTTTTAAAGGACCTCAAGGACCTCTAACTTGACTATTTATTTTTATAAAGTTTAAACAAAACGTCGAATAATATGAAGAACTTTGATTTTTTAAATTAGTTCTTGGCTTACGTTAATCTTTTGAGGTTTAAACATTATTTTGAAAACATAGTCCCAATAAAACAAAGATTTTATAAGAAAAATATTCAAATATTTTCTTTCACAAAGAAGCTATATTTTGACTCCTACAATAAAAAATATATAATTTATTAACTCAATACGAAGTTCGCTATTGAACGCTTTTTGCTTCTCCTGAAAACTTTTGAAAATGTGGATTTCACTATTTTGCATTTCAGGTGTGACGATATATTATTCCTTTTTTCTCAAACTCATCGTCAGAATATTCGATGGCATCATCTATTTTCTCATCCAGGATATCTACACGTTCTCTGTTCATTTGTTAGAGGCAACATATTAACCCGATTCTCCGTATATATATGGTTTGTTCATCTAATGTAAATAGTTCCGAAGGCTTTTTACGGCTTGCAATTATAACTTTTTATTCATTTGGGATAGAAAAAAAGTGTAACGCATTGAAGGAGTGACTTAAGACCCCAAGTATGTATGGACCAAATCCGTTTCACGACTTTTTAAGTTGTTTAAGCCATGTCCGTCCGTCTGGCTGGCTAGTGTACACGATAACTCGAAAGGAGTTAAGCAATCAATTCAAACTTTGCACATGGTAATATTTTTCCCAAACTTAGTTTAGGTTCGAAGACGAGCGAAATTGCCACGCCCCTTCCGGTACTTCCCACACAAATGACCCATATTCCTTTGTAAAATTAAAACCACTGTAACTTCCACACGGATATTCAGAATCAGCTATATTTTGGTATTTGATAATGTTTTTATGATCACTTTGCGCGTACTAAATATGGCGGGTATTGCCACGCCCCTTCTAGTACCTCCCACACAAATCACCCTAAAGTACATAAAATTAAAGCTCTTATAACTTCTATACGGATGATCGGAATAATGTGAAATTTGATATTTGGCAATGCTTTTGTATAAGTTACATTCGCCTGGAATATGGGTGACATTGCCACTCCCCTTCTGGTACCTCCCACACAAACTTTGGTTACATTAAAATCGATATAATATCCATACTCATTTGAAAATGTTTTTATAATCACTTTAAACATAAAAAATATTTACGCTTTAGCCACGCCTATACTAGGTAGTATTAAATCATTCATAACTTCTATACTGGTGCATGGAATCCACTATGACTTGATATTTGATCATGTGTTTACAATTGTTTTATAAATGTGGACGAAATGTGTGACACGAACCTCCTAGTAACTTCCACGCAAGTTATCCTGCTCTTATAACTTCCGTATAAGTCGGTTTAGCCGACTAAAGCTTACTTACTTGTTTATATTTGCATGACTGAACTACATATATAATTTCTATAAAATTATAGCCATCGTTGACCAAAACTATAGAATTTATTAACCCAATATTTCACGCTTTTTGCTTCTCCTGAAAACTTATGAAAATGTGGGTTTCATTATTTTGTATTTCACTTGACGATATATTCGGTTTTGCTCAATTTCATCGCCAGAAATGTTGATGGCATCGTCTATTTTCTCATCTAGCAACATATTAACCCGATTCTCCGTAAATATAGTTTGTTCATCTAATGTAAATAGTTCCAAAGGCTTTTCACGGCTCGCAATTATAACTTTTTTTATATTGTCTTGTAATTGTTTTCGAGAGTCGATAATAGTGCAGCGGCATTTATTTAAGGTCTGCGTTTTTTTCATTTGGCTAATGGTTATTATTCATAATGGAACCATTTCAATTGGAAATTGTGTAATTTTAATCTTATCTATTATTTTATATGTTGAGCTTATCTGCCTCACCGATGAGAGTTAAAGTTTTTTCATATTTGGACAAAAAAGACCCCCTAGTGACTAGTGGCCTCATTTTCTAAATACAAGAGATTCTTCGTTGCGGGGAATTTTCAAGCATTTCTAAGCACGAATATTAATAATATATTTTTAAATTCTTTATAAATTGAAATTCTAAAAGGAAATAGATATTTTGATATTTTAAAACGGACTTGAAGAACGTCAGAGAACTCTATTAACAAGATATAAACGAGGAGAAATTGTGAATAATCTACGTTTGATGGAAAATTTTTGAAATTTTCGAACGAAACAATCGTGAGAATTCACCGGGATTTACAAAATGCGTCTTCTTGAGAATGCACGTCCTTTATGATTGACGCTTAGTACAGATAACAAGTACATACTATTTTCAAACTTATTTGATTTGTATTCTACGAAACAAACAAAATCATATCTCTGATATGAATAATTTGCTTGCTCTTGCTTTTGCTCTCTCTCCTGTGTCTATCTACTATTACTATGAAGTGGAAACTAATTGAAAATTTTCGAAATTGCAAGAATTCTATTACTTATCAGCTGATAAGCTAGCAAATATTTTGTTTTAGGTTTTTGTTTCTTTTATCAAATTTGAGCTATAATTTCATGAAGACCGCTAAGTACTAAACATTAACTTTTCAGACAGTCTGTCAGGGAACACCGTCAAGATAAAACCATCAACTAAATCACTGCTACTAGTTAGTACGTCGTTGAGAAACAATTGAAAATTAAAACTTAAATTCGTGATACCTTTTGCAAAGTTCTGTAATTTATTTATTAATACTATGAGGTAAGCAGTGAAAAATATTCAGCTTCCTTGAGCCGAATATTATGTAAATTTAATTTAATAATTTGCAAACGGATTTGCAAATTTGGATGTCGTGGAAAATAAGGAGAAAATATATTCGGGATACTGGCCCTTATGGTGTGCAGAAGACATATTCGTCCAATACGAAAGAATCTGATATGAAGTTGTTATAAATTTAGAATTGTAATTCGCAGGAGATAGTTTCTAAATGAAGAAATCCTTTTAGTTGACCATCTCACGTGATATAATCATGTGGAAGCCCACAATTATTATTTTAATTCACTCAATGCAGCTGAAGCATTCAATTCCAAGTAAATTATGTTTTTACGTCAATTATTTATAATTTTTTATTTTAAATTGAAATCCTTTCTTTACGACTGCAGCAGGTGTAACATTCAATTCCAAGTATATTATGTGTTGACGTCTTTTATTAATCTTTCTAAATTTAAATTGAAATCCTTTCTTTGCGACTTGTCATGTTTTCGATATTCGAAAATGGTGTTGCCAACTTCACCTCCATTTGAAGTACATACTATGCATTTGTCTTTGTGTCCATTATTTCCTCATAAGTTTGTTTTTAATCGATATGATGTGATGGCTTAAGGTCAATGATTCATCGAAAATGCACTCATTAACACCATCTTGTGATTTGAAATTTAGCAAATTATTGTATTGTTTTGTATTTTTTTCAGTCAATTCATTATATTTAATGGCATTGTAATGAGTCATTGGCTGAATATTATTTATTTTTGTATAATCATAAAATCGTTTTACGTTTTGGTGCATTTTAATCTTTTTTTCGCATAAACAACTTTAGTAGTTAAATCATTCTTTGTGCAGTTCGTTTAAGCATGATAGACACTCAGATATCACGTGGCCCTTTTTTACACTCTCCACCACAGGATGGTACCTATTAAGTTTATCATTTCATTTGTAACACCTTGAAATATTGACGTGAGATCCTATGAAGTATATATTCTTCATTGCCATAGAATTCTCCCTAACAGGGGCAAGAAAATACCGCAACAACCCCCTAATACAAAATATTGTGTCCGAGACCAGAAAATTCATAAAATCAACACAGCATTTTTATGCATAATTTAATAATAATATTTTTACTAAAATTCCAATATATACTTTAAATAAAGCATATTGGTGAGAGATCTTCTGAATATCACACTCACGTAGAAACAGTATTTTAGGAAGTTTCGGCAAAAAAATATTTTTTTGAAAAAAAAAATTGTTCATTTAAAATCCATAAAAAATAGAAAATCTGAAAAAATATATTGTTCCAATTTTTTCATCCTAATGATGTAAACTATGAATATTTGAAAAACATCTGTGGATAAATGTAAAAGTTATGACCGACACTCTTTGTAAAAGAAAAGAAAAAAATATTTTAATATATTTTTCCACTTTAGAGCTCCAAAATATATAAACAATTTTATAGGTAGCCCTTCGAGACTTTTTTGTGCATACTGTATTCAATTAGAGTATTGAAGCACATTTTTTGAATATTCCTACATTGTATATACTTGATATTCTTATATAGCGTGAACACGGACCATAAAATGATTCTTACTTTTAGGAGGTGAAATGGGACATAAAGGGGTCAAAATTGTGCCAATCAAACGCCAAAAATTATGCCGACACGAAAATAAAGTCATTTTTTGAAAATTCTACCTTTAGGGGGAAATTTTGCGAAGGGAGTTTAAAATGGTACCAATCAAATACCTATACTAATTATTTTCGGCTTATATATATATATTACTCTGTCTACGTAGACGGGGAAACTATAGAGAAATTTCGATATTCATACTTTTAAGTACAAAACGGCCCAAAAAGGGATAAAATTGGTACCGGCCAAGTTGCTGAAGTTAGAATCTGAAACATCGGTGTTTATATGACTGACTGCGTAGACGGGAAACTATGGAGAAAATTCGATATTCGTACTTTTAGGTACAAAATGGACCAAAGAGCGATAAAATTGGTACCAACCAAGTGGCTGAAGCTAAAATCATAAACACCGGTGTGTATATTCCTCTGATTATGAAGATGCGCAACATAAAGAGATTTTTCGAAGTTCCTATTTTTAGGAAAAGGGTAGAAAATCTTACCGACAATACGACTACAATCATAAAATTCGGTGTTCAGATTCATCTGAGGAAGCAGAAGTGCAAAATAAAGGTATTTTTGAAATTTGTACATTTAGGGATAAAACGGCGCGAAAAGGGATAAAAATGGTACAGACTACACAGATGGAGCTAGAGTTATGAAATCCGGTGTATATTTTGTTTTGGCTATGTGGACAATACAAATTAGAAAAACTTGTACTTTTAGGTACAAAATTGATAAAAAAAAAACGATATAATTGGTAACGACCAAACGGTGTGCACATTCGTCTGACTGTGAAGACACGCAAAAAGGGGTTTTTTCCGAAATTTTTACTTTCAGGGGGAAAACATGACAAAATGGGATTAAAGTGGCACCAATCAAACATCTGCAGCTAGAGTTATGAAATTTGTTGAATCCTTTCAATGCCAGTAATTTAATTTTTTTAATTTTAATTTTATTGAGGCTTTCAAAACAAACAATTAAATAGTTATATAGGAAACGTAACAAAAGAAAACTTAAGACTATAGTGTATTATCTTAAATTACAGAATAAGTATGAAAAGCAGCATCAAGCTTTATCAATATTAAAGTTAAATTTATAGTACATACAAATTCGTTAAAGAAAATCGCCCTTGCTCCCGAGGCTTACATGAGATTGATATAAAATTATTAAATCTAGTGGATGTTCTTAAAACTAACTCCAATGCCAGTATAAATGGCAAAATAATGAAAAATCATATCCTTAAAGTATGCTTTAAATAAATTAGTCAAAATGCAATAATAGGGCTGTTTTCCTTTAAGACTGGATAACAAAAACCAAAATAAAAAGTTAAAATTGCTCTCAAAATAAAAAATATTTTCTAAAATTGTCCCCAACAGCAATGCCAATGTGTATATAAAAACAAATTTTGAAAAACATATTTTATATTAAAAATATTGGACTTAGTCTGGATAGTTATCCAGTATAAGTCAAATTTATGGTTATCCAGGCTAAGTCCAAAAAAATCAACGCAAAATATTTTTTTTTCAAAATTTGTATTGATACAAATATTTATATTGTAGTTGGCGACAATGTGAAAAAATATTTTTTTTTATTTTGAGCAAAAAATTAAATTTTTATTAACGTTTTTGTTATCGCAGCTTGTTATCCCAGCTTAAAGAAAAACAGCCTTAATATAGATTAATAAATAGTTACTTTATGTAATAAAATTTTTTAACCCTTTCCGTGGATTTGACATCTCACAGAGTTTATTTAAAGGCGACTTATGAACGATTCATTTATATTTTCATATAATGTTTGTTTTATTCCCTTTACAAAGGTTCCTATTAGTAGTATTCTCGAAATTTTTTGAAACAAAACTAGTTGTTATAATTTTTTTCCGAGTTTCAGTGTAAGCTTTTAGGTATAGAAAAATTACAACAGATTTATAAGGCGATATATACATATATATAAACTAGTTCTCCAGAACAACTTTTTAAGATATTTTGAATATTTGTACATGTCTTAGGAGTAGGGTTTGGGGTCCGGGAATTCCCGAATCGTTTTTTCAATCGTCCAATTTTTTCCGGGAATTCCCGGGAACAAATTTTCAATTTCCCGGGAATACGGGAAATATTAAAAAAAAAATTATTTATTATGTTGATCAATAATTTAATGTTACTATATAAATGTATTTCAAATTCATATATGTATTTACATTACTGACAATTTGACATTGTTAAGTATTTGTTTATATTATATTACTACAAACAAAACTTTTTAAATTCGCTTAATAGCCATTTTATGCGAAACCTAGCTAGGAGAATAAAACCTTTTTGTGAGGCTATTTGCAGGATCTTTATTGTGAAATAAAAATATCATGCCGACAATACTATGGCTTACATAATGTACATTTTCTTGTTTTTCTAGAAGAATCGAGGTGAACATATTCTTCAAGAACAATTTACTTTACATATGTAGCCAGAAAGAAAAGGTCTAAAAATAGGAATACAATAAAACTTGTTCGCCTGGAAATTTTCAATGGCCATTTGTAAGAATTAATGACTGCACTATTTCAATATTTTTATTTTTATGAATTTATTAAATTAATATTAATTTTTTATGTTTTTATAGTTTTTACAGTTTATAATATTCCTCCCTGTTTCTATAAAATATTTTTGTCTCCAGACGAATGAATATTCTAAATCAAATGTGTCATAACATTCTCTGTCATATGAGTTATTTGTTTCCTTAATCGTTTTTAATTTTGAATCTAGTGTAGGTGTCAGTCACTTCTACCTGCGATATAAATGTCCAATTCTGACGATTAGTCTACATCTTTTCAAGTTTATAATGAGAAAATGTATTTTATAATCACAATATGTAAGTTCATGATGAGAAATGTAAATCCATAATAGGAGCATGATAATTCATTTAATGTAAATTCATATTGAGAAATATAAAATCATAATAAGAACATACAAATTGATAATGAGATATATAAATACAAAATGAAAAAATCCTAATTGATAATGAGAAAATATAAATTCTTAGGAGCGCCCCGGTAGTCGAGTTGGTAGCGTGATCGGCTATCAGCGTAGGGGTTGTGGGTTCGATTCCCACCAGAGGCTCTGGTCTGTCGCTGCAATAACTAGCTACAATGGTCTTAGTCACACCGGCTCAATCCCTGGACCCAAAATTAGAATATAAATTTACTTTGTACTGTGATTCATAATAAATAAATAAAAATAAAAAAATAAATTCTTATTCATATATATTCATAAAATTTAATTCATAATCAGAAACAGTAAAATTTATAATCGAAGCTATGTATGTACGTTCTTCTATGGATATTTTCATTGAAACACATATTTTATCAATGTTCTCATTATAAATTTACATTTTCTCAATATGATTTTATATTTTCTCATTATGAATTCATATTTTCTGAATATGAAAACGTATTTTCTGATTATGAAATTGGATTTTTTGATTACAAACTTGTATATTTCATTATTAAATGGTATGTTCCTATTATGAATTAATTGTTCTCAATATAAATTAACAATTCTCAATATGAATTTATATTTCTCATTATGAATTAACATGTTCCTATTATAAATTTACATTACACAATATGAATTTATATGTTCCTAATATGTATTTATATTTCTCAATATAAACTTGTATGTTCCGAATATAATCTTGAAAAGGTGTAGAGTAAAATATTTGTAAAATTAAAAATAATTTGTAAAATATTTTGACAATAACATTCGTTTTTAATTTGTAATATGACAGTATTGAAAAAAACACACCAGTTATTAAATGTTGATATTTTAAACCATATTGAACATACCTATAAATAAATTACTTTTTTCCGGGATTCCCGGGAATGAAATTTTTCATTCCCGTTTTCCCGGGAATGAAAAAAGTCCGGGAAACCCCAAACCCTACTTAGGAGACAATATTTATTGTGATTCAAAATGCTTACGTTTGGTAGCTTATTTATTTTTGTACAATATATTTGACATTGATTTTTAATCTTTCTATATCTTTAAAACAATAAGCTTCAAAGAAAAATAAATATCTTTCCCATCTTCAGAGGACCGATATTGCCTTATATAAAAATTTTCTGATATTTTGCTTATCATAAAATGTATTCGACACGGAAAGGGTTAAATCTTCTGGACCAGATACCGATTTAAATCAGAAACAATTATATTGAGTTTAAAATAGGTATTGACACAAATACGACGTAGGAGTCGAATTATAAAAAATATTTACTCGTTAAGCATTGAAATCTTGGTTACTAACGCCAATAGTTATGTTGCAAAATATTACCCAGAGATCATTTTTAACTGAGTCCGTAAAATTTGAAGAAGAATTATATTATTTTATATCGAACTTAGTCAATAATTATATTTCTCTCACTCTTTTCCAAAAGTACACATATACAACTTTTTTGTAGTGGACCCCTACGTCATCTTTGGGTCACCAATTTACTTTTGATCTGCGATATTTTTAGACCCCTCGTCTAAAAAAATTAACTTAAAAATTCAAAAATAAATTAACTGTGAATCAGAAAACAGAACTCGATTTATGAATTCTGCACATCCAATTTAAATAAACTCTCTAAATGTTTTCTATCTCTCTCACCAGAAGTCGAAAAACTATCAAAATATTTTTTTAATGTTAATTTGTAAATTTCATGGAACTCTATTGAGGATACCACAAGTTTATTTGAATTTGTAGACAAATTTTATTTATTTTTTTAATTATTTATATAAACTGGGATATTGTTCTGCCTCAAGGCCTCTTTGCATATAATTTTGCATAGAATTCAATTATATTTACAAATGATATGGTGACATTTATTACACTACCTTCATTATGATTTCTGTGCCATGATGGCCTTCATCACAAAGATTTGCAACAAAACACCCAAAACCGTGAAGTAAAAAGTTCCCCAAACGAATGAGAACCACAACACACATTTCGAATATCAGTCAAAAGCAATCGCACCAAGTATCAATCAAAGCACAACATTGGCATCTTACAGTCATCTCATGGAATATGCGTGTGTATGGTGGTCATAGCCAGCATACCTTTTTTGCCATGCTGCACTTTAGTTTTAGTTATTTCCGTTTCTTTTATTTCGATCTTTATTTTTTATGTTAACTGAATACTAATATTTATTTCTCTTGTTCCTCTCTTTTCTTGCAGGGAATAAAATATAAATAAATAATTCCGTTCCTACCAAAAAGACAACATTCTTTTCTACAACAACAGCAACAACAAATTTTGACAACCAGCGAAATAGCAACAAATTACAAACTACAGGAATTTTTCTTCTAACAATTCCAAACAGGAATCCTCCTCAACAACAGTCAGCCAGTCAGTCCAATCCATCCATAAGTACTTAATTTAAATTATTAAACGAAATAGCACGTCCTCCATCCAAACAATCACCCAATCAACAAAACGATCCTGTTTTTCTTTGGTGTTTTCTCTCTATCTCTCTCTTAATTTTGTAAACTACATCTGTTAACAAGTCCACTAAAGAAAAGACTTTCTCCGATGACCAACGAGGTCGTTAACAAAGAGAAAGTGGACACCACCTGCTACTGCTGCTGCTGCTACGGTACAGGTCAAGAGGTTAGTGAAATCGACAACAACATCAACGCCATTCATAGCATTCTGCTCAACACGGGCCACTCCTACGCCGCCCGAGCTGATCTCAATTATCGCGTGTAAAGTGAAGGACCACTGAACCGAACCGCGCACGGACCATAAACGGACTCCACACTCTCCTCTGCTGAAGGTCGAGTGTCGTCGACATTTCATTTAATTTTGGAATTGTGAGTGCGAACGGCTTCAAGACGGCGGGCACAACCTTAAAAGTAGTTGGTGCATCATGGCAAAAGACACGGATTGGGACATGCATTCTAATCGGTGCTGGTTTGCTGGTGATAGGTGCCTTCTTCATTGGTTACATTGAGCGGCCGGAATACGATGGCACCTATTGTGCCACGGCGTTCTGGACCAAACAGGTTGGCTTCCAAATCGAGTATTGGAAACAACAAAATGATCTTCTTAACATTCCAAAGGGTGCTGCTAGAATATGCTACAAGGATTCCATCTATGAAAATGGGTAAGTTTGTATGACCTTCACCTGATAACCCTTCCGTTTTTATTAATCCTTTCTGGTGTTCTTGCAGCTGGGCACAAATCGAAATAGAAACGCAGCGTTCTTTTCCCGATTGGGTGCAGGCCTATGGTGCTGGTATTATTGAGGGATCACTGACCTGGCATCAAGTCTACAATCAATGGTTGAAGTAAGTTTGAAGCTCGCTTTTATCTTTTGGTAATGGACACTAACATGTTTCTTCTTTCCTTTTGCAGTACCATACAATCATCATGCGAACGCGATGAAGATGCCCAAAACTTTTGCACTTGGCTTAGAGATCTACTCACCGAGAACTATATCAAAATCAAAGAGATGGCCCTACTGCGGCAGGATCACGATCATTATTGGCATCAAATCGGTTTGTACTTTTTCCAATTGGAAGGCCTAGAGACCGGCTATCGCAAGGGAGCGAAGAGAGCACGCTCCGATCTGGAAGAGGAGATACCCTTCTCCGATTTTCTTCTGATGAATGCAGCAGCAGATATACAGGATTTGAAAATCTATTATGAGAACTATGTGCTTAGTAGCAGTGATGAAAAGTCCGCAGCACAAGCAGAACATGCAGAGACTGGGGCGGAAACGACGACAACGGCGGCGAGAAAGAATTTCTTTTTGCCCAGTGCCACAATGCTGACGAAAATCTTTCCCTCCGATGACAAACCCACATGGCAGCTATTATTCGGTCATAGTACCGCGGGCAGTTACGCCTCCATGTTGAGAATACAGAAGCGCTACAAATTCCATTTCCATTTTGGTCCCAATCAAAGGACCAACACCGTGCCCGGTGTGGATATAGCATTTACGGGATATCCGGGCATTTTGGCCTCCACCGATGATTTCTACATCGTCAAGGGCCGACAAGTGCAGTCTATAGTGGCCGGTGTGGCCATGAAGAATGAAAATTTGGAGCTGTGGAAGTCTGTGAATATACACCAGGCCCTGCCCTTGGCGGCCCGAGTTATGGCTGCCAATCGCGTGGCCCAAAATCGTCGCACCTGGGCCAAGGCCATGGCCAAACATCCATACACCGGCTCCAAACAGTGGATAAGTATAGATCTGAATAAGCTGGGGCCCTCGGATCAACTCTATCAAACTCTGGCCGAAGATGAGATCTTGGATGACAAACCAGCGCCGCTGGATCCCAACGATGAGGCGGCCATCTCGCAACGCCACAACCGCTTAAAGGGTTTGGTGTGGATTGCCGAACAGCTGCCGGGTCGCATGCATATGAAGGATGTTACCGCCAAATTTTTAAATGACAATGCCACAGCGTGGCTAGCTAATGGGGTGCCTTACTTCGATGAGCTGCTGGAGGCCAGCCAAGTCAATGTGGATACCTATCCCAGTGATCTGCTGCCTGCCGACAATGAGGAGCTTACCAACCTAGAGGCTGTGGATAAATTCCTGAGAACCCGTGGGTTCCGAGGAGATCTCTTGGGCGAAGAGGAATCGATGGCTTATGGCAACACAGACATCAAGCTCTTTGCCTACAATGCCCGTTTGGGTCTTACAGATTATCATGCCTTTGCCGGGCCGGTGTTTGTGCGTCTGCAACATATGCATGCCAGATCAGTGCCTGAGGAGGCGATGTCCAACCAAGAGGGCACCATAAACTCTTCGATTCTCGACGATCGTTTAAGTGTGACCATCGATGATGCCGCCGAACTGGCGGAATTAGAGATGATCACCGAACGTAGGCCGGTGCGCAGTGATATGCGCGCCATAGCCATGAGGCAGACCGGAGCCGCTCCCTTCAAATGGTCCTCGGTGATGGACAAAATGGCCGATGTAGAACACGTGGGTCATCCGGATGAATGGAATTTCGGCAAGGTAACACCCAAATGGGCATGGTAGCGGGGCAGGCGCCACCGCCTTCTAAGCATCACTCGATTTTCGCAATAAAGCAATATTTTTTATAATAACATTTTTATAGCAAATCCAATTTCTTAGAGCAATGTGTGTTTAAAGAGAATTAAGAAAGATGGAAACACAACCACAACATAGTACGTTTTTTATATTTGAACTATTTTTACAAACAGACAAAAAAACAGAAAGATTTATAGGAAATTTGTAACAAATTTAACGAATTTTATTTTTAAAGAAAATCAAAACCAAATTAGTAGTACTAAATATTTTTTGTAACAAAAAAAAAAACGTGTGTTCGTCGTCGTCAATAGTTTTAATTGTGATATACAAATAATTAAATGATTTATGTGTGTACGTATGTGTAATCTAAATGTTCAAAGTCTTCCAGTTTATAGGGAATCTATTGTGTTTTTTATATATAGAAAATTTGTAAAAATATGTATGCATCTGTGAAATAACGTACGAAAAAAGATAATAAAGATCATGAAAAAGAAAAAGAAGAAAAACAAACCAAAATAGGACAAACAAATTATGAAAATAAATTATCGTTTTTTTATTTAATTTAAACTAATTGCAGCGAACATTTTAAGGGAATACTGTTTTCACGATAAGGGCGGAAGTGCTGCCGTTTTTTAAAGCTGAAAAAGTAATATCGTAGAATAATAAATAAGCATTTAACCGCATATTTAAAAGTCCAACTATGGGATTTCGAAATTATCACATCTTCGACATGTGTACCAAGACATCTGGCAATTCAGGATGAAGGAAGTAAAAATCTTAGTGTTACTTTAATATTCTGGAATATCAATGTGGCTAGCGATGTATTATTGAATAATCGGTCGGTAAGACCCAAAAATGGTTGAAATAGTTATATATATGGGACTTTTGACCGAAATCCCAATGGAACAGCGACCATCAGCCGCTTTCTGGAAATGTGAAACAGAACAATTATGTAGAGTTACAAGATAGTTAACGGCATCAGGATCCAAATTTGATAGAACAATTGTGTCATTACTGGAACTGGCTTACTGAGTGAGAGGGCAGATATTGGATCTAGAATGGAAAATTAATTAGTTTTACATTGAAAACTCAATTTATCGGAGATATTGATGCTACAACAGGTCTTTTCATATATTAGTGTATATATTTTGACAGTAAATTTTTTGAGAGCGAGGAAAATCTTAAAACAATTTTTAAACACCTTTCAAGTTGACCAAAAGAAGCCACAATCCCTAGTGAAAGTGTGTGATATAGCTGATATATATGTAAACACATCAGCAGGTACTTTTGGTTAATGACAGCTAATACTCAAGAAATGTATGTCCTCCAAAAACGACTCATCATCATTATTGTCTACGACTGCAGTAATAATCATATTCGTATGGCGTAAGTACCCCCAATTAGAATTTGAATTTTTTTGTCGAAATTTGTGCCTTTTTTACAATAAATAAAGTGCATATCGATAGTAACTTTCTCGCTTTCGTAGGCAGAGATTAGCGCTGTGGATGATTAATAGGCGATAGTACCAGATAATCGTGCAAAATAAATCTAGAAGATATCGCTAAAATATCAATTGGATGATTAAAACACCCAGAATACAAATTTTCGTTTTTTCTTATGTCAACCCTTTATTTTTTAAGAATAAAATAAATTTAATAAATATTAAAATAAAGTCCTTAAAAATTTTGAGAGTAGGGGTAATATCTGGCGTTTCCATATGGCAACAAAATTTGTTATAAGGTTTAGTTCCTGATGTTTGTTAGATACAAATTTATTATATTTCAAAACACAAAGTATTTCAGGACATAAAGGTTTAATTGAATTAACAACTTATTCGCAACAAATTCATATCAAAGGTAATGAATTGAGTATCTTCAGTTTTTACACTTGTTTCTTCCTCTTTTTTATTATAAAAAATTATTGTCTAACCACAACATCAATGTTGTGGTTTCCCTAGAGGTACCAACTTTGTCGATGTTTTTTTATAAAAGTTTGTAGGATATTCTAAGAAAAAAATGTTGTGCTTCGGTTGAAAACTATTTTCCAATTGACTCAGACATAAACCATTGCATAACGTATAAAGTGTGACTAGACCACTATCATACCAACTGGAACAATAAGTATAAACTTCTCCAAAAATTCTTAATGGAAAAATTGAAGGAATAAGTACCAGATTGCTTCTGAATTACAGAATTACATCTGAAGTTGATGGATTTTTTTAATTTTCTTCGCTCCAAAATTGATATTTTTAATTTCATCTCCAACGACTATTTTTTTCTTATTTTCTACAATTGAAGCAGATATATTTTACCTTTCTTTTCTCCAAAACATATAAAGTTGTGGTCAAAATAATAGCAGCGCACCACAGCTTAGCATACATTTTCATATATTTATTTGTGTGAAAATTTTTATTGCTACTACTGCATTAAATGCTGTGTTATGAGGTTACAAACACAAAATAATTGTTTATTTGGTGATATGATTTTAATTGCTTTAGAAGTTTCACATTTTTTGGACTATTCGACGTTTTGGACCGGTCAAAATAATAGCAGCATTCAAAAAATCTCAAGAAAAAGGAATTTTATCTCATTCGATTTGATGTTATAAATAAGATATTATGAAATGTACACTATTTCTGAAATGTTATTGTTGTTTATTTTTCTTCATAAGTAGGGCGAGGAGCGGATTGTGGAGAACAAAATCGAGTTCATATAAAAAGTTTGAAATCTGAGGGTAAATCATATAGAGAACTTCAATTTTTTTCATTGTTCCATTAAACTGATCAGAAATTCAAAAACACGTCCAAAAAATCAGTTTATATCACCTGCAACCATTCGCCGAATAGTAACGTCTAGTACAAAAAACCCACTTACGCCCGCCACCGAAATAAAAAACAATGTCTGTCCATCTTTGAGAGTTTAAAATGTTCGTAGAATACTAAGAAAACATAATCTGTAAGCCAGGGGCCAAATTACGGCATACGTATCCTATCGAAATCTCAAATGTTCAACATATATTCTGGACTATGAAAAAAGTGGATTTCGATACGATACGTAGCCGTAATTTGGCCCCAGAAGTCCGAGAAAAGTCCGACTTAAAAATAAAAGACATGTCACAAAAAAATTGTAATTCGCAAAAACACACCTGCAGTAGCCAGCCAAAAAGTGGGTGCACGTTTTATGGTCAATTGAATCAAAAATTGTTTTATATGGTGGGACAGTTTGTAAGACGTCCACGGAACACGGAGTACATCTCCAGGTATAGTACCAAAACTGTCAAATAGGGAGGATCATGCATAATGGCTTGGGCTTGTTTTTCATATTATGGAGTTAGGTCAATACATTGGCCCAGAACTACTATGGACTCTGTCCAGTACATCAAAATACTGCCTAATATTATGCTTACGTATGCAGAATATGGAATACCACTTAAATGAATCTTCTAGCAGGTCAATTATCCCGAAAACACCAGCCGACTTGCAAACAGGTGGTTTGAAGTCAATAATATCGATGTTGTGGCAGACACCACATCTCAATATAATAAAAAATTTTAAGTGTGATGACTAAAATGAGATCTCACTAGCAATACTGAAAAACAATAATGATATTTGACATGAAATTATAGAGGCATGGTCAAAAATACCGCATGGAGGGTGTAAAATACTAGTTGACTCCAAGAAACGACGTTATGTAGCAATATTAAGCAATAAAATCAGTACAACTAAGTGTTAAATTCAAGAAAATATCGTTATTTAAGTAATTATTCAAAAAAGTTTTCAATTGAAATATTCAAAATATTTTTAGTTTTTATTAGCGCTGCTATTTTTTTGACTGGTCTCATTTTTGGCATAAATGGTTCTGAAGGCTTAATCTCAAAATTACAAAAACTTAATTTTTTATTTAAATTCGTATTAAGAATACCACCTTTCAATCGCCGTAAAAACTTTTAGGATTTTCGAAGTAAAACTGATATTTTTCTTTGTCGACATTTTTTTTACATTTTTTTACATTTTTATACAGTGGTGGCCACGAGTTTAGCACACTTCACATGTATTGTTTATAATAGCAAATAATTTTATTCTGATAATGAACTCTGCGCCAAATATTTGTTTTTTATTGTTGCTTATGGTGTGTTCAGTATGCCCCATAATTTTTTTCGTAATCTTTTGTGCCTTTTTCTCGTACTCTCATGTGTTTGCAAGTAATTCGCAATCTGGGCTGGACACAAATTTAGCACATTTGATAAAAGTTGTTATTTTCTGTTTCTTTTTGCGTTTAAATTAATTAATTGGTATGTTTCGGTAATTTTTACTCAAATGGAAGTTATTATTTAACAAAATTTATAATTAGACATTACTGAAGGAAAATAGTGCATTGAGGCGCAGCGTCAGGTTATTATGCAATTGAATGACAGTGGAAGTACCGCTGGGGATATTGCAAACATTATAAATTGATCCAGACAGATTGTGTGCAATATACTAATCCATATTGGCACTTATGGGAGCTTCAAAAATATTGCAAAATGTCCTACGCCGAGAAAAACAAGCAATAAATTTGGATTTTTCATGATTCAAAGAGATATTTCGGAAAAAGTTGACATTAGCATTTCTTCAAGAGCCATAAGAAGAAGAACCAATAAAAAAATTTACTTGGATGCATTGTTCAACATAAGCCAGACGTATCAAAGTGTCGAATTTAATCTGCTCAGGATCATTTAAAAAAATCCAAGATTTTTGGGAAAATATCGCCTGGATTGGCGAATCGAACATTTGTCGGTGCGGATCTAATAGGAAACAATACGAATTGTGGCCTCCAAACGTGCAGCACAACCCAAAGTACAAATCTGAGACGGTAAAGCTTGTTGGCGAAAATCTGATGGTGTGTACTGCGTTTTCTGGACACGGCGTTGGTCCGATACACAAAATCGATGCACTAATGGATCAGTATATTTACAAAAATCTATTTGTTGATACTATGATAACATATTCAGATAAAGACATGCCAATTAAGTGGCGTTTTATACACGACAACCGACCAAAACACACTTAACGCCAGTGAAGAGCTGTTTGGAGCTGAACAGAATAGATTTTTAGAAATGGTCCAGCACAGTCACCGGATCTCAATCCTATTGAGAATCTATCTTTAACAACATATTATATCAATAAAACCCAAAAATTTGCCCGATTTCTTGAATGAAACTCAAAATTTCTGATATGCTACTCCAATGGAGTATTTTATGTCTCTAGTGGAGAGTATGTCCAGAAGATGTACAGCTATTACTCAAAATAGTGAATATCCAAGCAAATATTAAGTTTACAATAAAATGTATTGGTTAGTTCAGTTTTTTCCGGTTTGATTAAAGTTTTTTAAATTTGTGCTAAATTACTGTCCAATCACTTTTCGTATTATTTGTACTTTAGATTGCATAAAACTAAAATGCAGCATAAGAACCGAACAAAAACAACATTAAATGGTCATCTTACCGTACGTAATATTTTAGGAAAAATACCGGTCAAAAAATATAAAGTTCAAGTTGAAATATTTGCTTCATAAAGTTATATGTGGTGACTGTGCTAAATTCGTGTCCACCACTGTATTTATTTGTTTTATTAGCATTCAAAAAATAAACGAGCCAAATCACTCCCATCTTATATATTATGAACAATAAAATTAACTTAAAACAATATTAAAATTTATTTAAATAACTAATAATATCCTATACATCACAACAAGCAAAAAAACAAAATTTAATTAATTAATTTTCTTCTCTCCAATTAATTTGTTTACATCATTTTCTACAATATGGGACATTTTTAATTTCCTTTCTCCAATGGATTTTTTCCTATTCTCCAAAATGGAAATTTGGTTTAATTTCCTCAAAATGGAAATTTTTTCATTGAGAAATTCCTCTTCAACAAATTTCCCTTTCACTTAAAGGTTGTGATCTTTGCTAACCATCACACAATTGACATTCACAATAAATAATAAAAAATCATACTGGCGATACTGTAACGTCAACATAAGCAGATTCGCCTTTGGTTCATGTCTACACTTTTCGCAAGTTTGCTTTTCTGTCGCTTTCTTATTTGACAAATGCATTATTCGCTTAACAACTGCAACAATGAACGACTGCGTTTGACGTTTCTCGAGTTGCCGTATTTGTCATTCGTTTGTTTTTAATTTAATTTTGCGGTCGCCATCGAATTGTGTTTACTCATAATTAACATTAAAAATAAGCTCCAAAGTTTGACCAGCGACCACCACCCACGCCCACAGTGAACGTAGTTATTTTCTTCATTCAATTGAAAGTTTAACCGAGTGAAAGTCCAACGAATCAACCAACCAAAAAAACTAATTAGTTTAGTTAGACAAGACAAGAACAAGCACATAAAGGAACACAAACACCGGTTTTCTTTTGTGTGGTGCGTGCAATTCCGATAACAACAACAACAATAAATAGCAGCAAAAAAACTGCAAGTGCAAGCAGCCCCCACCACCGTGTGTGTAGTGTAAATTAAACAAAGAGGGCCGGTCGAACCAAAAGAGTGAACAAAAAAGTGCATCAGCAGCAACAACAAAAACAAAGTGTGATTATGTGCAATTGGAGTCTGCTACGGACATAAAAGAGGAGTGATTCATAATTTATTTTGTGTGTTTTCGCGTTTTTTATACGTTTTTGGTGATAAAAACTAATAAGAAAAGCAGACGGACGCTTTTTCTGTTCGAGTAAACCAGGAAAAACGACAAATAACAAGACCAACAACATTCTCAAAAATAAAACAGACACGCAAATAAACAACGAAACGAAAAGTAAACAAAAATCAAGTTGGTGTTTTTTCTTGCTCACAACAACAACGACGTCTCTTATCTTTGTGTGTTTTAGTTTTGCTGCAATTATTCTCTTCATACAACACGTTGAGAAAGAGGATACAAACTTAAGAGTGTGAAATAGAAATTGTAAGAGAGAACACAGTACTGCGAAAAGCTACAAAATTACTAAAAAGGTAAGTGGTTTGATTTATGTATAATTACAATACTGAAAGGATAAATCGTCACCAGAAATCCAAAAAGACGTAACAAGCATTTTCATAACTTTACAGGAGAAGCAAAAAACGTTGTAAAATCTTGAATACTTAACCAAGTAATGACTTTTTGTTATGAATGGTTTAATATTTGACGGCACATTTATTTGTAAAAATAAATGTTTATATTTTCTTACTATGGTCGTTTTATGTTTGATACGTTTTTTTGGTCTATCAATTGTGAAACAAAAAGACGTATCATCAATGCAAATTATGAAGAACATTGTGAGCCACATGTTTTTCCTCATTTGAATGGTTTTTAGACTGCATTATAATAAAAAAGATTTGTAAACATATTTTTATAAAAACAAATTTATTAGAGGAAACTTCAAGTAACAAAAAATGATTTTTTTTTCAGATAAAGTAATTCATAGTTTGACTGAAAGTAATTGAAAAAATAGTATTAACGTAACTTAAATTATGGTTCGAAAGGTAAATCATAGTAAAAGTAATGACAATCCGTGGGAAGCAGGGATCTCAGATTATTTTGCACCTCTATCGCCAAATCATTTGTCAGAAATCGCCAAAAACCGCCAAATTTAAACAACTTCAGTTTTGTTAAAAAATCGACAAATTCCATTTTATATTTAGTTCTTGTAAAAAATGTATGGAATTCAGATATTATACGTTAATTGAATATTTTCGAAATTTTATTATTCTTAATATTAAACATTAAAAATTAAAAAATTTCTTTTACCGTGACCTAGTTTAGGCAACTCATAATGCAGACTACACTTTCAACGCAGAGTTTACTAGTTAAAAACAACTATCATTAAAAATATACTTTTTCTTCTTTATGAAGCAGTTTCTAATATTGAGTTGATCTCTTTCTCCCGTTTTCATGGGCATTTTGAAAAATCTGTGTTCTGTAGTAGAAAAGTCAAGGCATACATTCGTTCAAAAACAGCGTTTTCGGTCGTCTACATTTATTAAAGTTTTTTAATTATTATTATTTCTCAATTCTAAAATGTACATGGTTTCTTTTTAATCGACGGGCCTTTTTTGAGTTTTTAAGAAAACCACAAAGTTAACAAAATACAATTATCTTTAAAATAAGCCTTCATTCTCTGAATTGGACCTACGCGTTTTCACACAATACCATATTCAATGTTCCTACCTCGAACCTTTTTTCTTGATTTTACTAATTCTCAATTGGTCATATCTTAAAAAAAAACTTTGTTTGTCATTTATAAATCAAATATTTTATAGAGTGCAGTTATCCTATCATGTTGCAAATAAATCGGAAATGGTAATTTAATTTGATTTGATTCACATTGATGATTTGCATACAAATTGTATAATATAATAAAATCGGAGGACAGATTTAAAATTTTCTAAAATTAGCCAAGAAAATCGCCAACTATTTTATAAATCGCCAAAAAATCACCAAGTCGCCAAACATATTTAAAATTCGCCACATTTGGCGACAAATCGCCTTGCCGGAAGCAATAATTTAAGATATTGCAGGTAATCCCATTTCTTTTTGGAGATTTTTACTCTATGTGAATGTAATTGGGAGGGTCCAGGGTAATCTAATAGTAAAACTGTTCGATGTGGTAGAGATATGTATTTTAGGCTATTTCACCATAATCAATCTAAAACACGATTTTGGGATTTTTGATGTTTGGTCATTTTGGATTTCAGGTGACGAAATGCCATTAGATAAAAGTGAATTAAATTGTTGTTTCAACTCCAGCAACAAAATGCGTCAATTTGTATTGAAATTTCATTTACATATGGGTTTCTCCCAAAAAAGGTCTACCAAAAAATGAAATCAGACCATACTAATAGCTTTTAACTTTATTACCTCCAGGATGGGGGTATACTAATTTGTCATTCCGTTTGTAACACCTTGATACAACGACTTGAGACCCTATAAAGTATATATATTCTTGATCGTCATAAAATTCTAAGACGATCTAGCCATGTCCGTCCGTCTTTTGAAAGCACGCTAGCATCTAAATGAAAGGAGTTAGGACGTCCAAATTTCCCATAAATGCGTCTTATAGCCTTAGATCGGTTGGGATTGAAACTGGGCGAAATCGGCCCAAAGGGAAACATTTTTCCCTCACAAAGACTAAAAATACGTTTAATAACCCCTATTATTTTAGAGTATTTAAGCATATTTTTTTAATATGTCTGCTTGTACTTACTTGATATCGGGTATGCGCGTTCTCCCTGTAACAAAAACGTGCACCATAAAGAGATTTTTATTCGTAGGATGTGTGGGCAAACAGGGATAAAAATGGTACCTATTAATCGACAACAGCTAGAAGCACGAAAATCGATGTGTACATTCCTCTAATTGAGTAGATACATAATATAAAAGTATTTTTTCCAAATTAGTACTTTTAAGGGGTAAAATGGCAATAGAGGGTTGAAAATGGTACCAACAAAACGGCTGCATCTGGAATAATGAAATTCCAGAAAATAAACTGATTTTTCGAAATTCGTACTTTTTGAGGTTAAAATGGGAAATGGGGATAAAAATAGTACCTACCAAATGTTCGCAGCTGGAGTCATGAAATTCGGAGTATACATTCCTCCGTAGACACAAAAAATAAAAGGTTTTTCCAAATTCGTACTTTCAAGGGATACAATGGGTACAGAGCGATAAAAATTGTACCAACTAAACGAATACAGCTAGAATGATGAAATTCGGTGTCTACATCTCTCTAATTGCGTAAAATAAAGAGATTTTAGAAAGTCGTACTCTTAAGAGGGTAAAATAGGAAAAAGGGGATAAAAATGGTACCAACCTAATGGCCGCAGCTAGAATCATGGAATTCGCTGTATATATTCCTCTGACTGCATAGACATGCAAAATAAAAAGATTTTTCCAAATTCGTACTTTTAACTTTTACGGCAAAAATTCGTTGAATCACGAAGTTAGGTTATTTTGCACTATGTACGTGTAATAATGAATTTTCAAAATTTGTACTTTTGGAATTAAAATTAAATGGAAATACAACCAACTGTAGCACTCCCTATCTACCAATATTTATGGTAATTACGTTTTTTTGAAAATATAAATATAAGAATAGTTATTTATTGAATTGACTTGCAGTATTATTTCGATATATAAATGTATTGGTAGCCTTGCCTTGTAAGCGTGGTTTGAAATAATAAAAATATCATATTTATTTATAAAATTATTTGTTCAATAATTTTATTTGTTTTGGTTTGGCTATATTAAAAAAAAAAAATAAATGTTCATATAATATTACTGCACTTCTACGAAAATCGACCGTCTCTGTGGAATGCAATCCATGGTGGAGGATATATAAAGTTCGGCCCGGCCGTACTTAACGCCGTTTTTACTTGTTTTTCCTTATTTCAACCACTTTTTTTATTATTAAACTTGTTCTTTTTATTTTTATAAAAAGTTGAAGTGTTATAATGAACATTAATATTTATTTATTACGAGTGGAAATATTTGTAGCGTCTATTTTGTCGAGTCCGTATTTCTTCTTTACCTGATTAAAAAATCTGAGAGATCTAACTTCAATAATTATTACGGTTTGCATCCCGGGATTTCCCGGGAATTCACATATTTTTCATTTCCAGTATCCCGGGAAATTCTTACGGGAATCCCGCGGGAATTCAGTATAAATTTTTACATATTTCTTTGCATATTTTTCCAACATTTTTACTATAAAAATGTTGTACAATAATTTAGTTCATATTGATTTTAATTAGGTATGTCAAATATTGCAGTTCGATGGAAAATATTTTTAAGCTGCGTTTTATATCCGAAATACTCCCAAAATTCACTCTTTCAAGATTTACCTGTCAAACTCCATATAAAAAATTTAAAAACCTGGAAAAAGTCGATTTTGGGCGTGTATCCGAACGCCAAAATAAATAAAGTCAGTCGTTTGAAAATATTTTAAACAACGATATAGAAAACGCAAGTAACAATATTGTATTAAAAAGTCAAAATAGCTGTCTAAGAAAAGAATTTATAGTTTTCGAAGCGACAGGACAAAGAACCGACAACATAAATATTTTATTTAATGCTCTACTGACTACATCTGTTGAATGTGAACGATCGTTCTCCGTCGCGTCCACATTTTCCAATAAAATAAGAAATATCTCTTAATTCAAATATACAATTGCAAATTTTGATTGGATACATATAATTAATGTTGAAACTTGAAAAGGTGTTTGGATTGAATTCTGTAACAGGTTCGTTGTGAAATAAATATTTATTTTACTGAACTGGGAAACCTGGCTCAAGACCATTTCGTATCTATATTTTGTAGAATGCAAATAGCATTTATTATTTGGCTGCACACTACCACACCATGATTTGCCCCCTGTGAAAGGTTTCGCCAGGTGGCTTCGCAACGACTTTTCAACAACATGCCCGGACTCTTTAAGTAAATGATTTTCACAGACGAACGAGAAATATAACTCACTTGCCGAATATTCGTTAAAAAAAGTAATAAAGCACACATGACACCTTAATAAAATGTGAATGTTTTATTAGGAAAAAAATAACCTTAACTCATGGTAAACGATACATTGACGATTTCCCGTGCTGTCCCGGGATCCCGGGAAATTGAAAAAAAAAATTCCCGTTTCCCGGGAAATAAAAAGTACGGGAAAATGCAAACCCTAATAATTATCGAATGAGCAAATTCGATAAAAAATAAATGTTTTTTATTTAAAGTAAAACATTTTACCTAGAAAGAAAAAGAAAACAAAAAAATATTTTAAAATATCGTCCGTTTAAAGTTTTTAGAAGTGGATGTAGAGGCGGATGCGTCTTTGATTTGGTATTTTGCAATCTTATCCACAGTGAGTCAAATTTTTTTATGTTTTATTTGTTATCCTGAATCAAGACCATTTTGTATATATATTCTATAGAATGCAAATTTATTAACAAATGACATTGTGACATTTATTATACACTCCACGAGAGTATTATGGCTTTGTGCATTTGTTTGTAACACCCAAAAGGAAGCGATATAGACTAGGGCGTACCTAAAAAAAAAGTTCGCCGTACACCTTCGAATATGAAGTATTATTGAAAGGTAGTTTCAAAAAAATTTTTTTTATTTTTTTATGCCAAACGTAGGGGTCGCGCTTTTACATTTTTCTATATAACTTCTGCATTTATAAACGAATTTTAAAGTGTGATACATCGATGTTTTTGTCTCGAGGCCGATTTTTTGTCTTTGAAGTCATTGAGCTTAGATGTCGCAACAACAGTGGATCAAGGACGAACGCTATTTAATTTGAGGCATAATCGGTTCAGATTTAGATATAGCCCCATACAATTTTCAATCAATTCCAATTTTCTTCAAATTTGGCTTAACACCTTATAATCTAACTAGAAATAGCTATGCTGAAAGTGGGTTATGTCGGTTCAGATTTAGATATAGCCCCTACACAAATGTTGTTCCCGACATGCCTTTTGCCGCTCTACAAAACACATATTGTACCCGATTTTCTTTAAATTTGGCACAACATCTTATAATCTAACTAGAAACACCTATTGTTAAAGTGAGCTAGATGGGTTCAGATTTAGATATAGCTCCAATACAAATGTTGCTCCCAACTGTTTAACCTATTTTGCACAAACTATACATATTATATTTCACCTATTTCCTTCCAGGTTTCAATATACCCCCATACAAATATCCTTTCCGATTTAAAATTTTTTGTCAAACACATATATTTACAGGATACAAAAATCCTTCCCGTTTTCACTTTATTACCAAATTGAATTGTATTCGGATAGAAAGTGGAGTGTATCATATAGTCGGCCCCGCTGACTTTAGCCTTTCCTTACTTGTTATTTGTTTGCACAATGCCACTATAATGATTTCCATCCTGTGAAAGGTTTCGTCAAGTGGCTTCGGAGCGACTTTTCAACAACATACCAGGCCTCTTTGAGTAAATGATTCTCACAAGCGAATGAAAAGCACAACTCACTTGCCGAATATGCGTTTAAAAAATCGCACCAAGTAATAAAGCACACATGCCACCTTACAAGCATCTCATTGAGTTCCACATGTAATTATGTGTATATCCAGTTATAGCTACCCAGCAAAACTTCTGCCGTACCAACGCTCATTTGTTTTAGTTTTTTCGTTTGTTTTATTTTGGTCTGTAATCAATATTTGTCTTGAACTGGAATATTCTCATGACTCAAGTCCATTTTGCATCTATATTTTATAGAATACAAATACGAGAAAAATAAAGATATTCTGAAATGCACTCCTTGGTGGAGGGTATATAGGATTCGGCTCGGCCGAACTTAGCGCCTTTTCACTTGTTTTTATTTTGATGTCCTCTATCCAATAATGTAGTGAGATAGTGGGACCTCGTATATCATACTATTGCCTTATTTTAAGTAAATTTGAATGAAAAAACGAAAAAAATTTGTAACATTTTTCGATAACTTTCAAGTAAACTTAAATTAAAAATTTCGAAAAAAATGACTTGTGGAGAAAATAAAAAAGACAGGAAAAGTTAACATTTTGGTATTCAGCTATTCCATTCAATTGACGCAACATAGTCATTGCTGAATATTATAACGCGAGTTACATTTTGTGGACAACAATTTAAAATGTCCGAATGAAAGATGCAATGTTATCTACTGCATGGACTTTTAATACACTTTCCAATTTTGTTTACGAGTTAAATTTTAAGTAAGAAAAGAGTTGAGCTGGTGACAAAATTATTTAAAAATCACATTCTGAATTGATTTGGCCATGGAAATTCCTGGAGCTAAACCCACCAACAAATTTTCTCTAAAAATGTATATTTTTGGCTTTTACCTCGATGAAATGCATGCACTCAGTCGATTAGTATTTACTAGTTTGATGACTTGAGCAAAAAACGTGACATTTTATTCGTGTCTATTTATAATATTTTTATACTTTGTTTTATTTTTATATATTTAAATGCATTTATAGTACGTATATGCATAAAACAGCAGCAAAATTGCTTTGGATTAGGGCCTTGGAGTGTGTGCGCGTGTGTCTTTCTGGATTTGCATTATATCAATCAATCTCTCTATCTATCTATCTGTGTTTGGCATTGAATTTACTTTAAATCAATACATGTTCGATTTTCTAAAAGCAATCTCAAACAATAAATCTATCCATACAATAACAATAAATACCTTAAGCTAAAGATATCGATAAGAAAAGAAGATTTACTTTTAAAAACATAAAGAAGAAAGGGTGCACGCATTGAGAGTGATAGAAGATTGTAATCGGTGGGTTTTGAGAAATAAAAAGAAGAATTTCATTCCCACACAGTGCACTGTTGTGATGTTTCTAATGGTAAAGTCTTATTTTCCACCTGAAAAATCTCAAGCAACAACTTTTTAAACATCCACATATACAGAGTTACAAGCCGACCCAGAATTATCGGCGGCGGCGGCTTTCGGCTAATTTGACAGCTCATTCTGTTATTCGATTACTCCTATTTATTTGACAAATTTGGGAAAATTTGGAACAATTTCTATTGGTTTTTAATACATTTTCTTTTATTTTTGGCAAGCGATTCAATATTCGTTAATATTAATATTAGCAAATGTTCCCATAATTTCATATTATTAACCCATACAATTATTTTTTGGGAGTGGGAATCCATTCCCAAAATTTATAATATGGATGAATTTAATAAATATTTTTGCAATTACAGCATTATAGGAAATGCGACTTTCAAATCAAACGACATCATTCAACTTTCTATAGACGTCATCATATAGTGGAATACCAAATTCAAAGTAAGATCCATATATTTCACAGTAGTAGGTTGTCTAAGTCGACAGTTATATTTTCTTTTGTAATTTTAAGTGGATTGTCTATTTTGGTAGTAAGATTTGACGGAGTAGAACTCGGCGGCGCACAGTGGTTCCGAATCAAAATCCATCGGCCAAAATTCAATAACTTTTGTTCTAGTAGACATTTTTGAGTTCTGTAAAAACTCAAAATTAGACATTAAAAATCAGGAAATCGGATATATTTCGATTGTTATAAAATTTAGCATGATGATAAAGGAAATTTACTCACCCTCTATCTGCGAACCTACTTTTCAGAATTTAATGAGACGAAGATGACTAAATTACGATTTGGATCTAAAAAATCTGACTTTTTCACTAAATGTATCATATCTTCCAAGGGTGCAATTTCGTGCAGGCATAAGCTACCCTAAAAAAGCGGGAAACCCTCCAACCTTTCTAAATATGTATACATTCGTTTAAGACTTTTGAAGGAAAAAAGTTGTGTTGGTCCAAAGTAAAAAATTTGTTTAAAAAAGGATATTTTTACAATATTCATTACAAACAAACTATATTTGACACAAACATAGTTGTGGTTTCCTAGCTCTATTATGGCTAGGAAACCACAATTTCTAAAAAAATCTTAGTGCAAAATATCTTAAAATGTGTGAGAAACAGTTCGACAAAGCCCAATAAAAATTACGTTTTCTCAATTTTCAAAATCTGAAAAACGTGAAAATCTGTAAAACAAAAAAAGGAAAATTTTTTCTTTTTCGTAAAAATATGTTAAAAACATAAACACAAAAAAATAAAAATTTTAATTTTCTTTAAAATCGAAAAATGCGAAAAGTAGTCAACTTTGGGCCGATTTCTAAAATATATCCGATTTCCCGATTATTAATGTTAATATCTCAAAATAATCCTTGGGTCCTTGTCTAATTTTGATTTTTTACAGAATTCAAAAATATCTACTAGAACAAAGTTATTGATTTTGGCCGATGGATTTTGATTCTGAACCACTGTGCGGCGTGGTTGAAGTCGATATGAGCCGATGAAATGGGCGGCGTGGTTGAAGTCGATATGAGCCGATGAAATCGGCGGCGGCGCGACTCACGCAGAAACATTCGGCGGCGGCTTGTCGGCTCAAAATCGGTCGGCTTGTATCTCTGCGCATATGTTTATAAAGTTGTCCAAGAAGAAGAAGTCCCTCGACTTAATCATTCATTCAAACATTCATCAATAATATATTGGATTTATTTTACCAATTTGCTCTTTCAATTCAAAGTTTCCACTTCAATCTGTGGCGTCTCTGTCGTTCTAAAATATAGCAATTACTGTGAATCCCTTTTCATTAATGGGATTCAAATATTTCCTCTGGGCCGATTTCGCTTCACTTTCTTCCCTATTGATCTGCAACCATAAGACACATTTATGGACCTTTCACTTTCGCTTCAACAGACAGACATGACTTGATCGAGACAGAATGTTGCAATGAATAGGGGTATCTTAAGGTGGTGGGTATAAAAACAACCATATGTACGATGGTTTTCAAAAAACCAGCGAAAATTGTCATTAGCCACTAGATAATTTGTCGTAGCAGTTTTTGTAATCAATCCTTGCCTCCAAAAGCATTTACTTTGAAATTCCCATCCAAAGTAAGTCTATTTGGTTTTCTGTCCATTAACCATTTTATCCGGGAGTGTCTGTTCAACGATCATAATGACATCACAAATGGCTCGATTTCAAAACGAATATCCTTAAGTAATGGAAGAAATCACTCTCATAGCTCATACGAATTCAATAATCTTAAGGAATTTAAAATAAGCCGAATGTCCTTAAATATATCACACTCATACTCCCACACACACACACACATCCAAATACCAATCGACTTGTTCACATGCACACTTTCCTTAATCGAAAGGAACAAGATGAAAAAAGAAAATGAAATTGAGACCAACACAACAACACATCGTCATTAAAAGGCAAAAAACGAAGAAAGTTCCATCGATTTTTTTCTTCTTCCTTTGTGTCAACAGTTTCGTCATAATTAAGCATTTCCTTATTGCTTAACGGTTTTTTCTCAAAAAAAAAATAAAAAGGAGAGCAGAACAACAAGAAGCTAAAAAGTCGACAATTTGTGGGTGTTGATGTCGCCATCGTTACTGCTGTCGCCGGAGCTCAAGCTGACGCCGAGGCTGACAATGCTGGCCGACAATTGTGATGTGTGCGATGAGGATGAAGACGAGAGGAGACGAAATCCACTTGTTAAAATGATTTTCATGTCACCATTTTGTTTTACCCGTCGTTAATATTTCCGGAGTTTCAAGCGACTCAAACAAACAGCTCGTTAAAAGACTGGGTAAATACTTTTCCCACACATAATTATGGAAAGTGCAAGTTGTGTGTCGTTCTGTCTGTCTGTCTTTCACTCCAGTTATCCTCTGTTCCTTCCTTTGCACCACCCGACCTGGACGCCAGCAACTCATCCACATCTTTATCATACACAGTCGTCCTGTTCCGACACGGTGTTCCACGGTGCCGCACTCAATTCAATGGCCCCTTCAGGCCATTATTCAACAATGCCTGTGAGAGTGTATGAGTGTGCGAATGCAACAAAAAGCAGTGGAATAAAGAATGGCAAAAAACTGTAACATCAGCTGCATCAAGCATCCTTGTTATGAATACATTTTCTGTACTCCAATTCGGGTGTGTGTGTGTGTGCGTGTCTTCCTCTTTTTGTCCGCATTACTGCGTAACACACGCGTGTACATATGTGTAAGTACTTAGGTGACTGTGTATGTGTGGTGGGGAATACAAGGTCTGGACTGGTGGCGACATGTGGAACTACTACTAGGTTCAGTTTAGGCTAGGATTGAATCCATAGTCATCAAAAGCGGGCCTATGAAACCATTTCGTTTTTACAACGAACAGTTTTTCTTTCAGTGTAGAACAGGTCCTCAAATATGGTCCTTCGAGGCAACTCTCATTAAACCTAAGTAGGTTAAAAACGATTACTTAGGGTCGGTTTTGGTTGCAGTCAAAATGTAATTGACTGAGTCTAGAAGACGATCATTCAAAACGGCGCCTTAAAGCAATACGACTACCGTGAGAGCGTCTACATAAACCCATTGTCACTCATCGGAACTAACACGTGCGACTAACGAAAAGCTTTGATTTACCGACGTCTATACCGACTATGTAGCCTAAGTCTTCAAAGAAAACTGAATCCAGTGTCGCAAAACGTCTACTAATTATAGTCGGGCTGAGACAGAAAAGGTGTTCGACGTTCTCAATCTCGTCGTCCTCCCAATGCCTCTTGGCTTGCGTGCTTATAATGCAGTTCCTCTTCGATTCTGAAATCAACGTAGACAATTGAAATATTTGAAGTGAAAGAATGTAATTCAAACTATTTATATCGAACTTTGGTCAGACCATCTGCCCACCTGCTATTCGCCAGCACCAGTGACTTCTTGCCTGAAATGTATCTTGAATGTGTTCTAGTGGACAAGTTTTCATTCCTCTTCATCTTCGTCGTCGCTTCTTTCATAGCGTACGGTTTCCAGTGACCCAGAAACCATTTGACAATGTCGTCGCTCTTGAATCTTCCCACGGTGCGAGCCCTCTTAGATTCATGTCAGCTTAGACTCTTTACTTCTCAAGTATTCACTTACGAGTTCATTTCAATTCCGCTTGTCCACCACTACGATCCTAATCGCGGAAAGAGCGCTAGCTCCAGTGCAGTTACATATTTAAACCGGGTGCTGTGACCCATAGATCTGCGAAAGTGTTAGATAAACCTCAATTCTTTACCAAGAGGGAAGCTATGTCCATATAGGTGAAGCATCGAATTGTTGCTATTGGCATATATCCTCGGGGCTTCAGCGGAGTACTACCATCCTCTAAGGAATCACCTGGACAATTATGCTGGAGAGCTGGGCATCGCATGGTAACAAACTCTGAGCGGTGGCGCTCAATGGTTAAAGCCCTAGGCCGACACTCAAGTAAAACTCACAGACGCTGGCCGCTACTACGGTTTTTAACTCATTCCACGAGTTGTTGGCGTTGGCATCGCATGGTAACAAACTCTGAGCGGTGGCGCTTAATGGTTAAAGCCCTACGCCGACAGTCAAGGAAAACTCACAGATGCTGGTCGCTACTACGGCTTTTAACTCATTCCACGAGTTGTTGGCGTTTTTTACTTCGATTTCAAATTTTCTGTCTCGGTAGTTCCCTTCTATGGCTGCCTTGTGGTTTCCACTCTATAGCATTTTTTGTGATGTCGTCTTGGAGTCTACTTAAATGATGATCGATGCACCGCCACTTTCGTTTTCGATTTCGGTGTCGATTGATATCTGCCCGGTATTATTTAAATTCGTCGTAGGTATCTGTTTACTAAGACTTCGAAGGCGGAGACATCGCCTTGCCATTGTCTCCTGTAGTGCATTAACCAATTTTGAAAGACCCTATCCGAGTTGTGACGAAGTCCGCTTTGAGGCTGCTTAAAACATTTCGTTTCCATAAATATCTCCATGTCCAGGGAGCCTTATAAGCATGAATTGTGGACTAGCAAAGTAGACTTACTGCGGTTGGATCGTTGAGATGAAAGTATAAACTGAGAGACTACGACGATTGCTATACAATTCGTGTTCGCCGAAGAGATGAATGGTTGTTGCACTGTCAAGACCTCCATGTAGATCAGGCAGCAGAAGTCGATAAGTATAAATAGCACGACGAGTAATGTTTGTTGCCAAGACCTCCTCTTAGAAGACGCTGCAGAAGTCAGAAAGTAAAATCAGCAAGCTTTACTAGCATTACCCGGAAAGACACCGAGGCGATATCCTGTATCCATTTTGGAGCCATCTATTAGTATCCAACAAATTACTCTTCCCTGCACTATTCTTTCACTTCTCTTCGAATTATCTTTCCAGTCAGTCAGTCATTGTAGGATAACTATTGTTGGAAGGAGTTTCTATTGAAGCTTGTCGAGAATGCACTACATATGACAAATGTTCTGCTTCTGTGTTGTTTCCAGGGAGTCATCAGACATTGACCAATAATGAATAGAGTTCTCGCTTCATTTCAGGTCAGACAGTGACACTCTTTTTATATTTTCGTAGGAGCCTTCCTATCCTTGCCAAATATTTTTTTGTAATTATCTTCCTGTATTTTCTGGGTAATGTCAGCTTCGAATACACTTCCTCCTCCGAAAGTATTCTCTTGTGATATTCGGAGGAAATTGTATTAAAATTGTTGTAGGATTTTCCAACATCCAGCGATGGTTCGTCTGGTTAAGGAGGTTTCTTGCAATGAATGTATTTTATGATTAACCTCTTTCTCCGAAAGTATCCTTGCAGGAAGCCCTTTGTCTTCAACCTAATGTAGTAAGGTCATATGTTCCTAGCGTATCTTCTATCATCCAGAGCTTGTTTGCCTGGTTATGATTTCTGGGGAATTGTTGGTTGGAATGCACCTCCTACTCCAGAAAAGTCCTCATCATCGTCCGGATCTCTTTGCCTGGTTATGGATGTTTCTTGAGTGTATGCTTTCTGAGCGGTGACTGTTTCGAATCCACTTCCTCATCCGAAAGCATACTCTTGGATATTTGAAGGAAGTCGTCTGCCTTGAATTTACTCCAAGCATTGAATCAAGTATCTTCTATTAAGGAGATTTCGCCTATTTAATGAGGTTTTAGTGGAATATATGGTTCGAATACCTTCTTCTCCGGAACTATTCTACTTCTATATTCGAATCTACTTCTATATTCTTCAACGTTTCCTCAATCCAAGTAAATTGTTACTGAAACTAAGTAAATTTGTAGTCAAACCAAGTAAAATTATAGTCAATCTGAGGAAAATTATCGGAAAAATTTCCTTAAACCAAGTAAAGTTATATTTCAGCCTTACTAAAACTTTACTTGATAATTGAAATAAATTATTTCGCTTCAAAGTATGCAACACTCATATCAAAAATGACAACATGGAATAGTTCTCAAACGTTTCATGTTACTTCTACCATAAAGAGTTTGGGCTATTTCACCATGACTGCCGCGGAGGATAGGTAGGCGCCTTCGCAGTGTTGTTTAGGATAATATTTGAACTACTTAATAAGAAACTCTTGGCAAACGAACGAGAATTGTTCTTAGACTACTATTCTTGTATTTTTCTAAACACACTGAAGTATTTTGTATATTTCAAGCATTAAATCAAGTATCTTCTATTGAGGAGGTTTCGCCTTGTTAATGAGGTTTCTAGTGTAATATATGGTTCGAATACCTTCTTCTCCGGAACTATCCTACTTCTATATTCTTCAACTTTTCGTATGGCGGCCATGTCTTCCTAGCGTTGGGGGAAGTATATTCTACCGCCCAGATCTCGTTTGCCGTTTCGAATCCAGCTCCTCCTCCGAAAATATCCCCACTGTCGTCCAATTCACCTTTGGCTGGTTAATGAGGTTTCTTGCAGTGACTTTTGTTGAATGTCTGAATCGAATCGACCTCCTTCTACGGTACTATCCTTCAATGATATTTGGCAGAAGCCATGTGTTCTAGATTTCTAACAATGATTCCCAGGATGTCCCCTTCAAATCTTACTCTTCCTCCGAATAAATAAGGGCTAAGAAAGTTTCTGGCAATGCTCGAGCTGCATGCTATATCCGGAGGATGGCCTCGGTCTTCATAGCCCTGGCACATCACTTAGAGATCGTGTACCTGATTAAAAAGGTTTCTAATAATGGTCCGCATGCTTTATGATGTATACCTGCTTCGAATCTACGTACATCTTCAGAAATATCCTCTTTTGATGTTCGGAGGAAGTCATTTATCTATTATCCTAATAATCGTATCCTCCTTCATAACCTGATAGTTCGCCCGGTTTATGTTTGGTTCGAGTCAATATTCTCCTCTGAGTACATCTTCTTGAGAAGTAAATCAAATCATGGCCATGATTTTAGTTTGAAAGCACTTCTGTGATCAGTCAATCTCCCGAGCCCACCATCCATTTTGGATCCATCACTAAAGATACTAAATAGACAATCAGGGACAACAGATCCCTATTGAGGCAGTATATGATAGCGGTGTTCAGTAATCGATGGCTATTCCTGTCTCACAAGTATTCCGGTGGGACCATAAACATCCTAATGAAAATGTTTCATTGATACAATGAAGCTTTTTTTCAGTTTCCCAAAAACTTGACAAAATGTGAAAGAAAGTATTTTTTTTTAAATGAGCAATTTAAAATATCATCTTTGTTTTCCGATTTTTTCTTCTTGTTCCTTCTGAAAACAACACCAAATGACAATTTTTGGGACTAAGGGCAGAGGCTAAGTAAAAGGCAAACGTCATCTAAGTTAGTAAACCGCCAACAAAGTAACAAACAACACAACTTTGTAATAAACCAATCGACCAAATATCAAAATGCCAACGAATTTAAAATAGATGGAGATTCCTTGTTGGTCTGAAATGGAAATTACCCAATTTACCCTGTACATTTCCTCAACACAACAAATCATCGTGTGTCTCTCAGTTTCTCCATTCTTCTGTTTCTTTTACTTCTTCTTTCTTTTTTTTTTGCAACGACTGCAATATGTTGTCCGGAGACTGGGGAAAAAAGTGCAAGAAAACAAAATGGTTTCATTTTTGTGGCGAGGGGGAAACTGCTGTTGTCAATGTCCTTCTTCGTAAATGGTGTACACAACCGCACAATGATTGTGAATGCAACTGTGTTGGTTGGTTGGTTGGTGGTATGTGTATGTGTGTGCGGTGTTCCATTAACACTGTATCGGTTTGCATTTCCCATACACAGGCCAAGGTACACACACACACACACTCTTGTATTTACATACATACATACATGGTAAGCAGACTTCCAGAGAGACACCATGAACGACAGACAGTAGGAGGGTAAGAGTACTTCATCATCATCACCAGGAGCAGCATCACCATACTCGTCGTCATCATCGATGTGCCATCGTGCCATCCTCATCCGCATCCACATCCATGTCATCATGTTGCCGCTGCTGTTTTCAGCGCCATCATTGTTATGTGTAATAGCGTGTGAAAATCGGTAACTTTTACGCTACTTACTTTTGATGTCACTCTGATTCCTCCGCCGCCGCCAGTAGCACCATCTCCTCTCATTCACTCTGTCTCTCTCTCTTCCCAATCCTTGTTGTGTCCTTATTCGGGCTTAAGGATTTTTGGCTTCTTCACTTAACGATTTTATCATGAACATATACAAACATATGTACGAGTATGATTGTGAGCTGCTCCGCAGTGTATGTGTGCGTGTGTTTAAGGCTAAAATGGATTTGTTTGTATGTGCTATCGCCAGTGTCTGTATTTGTATTTGTATCTGTGACTGGATTTTGTAAGTTTGCCTTTTGGCTTTTGCTGGGTAATTCCAAACGGTTTCGCCACGCTTGTTGGTAGTCAACTTCAAGTTGGATAATAGTATCTGCAAGAAATGAGAATTTTCTCAGCTCTCCAGATGATAGTCATTCGTTTTTGGTTGGAATTTTGGTGCAATATTAGGACAGTTAATATCCGACTTTAATATTTTATTTCAGAACTTTTAATATCGATCTAAGAAATGTTCGATGTTCTGCACTCAGAAAAAAGTATGCCACGAATTAAGTAAATTTGTACTAAAACTGAGGCAAATTGGACTTCGTAGGCAAACAATTCTCACAACAAGTAAAGGGTGATTTTTTAAGAGCTTGATAACTTTTTTTAAAAAAAAAACGCATAAAATTTGCAAAATCTCATCGGTTCTTTATTTGAAACGTTAGATTGGTCCATGACATTTACTTTTTGAAGATAATTTCATTTAAATGTTGACCGCGGCTGCGTCTTAGGTGGTCCATCCGCTTAGTCCAATTTTGGCATTTCCACGTTTTTGAGTAACAGAGACCCAATTGGTGCGAACGGCGACGAATCGAAAATTGGTGGTCATCATTAACACTGGCCGATACAGCTGCGATATTTTCTTCAGTTCGCACTCTACGTAAGCGTGTTGGTGGTTTAATGTCCAACAATGTAAATTTGGTGCGAAATTTAGTCACAATAGCCCGAATAGCCGCTTCAGTGGGTCGATTAAACTGACCATAAAATGGAAGCGCGCAATGAACTTTCTTAACAGAGCACGCATTTTGATAATAAAATTCAATAATTTGCAAGCGTTGTTCGTTTGTAAGACGATTCATGATGAAATGTCAAAGCATACTGAGCATCTTTCTCTTTGACACCATGTCTGAAATCCCACGTGATCTGTCAAATACTAATGCATGAAAATCCTAACCTCAAAAAAATCACTCTTTACATAATTTTCCTTGAAAAAGGACATGCTTTGAACTTGATTCCAGTTCAACTTTTCCTCAAATCAAGTAAAATTTACTCAAACTGAGGAACATTTTAATTCAAACATTTTATTCAAATCTGATGAACATTTTTCGATTTTTTCCTCAATTCAAGTAAATTGTTACTCAAACTAAGTAAATTTGTACTCAAACCAAGTAAAATTATACTCAATCTGAGGAAAATTATCGGAAAAATTTCCTTAACCCAAGTAAAGTTGTACTCAACCTGAATAAAATTTTCCTTAAACCAAGTAAAGTTATATTCAACCTTACTAAAACTTTACTTGATAATTGAAATACATTATTTCGCTTCAAATTATGCAACACTCATATCAAAAATGACAACATGGAATAGTTCTCAAACGTTTCATGTTACTTCTACCATAAATAGTTTGGGCTATTTCACCATGACTGCTGCGGAGGATAGGTAGGCGCCTTCGCAGTGTTGTTTAGAATAATGTTTGAACTACTTAAGAAGAAACTCTTGGCAAACGAACGAGAATTGTTCTTAGACTACTATTCATGTATTTTTCTAAACACACTGAAGTATTTTGTATAAGTTCATTAATATTTGAATGTATGAAGACTTGACATAAATTTAATTATACACATTAACTTTATTTCAATGAATAAACATATTTTTAAGTAAAAACTTTCTAAATGGAATTTTTCCATACACAAATTTTCTTCATTACTTTCTTTCTTAAAAGCTAGTAAATTTTCTACTGTATATAGTTTTCCTTCTCGTAAGGAAATTTTAACTAAATTGGAGTATGGATTTTAGTCAGATTTAAGAATGTAAATTTTTTGAGTGTGGAACAGATTGGCAGATATCCATAAGTTTAGACTGAAATTTCGGAATACAATAAACATTCAACTGTAATCATATTTTAATTTAATGTAGTTCTCAAAATGGAAAACCCTTATGTTTTTCGCCCTGGCAATAAGGTAAATAAATTTCCCGATTTCGTGATTCGTCATTCATCTGAACAGTAAAAAACGACTGGATTAAAGTTTGTCAAAGAAAAAATGTTCCAATATGCTGAAGCGTCATAACAGCGAAGGATTTGTAGATTGCTACATCTCTCAAAATGTCGCTAGTTTTACCTAAATGGGAAATTGGGTTAGGAAAAATTGGGAAATCTCTATGAGTGGGAATAAACGGCCTGTCCCTAGAACTCCTACTTATCCCGGTTCGACTTTATCAAGAATGGAATGACATTTTTAATTTGTTACGCAACACTGACGAATGTTTGAAATCAATTGTTGATAAAAAAGTATGATTTTTTGAACATTTATCTCGGAAACGGGACGATTCTCTGAAGAAATAATCAAATTCAGGTACAGAAATTTAGTCCAGTCGTTCATGGCTAGTAGTATATTAGGATTTGTAACATTTTTGGGCGTAAAGTACTATACAATTCCATGATTATCTTTATTGCATTTTTTAATCCAAGATCTCCATTTAAATGCAGTCAATATATCAACATCTCCAATCAATAGTATGCTAAGTTGACTTGCAGTTTTTCAATTTCTTAAATTCTCTCAAATTTTGGCAATGATCGGTCAATTCAATCTAAAGTTAAGCTCAAAAATGTTCTAACTTAGTTCCAATAAGCGCTTGACAACTTTTTTTAATAAAACACAAACTATTTGAAATATTTCTAAAACTTTATGATCGGCTTGAGATACAATCAAAACATTTATGAATGGAACTCGACTTCGACACCGCGGGCACGTCGGCAGCGGTCGTTGGACCCAATTTTCGATTACGTTATTTCGCGTTCAATGTAGCTCTGAGTCCTTCCAACGTCGCCGGCTTGTTGGCATAGACTAATGATTTGACGTAGCCCAAAAGAAAAAAGTCTAGATGCGTTGAATCGCACGAACGTGGCGGCCAATTGACTGGTCCATTTCTTGAGATAACACGCTCACCAAACTTACTCTTCAATAAATCGATTGCAACGTGTGCTGTGTGGCACCGTCCTGTTAAAACCACATGTCGTCCAAGTCCATGTTTTCCAATTCGGCCACAAATTATCGGTAATCATGGCGCGATAACGATCGTCATTCACAGTAACGTGACGTTATTGTCGACGAAAAAATATGGTCCAATACGCCGCTGGCATGCAAACCGCACCAAGCAGTTATTTTTGTGGATGAAGTGGTGATTCATGAAGCACATGTGCATTTTCACCAAACCAAAAACGCATATTTTGCTTATGGACGAACCCAATGAGCCAAAAATGAGCTTCGTCGCTGAAAATGATTTTGCGATGAAATTCATCATCTTGGCGCAATTCTCCAGAGCCCAATCGGAGAACGTACGTCGCGTCAAATGGTCCATCGGCTTCAATTATTGAGTTAGCTTGATCTTGTATGAGCGTAAACCAAGATCCTTAGGCAAAATTCGCCATAAAGTGTTCTTGGAGGTGCCCAGTTCTTGAGAGCGCCGAGGAATCGACTGATTTCGATCGATTGCTACGGACGCCTGATCGGCGACCAACCCGTTGCCTCACTGTCACGGCAACATCACACAATGAATATGTAGACTTACATTTTTGCAATAAACTTGTCATTGCTTATCTACTAGGGGCAAATAATGACAGAAAATTGGAGTTAACGCTCTTAACGTGCGTTCACAAATTAAATTCAAAGTTGTTAAGTACCTATTGGAAAACCCTTTATAAAACTAGCATTGCACGATACTTCGCACGCGGAAAAGCCAGTTATTTGTTATCAGTTTTATCCATCTCTGTTTTTGGATAATACTTATGGAATTTTCTTTCGGTGCATATGGATAGCATTCATACACAGTCAAGGGAATGTGGTTTACGAATTGCACTTTTTTAGCTGTACTCCCTTCGTGCGTATCATTTTAATTATTTTCTATCCAATGTTTCATGTTTCTAGATACAGCCGTCCATTTTATATCTTTTTGCACTTCTTTCCCAAAAAGTACACATTTTGAAAAATCACTATTGGGAAGATGTAATCACGCTTCTCCCCTAAAAACATGTACTTTATTTGGAACCACGTTTATCCCTTTCCATCCCGCATCGTCCTTATAAGTACAAATTTTGAAATATCCATTTATGTTTCGCGTTTACCATTTTTATCCCCTTTTTGTCACGCACACCCTTTAAAAGTACAATTTTCGAAAAATCCAATTTTACTGCGCTTCTACATGGTCAGAGAAATTTATTAATCAAATTTCACGATTAACCAATTAATCATTTAATTGGTACCATTTTTATTCCTTTTTATCCCGCTGGCTGGCATTGTTAAAGTTTTCGTAATATCAATATCTCAAGCCAAGATATTTTTGGAATAACCCATCTGCTATTCCTTTCCGTCATTTTTGCGGATTTTTCACATGAAATGCCGAGATGTGATACCACTAACCAACCTGCCAACATATGAGACCGTATGTTGTTGTATTTTCGGATTTATATGAATTTTTAGACGTCTTCGTTGTTTTTGTCTGAATCCTCTAAAATGTGCTAAAAATGCAAACCAGAAAAAAGAGAAGCCGAATAAAAACGAAAAACTTTAAATTTTCACTTGAATTTGCAGTGAAGACATTAAAATATGAAATATTCATGTGAGAATTTCGCATATTCTCCGACGAAATTCACAAGTGGCTTAAACGCCAACAAACTGAAACACACGGTCACACACACAGCGATGACGACGACGCCAACGAAGAAGAAACTTTATAGTTTTTCCACAACAAGCCCAGCATCAGCAGACATATGGAGGGTGGTATGAACATTTGAACGAGGAAAACGAACAATTTTGTACTGCATTTGTATGTGACTCAACTCAAGTTGTTTAATTCTTATGCATGCGAAGATTTAATTAGATTTTTTGAAAACGCATAAACCTTTCATGCCATCCCTCGTATAGAGCTTTTAGTAAGGGAAAACTTATAATGCAAATAATCTCTGTGTCATTCATACAAAATGAGATTTGTCAACTGTTTTCAAACAAATGAAACACTTTGACATTTGTCAATATTCCTGCAAAAGAATATTCCTGCAAAGAGTCAATGCATTGACATGCAGTGTGTGACTCGGCAGAAATCAGACAAAAAAGATAAACCAACAAAGAACATACCAAAGTGTTCTATCTGATGATTGGGTACGTGGGATTGAGAGGGGCTTTTTAGACAGAAAATTTGTGTAAAGTATACGCGTAAGAATGATTCAAGTCACTAAATATGTTTCTTGATTTTTTTTCAATTCGTAGAGAAATAACAAATTTAGCAAATGCTTTCTTCAATAAGTCGATTGCTTGACACGCTCCATTGCGCGAAACCCTTTGCGCCTTCATTATAAAATGGAATTTTCTTCAGCGACAACTATGAGGCAAATATAGTGCTGGTCGAGATGTATCGCATGTGACAAACGGGCCTACCCCGCGGGCTCCGAAAAAAAAAAAAATAAAAAATGCGAAAAAAAAATACATGAAAAATACAAAAAATCTCGTGAGCACAAATCATTTTAGCTATATATATATTAGGCTGGGTCACCGTCCATGCAAATGGAAAAACAAGTTCCAGTCACCCCACGAAAATAAAGTTTGGATTGTTTAATGAGGATTTGCAAAATATTACGTTCCTAGATCAAGCCATCTGCTCCTGAAAATAACCCTAAATATCATGTTTTTCCGGTATAATTTTTTTGTGTTACATTTTTTCCCAAATTTTTTCTGAAATAATAGACCCTTAAAAGCGCTTTAAATAAAAATTTTGATTCTTGTCTTAGAGTAACTTATTGGTCGAATTATTGGACGTTTATAGTAATTTTTTGGTCGATTTTCTCAGTGACAACTATAAAAATAAATGGCGGCAGTCAATACCTTTCGAGTAATACCTAAATGATGAACATCGGAATTAAATTGACGCCGCTGTGCTCATTTTTCTAAAAAGAGTTTGAATTTTTTGCTCCGTAAATCCTTCTCCTGTATTAAAGGTGTCAGTGACGTAATTTTTCGTCCGATATTCATCATTTAGGTGTCATTTGAATGGTATTAATTCCTTCTAAAGGGTGATTTTTTAAGAGCTTGATAACTTTTTTTTTTTTAAAAAACGCATAAAATTTGCAAAATCTCATCGGTTCTTTATTTGAAACGTTAGATTGGTCCATGACATTTACATTTTGAAGATAATTTCATTTAAATGTTGACCGCGGCTGCGTCTTAGGTGGTCCATCCGCTTAGTCCAATTTTGGCATTTCCACGTTTTTGAGTAACAGAGACCCAATTGGTGCGAACGGCGACGAATCGAAAATTGGTGGTCATCATTAACACTGGCCGATACAGCTGCGATATTTTCTTCAGTTCGCACTCTACGTAAGCGTGTTGGTGGTTTAATGTCCAACAATGTAAATTTGGTGCGAAATTTAGTCACAATAGCCCGAATAGCCGCTTCAGTGGGTCGATTAAACTGACAATAAAATGGAAGCGCGCAATGAACTTTCTTAACAGAGCACGCATTTTGATAATAAAATTCAATAATTTGCAAGCGTTGTTCGTTTGTAAGACGATTCATGATGAAATGTCAAAGCATACTGAGCATCTTTCTCTTTGACACCATGTCTGAAATCCCACGTGATCTGTCAAATACTAATGCATGAAAATCCTAACCTCAAAAAAATCACTCTTTATTTATTTTTCGTATCAACTCTTACAAAATGTTTTCAAGAAATATGAGTTTTTAACTGTCACCTTGAAAACCACAAAAAAATCAAAATAATACTACCAATGAGTTATTCTAAGACAAGAATAAGCATTTTTATTTAAAGTTCTCCCAATGTTCTATTAATTCAGAAAAAAATTTTGGACAAAAATGCATCATAAAAAAATACACGGGAAAAAAATGATTTTTAGAGGTGTTTTCAGGAACGTTTAGCTCACAGATGGCTTGACCCAGTGACGAAATATTTTGCAGATAATCATTAAACAATCCAATCATCATTTCTGGGGGGTGACCGCTGCAATTCATTATTAAATTAAAATTAAAATTTTGTTAAAATATCCAATTTGTATTTTTTGTTTGCCTTCTCTACCGATATACATACATATTTTGTTGAAAAAGATCGATTTTCCAAAAAACCATGGATCAATTTTAACCTTAATAATTTTGTTATATAAGTTGGCGTGTAATTTTGCTAATTAAGCGTGAAGAGCTTTATTTACAACTTTGGTGTCTTCGGGTCACCCCCACTGAAATGTTTATTCGGCAAAAATCGTCTACTCAACATGCCCTTTCGGAATTATATTATCGCTACTCTGTTCCAAAAATGCTGTTTGGCAGTGTAATTAATAAATATTACATATTTTAAATATTAAGAAACAATATTAATAAAACAACCGAAAAAAATAAAGCAAAAGAGCGTTGGTACGGCAGAAGTATTGCTGAGGAACTATATATATGAGTATACATACTTATATATGAGTCATTCCATGTCAAGCGGTACGGTTTTTGACCTCGATATCTGCGATTGCTCTGAAAGTTTGTGTATGTATTCTTCTCATAAAAATATTGTATACGTATTTTAGGAAATAAATAGAATTTGGTTTTTTTGTCATTTATTTTGGTTTAAGACAAAAGGTTGTGCTGAAGTCTTCAGCAGAACCCAAAATTAGCAAAAAGGCAAAGTGAGACCTTTATTGTTTCAGCTAATTTGACTGCGCAGTTTCGATGGGCGCTACCTCATCTCGTCAGAACTTTCGCAACGAATGTATGTCTTTGACTTAAATCAGGGTTCATATTAGTACCAGCGGTCACAAATGACAAATGAGAAGCGCTGATAAACAAAATATTCCACCGAACTACGTCGACACACTAAAAATCAAAAAAAAATCTCAGTTTGCCAATTCAATGTTATGCTTGTGCTCGCATCGCTCGCAACAATGCAAAGGTTGGCCCTTTATAGCATAAAAGGGCACCATAGAGTGATTTTTATTTGTAGGGGGCGAAATGGGACAAAAAGGGATATAAATGGTACCTATCAAACGACAACAGATAGAAACACGAAATTTGGCGTGTACATTCCTCTAATAGAGTAGATATATAATATAAAAGTATTTTTTCTAAATTCGTACTTTTAAGGGGTTAATGGGGATAGATGGATAAAAATAGTACCAACCTAACGGATGCACCCAGAATAATGAAATTCGATATATACATTCCTTTGATTGCGTAGACACGTAAAATAAACGGATTTTTTTAAATTCGTACTTTTTGGGGTTAAAATGGAAAAAGGGGATAAAAATAGTACCTACCAAATGACAGCAGCTAGAATCATGAAATTCGGAGTATACATTCCTCTGACTGCGCAGACACGAAAAATAAAACGTTTTTTCCTAAATTCGTACTTTCAAGGGATACAATGGCTACAGGGGATAAAAATAGTACCAACTAAGCGAATACAGCTGGAATGATGAAATTCAGTGTGTACATCCCTCTAATTGTGTAGACACGTAAAATAAAGTGATTTTAGATAGTCGTACTCTTGAGGGGGCAAATTGGAAAAAGGGGATATAAATGGTACCAACAAAATGGCCGCTGATAGAATCATGGAATTCGGTGTATACATTCCTCTGACTGCATAGCCACGTAAAATATTTTTTCTTCCAAATTCGTACTTTATTTTGTTGCTTTTACGACAAAAAATGGTAGAATCATGAAGTTGTCTTATACTGCGTACGTGAGAGATAGTATTTTCAAAATTTATACTTTTGAAATTACAATAGGATGGAAATACAACCAACCAAACGACTGCAGCTGAAAATACACCCTCTATCCCCCAATATTTAGGGTATTTATGATTGCTCCCTTATATTTACTTTATGAATTGAAGTATTATATCCATTACATATATATAATACAAATATTGGTAGCCTTGGCTAATTAATTAAATTTCTTATTTTCATACAGTTAAAATTTGTTGCGGACATTCCTCTTATAGCTGTCGATTTTAAACAGTGCGCATAAGTATACATTATAGTTTGAAATAGTAAACAAATATAGTAATGTGCATATAAATATCACAATTTTCGTAATATGGTACTGTGCTTCTATGTAAAGTCGACATCCTTTAATCTGCTGGTAATACTGTAGAATGTACTCCGTGGTGGAGGGTATATAAGATTCGGCCCGGCCGAACTTAACGCCTTCTTACTTGTTTAACTTTAAAGTAGAGTTCTTAGATGTTTATTTTAGTGACTGTGTGAGTTTTTTTACGATTTTTTTTTTTGCAAAAGCAATCAGAATTTAATTGAGAATTGTGAGAATCGTTTACTTAAAGATTCTGAATATTTTGTTGAAAAGTCGCTGCGAAACCATAATAGTGGTAGTGTACAGCCATGTAATAAATGTCATCATATCATTTGTATATCTATTAAATAATATAGATGCAAAAAGACCTTGGGCCAGGGTAATATCCCGGTTCAAATCAAATTAAAATTGTTTTAAACAAAATTGTATAAAATAAAACATTATTTATTTTAAAAAGTAATAAAAGACAGAAAAAACCACAACAATGCATTTTTCATTGAAAAAATGAATGTTGAAACTTCATACACAGAAAAAAGTGCACCTGTTCTCATAGTAAAGCAAAAATATTCGAACAAAATTTTATTTTAATTGTTGAAAAGAATAGTAAAAATTAGAAACTCCTAAAATTACACTCAATTAAAACATATGACTGAAACTTTAGTCGAAAACACAACACTTTCTAATTACACATTTAATTGGAAATTATTTTGTGGCACTTAATGGAATTGACAAAATCGCAATGACATGTGCGTCATCGCCTAATAATAAACTTTAACTTAATTCTCCGTACACCGAGCCTGGTGCGATGGTAGGAATGCGCGACTACAAATCTAACATCCTCGGTTCGATACTACAACTTTTTCAATTGTAATTCAAAGGACATCACTTGAAAGTCAAAAGACACCAGTTGAAATTCAAAATACATCATTGGAAATTCAAAACTCGTCATTTGCAATTCAAAACTCACCATAAGTAATTCAGAAGACACCATTTGAAATTCAAAAGTTTTCATTTGAAATTCAAAAATTATTCCATTTGTAATTCAAAAAGGGTAAACAAAATTATTTAAGCAAAATATACATTAGGTTGGGTATCATTTATTTATTTCTGTAAATTTTAATATTCTGCTGTTTAGAAAACAGATTTATGTACCTCCCAAGCAAATCTCTCTAATCTATTTAAATTTAAAGATTTTTTAACTTCTATACGGACGATCGGAATACTCTGAAATTTGATCTTTGGTAATGTTTTCATAGACGTTATATACACCTGCAATATGAGCGATATTGCAAGACCTCTCACACAAATTATCATAAGCTTTGGTTAAAATAAAACTGATCAGTAACAATTTAATATTGGAAATGGTTTTACAATCACTTTATACCTGTAAAATAGTTATGATTTGTTGTACCTCCCACACAAATAAACCGGCCCTAAGTAACATGCAAGTCATTGTAAATTATATGCAGATGCTCTGGTGAAGGTTATAAACTATATATGAATTTACCGACATTTTACATCATTATAATTATTAGTTGCTTATCAGTTTATTAAATCTGTTTTCAAAACTGCAGAATATCCAAATTTGCAGAGAAAATAAATCCTACCCCACCTAATGTATATTTTTCTTAAATAATTTTGTTTACATTTTTGAATTTCCAATGGAATAATTATTGAATTTCAAATGAAAACTTTTGAATTTCAAAAGGTGTATTTTGAATTAGAATTGACGACTTTTGAATTAGAAATGACGACTTTTGAATTTCAAATGACGAGTTTTGAATTTCATATGACGACTTTTGAATTTCAAATGGTGTCTTTTGAATTACAAATGACGAGTTTTGAATTTCAAACGATGAGTTTTGAATTTCAAATGATATTTTTTGAATTTTAATTGATATTTTTGAATTTCAAATGGAATTTTTGAATTTTAAGTGATATTTTTTGTATTTCAAATGGTGTCTTTTGAATTACACTTGAAAATGGTGTAGCTTCGGCTAAAATTGAATTTTTGTTTTCAATAAACGACTTACAGCTTTTTTAATCAATTTGTGTATTTCTTTATTGACTAAATATGAAAACTATTTTCAATAAGCGGCTGACGAATTTCTTTATTGATTCTTTGAATTTCTTTATCACACCACTATTTAATTATATTGAATTTTTAATTTGAATTTTGATTTTTTTAATTGAATCCAAATTTTAGATTTTTCTGTGTATAATGAAAAGTTTCGATAACGTAATTTCAGTTGTTCATATAGAAAAATAGAATATTGACCTGAAATGAACTGTAATGTTAGGTGTGTTTTCTATAAGAAACATGATATGTTTAAAAGTCATTTCATGGTGCATTAACAGAATCCGATTGTTTTCATTAAAAAACTCCATATAATATATATTAATCTATTTTTGGCACACCAGTTGCCGACCCAGCATCTTTTAGCAGGAGAAAGAGTTTTTGTTCATGTCCTCTAAGCCCAGTGAAAAGTTGAAACCTAAGCAAAGCACTTGTTGTCAAGGACATACTTTTAATTTTCTTTATATACTATATACACGAGCATTCTCGAGAAAATTCTTGTATGCACTTGATTAAATGAAAGGGGTTATGAACCGATTTCCATTCATAATGAAGCGTGAGTCTGTCGCCCAAAAAAACTCAACGATCTCATTAACCTTAATCAGGTTTATGTTTTTTGCCAGAGCATTTCATGGCAACAGTAGATTCAGGGCCACAAGTTTCACTAAGTTTTGCGACACCAAACAAAAACGTACTAATTACATGTTTCCGGGTGTTACTCCTGCGACGTGGAACCCACGTATCTCCGCGCACCGAACACCACTCTACCCACTCAACAGTCGACTGTGATGATGTCTTTTATGAAACGAAAATGACTTGAGAATCTTAACACTTTTTCTCGAGCTTTCTCCGGCTTTGCTTCCCTTGCGCTTGCTACCTATGTAAATATAGCTGATTAAATAGCATTTCGGGTAAGGTACGTTGCATGCGAGTCTAGTTGTACGAAAAGGAAAAAATACAAAATATATATTTTGTTCACTGTCCTTAAGTTGCTTTAATTAAAACAAACAACAAAGAATGGTAAGAACTAAAGGGTGATTTTTTAAGAGCTTGATAACTTTTTTTAAAAAAAAAACGCATAAAATTTGCAAAATCTCATCGGTTCTTTATTTGAAACGTTAGATTGGTCCATGACATTTACTTTTTGAAGATAATTTCATTTAAATGTTGACCGCGGCTGCGTCTTAGGTGGTCCATTCGGAAAGTCCAATTTTGGGCAACTTTTTCGAGCATTTCGGCCGGAATAGCCCGAATTTCTTCGGAAATGTTGTCTTCCAAAGCTGGAATAGTTGCTGGCTTATTTCTGTAGACTTTAGACTTGACGTAGCCCCACAAAAAATAGTCTAAAGGCGTCAAATCGCATGATCTTGGTGGCCAACTTACCGGTCCATTTCTTGAGATGAATTGTTCTCCGAAGTTTTCCCTCAAAATGGCCATAGAATCGCGAGCTGTGTGGCATGTAGCGCCATCTTGTTGAAACCACATATCAACCAAGTTCAGTTCTTCCATTTTGGACAAAAAAAAGTTGGATATCATCTCACGGTAGCGCTCACCATTCACAGTTACGTTACGATTCGCATCATCTTTGAAGAAGTACGGTCCAATGATGCCACCAGCCCATAAACCGCACCAAACTGTGACTTTTTCTGGATGCATTGGTAGCTCTTGCAATGCTTCTGGCTGATATTCACTCCAAAATCGACAATTCTGCCTATTTACGTACCCATTGAGCCAAAAATGAGCTTCGTCGCTGAACACAATTTCTTTCTTTCTGAACTTTCTTAACAGAGCACGCATTTTGATAATAAAATTCAATGATTTGCAAGCGTTGCTCGTTAGTAAGTCTATTCATGATGAAATGTCAAAGCATACTGAGCATCTTTCTCTTTGACACCATGTCTGAAATCCCACGTGATCTGTCAAATACTAATGCATGAAAATCCTAACCTCAAAAAAATCACTCTTTACAAACACCACCAGTCCAAGCACCGTCATCACCACCATGATGGTGGTTATGGTGTTGGCCTTCCTTTGCGTTGCGGCAAACATGGGACGACGGGAAATCTCGAAATTACCCAAAAAAGGAAAGTCTTACACGTGTTTGGTGTGTTTGCGTTTTCATTCCTTCCTCTGGTTATTCTTTTTTTTGGCTATGTAGCACTTTAGTTTAAGGACGAAATCAAAAAGGACATACGAGTGATAAGAAAGCTTTGTGAACCAACAACAAAAAAAAGAAAACTATAAAACGCAACGTAACATAAAGGTTGTCGCTGATTTAAACACTTTAGTCTAGAGTATTAAAGAATTAGTGTTATAAAAGAACCGGGTTTCGGATTTGTCGATTTTTAACACTATGTTCCATAGAGAGGGATAAGCAAATAACGTGAAATAAAGCAGGCTCTGAAAACGTTATCGCCTAATATTAAACTTTAACTTAATTCTCCGTTTACTGAGTGTGGTGCGAAGGTAAAAATGCGCGACTCCAAAACTAACATACCCGACTCGCTTATTTATTGTTGGCAATGAACGACTTAAAACTTTTTTAATCAATATGTGAATTACTTCATCGAGTAAATATGAAACATAAATAAACACACATAAACGGCTTGCAAATTTCATCATTGATTTCTGGAATTTCTCTATCACACAATTTTTGAATAATATATCATTTGAACTCGTCAATTTTTTAATTGAATTCAAATTTTATTTTTATACCTTCCAACTCCAGTATGGGGGTGTACTAACTTTGTCATTCCGTTTGTAATGTCTTGAAATATCGACCTGAGACCCTATAAAGTCGTCACACTGAAGAACAATTTTGTACTGAAGCATACTAAAATAGAATCTGAGAAATGTACTCAATCTACGTACATTTGTAGTTAAAATGAGTAAATAAAACTCATTTTGAATAAAGTTTACTTGATTTGAGTACGAACGTACTACATTCAAGTAAAAAATAAACTTAAATTCAAGTAAAAAATAAACTTACTGGGTGCCAAACAGACACCAATTTCCTTAATTTTAGTACATTTTCACTTGAATTTAGTACACTTTTTTCTGAGTGCATATAATTCTAAGACGCTCTAGTCATGTCCGCCCGTCTGTTTGAAAGCACGCTAGCATCTGAACGAAAGGAGCTAGGACGTCCAAATGTTCCATAAATGCGTCTTATAGTCGTAGATCGGTTGGGATTGCAACTGGGCGAAATCGGTACAGAGGGAAATTTTTTCCCCTCATAAGGATTGAAAATACCCATAATAACCCTTAATATTTTAGAGTATTTAAGCATGTTTTTATACCCTGCACCTCCTGAATGGGGGTATATTCACTTTGTCATTCCGTTTGTAACACCTTAAAATATTCATCGGAGAACCCATAAATTATATATATTCTGGGTCGTGGTAAAATTCTAAGACGATATAGTCATGTCCGTCTGTCTGTCGGTTGAAAGCACGCTAGCTTCCGAACGAAATTAGCTAGGAGGGTCAAATTTTCCCTAAATGTGTCGAAATTGGGCGAAATCGGCCCAGAGGGAACAATTTTTCCCTCACAAGGACTAAAAATACTCCTAATATTTAGAGTATGTCAGCATGCTTTTTGAATATGTCTGCTTGTATTACTTGATATTTGGAATACACATTCCCCTTATAGCATAAAAGCGCACCATAAAGTTATTCTTATTCGTAGGTGAAATGGGGCAAAAAGGGATAAAAATGGTACCTATCAAACGACAACAGCTAGAAACACGAAATTCGGTGTGTATATTCCTCTAATTGAGTAGATACATAATATAGAAGTATTTTTTCCAAATTCGTACTTTTAAGGGGTAAAATGGCAATAGAGGGATAAAAATGGTGCCAATCAAACGACTGCATCTAGAATAATGAAATTCGGTGTATACATTCCTCTGATTGCGTAGACATGTAAAATAAACGGATTTTTAGAAATTCATACTTTTTGGGGTTAAAATGGGAAATGGGGATAAAAATAGTACCAACCAAATGACCGCAGCTGGAGTCATGAAAGTCGGAGTATACATTCCTCAGACTATGTAGACACGAAAAATAAAAGGTTTTTTTTTTCAAATTCATACTTTCAAGGAATATGATGGGTACAGAGGGATAAAAATAGTACCAATTAAAGTGCTACAGCTAGAACGATGAACTTCGGTTTGTACATCCCTCTAATTGCGTAGACACGTACAATAAATATATTTTAGAAAGTCGTACTCTTACGGGGGTAAAATAGGAAAAGAGGGATTAAAATGGTACCAACCAAATGGTCGCAGCTAGAATCATGGAATGTGCATGGCCACGCAAAATAAAAATATTTTTCAAAATTTGTACTTTTTTACTATTAAGGCTAAAATTGGTTGAATTATGTAGTTAGAATATTTTGCACTATGCATGTGTATGTATTTAAGCTTTTTTGAATATATAAATATAAGAATATTTATTTTTTAAATTGACTTGAAGTATTATTTTCATATATATATAGTGTAAACGTATTGGTAGCTTTGCCTTATAAGCGTGATTTGAAATAATAAAAATATTATATTTATTTATAAAATTATTTGTTCAATATATATTTTTATTTGTTTTGTCCTGTAATATTACTGCACTTCTACGAAAATCGAAAGCCTCTGTGGAATACAATCCATGGTGGAGGGAATATAAAGTTCGGCCCGGCCGAACTTAACGTTTTTTTTACTTGTTTTTTCTTACTTGATATTGGGTATGCGCATCCTCCCTATAACAAAAACGTGAACCATAAAGTTATTCATATTCGTAGGGGGTGAAATGGGGCAAAAAGGGATAAAAGTGGTACCTATTAAACGACAACAGCCAGAAACTCGAAATTCGGTGTGTACATTCATTTAATTGAGTAGATACATAATACAAAACCATTTTTTCTATATTCCTATTATTAAGGGGTAAAATGAGAATAGAGCGATAAATATGGTACCAACCTGCTGCACGTAAAATAACGGGATTTTTCAAAATTAGTCCTTTTTGTGGTTAAAATGGAAAAGGGGGGTAAAAATTGTACCAACCAAATGACTGCAGCTATAGTCATGAAATTTGGAGCATACATTCCTCTGACTGCGTAGACACGAAAAATAAATAGTTTTTTTCAAAATTCGTACTTTCAAGCGAAACAATGGGATCAGAGGGATACAAATGGTACCAAATAAACGGCTACAGGTAGAATGATGAAATTTGGTGTGTACATCCCTCTTGTGGCGTAAACACATTAAATAGAGAGATTTTAGAAAGTCGTACTATTAAGGGGGTAAAATAGGAAAAAGGGGATAAAAATGGTACCAACCAAATGGCTGCAGTTAAAATCATGGAATTCGGTGTATACATTCCTCTGACAGCATAGACACACAAAATACAAAGATTTTTCCAAATTCGTACTTTTTTACTTTTACGACAGAAATTGTTTGAATCATGAAGTTAGGTTATCTTGCACTGCCCACTAGGGCGTACCTCAAAAAAAAAGTTCGCCGTACACCTTCGAATATGAAGTATTATTGAAAGGTAGTTTCAAAAAAAATTTTTTTATTTTTTATGCCGAACGTAGGGGTCGCGCTTTTACATTTTTCTATATAACTTCTGCATTTATAAACGGATTTTAAAGTGTGATACTTCGATGTTTTTGTCTCGACGAGTCTCTTTGAAGTCATTGAGCTCAAGCACCCCCTTCTGGTACTTACCCATCATATCTCAGTTGCTACTACCCTAATGTACCACTCTAATATCAGAAAATTAAAGCTCGCATAAAATCATGAAACTCTTCCTAAGGAAGTATGTCGGCCTCGTCGAGACAAAAACATCGATGTATCACACTTTAAAATCCGTTTATAAATGCAGAAGTTATATAGAAAAATGTAAAAGCGCGACCCCTACGTTCGGCATAAAAAAAAAAAAATTTTTTTGAAACTACCTTTCAATAATACTTCATATTCGAAGGTGTACGGCGAACTTTTTTTTTTACTTGTAACCTGGTACGCTCTACTGCCCACGTGAGAGAAAATGAAATTTCAAAATTTTTACTTTTTGGCATTAAAATAGGATGGAAATACAACTAACTGTAGTACCCACTATTTACCAATATTTGTGTTATTTAAGCTTTCTTGAAGATTGCTGTCTTATATTTACTTTTTGAATCGTCATCAGGTATTATTTCGATATATAAACTTATTGGTAGCTTTACGAGCAATATAATTGTTTTTTGGAATTTGTACTTTTAAGGAGTGAGTGAGACAAAAAGGGTTACACCCTTTGAAATTTGGAACGTAAATTCATCTCACCACATAGAAGCGCAATATAGATGCATTTTTGTACTTTTAAGGGGCGAGTTGGACAAAAAGGGATAAAAATGGTACCAACTAAAGTATTGCAATTTTGGTATGTAAATTCCTCTGACCATGTAAAAGTGCTGTAAAATTGGTGTTTTCGAAATTTGTACTTTTAAGGGATGCGCGTGATAAAGGGTTGAAAATGGTGTACAGCCCTCTAATTACGCCAATATGGGACATAAATGGATATTTAAAAAAATTGTACTTGTAAGGAGGCTGCGAGACGAATAGGGATACCTTTAGTACCAAATAAAGTACATGATTTTAGAGGAGAAGCGAGAACAAATGCTATCTATAGTGATTTTTCAAAATGTGTATTTTTTGGGAAAGAGGTGCAAAAAGTTATAAAATCCCGGCTGCATCTAGAAACATGAGATTGAGGATATGAAAGGCTCTGCGTTTGTAATTTTTTTTGTACGAAACCGGGTAGAAAATGATAAGAATGATACATACGAAGGGGGTTCAGCTCAAATAGTGCAATTATGTATGAGTATGAGTGCTATCATAATAAGAGGATTCCAAACTATCCATCAAAAGAAAATGCAATAAATACTATCAAAAAGCAGGTATGGATAAAACTGATAACAAATAACTTGAATTTCCTCGTGACTAAAGTCAACCAACCGGTTTCGACTATTTTTACGGTTACGCTTTTAATTGCTCACATTTCAAAAATACAGCCTCTGACGAAGTCTCTGTACTCGTACGGAATGTCAAAGTGGAAGTAGAGCTTCCTTATGCTGCTGTTGCTGCTTCTGCGGCGTTCTTCTCTTGGCTGAGATCATTTCCCGCATTATTACAATGGGTAGCCATGGGTATGTTTTCTTTTGCGAAAAGTATGCAAACTTTCCTTTCCTTTTCCCACATGATGTTTGCTTTACCTTTAGCCAGTTTTAAGTAAACTACAGTGCATAACTTTTCTTAAGGACAAGGTCCTTACAGTGTTTGCCGAAGAAATTATGATGCTTATTTTTGAATGACCTATTTCGACTTAGATGCAAATTTAACCCGCAAATCTCGAATTTACTCAATAATTGTTTATTCTTACAAAAATAAACGTGTAATGATACATCGAACAACAGACATAGTTACACTTTTGTATAAGTTTCAAACGCATTATGACGATTGGTGTAGAACATGTGAAATTACCCGGATCAAATTGTGTTTTTTTAAAGGTTTTACTATTTAGTTTCAGTATATGCGCTTTGGATGGGTCACGAAAATAAATTGCAGCGGTCACACCCAAGAAATGATGATTGCATTGTTTAATGATGATCTGCAAAATATTTCGTCATTGGGTCAAGCCATCTGTGAGCTAATCGCTCTTGAAAACATCCCAAAAAATCATGTTTTTCCCGTGTAATTTTATTTATGTTGCATTTTTGCCCAATTTTTTTCTGAATTAATAGACCCATGGAAGCACATTAAATACTCATTTTTGTTCTTGTCATAGAATACCTCATTGGTCGTATTATTGGACGTTTATATTGATTTTTATACACTCCACGAGAGTATTATGGCTTTGTGCATTTGTTTGTTACACAAACTAGTAAATCAAAAAAAAATTTTTTTTCAAATCCATGCTTTATGCAAGCAGAATTCTATTGGGCCTAGAAATTCTTTTTTAGTTATCTTTTGTAGAAGGAAAAATTACTGCAAAATTTCAGTTTTTTATCTGCCATAGAACGGCATATATTCGAAAATGGGTTTTAACTTCGTATGGGAGGTGCCACGCCCACATTTCCATTACCGCCCATTTTTGTCACAACTACGCACATTAATGCTAGATGCACTTACACAAAATTACAGTAGGTGTAATTTTGGTTTTAACTTCATATGGCAGGTGCCACGCCCACTTTTGCATTACCGCCCATTTTAGGCGCAACTACGCACATTGATGCTAGATGCACTTACACAAAATTTGAGCACTATACGTGTCATAGAACTGACACTATTCGATAATATGTTTTAACTTCGTATGGGAGGTGGTACGCCCACTATTCCAATACCGCCCATTTTTGGCAGAACTACGCACATTGATGGTAGATGCACTTACACAAAATTTCAGCACTCTAGGTGTCATAGAACTGACAATATTCAATAATAGGGTTTAACTTCGTATGGGAGGTGCCACGCCCACTTTTCCAATACCGCCCATTTTTGGCACAACTATGCACATTGATGCTAGATGCACTTACACAAAATTTCAGCACTCTAGGTGTCATAGAACTGACAATATTCAATAATAGGTTTTAACTTCGTATGGGAGGTTCCACGCCCACTTTTCCAATACCGCCCATTTTTGGCACAACTATGCACATTGATGCTAGATGCACTTACACAAAATTACAGCACTCTAGGTGTCATAGAACTGACTATATTCAATAATAGGTTTTAACTTCGTATGGGAGGTGCCATGCCCACTTTTCCAATACCGCCCATTTTTGGCACAACTATGCGAATTGATGCTAGATGCACTTACACAAAATTTCAGCACTCTAGGTGTCATAGAACTGACAATATTCAATAATAGGTTTTAACTTCGTATGGGAGGTGCCACGCCCCTTTGTCCAATTGGTAAAATTTTTCCATTTCCTTGTATTGTCATCGAAAATGATTAAGAGTGCAAAATTTGAGCAAAATTAGTTGAGAAAAAAGCTTTCAAAAATTGATTTCAAATTTTGTGGCACACAAACATATATAGAAAGTAACCTTATATAAAGCATGGAAAAAAGGAAGTGAGATAGACCCATTTTTAATTATATTGATCGACTTAGAATCACTTTTTGAATCGATTTAACAGATGGACAGACAGACAGACGGACAGTCTGTCTGTCCATCTATTCTTCTAATCACGATACGGGTCGCAATTGTAGGTAGAACCAAATGAAACTATGCACAACGAAGTTTTTCGGGATAAGGACGAACGTTATTTAATTTGAAGAAAATCGGTTCAGATTTAGATATAGCCCCCATACGAATTTCACTCCCGATTTCACCCTTTTCACTCTAGATACCACATATTTCAACAGATTTTCTTCAAAATTGACAAAACATCTTATAGTTGAACTAGAAACACCTGTGGTAAAAATGTGTTAGATCGGTTCAGATTTATATATAGGTCCCATACAAATTTCGTTCCCAATTTGAATTTTTCCGCTCTAGAATCCACATATTTCAACAGATTTTCTTCAAAATTGACAAGACATCTTATAGTTCAACTAGAAACACCTGTGGTAAAAATGTGTTAGATCGGTTCGGATTTATATATAGCTCCCACACAAATTTATATTTCTGCAATGTATCTATATAATAAAAATGAAAAGAATTTCGTTGGTAATCGCATCACTTGAGAACTTCTGAACAGATTAGAAACACCCATGTTGAAAATGGGTCAGATCAGTTCAGATTTATATATAGCTCCCATACAAATTTCGCTCCCGTGTAACTTTTTCGCCCCAAAAACCACGTATTTTCACCGAACTTCTTCAAATTGAGCATAACACGTTATAATTGAACCTATTGTGCAAGTGAGTCACTTTATTTCATGTTTGGATATAGCCCCGATACAAATACTCTTCTCGATTTGACAAATTGAGTCAGGTCATATTAGCCTATGATTAGGAAACATACAAAAATCGTTCCCGTTTTCACTTTTTCACCGAATTGAATTGTATTCGGATAGAAAGTGGAGTGTATCATATAGTCGGCCCGCCCGACTTTAGCCTTTCCTTACTTGTTTGTAGGTTTTCAAGGTGGCAGCTAAAAACTCATATTTCTTGGAAACATTTTATTAGAGCTGTTATGAAAAATAAATAGAAGGAATCAATGCCTTTCGAATGATGCCTAAATGATGAATATAGGACTATAAATTACGTCACTGAATCCATGTTTGTAAAATAATTGAATACAGGAGATGGATTTACAGAGCAAAATAATTCAAACTCTTTTTGGAAAAATGAGCGCCCGATGTTCATCATTTAGGCATTATTCGAAAGGTATATTTTTTATAAAATACGAAAAATTTTCAGTTTTCACTGTGAAAATCAGCAAAAAATTACTATAAACGTCCAATAATTCGACCAATTAGTTACTCTAAGACAAGAATAAAAATTTTTATTTAAAGTGCTTTCAAGGGTCTATTATTCCATTATTATTGTCACTGAGAAAATCAACAAAAATTACTATAAACTTCCAATAATTCGACCAATAAGTAACTCTAAGACAAGAACTAAAATTTCTATTTAAAATGCTTTCAAGGGTCAATTATTCCATTATTATTGTCACTGAGAAAATCAACAAAAAATTACTATAAACGTCCAATTATTCGACCAATAAGTAACTTTAAGGCAAGAATCAAAATTTACATTTAAAATACTTTCAAAATTAAATAATTTTTAGGGGTATTTTCAGGAGCGTTTAGCTCACAGACGGCTTGATCTAGGAACGAAATATTTTGCAAACCACCATTAAACAATCCAAACATTATTTTCGTGGGGTGACTGGAAAATGTTTTTCCATTTGTATGGACCGCGACCCAGCCTAATGTACTTGTGAATGTGAAAAAAAATATTTTGAGTGTAGAGGACGCAGGACACTCCTCTCCTTTTATCATCTAGTCCTCGAACTAAAATTGAGACAATTATACCAGAAAAAATATCTGAACTTATATTTTTAATTTTTCCAAAAATTGGCGGTTAGAAGATTAGTTGAGGTTTTCAGTTCACTTCTCTGAACATTTTACAAATTTGAGTTCCAACAAAAAAACCTAAAAATTTATCAAATTTTATAAAGATGATTGAAAAAATTCTAAATTTCCATATTTTGCATTCTGGGTAATTCCAATAGAAAACGACCCAAAAACCATAGGTTTGGATTTTCATCCTCTCCGATTTCGATAAAATTTGGCACATATATTCTACTAGCGGTTGCGGGTAACATACCGTTTACCGTAGCTCAAAGTAGTACATGGTTTAAGTTTTACAGTGGTCCAAAGTTGGTTATCTCGGGGTTTTTTTCGAAGAGGTAGCTTCCTTATCGATATCATAACTTTGGATCGCGTCATCAGATGTTAACTAACACAGTGCAACACGAAAAAAAATAACCATATACGGACTACGGATACTTACTCTCTGAGGCAAAGTTCTAGCTCTTGTCATAAAGAACAAAAATTGTGAACATATAAAATCAAAAAAACTTCATCTTCAAGGTCAAAATCGCAAAAAACTTAAAAAAATTCGATTTTTTTAACCTTTTTTCCCCTGTTCAGGTCCATAGGTAGCAAACCGTTGAAAATTCAGGGAAACAATCAACTACAAAAATGTACCTAAGATCTCAATAAACAACTTTCTAGAACATATGAACTTCCTAGGAATTATTCTTAACACCGTTTAGGTAGCGCTTAGGGAAAAAAGGTTAAAAAAATGTTATATGTTCACAATTTTTGTTCTTTATGACAAGAGCTAGAACTTTGCCTCAGAGAGTAAATCAAAATTCCGAACGGTTTGCAAGATATGAGCCTGAGAATATGATCACTTTTTTCCAAAAATTACACCGAGGCTTCAAATCTCTGGGGGCCCATAAAAAAAAGTGCATGACTTTGGGGGGGAAAAAACACGGGTCTTTTTTTTTGGTCTTTTTTTTTGGTCTTTTATCATGTAGCGGTGTCCGTATATGGTTATTTTGAAATGACTTCAAAAATGTTGCACAGTGTAATTGATATCATCTGAAAGATTTTCACCTCCTCTTGCCGAATCTGCATGAAAATATTAATGTCCTTTCGGTCCAAGGATTCCAAATATTAAAAATAATTTTAATCTTTGAATATCCTGAAAAACATATCTTTAATTTTCTTTATTTTGTTTTGTATTTTAGCTTATGTTAGTTATTCTCTACAAAATATCAAAAATTCAGAGTGAGGTGGCCATAGGTTAATAAATTACGGCTGTTTTTCGAAAGTATTTCGATATTTCCAAAATTTTTCATTAGAGTCACTTCAAAATAAAAGTTGTCGATGTTCCCGACTAAAATGAATGATTCGTTTAGCAAAAAAACAAATACCCAAAGACGGGAAAATATGTTCCAAAATTTGATTTTTTTAGTAAAATTGTCGCCATCCCTTTATTTCTTGAGGGAACACTTAAAATCTGGGGAACACTTAAAACGCATGAATGATCGCGGTCATTCCTTTCCTTCCTACCCTTCTTACACTATGCACACTTTAGCCATATACGCATTTCATACCCGGTGTGGGTATAACTCGTCAGTGGACCTTCTATATATAGTGATTGTATATCTATGTTATTCTAACTATTAAAAGTTTTTTGCAAAAAATATATCCTCCATTATGAGTTTTCTCGCAGTGTATTTCCTCTAGACTTTGTAGTTTATAGTGTTCTTCTTCTGATACTGCTTCTTCTTGTTCTCGACCATAAAACAACACCGACAGCGGCAGCAGCAACATCAACAAACGTTGATGTTCCGAAGTGGAAACCCTTTTCTTTAAACAAATTACAGTGTTCTACCTCTCGTATGACAACAAATTAAAGGGTTTGTTTTCCTTCCGTGTGGTGATGTTACTGTTGCTCCTGCAGCCGTCCCCTCCCCCTCCACCACAAAAAAAAACACTGAATTCAAACCAAGAATAACAAGAGGAGCTCTTGTTATGGCTTTTGTTCGGGTGCTGGTACTCGAGCTACTGTTGCTACTGCCATTGCTGAGGATGTCCAAATCTGGGGACGCTGTGAATATTCACATCGAAAAGCAAACAAAAATTCTTTATTTTAATTCGTTCTAGTGGATGTTGTTTGTGTTGCCGTTTCGTATTTTGTGGCCGTAGTAAAATTTAACATTTTGTTAACTTTACACTGACTCACTTGAGTTTATTTAAAGGAATCCCAAAACCCTCTCCTCCCCCCACCCCACCCTCACTTTCAGCAACATGTTAGTTGAGAGGACACACACAAAAAGAGTTAAGTACGATGCGAGTGCGAGTGCCAGCTACATTTGGACTGGAGTTAATTAAAAATGAAAAAAGTGAAACATAATGACGTTTGTGAACATTCCGCAAGTGTTAAAAAAGAAATATTTACTAAAACGTTTCTTTGTTTCCCAAAGAATTTTGCAATTAGAGTCACTCGACTCGACTCGAATCGAGTCGGGACCAACAAGTACAGGAACAGGAAACAACCCCCCATTTTATATTTTTTTATTTCCACGTCTGCTTTGACTTGACTCTTCTGATCTGACAGAGAAGCAACCACTGTCGACGAGGAAGGGGCACACACACAATTGTAATGCTGACAAAAAGGAAATTGAAAACGGGTATGTGTGTTTGTACTTTTAATAACAGGAAATGAAAGTAATCTTATTTTTCCTACAGACAGATGCAATTTCAATTTCACTGTTTTCAATGTTAGGTGCGAGAGAGGTCCTTTCTGCATGAAATATAGGTAATCAGCTGTTTATTATAGATAATTTAGTTAGTTCTAAATTTTTATTGGATAATGTCTTAGTATTTTTATCCTCATTAGAAAAAGTAAAACCTTTTTTGGAGTAAATAATGTAACAGCAATATCATGTTATGTTCTCTGGCCTTGTTATACCCTCCACCTCCAGGATGGGGGTATACTGGCACCCTATAAAGTATATATATTCTTGATCGTCATAAAATTCTAAGACGATCTAGCCATGTCCGTCCGTCTGTTGAAAGCACGCTAGCATCTCAAGGGAAGGAGCTATGACGTCAAAATTTTGCATGAATACGCCTTATAGTTGTAGGTCGGTTGGGATTACGAAATCGGCCCACAGGGAAAAATTTTGCCTTCACAAGACCTTAAAAATCCAATAATATTTAGAGTACTTCATCATTTTTTTAATATGTCTTCTTATATTTGGTATGCGCATGCCACTTTTAGCAAAAACGTGCACACTAAGGTGATTTATATTAGTAGAGGGTGAAATGGGGAAAAAAGGGATACAAATGGTACCTATCGAACGACAAATGCTATAAACACGATATTCGCTGTGTACATTACTTTAGTGGATGCATAATATAAAAGTATGTTTACCAAATTCGTATTATTAAGGTATAAAATGGGAATAGAGGGATAAAAATGGTACCAACCAAACGGCTACACGTAGAATAATGAAATAAAATGTTTTTTTTTTCAAATTTGAACTTTCAAGGGATACAATGGCCACAGAGAGATAAAAATGGTGCCAACTAAATGGCTACAGATAGAATGATGAAATTCGGTGTGTACATCCCTCTAATTGCGTATACATGTAAAATAAGGAGATTTTCAAAAGTCGTACTTTCGTTAACGTATGTGAACGTGAGAGAAGATAATAAGAAATCAGCGGCCGATTTCTTATTACCTTTACTTTCGTATATTTATCACGACTCCTGTCTTTTTATTTCGCAAAACCCAATCGATGTTCGTACTATAGTCCCTGTCTCAACCTCCTTTCGAAAGGACGATTCTCACAGAATATTTACGGAACCAAGAGATAAACGACAAGGGAAAGTGGAACGACGCACAGTGGGGCCTGTTGACTTTTTTCGTTGCAAAAATCATAACTTCTGAAATAGGGAGACCACAAATTTCATCCTATACTTACTGGGAGCTTTAAAATAAGACGTTGTATATGGATTTTCTTTCTTTTCAGAAACATTATATTTCATGTTATTTTACATTTACTTTTTTGTTACCAAACTAACCATTTTTCATTTATTTTTGATCTAACGCAACATATGTTCACAAATTTAGTAATTTATTTATTTTATATTTTTATACCCTAGACCACTTCGTGTACTAGGGTATTATAAGTCAGTTTCGCGCCAAATGTTTGTAACACCAAGAAATAATCGAGCTAGACTCAAATTTAAGTATACCGATCGGCTTAGAATCACCAGCTGAGTCGATTTAACGATGTCTGTCTGTCCGTCCGTCCGTCTGCTGTCCATCTAAGCTTGTTCGCACTCTACAGGTCGAAATTGTTGTCCGATTGTCATGAAACTTGGCAGAAGTTATTTTTTCTGGCCAACGACCATCGGTATTGAAGTTGGAGGAAATCGGTTCAGCTTTAGATATAGCCCCCAACAAATGTCGCTCCCGATTTGACTTGTTCCGCCCTATAAAGCACATATAGTACCCGATTTTCTTAAAATTTGGCTTAACACCTTATAATCAAACTAGAAATACCTGTGGCGAAAGCGGGTTAGATCGGTTCAGATTTAGATATAGCCCCCATACAAATGTCGCTCCCGATTTGACTTTTTCCACTCTAAAATCCACATATTGTACCAGATTTTCTTTAAAATTGACACAACATTTTATAATTGAACTAGAAACACCCCCCATTCTTCTCTATTACAGCTCTAGAAACCACATCTTACATCGGATCTTCATCAACTTTTGCAGCTCATTTATGTTTCAACTAGGAATACCTACCGTGGATGAGAAATACATAAGCGCATGTTTTAGCACAGGCCTCCCCCTTCAAATGTCCGTCCGATTCATCCTATTACCGCTGTATAATCTGTATTTATCATTGGATCTAGATCAATTTATCCATATCATGTTATAAAGGGTGATTTTTTAAGAGCCTGATAACTTTAAAAAAAAAAAAAACGCATAAAATTTGCAAAATCTCATCGGTTCTTTATTTGAAACGTTAGATTGGTCCATGACATTTACTTTTTGAAGATAATTTCATTTAAAGGTTGACCGCGGCTGCGTCTTAGGTGGTCCATTCGGAAAGTCCAATTTTGGGCAACTTTTTCGAGCATTTCGGCCGGAATAGCCCGAATTTCTTCGGAAATGTTGTCTTCCAAAGCTGGAATAGTTGCTGGCTTATTTCTGTAGACTTTAGACTTGACGTAGCCCCACAAAAAATAGTCTAAAGGCGTCAAATCGCATGATCTTGGTGGCCAACTTACCGGTCCATTTCTTGAGATGAATTGTTCTCCGAAGTTTTCCCTCAAAATGGCCATAGAATCGCGAGCTGTGTGGCATGTAGCGCCATCTTGTTGAAACCACATGTCAACCAAGTTCAGTTCTTCCATTTTGGGCAAAAAAAAGTTGGATATCATCTCACGGTAGCGCTCACCATTCACAGTTACGTTACGATTCGCATCATCTTTGAAGAAGTACGGTCCAATGATGCCACCAGCCCATAAACCGCACCAAACTGTGACTTTTTCTGGATGCATTGGTAGCTCTTGCAATGCTTCTGGCTGATATTCACTCCAAAATCGACAATTCTGCCTATTTACGTACCCATTGAGCCAAAAATGAGCTTCGTCGCTGAACACAATTTCTTTCTTTCTGAACTTTTTTAACAGAGCACGCATTTTGATAATAAAATTCAATGATTTGCAAGCGTTGCTCGTTAGTAAGTCTATTCATGATGAAATGTCAAAGCATACTGAGCATCTTTCTCTTTGACACCATGTCTGAAATCCCACGTGATCTGTCAAATACTAATGCATGAAAATCCTAACCTCAAAAAAATCACTCTTTATTTACTTTACTCGGAATATCTCCTGGATCAATTACTTTATTATTTACCATACTCATTAACTTTGACTAAAGATGAATTTATAGTAACTATATAATTTATATGAACTACATAAAATTGCTCCCATGAAATACCTGGGTTTAGTAATCAAATTGAGGTATATACGCAGGGAGTAGTGTAGGGTATTATATAGTCGGCCCCGCTCGACTTTAGCCTTTCCTTACTTGTTATGTATATTCTTTTTATTTTATTTTATATTGTTTTTTCGTGCTCAGTAATATATATGTACTAATTTTTATAAAGTTAGTGCCAATAACAGCCAAGCCCCTCCCACATCCAGTACTAGTTTTTTTGAATATATAGCCTATAGATCCTATCTGTGTGAAGTTCCAAAAAGTGAAAAAATTGTTATAATATTAAGAGGGATATATATTTACTTTATGTGGGAGGTGGCACAACCACTTTTCTCGTACCGCCCACTTTTTCCTCAAATTTGCACATTAATACTCAACGAACTCACACAAAATTTCAAGATTCTTGTTGCCATATAACGGAATGTATATTGGGTTCTAATTTTTAGAGAAGATGCCACGCCCATCTTTCAAATCCCGTCCATTTGTATCTTGCCTACGTAAGTGACAACTTAATGAACTCTCACATAATTTCAGGAAACTTGGTCCTATGGGATGTGCCACGCGGCGTGGCCCACGCCCCTTTCAACAATACCATCCATATTCTCCCAACTACCCAGATTGATAGTGGATGGATTCACATAAAATAGCAGAATAGATTTTAATTTCGTATGGGAGGTACCTCGCCCTTTTACCAATTCCGCCCATTTTTTGCACAACAGTCCATATTAATACCCAATGAACTCTCACAAAATTTCAAGACTCTGACAGTCATAGTACTCCAAATATGTAGTTCTATAAAATGCGAAAAAAATAAATTTGTGTTGGAGGTGCCACACTTTTATTGTAATAAGATGCGAATAGGCAAGTATCGGCAGCCAACTTTGATTGGATACGGCAGAGTAGTGAGAACTAAATCACCTAAAAGTAATTTCTTCCAAAACTTATCAAAACTTTTTTAGTTCTATTCCGCCAAAGTTGAAAATCGATCAGATTATAGTGTTTTTTTTTTACTACCGCGAGTTTTTGGTAACTAAGCCTCGAAAACCACCAATTTTTGTTTTATTTCATTTTATTTAACTTACCTTTCAAACTAGACCAAAGGCGTAAAAATTGGGTATATAGTTTGTCTGTAACTTAATTATGAATCTTAAAATTTTTTCACTTTTTGTTTTTTTTTCTCAAGTTCTGAAGAAATGAATCAACTTTGAGCGGCTATATAAACCACAATTTTTGTCAGATTTTGAAACGGGTTTCTGACTTTTGATCGGTAAAAAGTTCTCTATCAATTAGTATTATCAGTTTTACCAAAAGCTTTTATCAAATTTTTGACTTTTGCCACTGATTCCTGGCAGAGGCCCCACAGTGCGAGTGTGCATAAAAGGGATTTCAAGGAATCTAGGATGAATGATGCTTCTTTTTTGCCAGAAAACTGCACAGACAGATATAGAGATATCATGGAGTAATTACAGCCGTACGCAGTCATCTCAAATTCAAATATTTCCATTCATCAACAGAAAAGAAACTTAATAAATTGCAACAGTACAAGGTTGTAATATTCACAATGAAATATGTGCTTTTTTAAGATTTTGATGGAATGAAATCGATTCAGATGAGAAAAACTTGTTAAATAATATGTTTAAATAGATGCTTACAAGTAACATAAACGAACTTAGAACTTTAATAAAAACATATCATTGACGGAAAACAAATGTATGTCAAACTCATGGCAAACTCCATCTGCATCTACTGTAAAAATTGAAATTCTATCTGCAAAGATACTTATTAAAGAATCTTATCAATGCAAGTTGTCTATCTACAACAAATAATTTTGAATTTAAAGCCTTTGAATTTAAATTTACAAATTTCGCTCCTGATTAGACTATTTCCGCTCTAGAAACCACATATTGTATCAGATTATCTTCAGATTTGGCAAAACATCTTATATTTGAACTAGGAACACCTATGCTGAAAAAAGGTCAGATCGGTTCAGATTTATAAATAGCCCCCATACGAATTTTACTCCCGATTTGACTCTTTTCACTCTAGATACCACATATTGAAACAGATTTTCATCAAAACTGGTAATACATCTTATATTTCAACTAGAAACACCCACGGTGAAAATATGTCACATCGGTTCAGATTTACATATAGCTCTCATACAAATTTCGTTCCACCCGAAACCGCGTATTTTCAAAGAATTTCTTAAAATTGAGCATAACACGTTATAAAGGGTGATTTTTTAAGAGCTTGATAACTTTTTTAAAAAAAAAACGCATAAAATTTGCAAAATCTCATCGGTTCTTTATTTGAAACGTTAGATTGGTCCATGACATTTACTTTTTGAAGATAATTTCATTTAAATGTTGACCGCGGCTGCGTCTTAGGTGGTCCATCCGCTTAGTCCAATTTTGGCATTTCCACGTTTTTGAGTAACAGAGACCCAATTGGTGCGAACGGCGACGAATCGAAAATTGGTGGTCATCATTAACACTGGCCGATACAGCTGCGATATTTTCTTCAGTTCGCACTCTACGTAAGCGTGTTGGTGGTTTAATGTCCAACAATGTAAATTTGGTGCGAAATTTAGTCACAATAGCCCGAATAGCCGCTTCAGTGGGTCGATTAAACTGACCATAAAATGGAAGCGCGCAATGAACTTTCTTAACAGAGCACGCATTTTGATAATAAAATTCAATAATTTGCAAGCGTTGTTCGTTTGTAAGACGATTCATGATGAAATGTCAAAGCATACTGAGCATCTTTCTCTTTGACACCATGTCTGAAATCCCACGTGATCTGTCAAATACTAATGCATGAAAATCCTAACCTCAAAAAAATCACTCTTTACTTGAACTGGAAGTACTTATTATGAAAGTTAGTCACTTCATTCCATGTTTGGATATAGCCCCGATACAAATATTATTCTCGATTTGACAAATTGGAACAGATAATATTAGCAAAGATTAGCAAACATACAAATTTTTTTCCCGTTTTCACTTTTTTACTGAATTAAATTGTTTTCCGATAGATAGTGGAGTGTATTATATAGTCGGCCCGCCCGACTTTAGCCTTTCCTTACTTGTTGTACTCTAGATACCACATAGTTTAACAGATCTTTTTCAAACTTGCCAAAATATCTTATATTTCAACCAGAAACACCCATGGTGAAAATGGGTCAGATCGGTTCAGATTTATATATACAAATTTGGCTCTCAATTTGAGTTTTTCTCTAGAAACCGCATATTTTATCAGATCTTCTTCAAATCTTTTAACATATCTTATATTTCAAGTAGAAACACCCATAAAAAAGGTCAGAACGGTTCAGATTTAGATATAGTCCCCATACGAATTTCACTCCCGATTTGGCTCTTTTCACTCCAAATACCACATATTTTAACAGATTTTCTTCAAATTTGGCAAAATATCTTAAATTGAATCTAGGAACACCCAGGTTGAAAATGAGTCAGATCACTTCAGATTTATATATAGCTTCCATACAAATTTCGCTCCCTCGTAACTTTTTCGCCCCAAAAACCACGTATTTTCACCGAACTTCTTCAAATTGAGCATAACACGTTATAATTGAACCTATTGTGCAAGTGAGTCACTTTATTTCATGTTTGGATATAGCCCCGATACAAATACTCTTCTCGATTTGACAAATTGAGTCAGGTCATATTAGCCTATGATTAGGAAACATACAAAAATCGTTCCCGTTTTCACTTTTTCACCGAATTGAATTGTATTCGGATAGAAAGTGGAGTGTATCATATAGTCGGCCCGACCGACTTTAGCCTTTCCTTACTTGTTTGTAGGTTTTCAAGGTGACAGCTAAAAACTCATATTTCTTGGAAACATTTTATTAGAGCTGTTAAAATAAATAGAAGGAATTAATATCTTTCGAATGACACCTAAATGATGAATATAGGACTATAAATTACGTCACTGAATCCATGTTTGTAAAATAATTGAATACAGGAGATGGATTTACAGATCAAAATAATTCAAACTCTTTTTGGAAAAATGAGCGCCCGATGTTCATCATTTAGGCATTATTCGAAAGGTATATTTTTTATAAAATACGAAAAATTTTCAGTTGTCACTGTGAAAATCAGCAAAAAAATTACTATAAACGTCCAATAATTCGACCAATAAGTTACTCTAAGACAAGAATTAAAATTTTTATTTAAAGTACTTTCAAGGGTCTATTATTCCATTATTATTGTCACTGAGAAAATCAACAAAAAAATTATTTAAAGTGCTTTCCAGGGTCTATTATTCCATTATTATTGTCACTGAGAAAATCAACAAAAAATTACTATAAACGTCCAATTATTCGACCAATAAGTAACTCTAAGGCAAGAATCAAAATTTACATTTAAAATTCTTTCAAAATTAAATAATTTTTAGGGGTATTTTCAGGAGCGTTTAGCTCACAGACGGCTTGATCTAGGAACGAAATATTTTGCAAACCACCATTAAACAATCCAAACATTATTTTCGTGGGGTGACTGGAAAATGTTTTTCCATTTGTATGGACCGCGACCCAGCCTAATGTACTTGTGAATGTGAAAAAATATATTTTGTGTGTAGAGGACGCAGGGCACTCCTCGCCTTTTTGTCATCTGGTGCTCAAACTAAATTTGAGCACAATTATACGAGAAAAAATATCTGAACTTATATTTTTAATTTTTCCAAAAATTGGCGGTTAGAAGATTAGTTGAGGTTTTCAGTTCACTTCTCTGAACATTTTACAAATTTGAGTTCCAACAAAAAAACCTAAAAATTTATCAAATTTTATAAAGATGATTGAAAAAATTCTAAATTTCCATATTTTGCATTCTGGGTAATTCCAATAGAAAACGACCCAAAAACCATAGGTTTGGATTTTCATCCTCTCCGATTTCGATAAAATTTGGCACATATATTCTACTAGTGGTTGCGGGTAATATACCGTTTACCGTAGCTCAAAGTAGTACATGGTTTAAGTTTTACAGTGGTCCAAAGTTGGTTATCTCGGGGTTTTTTTTCGAAGAGGTAGCTTCCTTATCGATATCATAACTTTGGATCGCGTCATCAGATGTTAACTAATTGATATCATCTGAAAGATTTTCACCTCCTCTTTCCGAATGTCCTTTCGGTCCAAGGATTCCAAAAATTAAAAATAATTTTAATCTTTGAATATCCTGAAAAACATATCTTTAATTTTCTTTATTTTGTTTTGTATTTTAGCTTATGTTAGTTATTCTCTACAAAATATCAAAAATTCAGAGTGGGGTGGCCATTAATAAATTACGGCTGTTTTTCGAAAATATTTCGATATTTCCAAAATTTTTCATTAGAGTCACTTCAAAATAAAAGTTGTCGATGTTCCCGACTAAAATGAATGATTCGTTTAGCAAAAAAACAAATACCCAAAGTCGGGAAAATATGTTCCAACATTTGATTTTTTTTAATAAAATTGTCGCCATCCCTTTATTTCTTGAGGGAACACTTAAAATCTGGGGAACACTTAAAACGCATGAATGATCGCGGTCATTCCTTTCCTTCTTACCCTTCTTACACTATGTACACTTTAGCCATATACGCATTTCATACCCGGTGTGGGTATAACTCGCCAGTGGACCTTCTATATATAGTGATTGTATATCTATGTTTTTCTATCGATTAAAAGTTTTTCGGAAACAATATATCCTCCATTATCAGTTTTCTCGCAGTGTATTTCCTCTAGACTTTGTAGTTTATAGTGTTCTTCTTCTGATACTGCTTCTTCTTGTTCTCGACCATAAAACAACACCGACAGCGGCAGCAGCAACATCAACAAACGTTGATGTTCCGAAGTGGAAACCCTTTTCTTTAAACAAATTACAGTGTTCTACCTCTCGTATGACAACAAATTAAAGGGTTTGTTTTCCTTCCGTGTGGTGATGTTACTGTTGCTCCTGCAGCCGTCCCCTCCCCCTCCACCACAAAAAAAACACTGAATTCAAACCAAGAATAACAAGAGGAGCTCTTGTTATGGCTTTTGTTCGGGTGCTGGTACTCGAGCTACTGTTGCTACTGCCATTGCTGAGGATGTCCAAATCTGGGGACGCTGTGAATATTCACATCGAAAAGCAAACAAAAATTCTTTATTTTAATTCGTTCTAGTGGATGTTGTTTGTGTTGCCGTTTCGTATTTTGTGGCCGTAGTAAAATTTAACATTTTGTTAACTTTACACTGACTCACTTGAGTTTATTTAAAGGAATCCCAAAACCCTCTCCTCCCCCCACCCCACCCTCACTTTCAGCAACATGTTAGTTGAGAGGACACACACAAAAAGAGTTAAGTACGATGCGAGTGCGAGTGCCAGCTACATTTGGACTGGAGTTAATTAAAAATGAAAAAAGTGAAACATAATGACGTTTGTGAACATTCCGCAAGTGTTAAAAAAGAAATATTTACTAAAACGTTTCTTTGTTTCCCAAAGAATTTTGCAATTAGAGTCACTCGACTCGACTCGAATCGAGTCGGGACCAACAAGTACAGGAACAGGAAACAACCCCCCATTTTATATTTTTTTATTTCCACGTCTGCTTTGACTTGACTCTTCTGATCTGACAGAGAAGCAACCACTGTCGACGAGGAAGGGGCACACACACAATTGTAATGCTGACAAAAAGGAAATTGAAAACGGGTATGTGTGTTTGTACTTTTAATAACAGGAAATGAAAGTAATCTTATTTTTCCTACAGACAGATGCAATTTCAATTTCACTGTTTTCAATGTTAGGTGCGAGAGAGGTCCTTTCTGCATGAAATATAGGTAATCAGCTGTTTATTATAGATAATTTAGTTAGTTCTAAATTTTTATTGGATAATGTCTTAGTATTTTTATCCTCATTAGAAAAAGTAAAACCTTTTTTGGAGTAAATAATGTAACAGCAATATCATGTTATGTTCTCTGGCCTTGTTATACCCTCCACCTCCAGGATGGGGGTATACTGGCACCCTATAAAGTATATATATTCTTGATCGTCATAAAATTCTAAGACGATCTAGCCATGTCCGTCCGTCTGTTGAAAGCACGCTAGCATCTCAAGGGAAGGAGCTATGACGTCAAAATTTTGCATGAATACGCCTTATAGTTGTAGGTCGGTTGGGATTACGAAATCGGCCCACAGGGAAAAATTTTGCCTTCACAAGACCTTAAAAATCCAATAATATTTAGAGTACTTCATCATTTTTTTAATATGTCTTCTTATATTTGGTATGCGCATGCCACTTTTAGCAAAAACGTGCACACTAAGGTGATTTATATTAGTAGAGGGTGAAATGGGGAAAAAAGGGATACAAATGGTACCTATCGAACGACAAATGCTATAAACACGATATTCGCTGTGTACATTACTTTAGTGGATGCATAATATAAAAGTATGTTTACCAAATTCGTATTATTAAGGTATAAAATGGGAATAGAGGGATAAAAATGGTACCAACCAAACGGCTACACGTAGAATAATGAAATAAAATGTTTTTTTTTTCAAATTTGAACTTTCAAGGGATACAATGGCCACAGAGAGATAAAAATGGTGCCAACTAAATGGCTACAGATAGAATGATGAAATTCGGTGTGTACATCCCTCTAATTGCGTATACATGTAAAATAAGGAGATTTTCAAAAGTCGTACTTTCGTTAACGTATGTGAACGTGAGAGAAGATAATAAGAAATCAGCGGCCGATTTCTTATTACCTTTACTTTCGTATATTTATCACGACTCCTGTCTTTTTATTTCGCAAAACCCAATCGATGTTCGTACTATAGTCCCTGTCTCAACCTCCTTTCGAAAGGACGATTCTCACAGAATATTTACGGAACCAAGAGATAAACGACAAGGGAAAGTGGAACGACGCACAGTGGGGCCTGTTGACTTTTTTCGTTGCAAAAATCATAACTTCTGAAATAGGGAGACCACAAATTTCATCCTATACTTACTGGGAGCTTTAAAATAAGACGTTGTATATGGATTTTCTTTCTTTTCAGAAACATTATATTTCATGTTATTTTACATTTACTTTTTTGTTACCAAACTAACCATTTTTCATTTATTTTTGATCTAACGCAACATATGTTCACAAATTTAGTAATTTATTTATTTTATATTTTTATACCCTAGACCACTTCGTGTACTAGGGTATTATAAGTCAGTTTCGCGCCAAATGTTTGTAACACCAAGAAATAATCGAGCTAGACTCAAATTTAAGTATACCGATCGGCTTAGAATCACCAGCTGAGTCGATTTAACGATGTCTGTCTGTCCGTCCGTCCGTCTGCTGTCCATCTAAGCTTGTTCGCACTCTACAGGTCGAAATTGTTGTCCGATTGTCATGAAACTTGGCAGAAGTTATTTTTTCTGGCCAACGACCATCGGTATTGAAGTTGGAGGAAATCGGTTCAGCTTTAGATATAGCCCCCAACAAATGTCGCTCCCGATTTGACTTGTTCCGCCCTATAAAGCACATATAGTACCCGATTTTCTTAAAATTTGGCTTAACACCTTATAATCAAACTAGAAATACCTGTGGCGAAAGCGGGTTAGATCGGTTCAGATTTAGATATAGCCCCCATACAAATGTCGCTCCCGATTTGACTTTTTCCACTCTAAAATCCACATATTGTACCAGATTTTCTTTAAAATTGACACAACATTTTATAATTGAACTAGAAACACCCCCCATTCTTCTCTATTACAGCTCTAGAAACCACATCTTACATCGGATCTTCATCAACTTTTGCAGCTCATTTATGTTTCAACTAGGAATACCTACCGTGGATGAGAAATACATAAGCGCATGTTTTAGCACAGGCCTCCCCCTTCAAATGTCCGTCCGATTCATCCTATTACCGCTGTATAATCTGTATTTATCATTGGATCTAGATCAATTTATCCATATCATGTTATAAAGGGTGATTTTTTAAGAGCTTGATAACTTTAAAAAAAAAAAAACGCATAAAATTTGCAAAATCTCATCGGTTCTTTATTTGAAACGTTAGATTGGTCCATGACATTTACTTTTTGAAGATAATTTCATTTAAAGGTTGACCGCGGCTGCGTCTTAGGTGGTCCATTCGGAAAGTCCAATTTTGGGCAACTTTTTCGAGCATTTCGGCCGGAATAGCCCGAATTTCTTCGGAAATGTTGTCTTCCAAAGCTGGAATAGTTGCTGGCTTATTTCTGTAGACTTTAGACTTGACGTAGCCCCACAAAAAATAGTCTAAAGGCGTCAAATCGCATGATCTTGGTGGCCAACTTACCGGTCCATTTCTTGAGATGAATTGTTCTCCGAAGTTTTCCCTCAAAATGGCCATAGAATCGCGAGCTGTGTGGCATGTAGCGCCATCTTGTTGAAACCACATGTCAACCAAGTTCAGTTCTTCCATTTTGGGCAAAAAAAAGTTGGATATCATCTCACGGTAGCGCTCACCATTCACAGTTACGTTACGATTCGCATCATCTTTGAAGAAGTACGGTCCAATGATGCCACCAGCCCATAAACCGCACCAAACTGTGACTTTTTCTGGATGCATTGGTAGCTCTTGCAATGCTTCTGGCTGATATTCACTCCAAAATCGACAATTCTGCCTATTTACGTACCCATTGAGCCAAAAATGAGCTTCGTCGCTGAACACAATTTCTTTCTTTCTGAACTTTTTTAACAGAGCACGCATTTTGATAATAAAATTCAATGATTTGCAAGCGTTGCTCGTTAGTAAGTCTATTCATGATGAAATGTCAAAGCATACTGAGCATCTTTCTCTTTGACACCATGTCTGAAATCCCTCGTGATCTGTCAAATACTAATGCATGAAAATCCTAACCTCAAAAAAATCACTCTTTATTTACTTTACTCGGAATATCTCCTGGATCAATTACTTTATTATTTACCATACTCATTAACTTTGACTAAAGATGAATTTATAGTAACTATATAATTTATATGAACTACATAAAATTGCTCCCATGAAATACCTGGGTTTAGTAATCAAATTGAGGTATATACGCAGGGAGTAGTGTAGGGTATTATATAGTCGGCCCCGCTCGACTTTAGCCTTTCCTTACTTGTTATGTATATTCTTTTTATTTTATTTTATATTGTTTTTTCGTGCTCAGTAATATATATGTACTAATTTTTATAAAGTTAGTGCCAATAACAGCCAAGCCCCTCCCACATCCAGTACTAGTTTTTTTGAATATATAGCCTATAGATCCTATCTGTGTGAAGTTCCAAAAAGTGAAAAAATTGTTATAATATTAAGAGGGATATATATTTACTTTATGTGGGAGGTGGCACAACCACTTTTCTCGTACCGCCCACTTTTTCCTCAAATTTGCACATTAATACTCAACGAACTCACACAAAATTTCAAGATTCTTGTTGCCATATAACGGAATGTATATTGGGTTCTAATTTTTAGAGAAGATGCCACGCCCATCTTTCAAATCCCGTCCATTTGTATCTTGCCTACGTAAGTGACAACTTAATGAACTCTCACATAATTTCAGGAAACTTGGTCCTATGGGATGTGCCACGCGGCGTGGCCCACGCCCCTTTCAACAATACCATCCATATTCTCCCAACTACCCAGATTGATAGTGGATGGATTCACATAAAATAGCAGAATAGATTTTAATTTCGTATGGGAGGTACCTCGCCCTTTTACCAATTCCGCCCATTTTTTGCACAACTGTCCATATTAATACCCAATGAACTCTCACAAAATTTCAAGACTCTGACAGTCATAGTACTCCAAATATGTAGTTCTATAAAATGCGAAAAAAATAAATTTGTGTTGGAGGTGCCACACTTTTATTGTAATAAGATGCGAATAGGCAAGTATCGGCAGCCAACTTTGATTGGATACGGCAGAGTAGTGAGAACTAAATCACCTAAAAGTAATTTCTTCCAAAACTTATCAAAACTTTTTTAGTTCTATTCCGCCAAAGTTGAAAATCGATCAGATTATAGTGTTTTTTTTTTACTACCGCGAGTTTTTGGTAACTAAGCCTCGAAAACCACCAATTTTTGTTTTATTTCATTTTATTTAACTTACCTTTCAAACTAGACCAAAGGCGTAAAAATTGGGTATATAGTTTGTCTGTAACTTAATTATGAATCTTAAAATTTTTTCACTTTTTGTTTTTTTTCTCAAGTTCTGAAGAAATGAATCAACTTTGAGCGGCTATATAAACCACAATTTTTGTCAGATTTTGAAACGGGTTTCTGACTTTTGATCGGTAAAAAGTTCTCTATCAATTAGTATTATCAGTTTTACCAAAAGCTTTTATCAAATTTTTGACTTTTGCCACTGATTCCTGGCAGAGGCCCCACAGTGCGAGTGTGCATAAAAGGGATTTCAAGGAATCTAGGATGAATGATGCTTCTTTTTTGCCAGAAAACTGCACAGACAGATATAGAGATATCATGGAGTAATTACAGCCGTACGCAGTCATCTCAAATTCAAATATTTCCATTCATCAACAGAAAAGAAACTTAATAAATTGCAACAGTACAAGGTTGTAATATTCACAATGAAATATGTGCTTTTTTAAGATTTTGATGGAATGAAATCGATTCAGATGAGAAAAACTTGTTAAATAATATGTTTAAATAGATGCTTACAAGTAACATAAACGAACTTAGAACTTTAATAAAAACATATCATTGACGGAAAACAAATGTATGTCAAACTCATGGCAAACTCCATCTGCATCTACTGTAAAAATTGAAATTCTATCTGCAAAGATACTTATTAAAGAATCTTATCAATGCAAGTTGTCTATCTACAACAAATAATTTTGAATTTAAAGCCTTTGAATTTAAAATGGTTAAAAATTATTTAATTATTAAAATTATTAAAATAAAAATAGTCAACAACAACCTCTAAAAAGTTGTTTGGATTATTATGTATCCAATTTAAACTGAGTGTATAGTCCATCATTACTCTGTTTTCCCATGGAAAATTTAAAAAGTTGAGCTCACCTTTGACATCCACTGTTTCTCAAATTATTTCACAAACAAATTAAGACATTTTTGCTGTTTTCCCGAAAATTCTAATAACTCGCTCTTGGAATTAGGAGCATCTCTTCAATTTGTTCAGGATTCCCTAATGACAGGACTTTATGTCACTGCGTTCATGGACATTATGGCACAAATGAAAGTGCTGTAAAGTCCATGGACGTTATGCCACTTTTGGAGTGACATATTGCCCATTGATAATATGTCATGCCACAGAAGAATACATACACAAACTTTAAAAAACAATCGCAGCTATCGATGTCAAAAACCGTACCGCTTGACATGGAATGACTCATATTTAATAATTTTCTTTGGTATTGGTATCGTGTTTCTACGACTGGTAGAAAAATTATAAAATATTGTTGAATTTATTTTAGAAAATACTATATTAAATTATATCCTTAAAAAATACAAATCCTTTTGAACGTGAACTCGAGCAGAAAATTAAAAGCTGAGTATACAGTTTGCCAGTTATTACAAACCAAAATAAAATATTCAGTTATCTAATTTGTAAAGGGACTTTTCGCGCTGTTTAAACAAAAATAAAAAAATATGATTTCTTTTCTACATTTATCCATATATTTTTTGCGTTAGAAAGTTAGCTGTTAAAAATAAAACAAAATACTTTTTTCCGATTTTTTACGATTTATTTCGTGCCAGCAAAAATAGAAAATTTGTATGTTTGTAAAAAATACTTTAAAAATGTTTTTAATATTGTTTACTCTGAAATAAAAAACTTCATTCCCCCAATGAAATCGTACATTGCATCAATGAAATCTGTCATTGTTTTTGAACCAACGTAGAACTTCATTGATGCAACGTAAAATGTTTCATTATATTAATGTAAAGTGTCATTAATACAATGAAAATATATTACATATATTGAAGTGTTGCAACTGTTCCAGTAAACGTGTAGGGTATGTACCAAAATAAATTCGTTTGCTCCAAACAACTTTTTGTTTTAATAATTTTAATAATTAAATAATTTTTAACCATTTTAAATTCAAACGCTTTTAATTCAAAATTATTCGATGTAGATAGACAACTTGCACTCATAAGATTCTTTAATAAGTATCTTTGCAGATAGAACTTCAATTTTTACAGTAGATGCAGATGGAGTCTGCCAGGAGTTTGGCATACAATTGTTTTCCGTCAAAATGATATGTTTTTATTAAAGTTCTAAGTTCGTTTATTTAAGCATATATTTAACACGTTTTTCTCATCTGAATCGATTTCATTCCATCAAAATCTTAAAAAAGCACATATTACATTGTGAATATTACAACCTTGTACTGTTGCAATTTATTAAGTTTCTTTTCTGTAGATGAATGGAAATATTTGAATAGATGACTGCGTTCGGGTGTAATTACTCCATGATATCTCATTTCTATCTGTGCAGTTTTCTGGCAAAAAAGAAACATCATTCATCCTAGATTCCTTGAAATCCCTTTTATGCACACACACGTCGTTCCACTTTCCCTTGTCGTTTATCTCTTGGTTCGGTAAATATTCTGTGAGAATCGTCCTTAATACAACAAGCATTTTTACGGCATGTGATTATTACCATTTGTATCTCGCTCTATCTCTCTCTCTCCCTCTATCCATCTTTCTGTCTGTGTGTGTTGTCATGTTTAAGTTTTATACTCGTTTTCTTTCTAAACTTTCGTTCATTCATTCATTCAACACATGTAATTTCCTTTTTCATATTTACTCTCGCCACACGCACACACACACACCTATGCACACAGTGTAACACCGGTAATGTATTTGTATGTGTTCTAATTCGACGAGTGCAAATGGGTGTGTTGGCTGTATTTAAATCTAGCCCCTCCCGCCATCTATGCACTTGTCTTGCTAAGGACCCTGTAAGTGGCTCTATTTTCATTTACTGCTGCACGCCGTACACCACCAGCAGCCTTCACGACGTAACATACACACACAGACTCTAGAAAACACCACAAACGCATACCCATGCGCAAACACACACAGACAACCACATTATGGCAGACCCCTCGTAATTTTTCATTTGCAACTAAGCTTTTAGTTTTGCTGTGATCTGCATTATTCACTTGCTTGTGTTTGTGTGGATGTATGGATGTGCTCGTAAGTACATTAGAGTGCATGAACTTTGGTTTATTTCATGATGTTTCTTAAAATACATCACTTACAGTGCGATAACAGTCTCACAGTGGGAATAAACGGCCTGCCCTTGACCTCCAACTTATCCAGGTTGGACAACTACTGCATCGATTGCATTGAAATTTTCACAGTATTTTCTGCAATGTCAGATCTAGCGGTCTAGAAATTTATTTGAATTAAATCCATCAATGTTTCGTTACTAAAGTTTATGTTGTCGTGTGTGCGTTGTATAAGTGTGCGTGAGACCTTTGATCTAGCATCTGCCCTTTTATCCATGTGATCTCTTTAATCTATTTGATTCCGTCGACCTCTGACTTTTCACCTTTGACCTGTAATCCTTTTGTCATTTAATTCCTTTGACCATTAATTCCGTTGATCTCTGACCTTTAACTCCTTTGACTTCACACTTTTGACATTTAATCCCTTCGACGTTTGACCTTTAGTGTGACCTCTGACCTTAAATCCATTTGACATTTAATCCCATAGGCCTTTACTCCCTTTCACCATTAATCCCTTTGAAATTTAATCATTTTGATCTTTACTTTGACCTTTAATACGTTTGATGTTTACGTTTACCTTTAATCCCTTTGACATTTAATCCCTTGTAACTTTAATTAATTTGAACTTTGACCTTTAATCCCCCTGACATTTAATTCTTTGGCCTTTGACATTTAATCCCTTTGACCTTTACGTTGGCCTTTAATCCATTTGACCTTTACTTTGACCCTTAATCCCTTTTGGTCTCTGAGCTTTAATCCCTTTGCCATCTGACATTTGTCCTTTAATCCCATTACAATTAATCCACTTGGTCTTGACATATAAACCCTTTGACCCCTTTTGACCTTTAATCCCTTGTGACCTTGAATCCCTTTTGACCTTTAATCCCTTTGACCCCTTTGACCTTTAATCCCTTTGACCCCTTTTGACCTTTAATCCATTTGACCTTTAATCCCTTTGACCCCTTTTGACCTTTAATCCATTTGACCTTTGACCTTTGACTTTTGACTTTTGACTTTTGACCTTTGACCTTTGACCTTTGACCTTTGACCTTTGACCTTTGACCTTTGACCTTTGACCTTTGACCTTTGACCTTTGACCTTTGACCTTTGACCTTTGACCTTTGACCTTTGACCTTTGACCTTTGACCTTTGACCTTTGACCTTTGACCTTTGACCTTTGACCTTTGACCTTTGACCTTTGACCTTTGACCTTTGACCTTTGACCTTTGACCTTTGACCTTTGACCTTTGACCTTTGACCTTTGACCTTTGACCTTTGACCTTTGACCTTTGACCTTTGACCTTTGACCTTTGACCTTTGACCTTTGACCTTTGACCTTTGACCTTTGACCTTTGACCTTTGACCTTTGACCTTTGACCTTTGACCTTTGACCTTTGACCTTTGACCTTTGACCTTTGACCTTTGACCTTTGACCTTTGACCTTTGACCTTTGACCTTTGACCTTTGACCTTTGACCTTTGACCTTTGACCTTTGACCTTTGACCTTTGACCTTTGACCTTTGACCTTTGACCTTTGACCTTTGACCTTTGACCTTTGACCTTTGACCTTTGACCTTTGACCTTTGACCTTTGACCTTTGACCTTTGACCTTTGACCTTTGACCTTTGACCTTTACCTTTACCTTTACCTTTACCTTTACCTTTACCTTTACCTTTACCTTTACCTTTACCTTTACCTTTACCTTTACCTTTACCTTTACCTTTACCTTTACCTTTACCTTTACCTTTACCTTTACCTTTACCTTTACCTTTACCTTTACCTTTACCTTTACCTTTACCTTTACCTTTACCTTTACCTTTACCTTTACCTTTACCTTTACCTTTACCTTTACCTTTACCTTTACCTTTACCTTTACCTTTACCTTTACCTTTACCTTTACCTTTACCTTTACCTTTACCTTTACCTTTACCTTTACCTTTACCTTTACCTTTACCTTTACCTTTACCTTTACCTTTACCTTTACCTTTACCTTTACCTTTACCTTTACCTTTACCTTTACCTTTACCTTTACCTTTACCTTTACCTTTACCTTTACCTTTACCTTTACCTTTACCTTTACCTTTACCTTTACCTTTACCTTTACCTTTACCTTTACCTTTACCTTTACCTTTACCTTTACCTTTACCTTTACCTTTACCTTTACCTTTACCTTTACCTTTACCTTTACCTTTACCTTTACCTTTACCTTTACCTTTACCTTTACCTTTACCTTTACCTTTACCTTTACCTTTACCTTTACCTTTACCTTTACCTTTACCTTTACCTTTACCTTTACCTTTACCTTTACCTTTACCTTTACCTTTACCTTTACCTTTACCTTTACCTTTACCTTTACCTTTACCTTTACCTTTACCTTTACCTTTACCTTTACCTTTACCTTTACCTTTACCTTTACCTTTACCTTTACCTTTACCTTTACCTTTACCTTTACCTTTACCTTTACCTTTACCTTTACCTTTACCTTTACCTTTACCTTTACCTTTACCTTTACCTTTACCTTTACCTTTACCTTTACCTTTACCTTTACCTTTACCTTTACCTTTACCTTTACCTTTACCTTTACCTTTACCTTTACCTTTACCTTTACCTTTACCTTTACCTTTACCTTTACCTTTACCTTTACCTTTACCTTTACCTTTACCTTTACCTTTACCTTTACCTTTACCTTTACCTTTACCTTTACCTTTACCTTTACCTTTACCTTTACCTTTACCTTTACCTTTACCTTTACCTTTACCTTTACCTTTACCTTTACCTTTACCTTTACCTTTACCTTTACCTTTACCTTTACCTTTACCTTTACCTTTACCTTTACCTTTACCTTTACCTTTACCTTTACCTTTACCTTTACCTTTACCTTTACCTTTACCTTTACCTTTACCTTTACCTTTACCTTTACCTTTACCTTTACCTTTACCTTTACCTTTACCTTTACCTTTACCTTTACCTTTACCTTTACCTTTACCTTTACCTTTACCTTTACCTTTACCTTTACCTTTACCTTTACCTTTACCTTTACCTTTACCTTTACCTTTACCTTTACCTTTACCTTTACCTTTACCTTTACCTTTACCTTTACCTTTACCTTTACCTTTACCTTTACCTTTACCTTTACCTTTACCTTTACCTTTACCTTTACCTTTACCTTTACCTTTACCTTTACCTTTACCTTTACCTTTACCTTTACCTTTACCTTTACCTTTACCTTTACCTTTACCTTTACCTTTACCTTTACCTTTACCTTTACCTTTACCTTTACCTTTACCTTTACCTTTACCTTTACCTTTACCTTTACCTTTACCTTTACCTTTACCTTTACCTTTACCTTTACCTTTACCTTTACCTTTACCTTTACCTTTACCTTTACCTTTACCTTTACCTTTACCTTTACCTTTACCTTTACCTTTACCTTTACCTTTACCTTTACCTTTACCTTTACCTTTACCTTTACCTTTACCTTTACCTTTACCTTTACCTTTACCTTTACCTTTACCTTTACCTTTACCTTTACCTTTACCTTTACCTTTACCTTTACCTTTACCTTTACCTTTACCTTTACCTTTACCTTTACCTTTACCTTTACCTTTACCTTTACCTTTACCTTTACCTTTACCTTTACCTTTACCTTTACCTTTACCTTTACCTTTACCTTTACCTTTACCTTTACCTTTACCTTTACCTTTACCTTTACCTTTACCTTTACCTTTACCTTTACCTTTACCTTTACCTTTACCTTTACCTTTACCTTTACCTTTACCTTTACCTTTACCTTTACCTTTACCTTTACCTTTACCTTTACCTTTACCTTTACCTTTACCTTTACCTTTACCTTTACCTTTACCTTTACCTTTACCTTTACCTTTACCTTTACCTTTACCTTTACCTTTACCTTTACCTTTACCTTTACCTTTACCTTTACCTTTACCTTTACCTTTACCTTTACCTTTACCTTTACCTTTACCTTTACCTTTACCTTTACCTTTACCTTTACCTTTACCTTTACCTTTACCTTTACCTTTACCTTTACCTTTACCTTTACCTTTACCTTTACCTTTACCTTTACCTTTACCTTTACCTTTACCTTTACCTTTACCTTTACCTTTACCTTTACCTTTACCTTTACCTTTACCTTTACCTTTACCTTTACCTTTACCTTTACCTTTACCTTTACCTTTACCTTTACCTTTACCTTTACCTTTACCTTTACCTTTACCTTTACCTTTACCTTTACCTTTACCTTTACCTTTACCTTTACCTTTACCTTTACCTTTACCTTTACCTTTACCTTTACCTTTACCTTTACCTTTACCTTTACCTTTACCTTTACCTTTACCTTTACCTTTACCTTTACCTTTACCTTTACCTTTACCTTTACCTTTACCTTTACCTTTACCTTTACCTTTACCTTTACCTTTACCTTTACCTTTACCTTTACCTTTACCTTTACCTTTACCTTTACCTTTACCTTTACCTTTACCTTTACCTTTACCTTTACCTTTACCTTTACCTTTACCTTTACCTTTACCTTTACCTTTACCTTTACCTTTACCTTTACCTTTACCTTTACCTTTACCTTTATCTTTGGAACCATGGTAGTTGAGACACTCTAATGTATACGTGTATGTGTATTTGATTTTATACTTTCAAAACGTTCACACGAGTAATGGTGTGGGGTGGATGCCAGTAAGGAAAGAAGTCCGAGGTGGATAGAGATCCAAGTGAGGTGTTTCATTTGATTTTTTACTGCATTTCGAAAATCACTGCAGGTATTTTTCTTGGTGTCTGTCTTGTGGTGCGTTTGCTTCCCTTCCCCTTTGGTTTCACCTTTTTTCGTTGCGAAATAAATCTTTCCCTTAACGCTGCACTCATAGACATAGACATGCACACACACAGTCGCACACAGACTGACTTTATATTAACTATCTCATCTTACTAACTATGTGTAACGAGCTTTAATTTTATGTGCACTCTTTAGATACTCGTGTACCTCCGTACTTCATGTGGCCTCCTTCAGATTCCTCCCCTTCCTTGCCACAGCGTAATGCACGTCCATCCATTGCATGCCGCCGTCTAGCTAGTGTTGCACATCCATCCATATGCTCACAGCATCGCACCTCACCACTCTAGCTGACTGACTGGCTGGTTGGTTGGTTGGCTGTGTAACATCCCTTTTAATCTTAAAGGTGTATTTTAACATTTAACATGTTTTTAAGATTCTCATGTGGGCACAGTGGTGCATAGTTTCTAATTGGATTAATATCTCTGATTTTAATGAAAATTTTCAAATATGTACTTTTCTATATGGCATTTTCCGATTTTTTTAAACAAATAAGAAAGAATATTTTTTAAGATATAAAAATTTTCTGTAAATCTAGGAGAAGCTAGATACAAAATTATATTTGTGTCTCATACCACAAAATGTTATTTTTTGTGTGACTTTTCACTTGACCGAGGTGGCCCAGTAGGCCCCCAAGTTGTGTAATTTATCTGGAAAACTTATATTTTCCGTTCAAAAGATACGGAATTATTTTCAAAAACTCTCAATTTGAAACCACTGTGCGCCCCACTATTCATTTGTGCGAATATGAATATATAGTGACATTCCACAACGTATCAGATTTAATAGTTGACAATGTGAGTGTATGCGTCACTCTGTATGAGTGAGTGTGTGTGTGAGTTTGAGAGTATTTTTAGTATTAAAAATTCTTTAGGTAAATGTATCTTATTAGAAGGATTAAAGGCAAGCTAGTAGCTCATGCCATTATATCCACCTCCTTCGTAAGGATACATAGAAAAAAACGGAAAAAGGGAAACTATTTGTGAAGGTAAAATCAGAGCACACAGACACACTAACATACCCATCCATATAAGTACACACATGCATACATCCATCTGCTTATATGCATGATGCATTCGAATTATTATGATGTGCATGGCTTTATTTTTTAATTAAATTTTTTTCTATCAAAGTATTGAGTTCATATGGAATTTTTTAATAAACTATTTGCTATTCCATGGTTGTCGTCGTTGTTGATTTTGCTCTCGTAATTTTAAAGGTTTTTTTCGACATCATTTTTTTTTGGTATTTTGTTCGTTAAAAAGGACATGAGGATAATACACAAATCACTGGGTGTGTGTTTGGGGACGGGGAAATTAAATATATGGGATATTATGTTCGATTATTATCAAAAAGACAAAGTGGCTGCTGGTTTCTTTACTTCGGGCAACACATTCTTCATGAAAATGTATGGAAATGCATGGAAATAATTTATTTTCTCTGAAAAGGACCTCCCTCCCCGTACATACATTTATTTTATGGGTAAGCTGGGAAAAATTGTAAATGGTCCTTAGAAAATTTGTAATAAATCGGAAGTTCTAAAGAATTTTATAGCCTCTTAAGGAGATTACTTTGAGGTGTTTTATGAACGATTCCGAGGTAATTATTACGGAGGACTTCAATGCAGAACTCCATGTTTTATACGTGCTTACATTGCGGCTAACATAAATGCTGACAATAGCCCCCATTTTTGGACATTATTGCCACTGCAATAGCCGAATAGGGGTGTTATAGGATTAACGTTTTTTCTAGAGTTGATTTATTTTTGGGGGTTTTCGAATAAAAAGGCATCCCTGTCAGTGTGATGAACAGCTAGTCAATATTTTTCTGTGGTTAAAGTTGAAAAAAAAAAACTGAAATTTATCGAAAGTTGTGTATTTCCCAATGGAAACGTTTTGATGTGTTGATGGAAACGCTCTGTTTGGCAAGGAGACATCATTGTGATTAAATTGAAATTATTTTATCACAAAGATATTGCTTGCATTATATCATTACAAAGAATGATTTTGCATTTTTATTTTGTGCTTCTCGCATGTATCCAAAGTATCGATAAGTCACACAATTATTTTTTCAAAAAATATCTAAAATTTCGTTGTCCAATTGTGATTCGAATTCATAATACTTAAATCTTTTGAAACTGGATCCAATCTAAAAACCGATTTTTTGGTTAATATTTATCGATACAGCTTTTATACCAGTTTCTCAGAATACCTACCAACATAATAAAGAAGTCTCATGATTGCATTGCGCGATTAATATTAGCAAACATCAGATGATTATCATTAATAGTTCATATAATAATGAAATTCATTAATATTTGTTTGTTTAACCTTTCGAGTACACTAGGGTATCCAATTATTCGGACTTTTAGGACATTCAATTAATCCTTTATTCGAGAACAAAGAATTTCCAATTAATCGAATAAACGCCTGAAGAGTTATTCAATTAATCGAATAATTGTTCAACTCACTAAATCATAATTAATAAGGGTTAAATATCAAGAAAAATGTAATTCAAAATATATTTCGAAATAAAACAGGAGTTTGCGGGTATGACTTTTCTATATTGGCTCTACATCTATGTGATATAATATTTCTGAAATATTCTGATATATATTTTTCTTCTTTAACGAAGCAGAATATACTTAGGCTTTAATTCGAAATTCAGAATAGTAAAATTTGTATATAGTCCATGGAAATATCTACATAATTGCATTTTAGAATATTTTATTAATATCAATTAATAATAATCTAAGCGTATATTATCTTCATGATGTATTCTGGATTACCTTCAAATTTATGATTTAATTCATTTAGAGTGCTTGTATTATGGCTGGACATATCCAAAACAGTTTGGCCACAATTCCGTGGTTAAATATAGAACATCGGCAAATAAAGCCAATGGATTATTCTACATAAATTTACAATATTAATTTCAGTATTTTTATGTAAAACTTATAATATCGATTAATCGATTATTTGGGTCAATTTCTTCGAATTATTTGTTATTCGAAAATCATGAAATCTAAATCAATAGATTATTAAAAAGTTCATTGAAATTTATAGTGAGAAATGTAAATTCATACTAATAGAAACATATAAATTCATAATGGGTAATTGGAACAGGTTAATTCATAATGAAAAATGCAAATTCATAATGATAATTGTAAATTTATATTAAGAACTATTCATAATAGGAACATACCGATTAATAACTAGGCCTTGTTTTATTCGATACACTATATTACATATATATTTTGTTATTTAATTTTAAAGGGATTTTTGCGCTATTTAAGCAAAAATACCCTCACTCTACAGAGTAGGAGGTTATATATCATTTGGGACATAAAAAAGTGTAACGCTTTGAAGGAGTGACTTAAGACCATAAGTATGTTTGGACCAAATCCATTTCACGACTGTTTTTAAGCTGTTTGAGCCATGTCGTTCGTCCGTTCATCTGTATTTCTGGCTGGCTGGTGTACACGATAACTCTCGAAAGGAGTTAAGGAATCAATTCAAATGCATGGAAATATTTTTTCCCAAACTTAGTTTAAGTTCGAAGATGGGCAAAATTGCCACGCCCCTTCTGGTACCTTGCATACAAACAGTCCATATTCCTATGTTAAATTAAAACCTATGTAACGAATACGAATATTCGACATCACCTATTATTATCACTTTAAGCGTACAAAATAGGGCGGATTATGTCATGCCCCTTCCAGTACATCCCACACAAATTACCCTGAACTACATAAAATTAAAGCTGTTATAACTTCTATAATCAGAATACTGTGCAATTTGAGATTTGACAATTTGTTTAAAATAAAACCGATATAACATACATACGGGTAAAAAAAGTACAAATATACATATATATATATATATATATATATATATATATATATATATATATATATTTTTTTTTTTTTTTTTTCTTTCTTAAATGTTTCATTGTCTTTATACCTTGTGTTTATGAACTAAAAAAATCTTTACCGGTTATATACACCATTCAGCATTGTAAAAGTAATTGAAATTACCTTCAAAACGAGGTATAACACATTAAAATCGGTCGACTACACCTTTTTCAATTGTAATTCAAAAAATATCAATTGAAATTCAAAAAATATCAATTGAAATTCAAAACTCGTCAATTGAATTTCAAATGATGTCTTTTGAATTTCAAATGTTGTCTTTTGAATTACAAATGACGAGTTTTGAATTTCAATTGACATTTTTTGAATTTCAATTGACATTTTTGATTTTCAAACGGAATTTTTGAATTTCAAATGATATTTTTTGAATTTCAAATGGAATTTTTGAATTTCAAATGGTGTCTTTTGAATTACGCTTGAAAATGGTGTAGATCAGGAGTTACAGGCGATGAAAGAATATACCTTTTTGAAAAAGTAGTATTTTTTTCACTGTTAAATCCCTATCCCTATTAATATTATAAAACCTTAGCGTAAGTCTGTCTTGTTTTGTTTGTTTGTTCCGCAATCACGTGTAAACGGCTGAACCGATTTTGTTGCAAATTTTCAGTACAGATAGATGCAATTTTCAGTACAGATAAGATGCATGCATAAATATGATGCCGACATTTGGATTTTCATTTTGTGGGTGGAGTGGGCGCGGCAATTTTTTTTTTTTTGAGCTATAAGGCTGCAAATTGGAACGTATATATTACTGACCATGAGAAGGATAAATATGATGCCGAAATTTGGATTTTCGTTTTTTGGGCGGAATGGGCGTGGCAATAGTGTTCTTTGAGCTAGAAGGCTGAAAAATGGAATGTATACATTATTGATCATGAGATTTTTTGCCGGATTTTGAAAATGTTAAAGTAAACATTTGTAGCATATTCCCTTCTGTCAGCAGAGTTGATTCAGAAAAAATAAATATTAGTCTGGCTATTGATGACCCAGGATTGTTACAAACTGAATTAATAAAACTAAATTTTTATATAACAACTATTCTATTTCTAATCATATATTTGAAAATCCTCCCATTTCCAATCAATTTGTTTTATACAGGGTTTTCCAACAAGTGGTGTTATTTTGGTATTCAAAAAAATGTAATTTTTTGAGATAACTGATCGGATGTTTATTTCATAATAAAGAGGAAGGTATGCCGTTAATAATGAAAAACAACATCAGTCAAATGGCCACGAATCACGAATTTTATCTCTGAGGTCTTGAATCGACGCTGGGCTATTGGCGTAGACCTTATCTTTCACGTGGCCCCAAAGGAAGAAGTCGCAAGGTGTTAAATCACAAGATCTCGGTGGCCTATTGTGATCACCTCTTCGAGAGATAACATGGTCCGGAAACTTTTCCCGTAAAAGAGCAATGGTTTCGTTGTTTGTGTGGCACGTAGCGCAAACGTTGTCCAGATCAATAGCATCCAACTCCGACTATAAAAAATCATTAATCATCTCTCGATAGCGCAATCCATTCACCGTAACTGTTGATCCAACCTCATTTTCGAAAATGTAAGGTCCAATGACCCAGTCAGACCATAAACCGCAACAAACAGTCACACAATGAGGATGGTGAGGCTGCTCAACAATAACTCTTGGGTTTTCCGAGCCCCAGATGCGACAATTTTGCTTGTTGACGTAGCCACCGAGGTGGAAATGGGCCTCATCAGTCAAGATGATTTTTCGATGGAATTCCGGATCATTTTCATTCATGATTTTTTATAATTTCAGTGCGTTGTTGGCGTAGTTTCTACTGGCCAAATGTCAAAGAACAAAAGCTTCAAAAGTGACAGCTACCGAAATACCGGGTGATTCAAAATAACACCTCTTGTTGGAAACCCCTGTGTAACAACTATTCTATTTCTAATAATATATTCGAAAATCCTCCCATATATAATCAATTTGTTTTATATTTACATACAACGTTAGTAAAATAGGGTATCTTTTTTATATCATATTCCTTTTGACAGCAGTTTCCCACTTAAAACAATATGGACACGAAATTTTGCCCTCGCTTTTTAATACATATAAACATCGAAAACTGTATTATATTAAAAATTGAAGCATAAGCATAAAAAAGTATAAAAAATATTAAATGTTTCCCTATATTTACCGGTTTTGTAAAAGTTTAAAAACCGAAAACCGGTTTTTTTTTTAAATTATCAATTTTGAGAGAGTTTGTTTTGGAAATCACCAATTTCAGGATCAATTCCAATGGTCTAACCTCATCAAGTTATAAAGGGTCGAAAAAATTAGACGGGATCTCATAATCACGTAATGATCTCTCAACTATGCTATCCCTGAAGATGTCCTGAAACACTTTTATCTAATTATATTTATGGCCCTATGAAATTTATTTAAATAGCTTTTACTTGAACCTCCTGTCACCACCAGATTCGAACGCTTCATTAATCCTCGCAAAGTGTAAATTTCACATACTCCTGCTAAGTGTGAATTTCACCATAAATTCAACACCAACTGATGTCGCCGCTGCCGCTGCTACTTTATCACAAAACCGAGTAAATTTCATTATGACGAGCATTTTTTTATTTTTATGATGATTTCCTTGGTATATCCTCATTTAAGTGCGTGAGTGTGCGTGTGTGTGTGTTGGCAGGGGTTGGAGGGTGTAAACTTAGTCGTACGAAAATATCGACTCCGATGAGTTTAATATCTCTTTCCCAGTTTTATTGTTTTTTTTTTTCGAAAAAAAAACGTAGAAAACTTTAAATTTGCCAAACTTTTCTGTCTTCAATGAGTTATAAAAATATTTTGCTAAATCATTGTGTGAGTGGTTGTGTGTGTGAGTTTGTATCTGTGTAAGCTCCAGTGGGTATGAATGTGCGTGCGTGACAGTATACGGCCAAAATGTTACAACGTCCACAGACTAATCAGCAATTCCCTATAAAATCAACGGGAAATTGTCAATTTTTATGAATTTCGGTATTGCAAGATATTATGTTAAATATTTTTTTTTTTTCAAAAATATTGAAAAATATGGCAACTCTCTAACATTGGAGGTTTTCATATTTTGCATAACTTATGTGCACAATTTTTACAGGAAAATTGTTGGGTTTGAGCAAAAATCTCAGAGATTAACACGATCATAACATTTTGTCCGGCTACTGTTTTCGTTTGTTTCGGCGGGTCGTATACGCAACCATAAAGAAATTTGTTGCCAAGTGGTTTTTGTGTTTAACATTTAACTTTTCATATTTTATCCACAGAATATCGGAGGATATTTTTAATATATCGCACAACAACAATAACAATATACACAAAGTGTACGTACATGTCACACTCACATTCAGTCACACACGCAGACAGCTGAGAGCAAGTATTTGGGGGTCTGTGCGGATGTGTGTAGGGAAATAGTCCATAAATACTTACATGTGGGCTGTTCGCACAGATTTCCAGACGCCACAAAGACCATAAAATATGTTTCAGCACAAATATTATCCTTCCACACACTCCTCTGCCACTCGCACACAGTGTTGATGTCATGTGCGTGAGTGTGTGTGTCTCGGTCCGCGTAGTAATGTCGACAACATTTCCTTCCTTTTGGCCCCCATTCTTCAATTTTTTGTTTTTTTGTTTCGCTCTTTTCCAACAGAATATTGGACTGAAACTAAGGGACGACAAGTATTACTTGAACATCGAAGCCAAAGTTACTTTAAATTGAATTTTTGTGCGCTGCGTGAGTGTGTGTTGGTACTTTATAACTGACAACCTAAATGTGTGAGCGTGTGTAGCACAACAGTTAAGATAAAGTGGTGGATAAGATTTGGAATTGGATGAATGTGAAGTACATTAGGCCGTATACACATATATTTTTGGTGGAAACCAGTGGCAAATGAACAGGACAAACATACGATTTTTTTCTAATTGTAATACAAATTTGAAATATTGGACAGAAGTAGTTCCTTGGTAGTCTAGATTTGTATTCTACAGGAGAATAACACAATTTTACTAAAAATAAGTGTATATTTGAAAATAAACGTATATTGAGGTAAACGCCGAAGACACATTTTGTGTGAAAGTCGATACATCCTTATGTACATTTGTAGTATACACTAAAGTTGAAGATAGTATTTAAAGAAATAACAAAACAACGAAGTATTTATTGAAAGTAATAAATTGTGTTTATTAAGTATTTCTAAAAATTACAAAAAGAGTTTTGTGGCAGCGTTTCTAGTTTTTGGTACCAACACGAGGGATAGAACTACATGGCTGTCTTTGATGGAGTAGCTACTATATAGGTTCATAGTTCATGCTTGGTTAAGTTTATCGTTATACTAGCGGCACTAAGAAAAGGAAGTAATTGCTTTTCATTTATACAGGGTGCGGCTAAAGTAACTATATGATTTGTTTTTTTAAATAACTATTGAATGGAATAAAAAAAAACAAAAAAAATATGATAAAAAGAAAGTTTATTTTATGTTATTTTTTTACATTAATTATGAAAAATAATATCAGTTAAATGAGAACCGTTTTCTCTAACGCAAAAATGTGCTCTTTTTATGGCATTTCCATAACTTTGCTGAGTGTTTCTTGTGGTATACGATCAATTTCTTCTTGAATGTTCTCCTTTAGTTGTAAAGATTTCTGATGAAGATTTTTGGGATTTGGGGATCCCCAAAATCTGTTGTTTTGTTTATTTAGTTTATTTTTATGGAAACGAGTCTAATTCTAAGATCTGTTTTCCGCAGATTTTGTTCAAACTTCCTTTGCTTGATCAATTTGTTAACAAGGAAAACTTATAATAAAGAAAACTATTAATATTTAAAGATGTTATTAAAAAATAAAAATGTATTAAGAAGGGTCTGGCTGAATCTTATATGTACTCTATTGTGGAGTGTATTCCACTATATTACCTGTATGCTAGAAAAGTATTAAAATATAATATACAGTTGAACTTCGATTAATCGTGACTCTATTAACCGTGATTATCTATTAACCGTGATTATCTATTAACCGTGAAGCTGAGTGGTTGATTTTTTACCTCTATTAACGTGATTTACCTCTATTATCCGTGATGCACATGTCCATATGACTGCTTGTTTGTTTTTTTTTCGTATAATACACACACATCTCTCATATTAAAATTCGGTGATTCCCCTTTTTCATGAAAGTGTAATTTTCATATCAAATTTCATATTCATTCATCAGTGTGAAATTTGATCTGTCAAGACGTGTTTTCCTTACATCATGCCACCGTCAAAAACTAAATCCGCGAAAAGAGCAAGAAAGGTTCTTTCAATTAAGGAAAAAATGGAGCTGATTAATGAATACTCAAAACGTAAAGTACCTTTTAAAATGTTGTTTGAAAAATATGGAGTTGGCATTCAAACTGTATCCGATTTAATAAAGAACAAAGATCGGATTTTAAAATTTTGCTCCGATACTGATTCAATGCTTGGCCTTAAACACAGATACACACTAAAAACATCCGAAAATCCAAAAGTTGATTTCGCAACATATGAATGGTTTCGGCAAGAAAGATTTAAGGGAACTCCAATTTCAGGTAAGTTAACTGAAATCGAGATATTGTATGAACTTAAACTGACATTTGCTTCTGAACTTCAGGCGAAATGATTGTCGAAAAGGCAAAAATGTTCCATTTGAAGTTAAACATGAATTCAGAGTGCACTTATTCATTTGGTTGGTTGGATAAATTAAAAAAACGTCATGGAATCCGTCGACTGAAATCTACGGGAGAAAAGGAGTGTGCTGATTATGAGTCTGTTACGATGTTTGTGGACGACTTGGATGAAATCATTAAAAACGAACAACTTACAACTGAACAGACGAAACCAGTCTATTTTGGAGGTGTTTGCCTCAGAGTTCTTTGGCTAGTGGTAATGAATATTCTATTGAAGGGTACAAGGAATCCAAGGAGAGAATCACAGTGCTAGTTGGTTCAAATGCTGCAGGAACTCAAAAGTGTAAATTGATGATAATAGGAAAAAGTGCCCATCCAAGAGCTTTAAAAAACGTTGAACACCTTCCTGTGATTTATAAATCTAATAAGAAAGCTTGGCTAACACAACAGCTATTTCTGGAGTGGTTTAATCAAAATTTTGTACCAAATTTTGTACAACGGCGCATCGGTCTCAAAAATAACTGTAAAATACTTTTACTATTAGACAACTGTCCAGCACACCCAGATGTAAATGCTATGATATCTGAAAACGTTACAGTAAAATATCTCCCACCAAATTGCACGTCCTTGATTCAGCCTATGGATCAAGGAGTAATTCGGAGCTTCAAATGTCACTACCGTAAACTGATCGTTCAAAAACTTGTTGGTGCTAATGACAGACGTGAGTTCGTTAAATCTTTGAATATTAAGACAGCTTTGTGGGCAGCCGCAGCTTCGTGGGACTCTGTAACTCCACAAGTTCTAAAAAGGGTTTGGAATAACTACTATCTCATAATGAAGTTGCTCCAAATAGCCTTGTTGAGATACAAACAGATAACGGGTGATTTTTTAAGAGCTTGATAACTTTTTTAAAAAAAAAAACGCATAAAATTTGCAAAATCTCATCGGTTCTTTATTTGAAACGTTAGATTGGTCCATGACATTTACTTTTTGAAGATAATTTCATTTAAATGTTGACCGCGGCTGCGTCTTAGGTGGTCCATCCGCTTAGTCCAATTTTGGCATTTCCACGTTTTTGAGTAACAGAGACCCAATTGGTGCGAACGGCGACGAATCGAAAATTGGTGGTCATCATTAACACTGGCCGATACAGCTGCGATATTTTCTTCAGTTCGCACTCTACGTAAGCGTGTTGGTGGTTTAATGTCCAACAATGTAAATTTGGTGCGAAATTTAGTCACAATAGCCCGAATAGCCGCTTCAGTGGGTCGATTAAACTGACCATAAAATGGAAGCGCGCAATGAACTTTCTTAACAGAGCACGCATTTTGATAATAAAATTCAATAATTTGCAAGCGTTGTTCGTTTGTAAGACGATTCATGATGAAATGTCAAAGCATACTGAGCATCTTTCTCTTTGACACCATGTCTGAAATCCCACGTGATCTGTCAAATACTAATGCATGAAAATCCTAACCTCAAAAAAATCACTCTTTATAACCATACCGTCTGGATGTACGATTGATGCTGTCGAAAAGTGGATGGTGTGCGACTCTGATGTCGCTCCGTTTGCTATTATATTTGAAGACGAAATCGTAGACATGGATACCCAGAGCCAAGAAGATGAGCTTGATTCAAATTCCGAGGAATCAGATGGAGGAAGTGCGGACGAAACGCCTACATTGGCTCAGGCAATAGAGGCTAGTAGTATTTTAGTTAGGTTTTTTAGAAAACTTTAATTGTCCAAGTATTTCAGAACCAGATAAAATGCAAATATATCGCATACAAACTCATTTGTTGGAAGAACAATCAAAAGCTAAAACCATAAGACAGACTTCCATAAAAGATTTTTTTAAATAAATGTATGTATTCCTAGAGATATGATAAGTTATTTATAGACGCAGATTTACATGTTTTTGTCAAAAATAAATAAAAATAATAAAATTTATACATGTAAAATTTTACCTCTTTTAACCGTGATTTTCGGTTATCCGTGATTAGCCCGGTCCCGAGCATCACGGTTAATCGAAGTTCAACTGTATATATATATATTTTAGTAATAAAATATTTATACAGTGAACTCGCTGTAATGTGAACTAGGTTCTTAGATTTTCCTATAATCAAAAGTTTGATTTTATGTATTTGCACAAAATAAGTATTTTTGGATAAAATCCGTTTCATGACTTTTTAAGTTATTTGAGCCATGTCTGTCCGTTCGTCCGTCTATCTGGATGGTGAACACTATAACTGTCGAAATGAATTAAGGAATCAATTCAAATTTGCACATGTTAATATTTTCCCAATATGAATAGGCATTATGACTTTTACAAGTATGTTTCATTAAGAAATAATCCAATGAATAAACTGAATGAATTCAAATAACCAATTCAATGCATTTAATCAAAATTGTTATTCATTGAGCCAAAGAAGAGTTTCATTAGGAAAGGAAAGTTTAATGCTTATTTTCATAAGTTCAATTGAAGAATTCACAATAAATATTGTGAAGCCTTAGTAAATGGAAGAGGATGATTTTTTGAAACTTCCTTATTAATGAATGAAAACTATAGAAGATGTTTTAAAACCCCAATATTCCTTTTAATATACATCTTCTTTTGATCCAAATGAAAAAACAAACTTCTGATTCTGTCGATTTCTCCCTCACATCAAATCCTTTAATACACAAGTATTCTTTTTTGATTTTCTAAATAAATATTCCCTGTGACTGAATGAATGTTGCTCCCTCCCACCTTAGTCCAGCACTGAAAAGAAACCTTGTTAAAATGATTTATTGACATCATGTGTTTATCAATAAACTTCAAAATCAATTTATTCTCTCCACCCCTATTGCGTTCTAACCAATATTTATTCTTCCCCCCCTCCACCTCCTCTACCAACAATTCTCTTTCATGACTACACATTAAGGCATTGAAAAACTAAAATTCCATTCCTTTGCCACTCTTGACCTAAATTGAAAATTTATGTTTGTTTTTTGCTTTTGTTGTTGCTGCTCGTTTATAACACTATGACCTCTCCCTTCTAAATAGTCGTACACACGCATACGGTTGAAGATGTTGAGGCGGACGGAGGAGACCGCATTGCTGAACGGGCGATGAGACTAAACAAAGGAACACGACAACAATTGACGTGGTGAGTCTCGATATTGGCTGGTGGAGGAGTGAGTAAGAGAGCGAGAGGGGATGTGGAGGTTAGGGGGTCTGCAAGAAGTTGATATAATCCTTAACATAAACGTAAAGTCAGGTCACTCATTAGGAATTTCTTTATGGGATTTGGCTTTTGTGTTCCCCCTCTCTCCCTCTCAGGCAGTTGTCAGCACATTTCCTGTGCAAAACTATAGCAGAGCTATAAGTATGTTTGATATTATAGATATTATGTGTCTATAAGTATGTGTGTGTGTGTTTATTCACTATTTTTTCGACTTAGCGACCTTTGTATATTATTTGAAATTCGTGCTCTTCGACTTCCTCAGGATCCGAGCTTCAGAGTGATGTTTATCTTTGTTTGATTAAGTCGACGAAGTTTTAAATATATTTGTTTTGTTGATTTGACAACACTATGCTATGGAAGAGAAAGTATACATCAATTCTAAGTTTTAAACTAAAGGTTATGTCAGAATTCAACAAATATTTGAATTTGCCCCCATTTGTGTCTCGCACACGACGGAGTTCCATAGAAATAACCGATTTCATTATCCTGCCATTTATCCATCATCTTCGCTCTCCTCTGGACACGGTAAGGATGATACCTGAGTTGTACTCCATCCTTGGTCTGATGTACTTGAGTTGTAGAGATTGAGAAGATCAGAAGGAGTGAATTCTGGGACCACTTTAGAAATCCAAGATGCTTCTTTCGACACATCAAATACATGTTCAGCCCAACGAACATTGAATTGTATCTTCATGCCCAGAACATTAAGAACGTCTGACTGTCCAATAACTACAGCGTTCAGAGAAACTGATGAATCGCTTGTAAGGCAACATAGAGCTCTGAGTCTTACGTCCGATAAAATCTAATTTATTCACTCGATTCATTTCTGCCCACTAAATCTCCGCCAAGTGTCTCATCCATAATTTGAATTTTATTTTCAACTTCTTGAAGATTTGCTCTAGGGTCGAATGAATTAGAATTACAGAGTTTACTGTTACCCGCCAATGAGTAGATTGGTTTCAAATTCCAAAAGTTCGAAAAGAAAATGAGAAAGAGAGATAGGAAGAAAGAAGAAGGATCATCCTAAGCTCGACAGACATTAATTCAGAATCAAAATCCAAAATTCAATAACTTTTGTTCTGGTACACATTTTTGAATTCTGTAAAAAATTGAAATTAGACAAGGACTCAAGGATTCTGAATTAAAATAATTACGAAAACATGGTTTGAGGATAAAGGAAATTTGCTCACCTTTTTGCTGCACTTGCTTATCAAAAGTTAATGAAAAAATGATTAATACGCGTTTAGGAACTAAAAAATCTGACTTTTTGCATTAAATCCCGTCGTCCAAGGGTGCAATTTCGTGCAAGCAAAAGTTATCCTGCAAAAACGGGGAACCCTTCTAAATATGTATTTTATTCTACAAAATTATATTGGCCTAAAGTCATAATTTTTTAAAAAGGGGTATTTTTAAATATTTATTCCAAACAAACTTTATTTGGTACAAATACAGTTTTGGGGCCCTAATAAAGCTAAGAAGCCATAATTTTGAGCAAAAATCTCTTAAATATATTACTTTTTTTTAATTTTCAAAAATTGAAAAGGTGAAAATCTGTAATAGGAAAAAAAATAAATTTTTTCTGCTCATTATGAACAAATACGTAAAATAATGTTAAAAAAAAAAAACAAAAATAAATAAAAATGTACTTTTCTTTGCAATAGAAAAATACCAGAAATAGTCAACTTTGGACTAATTTCTTAAATATGTCCTATTGCCCGATGTATATCTCAAACTAATCCTTGAGTCCTTGTCTAATTTATATGTTTAAATATTAATTTTTTATACAACTCAAAAATGTTTACTAGAATAAAAGTTATTGCATTGAATGCCGATGGATTTTGATTCTGAACTACTGTGCGACCCATTAACAACAACACATGTAGATCATTCTTTGGGGAAGCTCGATATAAATCGATAAATAAATTTGCCGTCCCCAAAAGCGATGAGCCAATATCAAAGGCATAGAAGATAGCCAGAGCAACGACCTTACTCTAGACAAATAGGCGAATTTATGGACTTCATCGTTCTGGCAGGAATGTCATCAGATCTCCCCGTAAATCGATTCCTACGGAAGCCATACAGCCAACTAATAAATTACTGAACCACACACGATTGAAATTGAAATTCGTTTGCGGAATGAATTTGTCGCAAACGATTTATGTTTATGCCAAACACTATGAACCGTTTGTGGTAAGCGGTTGGTGTTTACCGCGCGTATTTACCACAAACCCTGTGAAACATTAGTTGGAAGCGGTTATTGAATTTGCCAAAAGCGATGTGTGCTTATCCCAAATCTTTTGGAATGCTTGTGGTAAACGGTTATAACGTTTATAACAAGCAATGTGATGATAGAAATATCGAACACTAAGAAGGTAATTAGTCTCTAGATACCTTACAAGAACTTGGAGAGCGCCGTTGTGCGGTAGTTCACATGATTATTAGTCTCATCTTTTTTAGCGATTTGCTGAACATTCACAACTTTCCTATGCAGTCGAAAGATGACTCAGTACGGTTCGACACGATAGCGTCAAAAAACACTTACATAGGACAGGTGCTGAAAGGGCTTTCGGATCTGGATATTTATTTACATCGAGACTTGGCTGAGAGATCTCGCTTTTAACTCCAAGTATTCAAAAAAATATCTGACAATATGACGATTATGGACTCGAAGTTATTAGACCATACGAACGTGCTGACTGTCACTCGTGTTCGATGTCGCGACACCGAACATAAATGTGATGATATTCATTTGGGCTACTTTTGGATTTTTGTCCGAATTCTTGATTTTTTTTTTTTGCAAACAATATTTAAATAGCTCGATTTCGATTTTTTTCATATTTTTATGAAAAATGTCGGCCAAACAATTTTTTGTCAACAATTTTATTTTTGTATTTTGGGTGTTTTTAATACATCACCAAAATATATTGGTTATTGGATCAAAAATGTTTTCATCTTGTTGCACACACATGTGCATACATCTTAATCCAAGTCTTCTTCTAAAGTTTTATTGTGCTTTGCACAATTTAATCAAAATACATATATTTTCAATTACAAAGAGTATTTGATGTGTGCTTCTTTGTTTAACAAAATATCAAGAAACAAATCAATAACATCTTCTTGGTTACACCCAGAAAAATGGTGATGCTAAATTTGATTAAAATGCATAATTCAATTAAATTGAACAAATCTACTTAGGTCTAGTAGCAGGCCTCTTAAGGAGAGAAGTAAGTAGGGTTTGCATCCCGCGAGAAAAATCCCGGGAATTTGCATATTTTCAGTTTACCGTATCCCGGAATTCCCTCGGGAATTCAGCAGCAAGATTAACCTATTTCTCGCACATTTTTCACCACTTTTTAACAATAAAAATGTAAAAAGTACAAAATAATTTAAAAAAAGATCACTTTTAATTAGATATGTGTCAGCTGGGCGATATAACTTCTTCTAACTTGAATATGCTAATTCAATATAATTAATATAAACTGAATATAACAGAATAGAAGGCTACAATAACGTTATTAATATTTTGTGATAATTCAATTTCAAAATTTTTTATATCTTTATGAAAAAGTCTTTATATGCTAATATCTGTGGAGAAATCGTGCAGGTGTTATACACAATTTTACTAATAAATTAAAAAAATATATATAATAATACAGGGTTGTCCAACAAGAGTTGTTATTTTGGTATTCAAAGAAAAATGCCATTTTTTTAGATAAATGATCGGTTATTTATTTCATAATAAATAGGAAGGTATGCCGTTAATAATAAAAAACACAAAATCAGCCAAATGGCCACCACGACCACGCTTACAGGACCATATCCTATTCATGGAATTTTCCATAACCAAATCGCAAAGTGGCTGCCCTATGTCCTCGATAGCCTCACGAATTCTATCTTTGAGGTGTTGAATCGACGCTGAGCTGTTGGCGTAGACCTTATCTTTCACGTGGCCCCAAAGGAAGAAGTCGCAAGGTGTTAAATCACAAGATCTCGGTGGCCAATTGTGATCACCTCTTCGAGAGATAACACGGTCCGGAAACTTTTCCCGTAAAAGAACAATGGTTTCGTTGCTTGTGTGGCACGTAGCGCTGTCTTGTTGAAAGTAAACGTTGTCCATATCAATACCATCCAACTCCGACCATAAAAAATCTTTAATCATCTCTCGATAGCGCAATCCAATCACCGTAACTGTTGATCCAACCTCATTTTCGAAAAAGTAAGGTCCAATGACCCCGCCGGACCATAAACCGCACCAAACAGTCACACGATGAGGATGGAGAGGCTTCTCAACAATAACTCTTGGGTTTACCGAGCCCCAGATGCGACAATTTTGCTTGTTGACGTAGCCACCGAGGTGGAAATGGGCCTCATCAGTCAAGATGATTTTTCGATGGAATTCCGGATTATTTTCCTTCATGAATTTTAATCATTTCAATGCGTTATTGAAGCGTGTATCGTTCCATTTTTAGTAATGGCGTAGTTTCTACTTGTCAAATGTCAAAGAATAAAAGCTTCAAAAGTGACAGCTACCGAAATTCCGGGTGATTTAAAATAACACCTCTTGTAGGAAAACCCTGTATAATAAATAATAAATTAAAAATATATATAATCTAAAGTAACAACTATGTATTAAAAATGGCTGTATTACTGCCTCAAAATATAAATTTAGGTTTTCGAAGCTACAGGAAAGTGAAAATATAGGGGTCTTACATTTGACCCCACTAGCGATCTCCTGGGGCCAGTAAAAGCGGTGGGGACAAATTTTAAAATAAAAAAATATTTTTTGTATGGGAGCCCCCTTAACGAGTGGGGATAGAGGGTATGTGTGTTCGAAATAAATATTGCGGAGGGAAAATTAATGGGGATCGGTTTTACATTTAACCCCTCTGGGGGCGACTCCGAGGCAGTTTTGGGACTTTTCCATTTACCTTTGACCCCGATGAGCGCCCACTTACACTCATCCCACCATCCCCATTTTTTGGCTCATGATATAAAATCCTAGGATATAAAATCCTAGGATATAAAAATAAAAATCCTAGGATATAAAAATCCAAAAGTCGTGCACTATCCCACCCCTACTGAACAATAACTAAATTTACCCTTAATGGCCGATCTTGAAATTTATTGATTTTTGGCGTTTCGGTTAAGTTTTGGTGTGTTCTGACATATATAGTAACATTTTATGGCCAACATTTTTGTAGAACGTTTCATCCTCGCTTCCCCCTTTTCGGTGTGTTGTTTACAATTCGTTTAAATAAAGCCAAAAGTGCCGTTATGAGGGGTAGTTAGAGGGTTAATATGTTCTAAAAAAATATTCGCCATATCATTATCTACAAAGTTGCTGAGCATACTCTATGCCTCAGATGTAAAGAAAACATAATTTTATACACCGATATGCTGCAAGAAGAGGCCACAGTTGGGAAACTTTAATCGTCTATAAAATTAAATTCCGATGTAATCTAGAAAAAACGCCGAAACACGTATATTTTTTTTGGTCTCCTCTTTCAGAATCCATTATCAGAATCCCGTATTTTTTTCGTGTTGTACTGTGTAATTAACGATTTGCTAACAATACAACTCTCGAGTATATAATATCGTTCTCTATCGCGCTCACTTTCTCCAAAAAAAATAGAAATAGACTATCTTATAAGTCTTTAAATGGGTTGTCTGCTTTAAAAATTTGTATATTTCAAAAAACCTCTTAATTTAAAAAATATGCCTATATTTCATACTCTGCATCACTTCGTGGAATAGGGCATTATAGGTTTGTTTCACGCCAAATGCTTGTAATGCAGAAATATAATAATTTACTTTATTAAAGTTCGAATGTTTTATTCGGAAAAAGTTTTTATATAGAAAACAATATGTTGACGATTTCCCGCCCTGTCCCGGAAAATCGAAAAAAAAATTCCCGTGACCCGGGAAATGAAAAGTACGGGAAAATGCAAACCCTAGAAGTATGCTTGTGTATGAAATCATTTTTAAGCACAGTGGTGGCCTGCTAACATGTCTCATTAAAGATGTGGAACAAAATAAATCTATTGGATATTTTAAAATCTGTAGGGAAAGCCTCTACTGTGGGCCTGCAGTGAACAGCGACATATTTCCTAGCCTTGCAATAAGTCAGAAGAATGATGTTTGTAGAATGACTGTCTGGTGAAGTGAACATCTTAAGAAGCGAGGTGAAAATTTTCGACATAGTCTTGGACGTGGAATAATTTTCTTATATTTTTCTATTTTTTAATTTTCTTATAGAATTTTTTTGTACAAAATTGTCAAACGCTGTGTGTAAGGTGGATGTGTATCAGATATGACCACACAATATTATAGTAGGGCTGTTTTTCTTTAAGCCGTGATAACAAGCTGCGATAACAAAAACATTAATAAAAATTAAATTTTTTGCTCAAAATAAAAAAATATTTTTTCACATTGTCGCCAACTACAATATAAATAAAGGGTGTTTTTTATTGGGGTATAGAACTTTAAGTTGGCATCACTTTTTTAACTGGCGGCCATTTTGTCAGCTGTCAAGTGATTAATATTTAGTTTGGTTTGCCATTTCATCATGAACAGGTTGACAAAAGAACAACGCTTGCATATCGTGCAAATTTATTTCGAAAGTAATGGTTCAGTTCGCGAAGTTCACCATTTTATGGTCGCCATAATCGTCCATCAGAGCAATTAATTCGGTTAACCATGGATCGTTTTCGCACTACGTTTACTCTATGTGATAATACGCATCCGCAGAGACGTCGAACAGTGCGCACCGAAGAAACAATTGCCGCTGTAGAGCAAAGTGTTGAAGAGGACCCGAATGAATCGATTCGCCACCGTGCACAGCAATTGGAGCTGCACAGCAATTGGAGAAAGTGGTTGAAAATTGGACCTGTAGAATTGGCTATATGCGAGCCAGCCGCGGCGGCCACATGCCCGAAATCATATTTAAACATTAATGGCATAAAATTATCCTTCCAATAACATTAAAACGATTTTCTTGTGTTTTATTTCAATTCGAAGTTCTACACCTCAATAAAAAACACCCTATGTATCAACAGAAATTTTCAAAAAAATATTTTGTGTTGACTTTATTGGACTTAGCCTCGATTTTGACTTATACGGGATAATTATCCAGGCTAAGTCAAAATTTTTTAACACAAAATTATTTTTTCAAAATTTATTATCACACACACATTGATATTGCTTTTGGCGACAATTTTAAAAAAGAATTGTTTATTTTGAGTGAAATTTTAACATTTTATTTAGATTTTTGTTATCGCAGCTTAGTTATCCAGTCTTAAAGAAAAACAGCCATAGTATTCCACTTGGGAAATAATAATAATAATTTTCTGAATTGTTTTTTTTATCGTCCTTGGCCATACTTACGGATTTTTTAGAAATTTTTCTTTTATGAAACCTGAAAAATACTAATTTTCGGAATTGTTCTTTTATCGTCCTTGTCCATATTTAAGGATTTTTTTTTCTTTTAGGACGCCTGTCCTCAAGTTTTTTCCCTATTACTGGACGGTCTGTTGATCGTCCCAGAGTTACGCTCTGGGCGCTGAACTTTCCTTTACTTTATTTCATTTTATTTATTTCACTATATCCCAACATTTTTTTCTGAGTGTACACAATAAAATGCTGTATATTTATGGATTTTATATCAAGAATTCATAAAATGTAAATAATAAAAAGAAAATTATACACTTGTGTGAATATCTTCAGAGAGGCCGTCGCCAACGCCATCATGCCTTCTGGCAAAGAGTATAAGAGTGGTGGTAACTCTTTGTCCGAAGAATACTTGAACATTTAAGAAAATTAATATTTCACTCAAATGTGATTAAAATTAAATATTTAAATTGATCTTTGAACCAAATGTCTATATAAATAGAAGTAATTGCAGATATGGAAATATTTCTGAAATGCATATATTAGTGTGGCGCAATACTATGCGAGAAAACACAAAGATTTAAAAATATTCTGGAGTTTTGATTTGAAATGTGATATTGTCCTGGCTCAAGACCTGTTTGCATTTATATTTTATAGAATGCAAAGTAATTTACAAATGGCATGATGACATTTATTACTTGAACTGTCCAACACTAAAAAATATTTCAGATTTTCATATATTTCGTATATTTGCAATGGAGTCATAAAGAGTAATGAGCGAGATGTCTCACCTTCCCATGAAAGCGTGCTGAAATTGTGCTAGAGAACTATGAAGGCACTTATTGGGAAATATTCTGAAACGTTTTTAAAAGATTCATTAATTTTAAAAAGATTCTGCTGGCCCGCACTAATGTGTATACATTAAGTTGTCGCCATTTGAATGAAATTGTTCCCATCTGCAAGTTATATATTGAACAATCATTGATTAAATATTTCCCCAAAATGTTTAAAACCAACCAAACACAATTTCTGTTTGCATCATCCGCAACTTTTTTTCGCAACCATCTTAACATACATACTACGAGTATGTGTGCTACTTTGTATTTAAGTTTAGTTTACATTTTATACATATTTTCCTTTTAAACAGTGTCCTTGTGAAACAATGCAACTCGTTTACTTCTCTCTAATGGGAATGATGGCTTGATGATGAGTGATGTCGTCCCAGTAGCAAAAATACAATAACGTTTTTTTGGAAGGAAGAACATTTTTTGGATTTTTTAATTTCCAATAATGAAGTAGAAACCCCTGGGAAGTGATATTATTTGTCGTAAAACAAGAATCTGTACATCAAATTTCTCAAATCTAGACTTACGAGTAAAAATCGATTTTTCGTACATTTGCGCACTTACATAAAGGGTGATTTTTTAGCTATTATCTTTTTGGCAACACTGGTTTAAACAGCTGACGTACGTTTCGTGTTTTGTTTCACTGTCAAACATCTTCAGTTTGGTCTATAATTTAACCATGAATCGTCTCACAAACGAACAACGCTTGAAAATTATTGAATTTTATTATCAAAATGCGTGCTCTGTTAAGAAAGTTCATCGCGCGCTTCTTCTGTTCAGCGAAGCAGAATTGTCGATTTTGGAGTGAATATCAGCCAGAAGCATAGCAAGAGCTACAAATGCATGCAGGTCACAGTTTGGTGCGGTTTATGGGCTGGTGTCGTCATTGGACCGTACTTCTTCAAATATGATGCGAATCGTGACGTAACTGTGAGTGGTGAGCGCTACCGTGAGATGATATCCAACTTTTTTTGCCCAAAATGCAAGAGCTTGACTTGCATGACATGTGGTTTCAACAAGACGGTGCCACATGCCACACAGCACGCGCAACAATGGACTTATTGAGAGGCGAGTTCGGTGAACATTTTATTTCACGTTCGGGACCGGTCAATTGGCCGCCTAGATTAATTTTAGGGTTAATTTCGTACTTTCTCCGAAATGGCGCTAAACTGTCCCACTGCAAAACTGCATTTTAGAGGGGTAGAGTGAATGGAAAAATATTCTTCGTCAAATTTCACTATAAGTCATCGAACAGTAGGAAGCTGTAGATAAAAAATATATAAATAAAATCAGTATCAATTCGGGTATTTTATTAATAAATTATTTATTAAAATTTTCTGTTAGCTCTTGGAAATTATATGTCAGATATAAGAAAATGAATACTCTTGCCCTTGTGGCGTTCATCAATAGACGCACATGTTCATCGTTTACATTGTTCATCGGACTCAGTTCACAACTGATGCTCCAAGTAGTCTATATGAGAATTCAAGAATTTAATTTTCGTTGACATACGAAGACCTTGTTTTTCAAAATCTCTTAGAATGGTGTCGACGTATAACTGTGAAGCAGTGGTTATTTAAAATCTAATATTTTTTCAGTGTTTATTTTTTATTTTTGTACAAATATGTATGTAACAAATATCATTCAAACGAGAAACAACAAATTTAGCAACTTTAATCTGCTGAATCTGAAATCTTATTTGATTTTTTTAATTAAAATTTTTATGTATATCATCTTTCATTTCATCGAGTACCAAAAACTGTATTTATTATTCGAAGTATTACATATTTCAGATTTTAAAAGTGATGAAGAGACATTTTAAAATATATTTTTTATTTAACCGGCTTTTGCAGTATAATGATTTTAGAACACAGTAACCCACAATCTCTATAGAAATCATATTTGGATCCATTCATCATGGAAAAATATAATATTTTTTGGTATTTATCACCAAAAAATCTGGTGGCAAAGAGTAAAGAGATGAGCAGCAGCAAACGCCGATATTCGCATATTCTTTGTCTATCCCCTCTATCAGAATGCGTTGTCAGAATATAGTTATTTTTGAAGGTAGATAATTTTTGTTACCTTTGATGATCTTGTGATCTTTGTTCTTCATACATTTAAGTATTAATGAACTTATAAAAAATCACATGAAATTGTTTAGAAAATTCTTGAATATTATCTAAGAAGCAATTCTCGTTCGTTTGCAGAGACTTATTTCTTAAATAATTCAAGTATTTTTCTAAACAACCACTGTGAAGGCGCCTTCACTGTGCCTTCGCAGCTATCAAGCTGTAATACCTCAAGTCTTTATGGCAGAGGTATCATGAAACTTTTGAGAAATATTTCATGTTGCCATTTTTTGCACTAGTTTTGCATACTCTGAAGCAAAATCATTTGTTTGAATTTTTTATTTAAATTGAAGTTATTTTAAGTTCACCTTTTTTCTTGTGTCAAGTAGTATTTTCCTCAGTTTAAGTAAAAATTTACTTGTTTTGAGGAAAAAATCAGCAAAATTGTCCTCAGTTCAAGTAAATATGTACCTGATTTGAGTAAAAATTAACTTAGATTTAGGAAAGTTTCGGTAAAATTTTACTTATATTTAGTAAAAATTTACTTGGTTCGAGTAAAAATTTATTTGGTTCGAGTAAAAATTTACTTAGTTTTAGGAAAATTTTACTTAAATTTAGTTAAAATTTACTTGGATTTAGAAAAAATTTACTTGGATTTAAGGAAATTTCAGCAAAATTTTACTTAGATTTAGTAAAAATGTACTTAGTTTGAGGAAAAACTTACTGTATTTTTACTCAGTTTGAGTAAAAATTTACTTGGTTAGAGGAAATCAGAATCAAGTTCAAAGCATGTACTAACTTCAAGGAAAAGTTTGAACTTGATATGAGGAAATATTTCATTAGCGCTTTCAATTTTCCTAAATTTTAGTTAATTTTAACTCATTATAGGGTTCACTTTTTTCTGAGTGCAAAAACATACGACAATCAATGATCTGCTTTACAACTTAAGGGAGGTTCTTCTGGACAAGAGGTGGATTCGTAGAGGTACCAAGTACACACTTCAAAGCTTTAAGTGGTAATAGTCACAACAATCGTTGACCTTTGAAAAGTTAATGAAGTTCGTGAGATGTGGAATCTTGGATCAACCTACAATGACAAAGTCTTAGAAACCATCAGCCTCAAAACCTTCCAAAGGGAGGTTCCAAAATAAACGACAATTGAGAATATTTTCAGGTTAGTTTTTATAGAGGGTCTTGTCGAAAATTGTTCTCTGTACCAGTACCAGTAGATTTTTAAAGATTCCTAAAGTTGTAATAGTCGCATATATTTGGAGACTTAAAAAACCAGCAAGCTCTTGGATTCTGGTACCTTGGATCGTACGGGTTTTCCAACAAGAGGTGTTATTTTCAATCACCCAGTATTTCGGTAGCAGTCACTTTTGAAGCTTTTATTCTTGACATTTAACAAGTAGAAACTACGCCATTACTAAAAATGGAACGATAAACGCTTCAACAACGCATTGGAATTATTAAAATTCATGAATGAAAATGATTCGGAATTCCATCGAAAAATCATCTTGACTGATGAGGCCCATTTCCACCTCGGTGGCTACGTCAACAAGCAAAATTATCGCATCTGGGCTTGGTAAACCCAAGAGTTATTGTTGAGAAGCCTCTCCATCCTCATCGTGTGACTGTTTGGTGCGATTTATGGTCCGGCGGGGTCATTGGACATTACTTTTTCGAAAATGAGAATGGATCAACAGTTACGGTGAATGGATTGCGCTATCGAAAGATGATTAATGATTTTTTATGCTCGGAGTTGGATGGTATTGATCTGGACAACGTTTATTTTTAACAAGACGGCGCTACGTGTCACACAAGCAACGAAACCATTGCTCTTTTACAGGAAAAGTTTCCGGACCGTGTTATCTCTCGAAGAGGTGTTCACAATTGGCCACCGAGATCTTGGGTTTAACACCTTGCCACTTCTTCCTTTGGGGCCACGTGAAAGATAAGGTCTACGCCAATCAGGGATTTTTTCAATAAAATTCAACAGTTGTAGTCTTTTAGTTTCAAAACCACACGACAATCAACGATCTTTTCATGATTCGCCTGACCAACTTTGATCTTAAACAAAAATCAGAAGAGTCTGTACGGAATTGTGTAACATTAATCATTTGGTGGATGATGATTCTGGAACCCGCCTATGATACCTTCTATCGAAAATTCAACAAAATTTCCTACCAGTCCTTTTGTATTGCATGGCTTGTATGACATTCTTTGCACGTTTGCATTATATATCCAGTGCATCAGCCTATTGTTGCACTCCGTATCCAGTGCAGTAGGCACATATAATGTTACTGCCACTATGGCAGCATTCCTCGCCATGAAGGCATTGTTGGCGTTGTTGTCGTCATCGCATCGTCATCAACATCAACAACATTCTCGCTCTCCTCCTCATCGTCGTCGTCGTCATCGTCATCATTATTCTGATTATTATTATAACGCTTACTTAAACGTTTTTTGTTTGCATTTAATTTTTATTCAAACATTTGGAACAAAAGGATATGCATACAACATGATGCCGTCGCCACCGTGCTTGTCCCTCCAAATTCCCCAATTCCCCGCCTTGATGTCCTCCGTCTTACCCCCTTTCTCACTATAGCTTCCGGCAGGCAACAAAAGATCCAGTGTATGTATACCTTGTATGTATGTGTGTACGGTTGTTGGTTCGGGCTGGGTGCCTGAGAGCCTCTTCTTCTTCTCCTGCATCTTCTTTCTCCACGTTTTGGATGTGTTGCATTTGCATGAATTCGTTCTTCCGTTCGCTTGAACGCTGGCATTGTGTTTGGACGGTGGAGCTCGGGTGTGCAGTAGTAGTAGTAGTTTTTGTATGTTGTCGATGTGTGTATATATGTCCGTATGTATGTGTATTTGTGTGTACATTGTGCGTGATATGAAATAAAATGAATTTTAAATTACATTTTTGAATTAACATAATTTAACACTAAACAATTAAAGTGCTTTGTTTTTGGGATCATAAAACTTATGCGAAGACAAAGTTGTGTTGATTTTCAAATAGATTCTCCCACGATAACTTCGCTCAAAGGTGTGCTCAGTAGGCTGGCTCACCATTGCTATGGAAAAATACAAAGTGCACAACTCTGTGGAACTCATTAGTTATAGTTGCTGTTTTGAAGCTTGAAGCTCTTATAGGAAGTTTAACTTTGAATATATTTACATATATGTAGTTTTTTGGGATCCTAAATCTTTTTAAAAAAATTGTTCTTCAAATGGATTGTTAATAGCGGATCCAAAATGCTCTAAACGCTATAATTATTTTGGATTTTTAAGACTCCAAAGGATACTAAATTCCAGGAAGCATAATACTCCAAAGCATGTAATAAAGAGGTCAATTAAATTATGATAATCATTGTCACCGATATTTTATGTCACCGATTTGTATATTTTATGGTCCAAAGGCTACCGAAGCAATTGGTCCAAAGCTACAGGACCTATTAAGTTCTAATAATCAAGCCTTAAGTACTAATAATCACAAATTTGTAAGTCTCATAAAACGAGCAACAATCGTTGAAGGTCGAGGAGATCATGGGTCCATTTCTGATCTCTTCTATCTTCAGAACCTTCTATAATTGGCAAGTTGTTGGGTTATAAACTTTTCAAAACATGCGATACTCGAAGATCTTTTCAGGGTTGGTCTTTGTGAGTCTTTGTAGGCACCAAAATCTACGACGGTCTTGTACCATTTAATTCAAGTAAATCTCAAATTTTATTAGACTCCCAACCTCCAACAAACAGTTATACTTTCAGATTCCTATAGTTCCAAAAGATAAACTTTGTAGATACACTCTAGGAATTCAACAATTTCAAAAAACTTAGACAATCGTGGTGCTGCTTAGAATCAAAAATCCTCAACAATGGTGGTTCCGAAAACCATTGACAACCGTGTATCAGTTCGGAGTTCAAAATATGCGACAATTACTTCGAAATCGATAATCTACTATTAGGTTCCAAACACTTCAGCAAGCATGGAACTATTCCAGCTCCAAAATTTTCGATAATCAGACTCCTAAAACATTGACCATCGTGGATGTGTTTACGATATCATATATCTTTTCAGATTGGAAGAACTATTCAGACTTGAAGACCTTGTCAGTCCAGCCTCCAAAAGCTCTGTAAATTGTTGATCTGTTGAGGCTCTAAAACCTTTGCCAATCGTGGATCTATTGAAACTCCCAAACCTCTGTCAATCGTGCATCTGCTGATTCCATTAAATTTGTAAAAATCGTGGATCTATTGTGTATCCAATACCTTAAAAATCGTGGATCTATTGAGGATCCAAAACCTTAGACAATTGTGGATCTATTGAGGATCCAAAACCTTAGACAATTGTGGATCTATTGAGGATCCAAAACCTTAGACAATTGTGGATCTATTGAGGATCCAAAACCTTAGACAATTGTGGATCTATTGAGGATCCAAAACCTTAGACAATTATGGATCTATTGCGGATTCAAAGCCTTAGACAATCGTGGATCTATTGCGGATCCAAAACCGTAAACAATCGTGGATCTATTGAGGATTCAAAGCCTTAGACAATCGTGGATCTATTGAGGATTCAAAGCCTTAGACAATCGTGGATCTATTGAGGATCCAAAACCATACACAATCGTGGATCTATTGAGGATCCAAAACCTTAGACAATTGTGGATCTATTGAGGATCCAAAACCTTAGACAATCGTGGATCTATTGAGGATCCAAAACCTTAGACAATTGTGGATCTATTGAGGATCCAAAACCTTAGACAATTGTGGATCTATTGAGGATCCAAAACCTTAGACAATCGTGGATCTATTGAGGATCCAAAACCTTAGACAATTGTGGATCTATTGAGGATCCAAAACCTTAGACAATTGTGGATCTATTGAGGATCCAAAACCTTGGACAATTGAGGATCCAAAACCTTAGGCAATTGTGGATCTATTGAGAATCCAAAACCTTAGACAAGTGTGGATCTATTGAGGATCCAAAACTTTAGAGAATTGTGGATCTATTGAGGATCCAAAACCTTAGGCAATTGTAGATCTATTGAAGATCCAAATTGAGGATTCTCATAAACCTTAAACAATCGTGGATATCTTAAGACTCTATAACCTTCGACAATTTTGGATCTATTGAGGATCCAAAACCTTAGGCAATTGTAGATCTATTGAAGATCCAAATTGAGGATTCTCAGAAACCTTAAACAATCGTGGATATCTTAAGACTCTATAACCTTCGACAATTTTGGATCTCTTGAGGATCCTCAGAAACCTTAAAAAAACGTGGATCTCTTAAGACTCCATAACCTTCGACAATTTTGGATCTCTTGAGGATCCTCAGAAACCTTAAAAAACGTGGATCTCTTAAGACTCTATAACCTTCGACAAATCTGGATCTGTTGAAGATCCAAAATCATCACCATTGGTGGATCTGTTGAGGCTTCAATACCTTCAGCAAGGTTATATTGAAGCTCCAAAACCTCTTGAGACTCCAATACTTCCAACAATCGTGGTTTTGTCGAGGATTCTAAACAATCGTGAGTCGGCTCAGGACAATGGTTTGATTATGTTCAGACCTTCGACAATTTGGTAACGTTCAGTCTCCATAACCATGCACAATCTTGGTTAAGTTCAGACTCCAAAACCTTCGATAGTCTTGCATCTGTTCGTGGCCCAAAACCTTGGGCATTTTTAGATTTGTTTAGGCTCCAAAACCTTCTATAATCTTGGATGTGTTCAAAACCCAGATCCTTCAACACTATTGTCTACGTTCTAACTCCAAAACCTTCGAAAGTCTTGGTTATGTTCAGACTCCAAAACCTTCGACAATTAAGGTTATATTCAGAGTACAAAACCCTCGACCATCATGTATATGTTCGGGCTCAGAAATCTTCGATAGTCTCGGATGTATTCACGTCCCGAAACCTTCGATAATTAAGATTATTTTTAGGATCCAAAACCTTGAACTAGCCTGGATCTGTTGAGATTCCAAAACCTTCAACAATCGTGGGTCTATTCAGGATCCAAAAACACATTCAGTGGTGAATCTGTTCAAAACCTTCGACAATCTTAGTCTCCAAAATCTTCGATAGTATTGAATTTGTCAGGCTCCAAAACCGTGTATAATCTTCGTTATGTTCGTGTCACACAACTTTCGCCGATTTTGGTTACATTCAGACTCCAAACCCATCGACAATTTTGATCTGTTCATGTCCCAAAACCTTAGACCATCTTGGTTATGTTCAGGCTGCAAAACCTTCGGCATTGTTGATTAAGTTCAGGCTCCAAAACCTTCGACAATTATGGTTATATTCAGACTACAAAACCTTCGAAAATCTTGGTTGTGTTTGGGCTCTAAAACCTTCGATAATCTTGGATGTGTTCATGTTCCGAAATTTTCGACAATTATGATTATTTTTAGGCTCCAAAATCTTGAACTTCAGATTCCAAAACCTTTTACAATCGTAGATATGTTCAGCTCCAAAACCTTCAATAATTGTGGATGTGTTCAACTCCAAAATTTCCAACAATCGTGGATATGTTCTGCTTCAAAATGATTGTTAAAGATCCTTCAACAAGGGTGGATCTGGTGAAGATTCCTTAACAAAAGTGGATCTTCAAAACCTTCTTCAATCGCAGAACTGTTGAAGTTCCACCACCTTCCACAATCGTGTTCAAGTTCCAAATCCTTGTTCATGTCCCAAAATCTACAACAATCGTGGATCTGTTCAGTGTCAAAACCTTCGACGATAGTGGATCTCTTGAGTTCCAAAACCTTGTACTATAGAGGAGAATCCGTGGAAAATCTGTCCAACCATCCAGCACTTTTACAATCTTGTCTGCTCCAAATCCTTCGATAGAGATCCAATATTATCGAACGATTCATGTCCAAAACAACTATCGTGGATCTGTGTAGCGTCTATGGAAGATCTCTTCCGGATCCAAAAACGACCACAATGGAGAATCTGCTCAAGCTACAAAACCTTGGTCAATCTTGATTGTTCAGGCTGCGAATCCTTTGATAGAGATCCAAGTCTATCGAACGATTCATGACCCAAAACCTTCAACAATAGTAATCTGTTCAGACTCCAAAGTCTTCAAAGTGGATCAGTTCAGGTTGCTAACCCTTCAATGGCAACAGTCTATCCATTCTCTATCAATCATATCAACAATATTTTATGAATTTACAATTTTAAATGTCTTCGTAGCCTGTGCAAGGATAGTTGGAATTTAACTGTCTGGATTCGTTGTGTTTTAGTTATTTCCACAACAGTCTGGATCTCTTGGAACACAAATACGTGAATAATTATGGATTATTCTGGCATTGTTTACTTCAGACTTGACATTATTACTTAGGATATCTTGAACCACAAATCCATTAATCTTTCTAATACAATAGCTATGTGTGCTACACTATTGTCTTCAATAAATATTCTGCAATTAAATTCCACCCTATTGGAAATCTGCAGTTAATACCATGCCCTCCTTCACTTTCAAACATCATTTAATCTATTTCAACTGATTAATCGTTTATTTCCACAGAGTAATACACAGCAGCAAATTGTAATGGCTGCAAGTGAAAATGGAAAAGTTTTAATAAAATATGAGAGCACTCTTATTAAATGTAACCGCATTGCTCATAAATATTTTTAATGTTGAAACATTTAAGCCAAACGACCAAAGCAGAGCACAAAAACACAGAAAACAAACAAACCAAACAATCCGAACCAACTACAATAGGACCTGGTAAAAATTGAAAAACAAACCATTCGAAATGTGCAGTAATAACTCTCTCTGGTTGCAGCCCCACCAAATTCTCAATCTAAGCATTGTGTAGGGGAAGGATAGAGCACATCCTCCGCACTCTCCACCTCTTCAAAAAAGCAGAACGAATGAGGAAAACAGAACAGAAACAGAAGTAACAAAACGATAACGATATTTTGAACTTTTAGATCGTTATTCAATTTTCAAAACAGCAATTGGCGTTGTTAAACAACTTTCTGGGTTGCAACTTCTTGCTGCAACATAGCTACACACACACACACATAAACACGCAGCAGCATTGTAACACAAGGGTAGAGCAGCTACTACATTTCCACTGCCATTTGCAGTGCCAGTGCCAGGGCTACAGACTGATTTTGTTGCTCCTACTGCTGCTGATAACAAGAACAACAGATTTTAAAATACACACACACACATCCACATACACACATACTCGCACGCTGAGAAACTCGTTGCCTGCTACAAATATCCGCATAATGTTTACAGCCATACATCGCAGACACACACACACCCATTCATCCATATGTAGGGACGCACATCGATTCGCACAAACATCCTTGTCGTCGGGACATTCGTGCCCATTTGTGTACATACATACACACACAAGCACACATTGATTTTGCTTCTTTTCTCTAAAACACTATTTGGGCGGCCGTGTAAACAACATCTAGCTTTTTGAACATTTCTACAGGATCGCGTGTAAGTGTATGTGTAAGTATGCTTGCGTGTGCTCAGCCCATGATTGTATTTGTAATGCATTACACGATGGGCGCACAGTGTGCTTTAGATTAAATTGTGCTCGAAGCAATAGTGGGATATTACAGACATTAAAACACAAATCAATCACTCTTCTAGGATCTTTGTAAATAGTTATTAATCCTTAATCATTGATCTCCATAAAAAATCGTGAATCATATGAGACTTCTAATCTTCAGGCAAGTGTAGATATTTGAAGTCTGCAATCCATAGAAATCGTGGATCATTTACAACTCCAAACCATAGACCTAGCGTAAATCGCCGATTCTGCAAAGTCGTCGTTCTTTTAATTATTTAATTCATAATTAATTCTTGGTTTTATTCAGGCGCCAACGACTTCAATAATCGAATCTATTCATGTTATAAGGCCTTCGTCCATTGTGGATCTGCTGAATTTACAAAATCTTCAACAGTGGTGGATCCACTGATGCTCCAAAACCTTAACCATGGATCTGTTGAAACTCCAAAATCTCTAGAGATTCCAGAACTTTCAACAATCGCGAATCTGCCATGGTTCCAAAACCTTCAACAATCACCGGTCTGTTCAGAATCAAAAACATAATCAATGGTGTATCTATTCATATCGTTGATTATGTTCAGGCTTCAAAACCTTCGACAATCTTGGTTATGTTTAGGCTCCAAAGCCTTCGACAATATTTGATAATTTCAGTCTCCAAAACCTTCGCAAGTCTTGAATCTGTCCAGGTTCCAAAACCTTCAACAATATTTGATTTGTGCAGGCTCCAAAATCTTCGATAATCAAGTTTACATTCAAGCTACAAAACCTCCAACAATATTAGGGCTGTTTTTCTTTAAGCCGGGATAACAAAAACGTTAATAAAAATTAATTTTTTTGCTCAAAATAAAAAATTCTTTTTTCACATTGTCACCAACTACAATATAAATAAATATATGTGTCAAAAAAATGTTCAAAAAATATTTTGTGTTGACTTTATGGACTTAGCCTCGATAACCATCATGTTGACTTACCAGGCTAAGTCAAAAATTTTTAACACAAAATTATTTTTTAAAAATTTGTTTTCACACACACATTTATATAGCTTTTGGCGACAATTTTAAAAAGATTTTTTTATTTTGAGTGAAATTTTAACATTTTATTTAAATTTTTGTTATCGCAGCTTAGTTATCCAGTCTTAAAGTAAAACAGCCTATTGGCTACGTTCAGGCTCCAAAACCTTCGGCAATTATTATTAAGTTCAGGCTCCAAAGCCATTCGGGAGTTTTTAAGTCTTCAATACTTTCAGGCTCCAAAATCTTCAGGATTTTTGGTTCTGTTCAGGCGCTAACACCTTCAATAACACAGTGCAACACGAAAGAATATAACCATAGACACCACTACGTGATAAAAGACCAAAATAGACCCGTGTCTCCCAGTTTTGCCCAAAGTCATGCACTTTTTTATGGGTCCCAATGTGTATTTTTTTGCAAAAAGGGATCATTTTCTCAGGCTTATATCTTGCAAACATTTTGGAATTTGGATTTATTGTCTGCGGCAAAGTTGTAGCTCTTGTACAGAACAAAAAATCAAAAAACTTCATCTTCAGGCCCCAAAGCCAATCGGGAGTTTTTAAGTCTTCAATACTTTCAGGCTCCAAAATCTTCAGGATTATTGGCTCTGTTCAGGCGCTAACACCTTCAATAATGCAGTGCAACACGAAAGAATATAACCATAGACACCACTACGTGATAAAAGACCAAAATAGACCCGTGTCTCCCACTTTTGCCCAAAGTCGTGCACTTTTTTATAGGTCCCAATGTGTAATTTTTGCAAATAGTGATCATTTTCTCAGGCTCATATCTTGCAAATATTTTGGAATTTGGATTTATTATCTGCGGCAAAGTTGTAGCTCTTGTACAGAACAAAAAATCAAAAAACTTCATTTTCAAGGTCAAAATCGCAAAAAAAAAAACTTAAAAAATTCAAGAAAACAAACAACTACAAAAATGTATCTAAGATCTCAATAAACAACATTCTAGAACTTCCTAGTAATGATTCTTAACACCGTTTAGGTAGGGAAAATATATCTTGCAGGACTGTTTCTGTTCGACTACAGTGCGTATGAGTGATATTGTCCTTAATCAACAACACGTATACGCTACCTACACACACTACAGCCTATAAGATTTGTTCGACGACATTTACGATTTTGAACTTGAAGATTTTATATGTTTACAATAATATATATATACAGCTGCGGTCAACAAAAAAATAGCAGCGACGAGATAAAAAAATGTACGCAAAGAAAAATGTCCGTTTTACTTCTTAATCTGGCTTTAAATAAAAAATTAACTTTTTGTACTTTTTATTAGCAGCGCTAATAAAAACTATAAATATTTTGTTTCAATTCACTTTAATTGAACACTTTTTTGAATAATAATTAAATAACGATATTTCCTTGAATTTAACTCTTAGTTGCACTGACTTTATTGCTTATATCTGCTTATATCGCCGTTTCATTGATGCAACTAGTATTTTGCATTTTTCATGCGGTATTTTTGACCATGCCTCTATAATTACGTGTCAAACATCGTTATTGTTTTTCAGTATTGCTAGTGAGACCTTATTTTAGTCATCACACTTCAAATTTTTGATTATATTGAGATGCGCTGTCTGCCCGAACCACTCCATAACATCGATATTATTGACTTCAAACCACCTTTTTTGCCACTCGGCTGGTGTTTTCGAGATAATTGACCTGCTAGAAGACTCGATTAAGGGGCATTCCATATTCTGCATACGTAAGCATAATATTATGCAGTATTTTGATGTACTGGGCAGAGTCCATAGTAGTTGTGGGCCAATGTATTGACCTAACTCCATAATATGAAAAACACGCCAAAGCCATTATGCTTGATCCTGCCTTTTTGAAAGTTTTGGTACTATACCTGAAGATGTATTACGTGTTCTATGGACGTCTTACAAACTGTCTAGGGACTGTCCCACCATATAAAACAATTTTTGATTCAATTGACCATAAAACGTGCACCCACTTTTTGATTGGCTACTGCAGGTGTGTTTTTGCGAATTGCAATTTTTTGTGACATTTCTTTTATTTTTAAGTGGGACTTTCCTTGGACTTCTGGCTTACAGACTATGTTTTCTTAGTATTCTACGAACATTTGATACTCTCAAAGATTGACAGACATTGTTTTTTATTTCGGTGGGGGGCGTAAGTGGTTTTTTTGTACTAGACATTACTGTTCGACGAATGGTTGCAGGTGATATAAACTGATTTTTTTGACGTGTTTTTGTTTTTTCTTCTTATAATATCGAATTTCTGATCATTTTAATGGAACACTGCGAAAAAATCGAACTTCATGGACTATATGATTTTCCCTCAGATTTCAACATTTTTATATGAACTCGATCTTATTCTCTACAATGCTCTCCTCGCCCTACTTATGAAGAAAACTAAAACAATAACATTTCAAAAAAAAATTACATTTAATAATATCTTATTTATAACATCAATCGAAATTGAAAAATGAGATAAAATTCCTTTTTCTTGATATTTTTTGAATGCTGCTATTATTTTGACCGGTCCAAAATGTCAAATAATCCACAAAATGTGAAGTTTCTTAAGCAATTAAAATCATATCACCAAATGAACAATTATTTTGTGTTTGTAACCTCATAACACAGCATTTAACGAAGTAGTAGCAATAAAAAAATTACCACAAAAATAAATATATGAAAATGTATATTAAAATGTGGTGCGCTGCTATTATTTTGACCGAAACTGTACATAGTGCGAAATAACTTCATGATTCAACCAATTTTGCCGTTAAAGAAAGAGTACGAATTTGGAAAAAAAACTTTTTATTTTGCGTGTCTATGCAGTCAGGGGAATGTATACACCGAATTCCATGATTCCAGCTGCGTCCATTTTGTTGGTACCATTTTTACCCCTTTGACGTTTCTACGTAATTATAATTTCATCATTCTAGCTGTAGCCGTTTAGTTGGTACTATTTTTATCCCTCTGTACCATTGTATCCCTTGAAAGTACGAATTTCGAAAAATCCGTTTATTTGCCGTGTCTACGCAGTCAGAGGAACGTATACTCCGAATTGCATGACTCTAGCTGCGGTCATTTGGTTGGTACTATTTTTCCATTTTAACGCCAAAAAGGACGAATTTCGAAAAATTCGTATATTTGCCGTGTCGACGCAGTCAGAGGAATATATACTCCGAATTCATTCACATACATTCATGACTCTAGCTGCGGTCATTTGATTGGTACTATTTTTATCCCCTTTTTTCATTTTAACACCGAAAAGCACGAATTTCGAAAAATCTGTTTATTTTAAGTGTCTGCACAATCAGAGGAATGTGTACTCCGAATTTCATGACTCTAGCTGCGGTACCAATCAAATGGTACTATTTTTATCCCATTTTTCATTTTAACCCCAAAAAGTTCGAATTTTGAAAAATCCGTGTATTTTACTTGTCTATGCAATCAGAGGAATGTATACACCGAATTTCATTGTTCTAGGTACAGCCGTTTGGTCGGTACCATTTTTATCCCATTTATTACCATTATTCCCATTTTACCCCTTAAAAGTACGAATTTGGAAAAAATACTTTTATATTATGTATCTACTCAATTAGAGGAATGTACACACAGAATTTCGTGTTTCTATCTCTTGTCGTTTAATAAATACCATTTTTATCCCTTTTTTACCCCATTTCACCACCTACAAATAAGAATCACTTTATGGTGCACGTTTTTGCTATAAGGGGAATGCGCATACCAAATATCAAGCAAATATAAACAGACATATTAAAAAAACATGCTTAAATACGCTAAAATATTAGGGATTATTATGGGTATTTTTAGTCCTTGTGAGGGAAAAATTTTTCCCTTTGGGCCGTTTCAATGCCAACCGATCTACGACTATAAGACGCATTTATGGAAAATTTGAACGTTCTAGCTCCTTTCGTTTAGATGCTAGCGTGCTTTCAACAGATCAACAGGTCGGACATGGCTAGATCGTCTTAGAATTTTATGACGATCAAGAATATATATACTTAATAGGGTCTCAGGTCGATATTTCAAGGTGTTACAAACGGAATGACAAAGTTAGTATACCCCCATCCTGGTGGTGGAGGGTATAGAAAATCATGAAATTCGATGTTTAAATTCCTCGGACTGCGTAGACTCGTAAAACAGAAGATTATATTTAATTAGTACTTTGTAGGGGGAACGTACCGATAGGGGATAAAAATGGTACCAACCAAGTGGCTGTAGTTAGGATAATGAAATTCGAGGTATATGTCGTAGATGTGAAAAATAAAAAGATGGCGTGGAATTCACTTCGTGGTGGAGGGTAAATAAGATTCGGTTCGTATTGTATGGCTTTATTAACCGTCTACTATGCGTTTTCTAAGCACTGTGTGTCCATCAAGTCTGTGTGTAATAATAGCCACTGTTTCAAATGTTTTCAAGCAATAATTTTAAATTGCAACATTCAAGTGACTGCGCGCATTTGTGTGCTCCTTATTTTGATGTTCTCCATCGATTCGCTTCTTATGTTTTCTCGGTGTATTTTTCTTCTTCTTTTTGGTTTGGTTGTGGCAGAATTGTAATGGAGTCCCCCCGCCCCCTTCTGGAACGGACCATTATTACATTAAGGAAGAATGATGGAGAAAGGAAGAATGATAGAAAGTTCATATGTTTAATTTTAAACACATCGAAAACAGAAATCGAAAATCATTTATAAACATGAACACACAATTACAGGCACATGCATTGCACGCTCGCTCACACACCAGACCAGACATATATAAAAGTTTTGCTTTCCTTGTAGTTGATGTTGTTGTTGTAGTGGTTCAAGCACCAAAATTTATTTGCGGCCAATTAGCAAAAGGTCAGTGGCATTTGTTATTTACTACACACACACACTCCCATATACACATATGCATACACTTGCATGCACACATAATACATATATACGCGCCTACTGCTGCCATGGACATTCGTTCATTCACAGATGCCAAAGACTTTCGCAAGTGTTCTCCAGGGCGGCCTTTTAAAATGTCAGTATCCACCACCACCACCATTCATCATCGGTACATGTGTGTGACGGTGTGCTTGGCAGTGTGCGTGTGTTTGTGTGCATTGCAGAACAGAACACTACAATGTAATTACATCTGTCAACTGACATAAGTTATTGAAAGCCAATATTAATTACATGTGCCCGGACATTTATCCTCATTTTTGTCCTTAAACTGCTGCCAACCATGTCAGCGATGAAATGCTCTCTCAAAATCTAAGCAATTGTGTTGTGTTCTTTGAGTGCTCACAATTAGAAATTCCACAACATTTCCGAGCTCTTGAATATTTCAAAGAATGATGTTATTGTCTCAAATCGTAATCTATTATTTTGACCGCAACTGTATTTAGAGATTAAAATATCATCGAGTTTGAATAGGTTTGGACTCCTTAGATATCCATTTGTAAGTTTTTTTTTTTTTGAGTTTTAAGATATTTTCGGCTGTGTGTGGTTTTGTATTGGAGTCTTAATAAAGCCTGGGTTGCGATATGTTTAGATTCCTTAAATATCCACAGAAATATATTCTGTCTTGTTGTGAATTTGTTTGGAATCTAACAACATTAACGGTTGTGAATGGGTTAGTAATCTTAAAAAAACAACAGTTGTATTTGGATATTCTAAAGGCAATGGTTAAGAACATGTTCGGAGTATTGAAATATGAACGGCTACGAATGATTTTGGATGAATGATTAAGGGGTTACATCACCCTCACAGCCCAAGAAAACAGACATAAAAAGTAATGTTTATAATGCGGCAATTATAAAACTTGTGAAGAAAAAAACATTTATTGTACATCGGCTATAAAACAGTACTGATTTTTTTAGTACAATAAAACGCAAACCATTTGAATATTTCCAAAACTTTATGCTCGACTTGAAATACAATTAAAACATTTATGAATGGAACTTGGCTTCGTTCATATGAACGAAGTTAGGTTATTTTACACTATGTACGTGAGATAATGGATTTTCAAAATTTGTACTTTTGGAATTAGAATAGAATGGAAATACAACCAACTGTAGCACCCCCTATCTACCAATATTTATGGTAATTACGTTTTTTTTTTGAAAATATAAATATAAGAATATTTATGTTTTGAATTGAATTGACCTCAATTATTATTTCGATATATATATGTATAGTGTAAACGTCTTGGTAGCCTTGTCTTATAACCGTGGTTTGAAATAATAAAAATATTATATTTATTTATAAAATTATTTTTTGAACATTTTTAATTGTTTCGGTTTGGCTATATTAAAAAATTTATATTTCACTGTAATATTACTGCACTTCTACGAAAATCGATAGCCTCTGTGGATGGGTATACATGGTGGAGGGTATATAAAGTTCGGCTCGGCCGAACTTTACGCCCTTTTTACTGTTTTTTTAGTTTATTGATATTTTGCTTTTTAAGAGACAAAATTGAAATTTAAAGTTTTTTTTACCCTATATTCTCTTCTTTGATTTGGCATTTAAACCGGTGCGAATAAGTATTAAAAATAATTTTTGAAAAAAAAATGTATCCTTTCGAAATTTGTAGTCTTTTTAAGGGACAACAGGATGAGAAAACGAAAAACTAAAAACGCCAATTAACTATATGGACTGTCGGTCAGTGTAATAAAATAAAATTTTTCGTTCAAAGACACAAGTTTTTATCGCAATTTAATTTGAAGTTTACTGTGCCATGTTTTGTTTTTTTTTTATACCCTCCACCTCCAGGCTGGGGGTATACTAACTTTGTCATTCCGTTTGTAACACCTTGAAATATCGACCTGAGACCCTATAAAGTATATATATTCTTGATCGTCATAAAATTCTAAGACGATCTAGCTATTTCCGTCCGTCCGTCTGTCCGTCTGTTGAAAGCACGCTAGCATCTAAACGAAAGGAGCTAGACCGTTCAAATTTTCCATAAATGCGTCTTATAGTCGTAGATCGGTTGGGATTGAAATGGGGCGAAATCGGCCCAAAGGGAAAAATTTTTCCCTCACAAGGACTAAAAATACCCATAATAATCCCTAATATTTTAGCGTATTTAAGCATGTTTTTATACCCTCCACCTCCAGGATGGGGGTATATTCACTTTGTCATTCCGTTTGTAACACCTTGAAATATTCATCGGAGACCCCATAAAGTATATATATTCTGGGTCGTGGTAAAATTCTAAGACGATATAGCCATGTCCGTCTGTCCGTCTGTCCGTCTGTCCGTCTGTCTGTCTGTCTGTTGAAAGCACGATAGCGGCCGAACGAAATGAGCTAGGTGGTTCAAATTTTTCCTAAATGTGTCTTATGGTTGTAGATCAGTTGGGATTGAAAGTGGACGAAATCGGCCCAGAGGGAAAAATTTTTCCCTCACAAGGACTGAAAATACCCCTAATATTTAGAGTATTTCAGCATGTTTTTTGAACATATTAGCTAGTATTTACTTGATATTTGCAATGCGCATTCCCTCTATAGCATAAAAGGGCACCATAGAGTGATTTTTATTTGTAGGGGCCGAAATGGGACAAAAAGGGATAAAAATGGTACCTATCAAACGACAACAGATAGAAACACGAAATTTGGCGTGTACATTCCTCTAACAGAGTAGATACATAATATAAAAGTATTTTTTCTAAATTCGTACTTTTAAGGGGTTAAATGGGGATAGAGGTACTAAAAATAATACCAACCTAACGGCTGCACCTAGAATAATGAAATTCGATATATACATTCCTCTGATTGCGTAGACACGTAAAATAAAAGAAATTTCCAAAATTCGTACTTTTTGGGGTTCAAATGGAAAAAGGGGATAAAAATAGTACCTACCAAATGATAGCAGCTAGAATCATGAAATTCGGAGTATACATTCCTCTGACTGTGTAGACACGAAAAATAAAACGTTTTTTCCAAAATTCGTACTTTCAGGGCTACAGGGGATAAAAATAGTACCAACTAAACGAATACAGGTGGAATGGTGAAATTCAGTGTGTACATCCCTCTAATTGTGTAGATACGTAAAATAAAGTGATTTTAGATAGTCGTACTCTTGAGAGGCCAAATTGGAAAAAGGGGATAAAAATGGTACCAACAAAATGGCCGCTGATAGAATCATGGAATTCGGTGTATACATTCCTCTGACTGCATAGCCACGTAAAATATTTTTTCTTCCAAATTCGTACTTTATTTTGTTGCTTTTACGACAAAAAATGGTAGAATCATGAAGTTGTCTTATACTGCGTACGTGAGAGATAAGGTATTTTCAAAATTTATACTTTTGAAATTAAAATAGGATGGAAATACAACCAACCAAACGACTGTAGCTGAAAATACACTCTCTATCCCCCAATATTTAGGGTATTTATGATTGCTCCCTTATATTTATTTTATGAATTGAAGTATTATATCCATTACATATATAAATATTGGTAGCCTTGGCTTATTAATTAAATTTCTTATTTTCATACAGTTAAAATTTGTTGTAGCTTGGAAGCACCACAAAGAAAATAAATGGGACAAAAAGGGATAAAATATGGTACCAATGATACGACAACAGCTAGAATCATGAAATTCGGTGTGGGATGTACACAGACACGACAAATAGAGTGATTTTTCGAAATTCATACTTTTAAGGAATATAATTAAAAAGAGGGATAAAAATGGGACTTACTAAACCGCTGAAGTTGAAAACATGAAATTCGATGTATACATTCTGACTATGAAGACTCCAAAAAATTGTTTTTTACATTTGTGCGGAGAATGGGGCGAATGGGGATATCTTTAAAATTTATACTTTTCTTATCACTTTGTCTGTATCTGGAAATACTTCTTTCTAATGGCGAGTGACAATCGCCTAATATTTAGGCATGTTCACTTTCACAATTTCAGCATTTTATTTATATATAGTAGTCGATTTTAAAAAGTGCGCATAAGTATACATTATAGATTGAAATAGTAAACAAATATAGTAATGTGCATAAAAATATCACAATTTTCTATGTAAAGTCGAAATAGAGTTGAAATAGTAAACAAATATAGTAATGTGCATAAAAATATCACAATTTTCTATGTAAAGTCGACATCCTTTAATCTGCTGGTAATACTGTGGAATGCACTCCGTGGTGGAGGGTATATAAGATTCGGCCCGGCCGAACTTAACGCCTTCTTACTTGTTTGAATATGTCTTGTATATTTGCTTGATATTTGGTATGCGCATTCCCCTTATAGCAAAAACGTACACCATAAAGTGATTCTTATTTGTAGGTGGTGAAATGGGGTAAAAAAGGGATAAAAATGGTATTTATTAAACGACAAGAGATAGAAACACGAAATTCTGTGTGTACATTCCTCTAATTGAGTAGATACATAATATAAAAGTATTTTTTCCAAATTCGTACTTTTAAATGAAATTCGGTGTATACATTCCTCTGATTGCATAGATAAGTAAAATACACCGATTTTTCAAAATTCGTACTTTTTGGGGTAAAAATGAAAAAAGGGGATAAAAATAGTACCAATCTAATGACCGCAGCTAGAGTCATGAAATTCGGAGTATACCTTCCTCTGAGTGTGTAGACACGGAAAATAAACCGATTTTCCGAAATTCGTGCTTTTTGGGGTTAAAATGAAAAAAGGGGATAAAAATAGTACCAATCAAATGACCGCAGCTAGAGTCATGAAATTTGGAGTATACATTCCTCTGACTGCGTAGACACGGAAAATAGACGAATTTTTCGAAATTAGTACTTTCAAGGGATACAATGGTACAAAGGGATAAAAATAGTAAAACGACCACAGCTAGAATGATAAAATTCTAATTGCGTAGAAACGTCAAGAGGTTAAAAATGGTACCAACCAAATGGCCGCAGCTGGAGTAATGGAATTCGGTGTATACATTCCTCTGACTGCAAAGACACGCAAAATAAAAAGTTTTTTTCAAATTCGTACTTTTTCTTTTACCGCAAAAATTGATTGAATCATGAAGTTAGGTTATTTTGCACTATGTACGTCTGATAATGGATTTTCAAAATTTGTACTTTTGGAATTCAAATAGAATGGAAATACAACCAACTGTAGCACCCACTATCTACCAATATTTATGGCTTTGGAAATATTTTTGAAAATATAAATATAAGAATATTTATTTTTTGAATTGACGTATTGGCATTATCTTATAAGCGTGGTTTGAAATAATTAAAATATTATATTTATTTATAAAATTAATTTTTCAATATTTGAATTTCTTTTGGTTTGGCTATATTAAAAAAATTATATTTTCCTTTAATATTACTGGACGAAAACCGACAACCTCTGTGGAATGCAATCCATGGTGGAGGGTATATAAAGTTCGGCCCGGCCGAACTTAACGCCGTTTTTACTTGTTTTTTCTCTAATATATTCTCCAGTCATATGCATTGTCCAAGAGCCTAGCAGTTAAACTGCATGCCTTGCTGCAACCGTGATGATAAATTAACATGTAATCCTTTCGGTTTAAATTCATTGATTAATATGAATTTAAAGCAGAAATAGTTTTTTCCTCATTTGAAATGAGCGTATATGTAATTTAATTTGTTTTGTCATAAATCTGACGGCAATTAATGAAAATATGTCGCTTTGTTTCATGCTCGCGCGTTTCCACTGGATTATCTATTAATGAATGTTAATTATTTTTTAATACATTATGTGGGTGATTACAACATTAAATGTCCACATGCATATAGACGACATGGTTATCTGTTGGACATTCAGTTGGCCCAGATAATTGGTAATCAACCACCAGTGCAATGCTTGAAGGTTTTGTGGATGTTTTGATCAGCATGTACACTGGAAGAAAAATATTTGTAATAATAATTTAAGTTTTTTGATTAAAAAAGAAAAGATTTTTCAGGTATTTTTGTGGGGAAATCCATTTGTAATTTTTGTTACTAAAAATAATTGCAATTGTGTTAATTGTTTGCAAATTTTTGATACACTTTTCTTTGTGTGCATTGAAATCAGGATTTCCTTTTTCCAGATTACCCTAAATGTTTCAGAAAATTATCCCATTGTAAGTCATTCCTTTGTCTCACACATCCTTTTCGTTTCCCCTGGTTTCTCGTTATTTGGAGCTTTTGTTTCGCTGTGTATTTGAGAGATTTGGATTCTCGGGATGTTGTTTTAACTTAAGGGCGAATGCATTAATTACATCTCATGTTAGTTTCAATTTCATGTTTTCTTCTTGAGAATTTCGCCTTTTCTGTGCAATGCTGCAATGCCGTAGACAATGAAGAATGCACCATTTTTTCATGTTCGTTTTTTTATTTTCTTGCCTTGGGTTGTTATTGTCTTCGCATCATTTTCTTCTTCCTCTTCTTCGTGCTATTTGCCTGTAACAAAGGAAAGTAAATAATCCGGGCAAATCTTTTCTAACATGGAAATTAATTAACTTTCAATAGCAACAAATCAATTAAAGCTAACAGCATCCGTATCAGGTCTTTGGGGTTATGTAAACCGGATTGCAATGTCAGTTAAGCTAGAAGCTTGGAATATCTCATGCAATTTTAATTTATACTTTTAAACTTTTTGTTGTTGGCTTATATAAAGTATTTATGTTTACTAATAAATACATTACAATCAGTCAAACTGAAGTGGACTTTATTGAGTTCTATTTAAGCTGTATCGATTACGTTTGCAAGGAATGAGCTAATGATGTAATGTTGATAGAAAACTTTGGTTTTTAAATCTCAATTTTAAAATTGTTGTTGATTCAGAAAGGAAATCCGTGTGGCTCGAATATGGAATTCAGTAGTACCCTATAGAAATAGGTGTTTTTCAAATTATGTTGGTCATTTGGACTGGAGAATATTTAGAGTTACTTTCAACGAATAATTAATGGATTCAACAAGAGTTTGGCTACTCATTGGGTCTCATATATATATTTACTTATATTTCTTTTAAATTAGATATATTTTATCTGTGCTTGTGCTGGGGGATTTGTTACTTTATATCAGAGCTGTTAAGTAATGATTAGTAATCGTAATCATTAGTAATTAGATTACTTTTTTTAAAGTAGAAGTAATGATTACAATACGATTACATTCAGTTTTATACGATTAGTAATTGATTACGATTACAAGTAATCAAAAAATAATCAGGATTACTTGCGATTACTGAAAAATAATCAAAAATAATCAAAAATGAGTTCGACTACTTTAAAAGATTACTTTTGACTATTTTAGATTACTTTTGATTCTCGCGAAATCGGTATGAGAGTCATAGTAGTCTGTTTGTCAAAACTTTTGACTTTTCAATATATGTCAGTTTTGATTTTTTCTGTTCTCGTTCTTTTGCCAGCTAAAACCGAAAGGTAACGGTAATCGCAAGAAGTCCTGATTATTTTTTGATTATTTGTAATCGTAATCAATTTCTAATCAGAAATTGTTGAATAGTGGATTATATAATCATTACGATTCTTTTTAAAAAGTAATGTAATTGATTACTAATCGTAATCGAAATTTAACAGCTCTGCTTTATATTACGTTCTTAGGCTTAATTTTAATATGCCCAAATTGAATTGTATTGCCATATCTTACTGCGACTAATTTGGCCCAAAAGGCTTAAAGTCGAATGAATAAATAAATAAATAAAAATTGTGTAGGGTTGCTGACTCAATCACTTTTGCGAAATTTTCTTGGCCATTATGCAAAGTGTGACTGCATCTCGTTGATTCGGCGTTAAATTTCCTTCTTCTTAGCAAGCCAGGAATTTACACAAATGCCTCGTCAATAATCGTCAATAATTCTCAGGCTGCAGGTATGTGGACCACAAAAGCAAAAATCAAAAATCAATCAAAATTAAATTAAACCAATTTTGGGGCAATTTATGAGGAACAAAGAAAAAACATAGGGCTACGAAAAAATTACCTAAAAAGAAATTTAATTAACCAAAGTAGGTGTTAAGTTCTGCCGGCTGAAGCTTATATACGCTCAACCACGGAGTGCATTCCACATTAATACCGATAGATTAGAGTCTGTCGACTTTACATAGAAGTGCGGCACCGTATTAGGAAAATTGTTATATTTTTATGAACATTACGATATTTGTTTACTATTTCAAACTAAAGGGTGATTTTTTAAAAAGAAAGATTTTCAAAAAAAAACACATAAAATTCAGAAAAATGCATGAAATCTTTATTTGAATCGAATATGGTCCGTATAATTTAATATTTGAAGATTATTTCATGCAAATGTTGACCTTGACTGCGCCTCGAATGGTCCATCCGCTTAGATCAATTTTGGCATTTCCACGTTTTTGAGTAACAGAGGCCCAATTGCTGCGAACGGCGACGAATCGAAAATTGATGGTCATCATTAACACTGGCCGATATTTTCTTCAGATCGCACTCTACGTAAGCGTGTTGGTGGTTTAATGTCAAACAATGTAAATTTGGTGCGAAATTTAGTCACAGTAGCCCGAATAGCCGTCGATTAAACTGACCATAAAATGGAGGCGCGCGATGAACTTTCTTAACAGAGCACGCATTTTGATAATAAAATTCAATAATTTGCAAGCGTTCGTTCGTTTGTAAGACGATTCATGGTTAAATTATAGACCAAACTGAAGATGTTTGACAGTGAAACAAAACACGAAACGTGCGTCAGCTGTTTAAACCAGAGTTGCCAAAAAGATAATAGCTAAAAAATCACCCTTTATAAGACATACTTATTATGTACACTGTTTTAAATAAATTGTAACGTTTTACTATTCATTCATTCCCTCGGGGCCTATTTCCTCCAGCTGAATATCTTCATACCAGCCACAGACTAAATGTCTGCAGCATTTTGAACGAACGAACGTAGCATACTAATTTCATGATTTTAACTACAGCCGTTAGCTTGGGTACCAGTTTTATTTCTTTTTTTCATTTTGACGCTAAAAGTAAGATTTACATTTAGTAAGATAACTATTCTAACTGCAGTAGCTTGGTTCGTACCATTTTTAACTCCTTCGCCCGATTTTCTGCCTAAAAGTACATGTTTCGAAAAATGTATTTATGTTTCGTGTCTACACAGTCAGATGCATGGTTTCAACTTCAGCGGTTTGGTTTGTGCCATTTTTATCCCCTACGCCACATTTCCCGCCTAAAAGGACAAATTTCACATATGCAGGTGAATGCATACGCCGAGCTTCGTGATTTCAATTTCAACGGTTTGGTTGGTACCATTTTTATCCCTCTTTTCCAATTGAATCTCTAAAAAATACAAATTTCGAAATATCCCTCTATTTTACGCGTCTACGCTGTAATAGGGATGTACTTACCGAATTTCATATTTCTAGCTGTTGTCGTATCACAGGTACCATTCTTATCCCTTTTTGTCCCATTTCGGCCGCTAAATTTTATTTTTTACTTTTTGGTGCTTTAGAGTTACAAGATGAATGTACGCAACAAATTCCATGTACATGTAGTAGAAATTTTCAAAAAAGCCTAAATAATCCGAATATTTCAGTCCGTGTTAGGGGGAAAAAATTCCCTCTAAGCCGATTTCGCCCACTTTCAATCCCAACCGATCTGCAACCATAACACATATTTATATCAAATATTTATTACAGACTAAAATAAAACAAACGAAAATAATATCCCTTTATATTTTTCGATTTTATTCTCAGCAATTAGTCACACTTGTGTTCTAAATACTCCGAAATTTCAGGGTGGTTTTTTTAGTAGATTCGGAGATATCATAAAAATGTAGTTTTCCTATGATTTTACTTTATTTTTATTATTTTCTTTTCATGCCGAAGTATATTGAAAGTATTTTTTAAATCCTTTTTTTAAAGTTAAAAATATTTTCGGGGAGAAAATATTTGTTGTTTGACAGATATTGATAAACAAATGTTTTGGCGAATAGGCAAAAATTAAAAAAATATATTAAAAAAAATTGGAAATCATTTTTTGAAAAAAAAAACCCTTTATTATTTTTTCGGTTATTTCTCGGAAGAGTTGTTGATTCAAGTTAAATGGAAATTAAAAATATTTTTTCAAAATAAATTCTGAAATTTTTTTAAAATTTTTTTTTTTCATTCAAATAAATACTCTGAAAATTTCAGTGCGGGATTTTTTTTTATTATTTTCTTTTCATGACGAAATATATTAATAGTATTTTTTAAATCCTTTTTAATTTTAAAAACTATGGCAACCCTATCGCATTGAATATTTCCGGGGAGAATATCTTTTGTAGCTTGACAGATATTGAGAAATATTTTTTTTTGCCGAATAAACAAAAATTAAAAAAATATTTTTTTGAAAAAATTCTTTTACTATTTTTTCTGATATTCCTCGGAAGAGTTTGTGATTCAAATGAAATGGAAATTTAAAAAATATTTTTTTTCTTTTTTTAAATAAATACTGAAATTTATTTAAAAAATCCCTTTTTATTTTTTCTCAGCAATTAGCTACACTTCTATTCTAAATACTCTGGACAGGGTGGGTTTTTTAGTAGTTTCGGAGATATCGTCAACAATGTAGAAGTACTCCTATGATTTTACTTTATTTTTATTATTTTCTTTTCATGCCGAAGTATATTGAAATTATTTTGTTTTTTAAATCCTTTCTTTGCTTTTTGAAGTTAAAAATATTTTCGGGGAGAAAATATTTGTTTATTGATAGATATTGAGAAACAATTGTTTTGGCGAATAAGAACAAATTAAAAAATATATTAAAAAAATTGCAAAAAAAAATTGAAAATAATTTTTTGAAAAAATCCCTTTATTATTTTTCGGTTATTTCTCGGTAGAGTTGTTGATTCAAGTGAAATGGAAATTAAAAAATATTTTTTCAAAATAAATTCTGAAATTTATTTAAAATGTTATTTTTTACTTTTCGATTTTTTCTCAGCAATTCATGTAAATAAATACGCCGAAAATTTCAGTGCGGGGTTTTTTTAGTAGATTCGGAGATATGGTCAAAAATGTAGAAGTACTCCTATGATTTTACTTTATTTTTATTTTTTTCTTTTCATGACGAAATATATTAATAGTATTTTTTTAATCCTTTTTTATTTTTCTTAATTAAAAAAACTATGGCAACCATATCACATTGAATATTTTCGGGGAGAATCTCTTTTGTTGCTTGACAGATATTAAGAAACAACGAACGAACAACCAAAAAATTAAAAAATATATTTTTTTTGAAAAAAAAATTAAAGAAATAAAAATAATTTTTTGAAAAAAATTCCTTTATTATTTTTTCGGTTGATTCAAATGAAATGGAAATTTAAAAAATATTTTTTATTTTTTTTTCCAAAATAAATACTGAAATTTATTTAAAAAAATACCTTTTTATTTTTTCGATTTTTTCTCAGCAATTAGCTACATTTGTATTCTAAATACTCTGAGAATTTCAGGGCGGGTTTTTTTTAGTAGTTTTGAAGATATCGTCAACAATGAAGAAGTACTCCTATGATTTTACTTTATTTTTATTATTTTCATTTCATTCATATTGAAATTATTTTTTGAACTATACATACAAACAACAACAATACACACGAGGTACAGTGAAGACGGGACATGCCGTACAACAACAACCTTTGCATTATTGCGAGCACATTCATAACATTGAATTGGCAAAGTGAGATCTTTATTTAGTGAGATCTCATTTGTCATATGTGACCGCTGGTACTAATATGAACCCTGATTTAAGTCAAAGACATACATCCGTTACGAAATTTCTGACGAGATGGGGTAGCGCCCATCGAAACTGCGCAGTCAACTTTTAGCTGCAACAATAAAGGTCTCACTTTGCCTTTTTGCTAATTTTGGGTTCTGCTGAAGACTTCAGCACAACCTTTGTTCTTAAACCAATTTTTTTTTTAATTTTAAAAACTATGACAACCCTATAAATTTTTTTTCGGGAAAACTAGTTCTTATTCTAACGGCTATATATGTATGTTTGTGTTGTCCATTTTCAATCTTCTTCACTATCCGGATCTGCATCGTTTGTCTCCAGGTTCAGGAAAATGGCCATCTGCTTTGTGTGCGTCCATAGGGACCTGGGGGAGAAATAGTCATATCCTTTCTTAAAAAAAATAAAAAAAATTGTGAAAGTGGAAAGATCGTTTTGTTTTTTAAAATTGTAACGCCCCTGAGGATGATCGACGAAGTCGTTCGAAATATCGGGAACAAAATTGAAAAATAAAATAATAAACAAACAAGATCTTGTTTACATTTATTTGAGACCTTAAGCCAGACGATAATACAAAACATTAAAATCAAATAGGTCAACTATACACATCATAACAAAAAGAAAAAATTAAAATATTTTTTTGAAAAAATCCCTTTTTTCTAGTTTTCCTCAGCAAATAACTACATCTCAACTACTCAATAGTAGTTCTGAGAAAAAATAAATAATAACAAGTAAGAAGGCGTTAAGTTCGGCCGGGCCGAATCTTATATACCCTCCACCACGGAGTGCATTCCACAGTATTACCAGTAGATTAAAGAATGTCGAGGGAATGCGAATTGCAAATATCAAGTAAACACATGCTAATATGTTCAAAAAACATGCTGAAATACTCTAAATATTAGGGGTATTTTCAGTACTTGTGAGGGAAAAATTTTTCCCTCTGGACCGATTTCGTCCACTTTCAATCCCAAGCGATCTACAACCATAAGACACATTTAGGAAAAATTTGAACCTTCTAGCTCATTTCGTTCGGCCGCTATCGTGCTTTCAACAGACAGACGGACAGACGGACAGACGGACAGACGGACAGACGGACAGACGGACATGGCTATATCGTCTTAGAATTTTACCACGACCCAGAATATATATACTTTATGGGGTCTCCGATAAATATTTCAAGGTGTTACAAACGGAATGACAAAGTGAATATACCCCCATCCTGGAGGTGGAGGGTATAAAAATAATAAAAAATAAAAACTTACTGAAAATATTTTCAAACATTTATGACCTAAACTTATCGTCGAAATAAATACAATTATGTAAATATATATTTAAATTTTCCTCAATTTACTTGTAAAATAATGCACAATTGACTCTGCAGAGTTTAACGCCCTTTTCACTTGTTTGTATGGTTGGTAATGCACAGAAAAGTTGTAGGTGCTTGCCAATATTACCTTAAGACTGTTTGAGTAGAGTGGTATAAGGCCACCGGCGGCTAATGACAGTTTAATCGAGCTCCACCCCACCCACTCGAACACATGGTAAATCTAAAAATAAAATTGAATTTTGAATTGGAGCCATCACCTTTTTTGCAGCTGATCCGAAGAGATTCATTTTAAGTGTCAGACTGCCTTCGCATAATGTAGCTTTTGAATGGTTTCCAATGTTTGGTATTCCTGAAAATTGGCATACATTCGTATCTTAATTGAATAGTATGGAAATCTCGGTCTCTACATAGGACACGAGGGTGGTATGACAATTAATGGGTGCTGTAAGTTAGGATTTATATATGAGGTTAAGGGCAACACTTTGGCGTTCCGCAGTGTGATTTCCCTCATAACAAAGAGAAAGATAGATTGAGGGAGAGATTGGTAGAGATTTCTATTCACTTTCGATACAAATATAAAGGGTGGTTAAATTGTAAGGGCCGATGTTGAATGTGAACCACAACTAAACGTCAAGTTTTTTTCTTCATTTCATTTGACATTCCTCTATTTCAGCCTAACTCAATTTGAGCCATGGAAAGATACACAATCGAGCAACGCGTAAAAGTTATTCAGGCTTATTATGAAAATGGGGGTTCAAATCAAAATACATATCGTGCACTTCGTGATCATCATCTTCAGTGATGAGGCACATTTTCACCTCAGTGGATTCGTCAATAAGCAGAATTGCCGCATTTGGGCGAATGATAATCCAAGAGTGATTGTCGAAAAACCAATGCACCCACAAATAGTGACTGTTTGGTGCTGTTTATGGGTTGGCGGCATCATCGGACCGTATTTTTTCCAAAATGAGGCCGGTCAGGCAGTTACTGTGAATGGTCTTCTCTATCGTGAGATGATAACGAACTTTTTATGGCCTGAATTGGAAGATATGGATGTGGACGATATGTGGTTTCAACAGCACGGTGCCACTTCCCACACAGCTAACGAAACAATGGCTCTTTTTCGGGACAAATTCAATGGCCGTGTTACCTCACGTGGTGAAACCGTGATTTGAAACCGTTGGAATTCTTTCTTTGGGGTTATTTGAAAGAAAAGGTTTACGTCGATAAGCCAGCAACAATTCAAGAGCTTAGGATATAATAATTCGGCACATTAACGGCATAGAACCTCAATTATGCCTCAGCGTCATCGAAAATTAGGACCATCGAATGGAGGTGTGAAGCGCAGGTCGCGGAGTCCATTTGGCCGATATTTTGTTCCATACATAATTGAATCATACCAATATTATCATAATAAGAAGAAATGACAATAATTTTCTAAAAAAATATTGTGTTTTATTCAAAATCAACATCGACCCTTAAAAATTTAACCACCCTTTAGTTTATTGTTTTCCCGCAGACAATTTGTAGGTTATGGCAACGAACTATCTGTAGGTTTGTTTCAGCCTAGACATCCTGCTCTCTCATTATTGTTCTCTTCATCGTGTTTTTGTGAATTTAGTTCTTCTCCCATTGCTGTAGATTTTAGCTGATGAAAAAATCAAACTGTGAACGGATTTCTACAAATCCAACCTCGTTTCTTCGCTGCATGTCTGTGTTTAAATTTTTCTTGGCACTCCGGTGACTGAATGATTGTTATTTTCCAAAGTGTCCTCAGATACAAGGCTTATACTGGATGCACACTCTCTCTCGCACACAAATCTAAATTTGCATTTGCAGGAGTTTAGATACGTTCGTATGTGTTGTGTGTATTAATGTAAATATTTATATTTATTTTATTTTTTCGGTACATATTTACATACGTTTTTCCAAATCCAAAAAATCCATTCGTGTTACGTGTTGTTGTTGTTTGGCTCTTTCAAAGACATACTGATAATAAACAATGTCTGAAATCACAAAGTTTTGTTGCTTCTGTTGCCTCCCGTCTCTTCCGTGCATGCATTCGTTTCATCGAGAGTACATTTATCCCGGTATCTCACTGGTATTTGCATGTAATTAAATACTTTTTTCAGACATTTTCTTGCAAATATTTTGGATTTTTTTCGTTGTTGTTGCGTTTATCGCTCTCTCTCTCTCTCACATACATTTCCACTTTCTTTTTACACTGGGCGGCGTACATGTGAAGAAAAATGTTTATTTTTTGGCAAAAACTTAAAAATGTTGTCTGCAACTAAAAGCGTTTTATTTATAAATATAAAAGCAGTGCAGCACACAAAAAACAATATGATGTACAGTGGGTATTTTTTTGAAAATTTCTTCAGCGGTTTTGTGCGAAAATCCACGAATTTAATGTGTCCCCTATGTTCAGTTTGAAAAATGAACCTGAAATATCTCAGAGAAGGTGTGGGAACTAGAACTAATAACAGCCTTTCATATTGCAGGCAAAATCTAGCTGAAATCGACCTCAGATCGATTTTTAATGTCAAATCCCATACAGATTTGTCACTTGAAATCAAGTTAAGTACGATTTCGCCAGCAGTTGTTTTCAGCCACTTTTTCCACCATTTTAAGGTTTTGAAATTGAATGATTTATATATTTCTTAATTTTTGTCATTTCTTAAGTAGGTCATTTCATAGATAAAATTTGTCTAACTCTATTCGAAATAATATCAAAAAATCTGAAATCGATAAATCTCCAAGTGTTATTAACATTGTGATGAATACACTATTTAATATATCTATTATAAGTTGATCTATTTAAAAAGTTGTGTAGAAAAGTATATTTTTCAAGCAATATGTAAAGAAAAATATAAAATAAATAAATATAAATAAATAAAAATATCATTTCTAAAGTCTAAAATTTCTCCATATTATATAGTATCGGGTGATACGTTAAAACCGCTCTACCATTTTATCGAAAAAATTTCGATATAGCATCTTGATCGTGAAGTCAAATAGGCTATAAATAAATTTTGAAAAAATAAAAATAAGAAGACATTGTGTCCGAAGTCTAAAACTATCTTTCTTCATAAATCAACACAAAATTCTGTTATACTTTTTTATTTTTTTAATAATATTTCATTTGTGTTATCATTTTGGGAGTATAGGGTGGGCCATTTAAAATTGTATATTAGAATCAGCTATAAAAGAGTAATGATTATTTTTTTTAATTTCTGGTTTTATTGGAAAGGTTGAAATTTGTCATTTAATAATGGAACACAATATCATTCATATGACTACCACGACTGGCTCGTGTTACCCCATCCGATCAACCCAATTTTTCGGTACATTTTCCATTGTTCCGGCTCGAATCTCTTCATGACAACTTCGATTTCATGCTCCAACGCTTCAATTGCCTCTGGGTGGTTTGCGTCACATTTATATAAAGTAGTTTTTTTGGGTGATCACAAATTATCCTTCTTTTAGCTCTAGGGGATGTATTTAAGAAGTTATGGCCTATTTAATTATTTGGAAATATTCTGGATTTTTGGGTGATCACAAATTATCCTTCTTTTAGCTCTAGGGGCTATACTAAATAAGGTATGACCCATTTAAGATTTTCGGAAATATTTTGAATTTTTGGGTGATCACAAATTATCCTTCTTTTAGCTCTATGGGCTATACTTAAAAAGGTTATGGCCCATTTAAGTATTAGGAAGTATTCTGGATTTTTGGTTGGTCACAAATTATCCTTCTTTTAGCTCTAGGGTATATACTTAAGAAGTTATGGCACATTTAATTATTTGGAAATATTCTGGATTTTTGGGTGATCACAAATTATCCTTCTTTTAGATCTAGGGGCTATACTAAAAAGGCTTATGGCCCATTTAAATATTAGGAAATATTCTGGATTTTTGGGTGATCACAAATTATCCTTCTTTTAGCTTTAGGGGCTACACTTAAGAAGTTGCATATGCTTATTTTAATTATTAATTTAGTTTTTCTATATAAATGAGAAATTGTAGATATATTTCAAATTCATATATTTACATTACTGACAATAATAACGACCTTTTGTTTATATTATATTACTACAAACAATACTTTTTAAATTCGATAAGTCGCCATTTTTTGCGAAAAGCAGATATGGGAATACACACTTTTTGTGAAAATGTCGTTATTGTGGAACCATACTGTGGCTGACATAGTATCAATATGTAACCCCTCGTGCTATCTGGTTTAACTTTAACTATTTTCACAGACGAAATAAAAGGTGAAGGTCTCAAAAAAATATACTTTACATATGAAACCAGTAAGAAATTGTATACAAATAGGGAAAAATTAAAATTGTACACCTGTAAACTTTCAAGAGAAATCTAATATGAATAGAAATATAGCCTACGGTATATTTAAATGACCCTTCGTAAGAACTAATATTTCAATGTTTTTTATTTTTTATGAATTTATTTAATTAATATTAACATTTTTAATGTTTCTATTGCTTTTACAGTTTAGAATATATTCCCCCTGTTTCTGTAAAATATTTTCCTCTCCAGACGAATGAATCTACTTAATTAAAGGCGTCATAATATTCTCAGTCATACGAGTTATTTGTTACCTTCAATTTAAATTTTATTATATTCATATTGAAAAGTGCGAAAGCCTTGAAATAGTGTACACAGACGTGTACGGTGGGCGTTAATAGGTTCAAAAAGCACACCAGTTACTAAATGTTGATATTTTAAACCATATTGGACATACCTAAAATAAATTATTTTTTCCCGGGAATTCCCGCGATTCCCGGGAATGAAACTTTTCATTCCCGTTTTCCCGAGAAAAGAAAAAAGTCCGGGAAACCCCAAACCGTAGGTATAACCCATTTAAGATTTTTGGAAATTTGCATTTGCATTCTATTAAATATAGATGCAAACTGGTCTTGAGCCAGGACAATATCCCAGTACAAATCAAATTTTTGGAAATATTTTGGATTTTTGGGTGATCACAAATTATCCTTCTTTTAGCTCTAAGGGCTATACTTAAGAAGTTATGGCACATTTAAGTTTTTTTTTAATATTCTGGATTTTTGGGTGATCGCAAATTCTTCTTTTAGGTCACAAATAATCACAAAGGGCGAGGCGGCCAATTGACATCACAATTTCGTCTGATTATTGCGTTGGCCGTGTGACTGTGTTGAAAACAAATGTCGTCCATGTCATTCTCCTGAATTTTTGAAAACAAAAATTCTTTGAGCATGACACGGTAATGCTCACCTGGATTTCCCGCGGGAGAATTCCCGGGAATTCGCATATTTTTCATTTCCCGTATCCCGGGAAATTTGTACGGAAATCCCGCGGGAATTCAGTACAAATTTTCGCTTATATTTTCCATCATTTCTACAATAAAAATGTTGTACAATAATTGAACTCATATCGATATTACACTTCGATGACAAAATATTTTGAAGCTGCGTTCGGATATGCCGGGGCTTGGCTCACACACTCCATATGGAAAAATTTAAAAACCCGGAAAAAGTCGATTTTTGTCCTGTATTCGAACGCTCAAAAAAAGTAGTCGAAAATTCGTTCGAAAATATTTTATACAATGCTATAGAAACGCAAGTAACAATATTGTATTAAAAAGTCAATATAGCTGTCTAAAGAAACAATTTATAGTTTTCGAAGCGACAGGACAAAGAACAGACAACATAAACATTTTATTTAATGCTCTACTGACTACATATGTTGAATGTGAACGATCGTTCTCAGTCGCGTCCACATTTTCCAATAAAATAAGAAATATCTGATAAGCCATATGTTCATTGTCTGCTCTTAATTCAAATATACACTTGCAAATTTTGATTTAATTAATTTTGAAACTTGAAAAGATTTTTGAATTGAATTTTGTAACAGGTTCGTTGTGTAATAAATATTTATTATTCTGAACTGGGGAACTCTGGCTCATGACCATTTTTCATCTATATTTTATAGTAAGAAAATTTATTTAAAAATAGTATTGTGGCATTTATTATTTGGCTGCACATGATAGTGGTATCATGATTTTCAGCCTGTGAAAGATTTCGTCAGGTGGCTTCGCAGCGACTTTTAAGTGAATGATTTTCACCAACGAATGAGAAGCACAACTCATTTGCTGAATATCCGTTCAAAAATTCACACCAAGTAATAAAGCACACATGCCGCCTTAATAAAATGTGAATGTTTCACTTAAAAAAATAAGCTTAACTCATGGCAAACGATATATTCACGATTTCCCGGGATACCTAGTAAGAATGTGTATATGCAGGTATAGTTACCCAGCAATTCTTCTGCCGTGCCAACGCTCATTTGTTTTAGTTTTTTCGTTTTTGTATTGTATTTGGTCTGTAATCAATATTTGATTTGAACTGGGATATTGTCCTGGCTCAAGACCATTTTGCAAATTTATTTACAAATGGCATGGTGACATTTATTATTTAAAACTTTTAAATTCTATTTAAAAAAACAATATAGTTTCATCTTCTCTTAATTGAGAATAACATCAAACGTCAACGATTTCTGGATTGATCTTCACGGTCCTAACCCGAGCATTTGTGGTCGTTTATTTTTTTAACCTTGACTGAAAACCATATTTTTTTTGTGTCACAACATCTTAAATATTTACATAGTTTTGAAACTATTAGTCTGATTTAAAGATAAAGTTAACAACAATTGGGAATAATCCCTTATATTTCTTATTATTATTGTGATCCATGGATTTGTACACAAAGTTCCACTGTGCGATAAAGGGAATTTAAATTGAATACTAAAACAAGGAGGAGCAGAAATGTGTGCAGAGAAGTGTTCAAATAATCCAGAAACGGAGTCGAATGCCAAAAGACAAATTGTACGTTTGGTACACGGATGGATGGTGGATAAATATAAATTGCAAATGGAGGACGGCTAAAGCCCATTGACCTTGGTGGAGATTTTGCGATTTAATTTTAGTGTCGCAAGTAACTGACGACTGCAGACTTCAAAACTTTCCATCAAGGCCAGACTCTGGTACAAAAAAAAAAATGAAGGTGAAAATAAATTTTTTGTCTTTACTCAAGAGGAATTCTATATTAAATCAACGAAAATTTTATGAAGTTCTGGTATTGCAAATATAATAGTTAGAAAATTATCAATCCTGAAACTTTTAAAATTTGTGCATTCAACCGGTCATGTTGTGAGGATGAGATTTTTTCTGAAGAATTGTTAGTTTTTACCAAATGAAATTATAAATTTAATATGAAATTAGAAAAAATTGTTTGATCTTTATTTTTTTGGCGATTTCGTTTTTGTCCTTTTTTCAGCTGCCAATTTTAAACGATGTTATTTCTTTGTAAACAATAATTATATTTTACTTTTTTCTCATCATCAAAATACCCAAAACCTTTGCTTTTCTACTCCAGCTGGTTCTTCAAAAATTCTAATCCAAGTTGTTTAGTAACTTTTGTGATAGAAAATGCTCCAATATTTATCTTATTTTATTATTCGAATTCATATCAATAAAGTGAAACGTGTTTTGTTATGCGCATTATTTCAAGTATTTGGAAATTTGACTTTAATAATCCTCCTGCCGCGCCACACACCACTCCCCCCCGAAAAAAGTTGTACTGAATAAAAGTTAATCATGCAACGTGTTTATTTTTATTTTTCCTCGGAGTCCCTAGACATTTTGATTGCTTCATTATTTCGCGTTGTTATCATTTTCAAGTTCTCTCATATCTCTGCGCTGATATTCCTCTGGTGAATAGCATGGCTAATTAACTTTGAAAAGGGTGTGGCATTTTTGAAATGATAAAATTTTCAAAAATATGTGAATAAATATTTGTTACATTTTTGTTTAGAAAACATTTGTCATTAAACATAAAAAGCGAAATATTAAATATTTCTAAAAATAATTCACACAGGCGTTACACCCATTCACTGAGCGTTATATAATTTGAGTCTAGCCCAAGAGGTTTTTCTGTTAAGAACCTATAGTCTTATAAAGGGCTGTGAGAAAATTAGACAGATTAATTTCCAAAAAGAAATTTAAACATTTGAAGATTCTGTATGTGTCATTTATTATGTTGTCATGTTCCCGTTCGAAAGGCAGGATATTCCAACAAGAGGTGTTATTTTGAATCGTCCGGTAGTTCGGCAGCTGTCACTTTTGAAGCTTTTATTCTTTGACATTTGACAAGTAGAAACTACGCCATTACTAAAAATCGAACGATAAACACATCAACAACGCACTGGAATTATTAAAAATCATGAATGAAAAGGATTCGGTATTCCATCGAAAAATCATCTTGACTGTTGAGGCCCATTTCCAGCTCGGTGGCTACGTCAACATGCAAAATTGTCGCATCTGGGGCTAGGAAAACCCAAGAGTTATTGTTGAGAAACCCCTCCATCCTCATAGTGTGGCTGTTTGGTGCGGCTTATGATCCGGCGGGGTCATTGGATATTACTTTTTCGAAAATGAGGTTGGATCAACAGTTACGTTGAATGGTTTGCGCTATCGAGAGATGATTAATGATTTTTTATGGTTGATCTGGACAACGTTTACTTTCAACAAGACGGCGCTACGTGCAACGCACACACAAGCAACGAAACCATTGCACTTTTACGGGAAAAGTTTCCGGACCGTGTTATCTCTCGAGGTGATCACAATTGGCCACCGAGATCTTGTGTTTTAACACCTTGCGACTTCGTCCTTTGGGGCTACGTGAAAGATAAGGTCTACGCCAACAGTCTATTGTCGATTCAACACCTCAAAGATATAATTCGTGAGGCTATCGAGGACATAGGGCAGCCACTTTGCGATTTGGTCATGGAAAATTTCGTGGTCGTGGTGGCCATTTGGCTGATGTTGTTTTTAATTATTAACGGCATACCTTCCTCTTTATTATGAAATAAACATCCGATTATTTATCTCAAAAAATAACATTTTTCTTTGAATACCAAAATAACACCTCTGTTGAAAACCCTGTAGTTGTCCTGGGGTAACGTCGAGTTTTTCTATTTATAGAATTTCACCTTTTTCAGAATTTTAAAATTGAATAAAACATATTTTTTTCGACTTTGTCGAATTGTTTTCAGCGTTTTGAAAATAAGAAATCTGTGTTTGCACTAAATGTATCCTATGTTCATAGGGTGCAATTTCGGAATTTCCAATTATGTATTTTATTCTAGAAAGACTTTTGAAGAAAATTAGTTATGTTGGTCCAAAGTCATACATTTTTTCTAAAATGTGTGTGTTTTTTTTTTAATATTTATTACAAACAAACTGTAAAGCTAAGAAACCACAATTTTTATTAAAAAAATAAAGATCTTAAAATGTAAGAGACACAGTTCGAGAAAGTCGGAAAAAAATACTTTTTCCACTTTTGGAAATCTGAAAAATGTGAATATCGGTAGCACGAAAAAGATAAATTTGTTTTCGCATTTTGGACAAATACGTAAAAATGTGTTAAATAATATAAAAACAAAAAATAAAAAATTTCCTCCAATTGACTCAGCAATTGAAGGCACATGACCTCGGTTTTGGCTTATAGCTGGAATGGAAGCAGATTTTCATCTCGACGGCTTTGTTAACGAGCAAATCAGTCGCATCTGGGGATCGAAAAACCCGCACGTGATCGTCAAGAAACCAATGAATCTTCAGATAGTCTGGTCATAGCTGACGTTGTTCCAAATTCATTTTATGTATTTAATTCTGCATTGAGCAGTGGTGTTTTTCCAGATGATTTGCAACATTTCAGATATGTGGGCTACTGAAGGACTAATCAATCTTGTTAACCTCTGCCAAATCAACTTTTGAAATAATTCTCAACATTACATTCTATACCGATTGCAAAGATATTGTGTACAGTGATAGTGAGAGTGTTTGCTGAAAAATCGCTGCGAAAAATAAAATAAAAAAAATATATGCAAAATGACTTGAACAAGGGCAATACACAGAAAAAAGTGCATCTGATAATTTTAACTAAAAAAGTTGTTACAGTAAAACAAAAATATTTAAATTATTGAAAAATTTAGTCAAAATTAGAAAATCCTGAAATAACACTCAATTAAAAGATTTGACTTAAATTTTAGTCAAAAAGGCAACACTTTCCTATTACACATTTAATTGGAAATTGGAATTGACAAAATCATTCGTGGAATAGACAAAATCGCAATGACATGCGCGTCATCGCCTTATATTCAACTTTTACTTAATTCTCCGTATACCGAGCGTGGTGCGTTCGATACTAGCTTCGGTCAAAAACTTATTTTTTTGATTTCAAAAAACGACTCACAACTTTTTGTAATCAATTTCTTTTTTGACCACAATTAAGAAGCCAATGCATCCACAACGAGTCACAATTTGGGTCATGTATTGAGCACTTGGGGTAATCGGATGCGGTACTGCCGAGCCAGTCGTGGTAGTCATATGAATGATATTGGGTTCCATTATTAAATGACAAGGGTCAACGTTTCCAATAAAACCAGAAATTTGAAAAAAAAAAAATAATCAGTACTTAAATTTTAAATGATCCACCCTAATTTAACAATATCACTATGGGACCGGTTTTCTACTTTGAAAATTCTAAATAAACTAGTGGAAAGATTACTACAAATCTGTCACTTGAGTCAGAAGTTATCATAAAACAAAACTTCCAATAAGTGACATTTTCATTATGACATTTGTAGTCAAAAAGGCGATAACATTATTTCGTTTGTAAATTCTTTATTTCTTCCTGCAGGTAAAATTTCTTTTATATTTTGTGAAGAACACATAATTTTTTAATGTCATCCTTAAATTATTTGGGGCAACGAAGCTCTACGGTAGGCCCTCTCCAAATTTGCCAAGCTCTCAAACGAAAATTTTTAGTATATTTATTTAACCCATATGTTATTACCATATTTCAGCGGACGTAAAGAAATTGCAGTAAAAATTCCAAATTTTGGAACATGTTCTCGCCACTTTTGGAATTTTGGTATTTTTTGTAACGAAAATGACAAATATTTTAGGATACTTTTTTATACACTCCACGAGACAGAACCAAATGAATCTTTGCACAACGAAGCTTTTCGGGATAAGAACGAACGCTATTTAATTTGAAGATAATCGGTTCAGATTTAGATATAGCCCCCATACGAATTTCACTCCCGATTTGACTTTTTTCACTCTAGATACCACATATTTTAACAGATATTCTTCAAAATTGTTCAAACATCTTACAGTTCAAATAGAAACACCCGTGGTAAAAATGGGTCAGATCGGTTCAGATTTATATATAGCTCCCATTAAAATTTCGCTCCCGATTTGACTTTTTCTGCTCTAGACATCACACATTTTACCGGATCTTCTTCAAATTTGCTAAAATATCTTATATTTCCACTAGGAAGTCCCATGGTGCAAATGGGTCAGATCGGTTCAGATTTATATATAGCTGCCACACAAATTTCACTCCCAATTTCACTATTTCCACTCTATAAACCATATATTTTAAAAGATCTTTTTCAAATCTTTCAAAATATCTTATATTTCAACTAGAAACACCCATGGTAAAAATGGGTCAGATCGGTTCAGATTTACATATAGCTCTAATACAAATTTCGCTCCCAGATAGACTTTTTACGCCCCAGAAACCACGAATTTTCACCGAATTTCTTTGAAGTGAACATAACACGTTATATTTGAACTGGAAGAACTTATTTTGAAAGTTAGTCACTTTAATCCATGTTTGGATATAGCCCCGAAAAAAATATTCTATTCGATTTGACAAATTGGACCAGGTCATATTAGCCTATGATTAGGAAACATACAAAAATTCTTCCCGTTTTCACTTTTTACCGAGTTGAATTGTATTCGGATAGAAAGTGGAGTGTATCATATAGTCGGCCCCGCCCGACTTTAGCCTTTCCTTACTTGTTTTACGTAGTGTTTAATTTGAATTAGTTTTTCTAACATATTTACGTGATTCGCTATTAATTTGATCTTACATATTATTTGTTCTGCCCTTTCCAAAATAGTATAAGTTTTTTATTAAAAGTGTATTTCTCTGCTTCATTATTGTAAAAAGATTTGGTTTCCCTCCAGTGAAAACACCAAATAAGATGGAAGACACATATATGTATATTTGAAGGCAATATCAAAATTTAAATTGATCTGGCCAATTTTTACACCAAATATTTAGAGTTCAAATAGAGTAACATGTAAAAATTGTATTAAAATCGGTTGAAAAATATGGTCTTTAGGACTATAAACGACTTTTATTTTAAGATTTCAGTATTTTTTTCTTATATTTCAACAGACTTTGTCGTTATTAGTGTTATTACCTATCTTTATTAAGATATATGTAGTAAGGAAAAAGAACTTTTGTTAAAAATCATCCACAAATGCATAATTATAATAATTCGCTCAGCTGGTTCACAAGAAGATGCCCAATTTTTCGTAAAAAATAATTTAGTTAGACAATAAATACTCGAAACGCAAATAGTCCATTACAATAGAGATTGTTTGATTTGATCAAAAAATCACCTATTAAAATTGTTTGCGTCGACAAGCAGGATCGCAGCTTCTAGATTTATACATTGATCTTTTACACATAAAATGTTAGCTACTTTAAAATAAAACAAAATAGCATTTCCAAATTTTTCTATTTATTATTGATTTTTTTCGTTCCAGCAATTGAAATGAAGGGCGATCACTCTTCTAAAAAAAATCACATTTTTTCCCGTTTTCGAAATTGTGAATTATTTATATAAAATTATGTATTCTGCTTCACGATCGAAATGATGGAATGAAGATCATTTTTGTACAAAAAATCTAATTTTTGGGATTTATTTTTTCCATTTTAGGAATTGTGGGATTTTTTCACCATAAAACCGTTTTTGAAGATTATTCAAAAGCTTTAAACGTTTTAGTTTTTTGCATATACGAAAAATCCCACAATACCTAAAGCGGGGAAAATAAATCCCACAAATGTGCCTTTTTTAAATGACCGCCAGTCCTTCATTTTGATTTCAGATAAAAATATTATTAGGTGGGTTATCAGTGGATAAAATTAATTTTCTTGAGAATTAATTAAATTATTTTTTAGAACCAGAAGTTGGAAACTCAAATTCTGAAACTTCAGAACCAACCACGTGGCATTATAGTAAGTGCCTATAAGAAATACCTCTCACGCCAAAAAGACACCTTCCACACCACCACCAACAACAGAAAAACACCAGCTCCACTCAAGAGAAAATAGTTATGGGGCACAAATAGTGGCGAAAAAATGCCTGAATTTTTGTTGATAAACAGAAATATAGTGGAAGTAAATAAAAAGGAGACTCATTAAAGGGTAATTAAGGTCAACATCATCACAGCGATTGTTATTATTACTCGGCAACTTTAGTGTTCATAACTTGCACGATACGCTCCTCCAAACACACAGTCATACCCCCGCCCACTCCCACAACACCCGCATGTATCACACCGCACTAGATAACCAGACAAGCAGTTGCACTGCCTCCACCACCTCCACCTCCACCCTTGGAAAAACACCACAAAAAACTAACCAAATCAACATGATAATCTAAATAAATTGAGGAAACAATTTGCACAGCAGGAACCGAGAGGAAATAAAAATTAAATCAAATCTGGAAATTCTTTAAAAATTGAGTGATTTTTCCAACGAGGAGAGTAGGGCGGGCGCCGTTACTTTAAGTTCGGCTGCGATTATACGAATAAATCAAACTGTTCATGTTTTATTGAACTTTGATTGTGTAACTGATAAGAAGTTCATTTCAGTTCAGTTCAAATCGAACTGTTTAACTTCCGCCTCTACTCCACTCGCCTCGCCTCGCCTGACTCTCTCATCCGGTCATGAAAATCAAACGAAAATCGCAAAAATGCGAAACGAACGAATGTGGAAACAAAATGTACAACATTTGTAACATTTGTTTTTAACAAAATGATTTATGACAACACAATACAATCACAATTTTATTACACATACACATTCATACGTACATCTTTGCATGCTTCGATGTTTGTGTTCTGGTTTTACATACCTACTCTACTGTACGTAACCTATGTATGAGGGGGATCGGAAGAAGCAGTTCCTTTGAAAAAGGACTTATTTTTTAATGCGCTCCCTATGTATTTTTATTTGATAAGGTAAATGTAGGGGATCGAATGAATAACTTAAGAACCTTATTATGGTAAACAGCAAATGTTTAGTATTTGTAGTGGAAAATGCTGAAGTTTTATTGTGATCCATAATAAATTGATTAGCAGCGAAATAATAATAAAATAATATTCCATCATACGGAATGGTTTTTTTATTAAGTTTGGCCATCCCCTCCTACCCCCAATAAAGTAATTAAAAAATAATTTAATAAAGCAATATCGTAATTTGCAATAAATCTATATTTTCTTTCTTTTTGGAATTGTGGTGATTTTTTGGTTTATTAAATTTTCATCGCTTAACGTAAATCTACCCATATCTGGAGATTTTTGGTTCATTTTTTTGTCTGACGTCTGAATTTTTATCAAAATATTTTTAAAAAAATAGATCCCTTCATTTCACCAAAAAACCCACTAAAAAGATATCTCAGAACAATACATTAAAATTAAAAAAAATATTGATGTAATCATTTTGAAAACCAAAAAAAAGAAATAGAATTGTAAAATCTTTAAAATATCTAACGGGGCGATGAATTACCTCTTCAATACTTTAAAAATAATGACAATCGGTAAAGTTCAGGAGTGATTGAATGAGCAAACCTATTTAAAAAAATCATAATTAAATTGAGACTAGTACATATTCAAACTTTGGAAACAATCCACGCAATCTAGATCTAAAGTCTAGTTAAAATAAAAAACTGGTTTTTCTTTAATGTGACGTGATAAACACTTTTTAGGATTGACTTGCGTTCAGCAATGAAAACCAAACTTTATGAAATTTCATATTTTCTCTTTTTGTTTGCACAAATTATGAAAAAAGACCCCTTTTTGGATGATTTTTCAATTTTTAATGTTTTTTTTTTTTGGAAATTTTTCATATTTTTTGGGCGATTTTTGTAGCCCTTTAAAGTACTCATGTACTTTTTCAAACAAGGTAAAATTGATTGCCAAATACAATGATTTTAATATATACACATGAAAAATGATCCAAATAAAACATAGACTAACAAAAATGAAATATGGTCCAAAAATGTGTCCAAGTCAAAAAAATATTTATTGTGTGGATTGAGGCATGCTAATTTATAATATTTTTATGGAAATATATTTTTTTAAATTTGTTTATTAAAATTAAAATTTTCGTCGTAGTTACCTATAATATTTGTACTCAGTTTGGATAAAAACCATTGAAAAATATCACATTTCACAGTATTCCGATTATCCGTATGAAAACATTATCAAGTATCAAAAAATAGCTGATTCTGAAGATCCGTGTGGAATTACTTTAGTTTGACATAGGAATATGGGTCATTTGTATGGGAGGTACCAGAAGGGGCTTGTCAATTTCGCTCATCTTCGAACTTAATCCATTAACGCCCTGAAAAAGCTGTTGTTCAAATGTCAGGTATTAAACAGGTGTCCTCATATGAGGACAGAGGGCGGTAATGGGTTAAACTAAGTTTGGGAAAAATATTACCTTGTGCAAAGTTTGAATTGATTCCTTAACTCCTTTCAAGAGTTATCGTGTTGACCAGCCAGACGGACGAACATGGCTCAAACAACTTATAAAGTCGTGAAACGGATTTGCTCTAATCATACTTAGGGCCTTAACTCACTCCTTCAATGCGTTACACTTTTTTCTGTCCTATGGTCCCAAATCCATTTTTTTTGGCAGAAATTCAAAAAAATTAAAATTGGAAAGTGGTAAATGTGTATATATTTTCTTTATGGCAACACTCCAAGCAATCAAGAAAATATACAGGAGAAAATTAGGTGGCAACACCACAAGCCTGAATGGTACTTTGCGGTTCAAAAAAAGTGGGATTAGTTTTGATATAAAGCAGTTTTACAAATTAATTAAAATCAAGACTTAAAAAGAAAATAATAAAGTGACTATATTATGAAAATTGACGGCAAGAGTTAGTAGTTGAAAAATTATATTTAACATTTTATGATTATTGTGGTCTTGTCAGTATTCATAGGTATTGCTATTTTGTGATTTGTAGAGAACATAATCTATAAATGTCGTGGACCAAAAGTTATATGTATGACTCAACTTGACTCAAAGTGTAAATGTGAAAGTGTTCGTCTGAGGTTGTAGTTTATGGTGGAATTAATATCTCGTCAGCATTTTTCGGCAAACTCCAAAAATTGTCATTTTATTTTAGCACAGTTTTTGATTAGCCACAGACATATATATGATTATATCTCTGAACTAGTTTTGTGTACGAGATCCATCAATATTTTATTTAAAAGGTATTGAAAGTATCTTTAAAATGGTATACAACATCGTTCACCTTTTTGTACACATGTATACATTTTACTTTATTTCTTGAAATAATTATTTAAATTGCAGTTTAAAGTATACTATTTGTATGCTATATTTTGCTTTTGTAATAATGTTTAGAAAAACACATTTCGTCAAAATAAACAACTTTTCATTCTTTTAAGCTTTCATAAAATTTTGTTTTTGGTCACCCTGTACCAATACAGGGTGATAATTATGTTGGTTATATATTGAGTTTATATGGGAGGTGGTAGTGGGCATGGTCCGATCGGCCCAATTTTATTTTTATTTTTTGTGTATGATATGTCTAGCAAATGTGCAAAATTACAAGACTGTATGTTTATTTTTCGACTTTATGCCAAAAAAAAATGGATTTGGGACTAGAGTGCACTGTAGAGCTGTAGATGCAATGGGCTTTACGCGCTATTTAAATAAAATTAAAAAAAAATATTTTGCGTCTACATATAAACATTGTTTTTTTTTGCATTAGAATTTTAGCTATTAACAAATGAAACAAAATACCTTTGCAGACTATTCTATGTTAAAGGAGATTATACGGAAGTGGTATTTTTTTTATTTTTTTATATTTTTAAATATCATAATTTTCATAACGTGATATGGTATTTCTACGCAAAGTCAACGTCCACTGACGTCCAATCTGTCGATAATACTGTCGGATTCACTCCAAGCTGGAGGAGGGTCTTCATATTTCAGTCAGTTTTTTTTTGTAATTTATCCTTTGGCGATTTTTTGTGGCTCACACTTGTCCGCAGGATTTTTAAAGTTTTGCAGAAATTTGATTTGAACTGGGATATTGTCCTGACTCAAAACCATTTTGCATCTATATTTAATAGAATGCATATTTATTTACAAATGGCATGGTGACATTTATTAATTGGCTGCAGACTCCCACGATCATGATTTCGACCATGTCAAAAGTCTTTTCAAGTGGCTTCGCAGCGACTTTTCAACATCAAACCCGGCCTCTATAAGGAGATGATTCTCACAAACGAACGAGAAGCACAACTCACTTGCCGAATTTGCGTTTAAAAAATCGCACCAATTAATAAAGCACACATGCCATCTTACAAGCATCTCATTGAGTTGCATATGTAAGTATGTGTATATGCAGGTATAGTTACCCAGCAATACTTCTGCCGTGCCAACGCTCATTTGTTTCTCTTTGTTTCACACCGACGCGCTTGTTTAATTCTTTTTGATATCATATTTTGTTTTTATTAATTCTTTAAAACTTTATTTCAATTTGTTTGTTAAGTGAATAAATGTAATAAAATAATTCCAATTAATAAAGTTTGAATTTTTTAATTGCAAAAATAAAAAAAATGATTTTATATACATGCACACGATTTCCCGTGCTGTCCCGGGATCTCGGGAAATTGAAAAAATAATTCCCGTGTCCCGGGAAATAAAAAGTACAATCCTTTGTTGTGACCAGACTCTATATATATATATTGCTGCGTACAATTTAAACAAATGTGCTTAACTCTGAATTTTCACAAACTACACACTATTTTAATAATTTGCTGATTGGACATGACCAAACTCCGTAGGAATATACAGTGGTGGTCACGAATTTAGCACAGTCACCACATGTAACTTTATAAAGCAAATATTTCAACTTCAACTTTATGTTTTTTGACCGGTATTTTTTCTAAAATATTACGTACGATAAGATGACCGTTTAACGTTGTTTTTGTTCGGTTCTTATGCTGCATTTTAGTTTTATGCAATTTAAAGTACAAATAATACGAAAAGTGATTGGACAGTAATTTAGCACAAATTTAAAAAACTTTAATCAAATCGGAAAAAAACTGAACTAACCAATACATTTTATTATAAACTTAATATTTGGTTGGATAATCGCTATTTTGAGCAATAGCTATACATCTTCTGGACATACTCTCCACTAGAGGCATAAAAGACTCCATTGGGGTAGCATATCAGGAATTTTGTGTTTAGTTCAAGAAATCGGGCAAATTTTTGGGTTTTATTGCTATAATATGTTGTTAAAGTCCATTCCATAGATTCTCAATAGGATTGAGATCCGGTGACTGTGCTGCACCATTTTTAAAAATCTATTTTGTTCAGCCTCAAACAGCTCTTCACTGGCGTTAAGTGTGTTTTGGTCGGTTGTCGTGTATAAAACGCCACTTAATTGGCATGTCTCTATCTGAATATGTTATCATAGTATCACCAAATAGATTTTTGTAAATATTCTGATCCATTAGTGCATCGATTTTGTGTATCGGACAAACGCCGTGTCCAGAAAACGCAGTATACATCATTAGATTTTCGCCAACAAGCTTTAAATTCTCAGATTTGTACTTTGGGTTGTGCTGCATGTTTGGAGGGCACACTTAGTATTGTTTCCTATTAGATCCGCACCGACAAATGTTCGATTCGCCAATCCAGGCGATATTTTCCCAAAAATCTTGGATTTTTCTAAATGATCCTGAGCAGATTAAATTTGACACTGTAAGCCATATTTTGATACGTCTGGCTTATGTTGAACAATGCAGCCAAGTAATTTTTTTCCATTGGTTCTTCTTCTTATGGTTCATGAGGAAATGCTAATGTAAATTTTTGCCGAAAAATCTCTCTGAACCACAGCTGAGCTTTTAAATGGATCTGCTACGCAGGTTCTATAAATTAAAAAATCCGATTTATTGCTTGTTTTTCTGGGCGGAGGACATTTTGCAATATTTTTGAAGCTCCCATAAGTGCCAATATTGCTTAGTATATTGCACACAATCTGTCTGGAGCAATTTATAATGTTTGCAATATCCCCTGCGGTCTTCCACTGTCGTTCAATTGCATAATAACCTGACGCTGCGCCTCAATGCACTATTTTCCTTAAGCAATATCTAATTATAATTTTTGTTAAATAATAACTTCCATTTGAGTAAAAATTACCCAAACGTACCAATTAATTAATTTAAACGCAAAAATAAATAGAAAATAACAACTTTTATCAAATGTGCTAAATTTGTGTCCAGCCCAGATTACGAATTACTTGCAAAAACATGAGAGTACGAAGAAAAGGCACAAAAGAATTCGAAAAAAATTGTTGGGCTTACTGATCACACCATAAGCAACACTAAAAAACAAATATTTTGCGCAGAGTTCATTATCCGAACAAATTATTTGCTATTATAAACAACACATGTGAAGTGTGCTAAACTCGTGACCACCACTGTAGGTGGAAAGTCAAATAATCGCAATAAATTTAGTGTTTTTTTCACAGAATTAATAATTAAATTTTTTAGATAGATATTGCAATATTGTGTATAACTCGTGAAGTAGAGAAGATAATAAAAATATATACTGTGAAAAGTCGAATATGACTTAAATCTTGGTTCGATGACTGTTCACCCCGAAATGATTCAATTCGGGGCCTCAAAACTAAACACCAAAAAGAAATGTCCAAGAAAAATCAAATACACCTTGGCCATGAAAGTCCAAAAACATCAATTGAAATTTATAAGTTTTCCATAAAATTTAAATTCAAAAATTTCCAAACTCAATTTACACATTTGAAATTTAAAATCAATCAATTGAAAAGATATGAATTGAAATTAAAAAAATATATAAAATATATATACATACGTGCAGCAAAAAATTTAATGCAGATCAATACAACTATATTTTTATAAAAGTAGTGACCCAACTTTCTAAAACTGCATACTAGGTTTTTCATTCTATGGTCGAGTTTCCTTTTAAAAGGACATCGGAGTTGTAAAGGATATCTGTATTAGTTTAGCATTAACAACCTTTAAAAATTTTCACCCATAAAAGTTTAATTATATTTAGTTTATTCATATTTTTCGTTTAAAAAATTATAGTTTTCCATCGGTCCTCGTATGCCTGCTTATCTCTATGAAAAGCACATGTGTGTTTTGTATCGGGTATTGTGGGGATTGTGCTGTGCTGTGCTGGGTTGTGTTCTGTTTGTCATGGTATTCGTTTTCTGGGTGGTATCCAATCCAAGCCTGTCAAAAACAGAACAAAAAACAACGTCAACGCCAACACCAACGCCAACGCCAATACCAACAACAACATCAACTTAATGTTGACATCGTCAACAACAACATCAATACATAGATATTGACAACATTTTTTGTATTGACAGTATTTTTGTATTGTCGCCGCTGTTGTGTTGTTGTTATGCTCCTGCCATTATTTGTTTACGTTTTTGTAATATTTGTTACCCTGATCGGCGCAGGGTAGCACAATAATCAGGTTAATGTTTTACTAAGAACCGTGGAGAGGAGATTTGTTCGATTGTTGTTCCTCATCCCTCCTCCATCTTCGGAAAACAGCCTGGCAGGCGGTTATACTTGCCTATGTACGATATGTAGATATATTTTGAGTGTTGGGCTGGATGGAGGCGGGGAGTTTTTCATGATTTTTTGCTGAAATTGGAATCGATGGAAAGGTAATTTTATTATTATTTTAAGATGTACAAAGGCGAACATGGTATTCGGTTCGGCCTTGCTACGCGATTAAAAAAGACATGTTCATCGCTGAGGTGGCGCACAGTGGGATTTTTTGTGCAATAAGTCATTTTTTTCTACACATAAAATTTAAAAATGTAATGATGCAGTTTTGTAGAAAATTGATTCAGTATGAAGAATCCATAAATTGTATCCAAAAAAAAACGTTTATTTGTCTTTGAAATAATGAAGTAAAGTTACATGTAAATTTTGGTTCAAAATATATATATTTAAAACTGTTTACGCAATTCTATAGTGTTTGTTCGTAAGATAATTTTATTGCTCTGATTTAAATAGCAATTTTTTTCAAATATAGCCTTTTCTGTGTATTTTAAAAATATATATATATATAGATCGCTCATATGAAATAAATTTGGGTTCTATGGCCGATAGGAGCTGGGCGTGGCCAATTTTGATGAATCTTTTTTTTATTCTTAATTGAGGTAATAAAATGTTCTGTGCAAAATTTCAAAAAGTTTGGGCCAAAAATAAATTTGGTTTCTATGGGCGTTGGATGGTGGGCGTGTCCAATTTTGATGAAACTTTATTTTATTCTTAATTGAGGTAATAAAAGGCTATGTGCCAAATTTCAGAAAGTTTGGGCCAAACATAAATTTTGGGTTCTATCGGCGGTGGGTACTGGGTGTGTCCAATTTTGATGAAACTCTTTATTTTTCTTAATTGAGCAAATTAAAGGCTCAGAGCAAAATTTCAACATTCTACGAGAACTCCTTATATTTTTTGCCAAACTTTGTATGATAGCTACAATTTCATTTATATATGGAATTATTACGGTTCTGTTTTAGAATCACTTTTAGAGACGATTTAGCAATATCCGTCTGTCCATTTATTGTTGTAATCAAAGGACAGGTCACAATTATTGTCCAATCCTAACAAAAGTTGGCACATGAAAGTTTTGCGGGCCAAGGCCGAACACTTTTTAAATTGAAGCAAATCAATTTAGATTTAAACTTTTTCCGCTCTATAAACCACATATTTCACTTGATTTGGCTAAGTACCTTATAATTGAACTAGATGATGCAAATTGATCAGATCGGTTCAGATTTAGATATAGCTCCCATGCAAATTTTGCTCTCGATTTGATTTTTTCCGCCAGAAGAAACCAGATAATTTATACGATTTTCTTCAAATTTGGCACAAGACTTTATATTTCAACTAGAAACATCTGTGGTGAAAGTGGATAAGATCGGTTCAGATATAGATATAGCTCCCATACAAATTTCGCTTTGGATTTGAATTTTTCCGCTCTATAGACCAGTACAAAAATCGTTCCTGATATCACTTTTTCTCCGAATTCGATTGTAATTGAGGGTATCATAAAGTCGGCCAATTACTCTTGAGTGGCTTAATTCGGCTTTCGGTGGAATCTTTGGGATCGGCTATTGAACTAACCACTTTTCTAAGCTCACTTTTCCTAGGGTTTGTCAGTGTTAATATTTGATTTACGCCAAAAAAGACTTCCAAGTGCAATTTATACTTTGATGATTTATAGATTATAGACGATTATAGATTATTTTTATATAGTTTCTAATCAAATAAATTACATATCATAGCATACATACGGAAGACTAGTTTTGGGAAGCCATCTTGTAAATGACATTTTTAAGGCACATTTGTAACAATTCATAGTTGTATCGGTGCAGCACCAACGTCGCTACTGACACTAATGCCAATAACTTGTCAAATACATATCCATGTTTCGAACACAAACATCCAAACATCCTTTCACAGAGCAGGATGTAGTGATTTACAGTGTGTTGCATCACAAATCTCAGAACTGCAGATCATGCTTCGCAGGTGCATGTATTTGAAAGTATCATATCGCACGCTTTCATGTCCCACATGCACATTGGGATGTATAGAAAATCAAAATCCTGTGTCATGTTTTGTAAAGTTGACGATAGTTTTGAAATAATTTGCGTATCGACGCAAAGTAAAAACTGGATATTTCCACCAATAGTTTCAATACCTTCCTTACCTTTTAAGGGGTAAAATGGGAATAGAGGGACCAAAATGGTACCAACTAAACGACTGCAACTAGAGTGATGAAATTCGGTGTATACATTCCTCTGATTGCGTAGACACGTAAAATAAACAGATTTTTAGAAATTTGTACTTTTTGGGTTTAAAATGGAAAAGGGGGATAAAAATAGTACCAAACAAATGAGCGCAGCTAGAGTCATGAAATTCCTCTGACTGCGTAGACATGAGATCTTTTTTTCCAAATTTTGTACTTTCAAGGGATACAATGGGTACAGTGGAACAAAAATAGTACCAATTAAGAATAATGAAATGAAGTGTGTAATTGCGTAGACACGTAAAATAGAGAGATTTTAGATTTTTTCTTGATGGGCTAAACAGGAAAAAGGAGATAAAAATGGTACCAACCAAATGGCCGCAGCTAGAATCTTGGAATGCAAAATAAAAAGATGTTTCCTCTTGGTTGAATCATGAACTTAGGTAATTTTGCACTATGTACTTGAGATAATGGAGTTTCAAAATTTGTACTTTTGGAATTAAAATAGAATGGAAATACAACCAACTGTAGCACCCACTATCTACCAATATATTTATGGTATTTAAGCTTTTTGAAAATATAAATATAAGATTATTTATTTATTTTTTGAATTGACTTCTAGTATAGTTTCGATATTGCTAGCCTTGCCTTATAAGCGTGTTTTGAAATAATTAAAACAATTTATTTATTTATAAAATTATTTTTTAAAAACATTTATATTTTCCTGTAATATTACTGCACTTCTACGAAAATCGGCAGCCTCTGTGGAATACAATCCATGGTGGAGGGTATATAAAGTTCGGCCCGGCCGAACTGAACGACCTTTTTCATTGTTTAGGTTTAAAGTGATTCTAAAAACATTTTCAAATATCAAATTGCAAATGATTTTGTCTACCCGTATGGATGTTATGCCGGTTTTATTGTAACCAAAGTTTATGCCACTTTGTGTGGGAGGTACCAGATGGAGTGTGGCTATACCGCCCGAATGTTACATCAAATATTAAAGTTCACAGTATTTCGATCATCTGTATACAAGTTAGTGAGAGGTACTGGAAGGGGCGTGGCAAAACCCGCCATATTTAGCACACTTAAAGGGATTATAAAAACACTATCAAACATCAAGATATAGCTGATTCCGAATATCCGTCTGTAAGTTACTTTACTTCTAATTTAACATAGGAATATGGGTCATTTGTATGTGAGGTACCTGCAGGGGCGTGGCAATTTCGCCCATCTTCGAACTTAAACTAAGTTTGGGAAAAATATTACCATGTACAAAGTTTGAATTGATTCCTTAGCTCCTTTCGAGAGTTATCGTGTACACCAGCCAGCCAGCCAGACGGACGGACATGGCTCAAAGAACTTAAAAAGTCGTGAAATGTATTTGGTCCAAACATACTTGGGGTCTTACGGCACTCCTTCAATGCGTTACACTTTTTTCTCTTCCAAATACCTTCCTACACTGTAGAGTGAGGGTATACAAATTACCATACAATTTTTTTAACCCTATAATATTTTAATTTTTGTTTACATATGTAACAATAAACATTTAAAAGAGAACCAACAAATTCGGTAACATGGGTCTGCGTGGGAAGGTGAAAACAAAAGTGAAGTCTCAAATTTCAATTGTTTGAGTTTCTTGTAATTCGAAATCGTTTGGAAATTCTTATTATTTTTATTGGATTTCTCCGAGTAAAAGAAAGACTGTCTTTGTTATTCGAAGTGATATATAACAATGCATTTTAAAATTAAGAAACATTTAAAAATATTTTTTTGTTTATCTGATATCTGCAGTATAATGATTTTAAGAAACATCTTGTTACTCATGTCCTGTATGAATTAGAACCCCAAGACTGTATAGAAATCATATTTAGACCCAAGCCCCATCAAAAAGCATAGTATGTTTTATATATTTATTAAGAAGAAAATTCGGGCATGAGAGGCTTAATATCGTTTTCCAGTTTAGAAAGCCAAAGTACATCATAAGAAAATTTGTTGTCATTCAAAACCAGACTATACATTTTCGGTACGCCCTAAGCCAAACTACATTCGTCTTTTTTACGATTTAATGTAATATGTGTGAAAGGAAATCTGCGCCACCAAAATGTCAATATTTGATAAATTCTTGATATGAAGTTTTCGTCTTTTCTTTCATTTCCCAGTATCGTACACGTACAAATCAATAGATTCACGATGCGTTGTTGTTATTGCAAAAAATTGTACTTGCATGATTTTGCAAAGCACTTAAACTTGACGTGGTTGCACAGTGTCAGCGACGTGGTTTGTAGAGCGCGTTTTAACCAAAGGCGCAAACTAACAAATCTTCTTAGAAATGCCCTCTAAAAGTAGAAAATTTGAAAAATCAGGAAATTGCATGGACGATTTCTTCTCGAAAATATTCCACGTACATTTCTTAAAGTTTGCGTTAAAGACTCACTACTTTGGAAGTAAGTTTTTAATATTTCCCATTTTGCAAATGTCAAACATATGAATGAATGTTATTCTATCTTTCAAAGTCAAAGTAATCGGTGGTTCAAATATAAAATTTGAAATGACCCACCCTATACTTGCATGGTTTTTAATTCTGCGTGATTTTAAGCAGCGTGGTTTGTAGGACGGTCCTTACCCAAAGAAAATATTTACAAATCCTCTGACAGTTCCAATAAGTGCACACTCATTTCATAAAGACACATTTTTACCTTAGAGGCTTCTTTGGGTCCGAAGTAAATTTTAGGACATCGTTTATTTGCCAAAAAAACTCCTTCCACCATCTAAATAATGAGTACTTGAAGAACATTCTTTACTCGAAAAATCCAGTCTGTAACAACGTAACAGAAATTTCATGATTCTACCTGTCACTGACTATTTGTATCCCTTTTTGCCCGAATTCCCCCTTAAAAGTACAAATTTCGACAAAATCCATATGTGCTGCGCCTCTAGGTTGCCAGAGTAATACATACAGAGTTTAACAAAATGTGACTGCAACACTTTGGTTGGTAGCATTTATATTCCTTCTGATCCGTTTCCCAATAAGAGTAAAAGTTTCGAAAAAAATCCATGTCTACGTTGCCAAAGGAATGTTGACAACAAATTTAACGATTCTAGCTGCCACACTTTTGTTGATACCATTTTGTTCCGACTCTCCCTTAAAAGTATAAATTTCGAAATATTAATTTATGTTGGCAGCGGCTATATTGGCTCTCAACATAATGGGCACAGGGATTTTAACAATTCAAGTTGCAACATTCTGGTTGGTACAATTTTTATCCCTTTTTGTCCCGATTCCCCCTTAAAAGTAAAAATTTCGAACAATTCATTTATGATGGCTGCCAACGTGGTCGTAGAAATGCGCGCACTGAATTGTATGATTCCAGCTTCATCCGTTAGGTTAGTACTATTTGTATCCCTTTTTACTCAGTTCCTCCCATAAAATGTACGAATTCTGCAAACACATTTTTTGACCCTGTTCGTGATATAAGAGAAAAGTCCGTACCAAAATTTCAAGACTATAGGACCAGCCGTTCAGTCAGGGCGGTGCACAGTGGAATGTTCTCATACATGTTGCTGGAAAAAATAGAAAGAATAAAGCTAGGACCTCGAAATTTCACACACATCGCACAAATTAGATCAAAACAAGTAAGTAAGCTTCAGTCGGCTAAACCGACTTATATATACCCTCACTCTCAGAGAACATATATACGGAAGTTATAATGAATACATTTTTATGTAGGGCAGGATAATTCGTGTGGCTAGCACCTTCCACAGACAGGTTCATGTCAAATGATACCAACTTCCATATTTATAAAACAATTGTAAAAACATGAACAAATATCAAGTCATAGTGGATTCCATGCACCAGAATAGAAGTTATGGAGGATTTAATATTACCTAGAATAGAGACAATTGTGTGGGAGGTACAAGAAGGGACGTGGCTAAAGCGTAAAGTGATACTAGAAACATTTTCAAATATCAAATTGCAAATGATTTTGACTACCCGTATGGATGTTATATCGGTTTTATTGTAACCAATGTTTATGCCACTCTGTGTGGGAGGTACCACAAGGGATGTGGCAATTTCGCCCATATTCCATGCGAATGTAACCACTGAAAAAGCTTTGCTAAATATACAATTTCACAGTGTTTCGATCATCAGCATATAAGTTATGACAGCTTTAATTTTACGTAGTTTGGCGGGATTTGTGTGTGAGGTACTGGAAGGGGCGTGGCAAAATCCGCCATAATTGGTAGACTTAAAGTGATTATAAAAACATTATCAAATACATAAATGTAGTTGATTCCGATTATACGTGTGGAAGTTATATGGGTTTTAATTTATCATTGGAATATGGACTATTTGTGTGGGAGGTACCAGAAGGGGCGTGGCAAGTTCGCCCATCTTCGAACTTAAACTAAGTTTGGAAAAAATATTTTCATGTACAAGGTTTGAATAGATTCGTTAACTCCTTTCGAGAGTTATCGTGTACACCAGCCAGCCAGACGGACGGACGGACATGGTTCAAATACCTTAAAAAGTCGTGAAACGGATTTGGTCCAAACATACTTAGGGTCTTAAGTCACTCCTTCAATTCTTTACACTTTTTTCTATCCCAAATGATATATACCCTCCTACTCTGTAGAGTGAGGGTATAAACATTTTTTTGTTTTAATCCGCCCAAACCACGCCTACTTAAAATGAAAAAAAAACATCATAAATTTCTTATTTTAATATGTATGTTTATACAAACTATTACCAGTGATTTCATTTGAGTCCACAATTAAATAAAAATTGTCAGTGCCCAAATAAAATGTTCAGCTTTTTTTACGATTTTCAAAGTTTTGGAGAAAAAGTATTTTATTTTTCAAACGATGTTAAACGGCTATTATAACTTTATAAATAACTTAAGATTAACATCGGCCCAATATTTAGATGCGCGCGCATGCCATAAAACCTTACATCCCTAAAGTATGCTTTAGATAAATTTTCCAAAATTCGCTAACAGAGAACAACGAAGAAAGTATTGCTTCATTTTTGTCTTAGAAGGTTTTACCATTTCAGTAATTAAATCGACCATTGCAGCTATAAGCAGAATATTCTTTTTGAAATGAATAAATAAGACAATATTGTTAAACATATTTGTAAAGGCCGAGGCATAGGTCGGCCTCGCGAATATAGTTTTATACTGTGGAAAATTAACAATACTAAATAAATACAACCTTCAGGTAAACCACTGTCTGAAAAGGAAAGAAAAAACGTAACCACACTTGTTTAAATGCAAAACAACACCCTACTATTTTCTACGAACTAAACGAAATTTCAAACGATACATGGCTTCCGGGATACATCCCAATAAAATAACCTCTATTATGATGACATTTTCAACTATTTTAGCTAAATTTAGCCGTGATATTGGTAAACATGTTTTTTTAGAAAATTCAATCAGTAAAGTCGAGATATGGGCGCATGAAATTTGGAAGTTTTTCCCGCTGATAATACACCACCGCGGTGGTACCTTTTGAATCCCTGTTGACCCATTTAGTCCTTATAAGTGCGAAAATCCAAATTTCATGAATCTAGCTCCAGCCGCATGACAGTCTACCATTCGGTTGGTACTATTTATACACCTTTTTCACGATTCCCCCTTAAAAGTACCAATTTTCGCACTACGGAATAAACGCACACTCAACACTTCGGTTGGTACTACTTTTATCCCTTTATCAATTTTATAACGTTCATTTATGTCGCTTATCTACATAGTAAAGGGACCGTATTCTCCCAATTTCATGTTTCTACCTTTGGTTTGGTCGACGGGTCCAAATTAATCCCTTTTTGACCCTAAAAGTAGAAATTTTGAAAAAAAATATGTAGAGCCAAGTACACCCGCAAGATGCTAGAAGTAGACTTTTGGTCAGGACAGCTTTTACATTTTAATCACTTTTTGTTCTTAAAAATACAAATTTTGGGAAATCATTTCTCATATTGAAGACTTACTCTCTAAATTGCGTGAACCTGGGTTCACTCAGTAATTTTAGATTTAAAAATAAATATTCCATATCATTCAACAGTTAAAGTTGAAATTATTCAAACATTTACACTCCGCATGGAACTATTCCCACAAATTCCCCCTATTGCAGGATATACGTATGCATGCATGGTATCCTTAGCGTCCATGTTGTAAATGTTAAAAGAAAAACTGCTGTGCAAAGATGATGCAGTAAAATTTCATTCTTTATTTTCACGAATAATATCGCAGTTCCATTTACAGCGTGTGTCTCTCTCTTTTCGTTTTAGGAGCAGTGTGGGTGTCGCTATAAAAGAAAACAACAAGTTTTCTTTTTATGACAATTTCTTTGAAATCACGTTTATTTAACGTTGAATGGTAAAAACAAATGTCATTTAGCCAAGGAATGGAATTCAACAAAATCACAGCTTATATTAACACTCTCTTATGCGACTACAGAATAGACGGTGTGGGAGTGTAAACTTGTGAATTTCGTAAGAACTTCAAGGATGACATTGCATTTACAATTCACACAAATAAAGCCAAACAATTTATTGAGCGCTTTGGATTTCCTTAGAAGCAAATATAACAAACTATCCTTAGTGTAGCTAAGTTACATTAAATCATTATTTTAAAAACGCTTTTTGCCAACTTTTTTTTGCCACACCACAGCTCGTTCAGCTGCTTAATTTCAAAAGGCGATTACACATTTGTTTTACACATTTGCCACTTTTCAGAGCCGCACAACACTTGGCAAAAACACCAAACAACTCAACCGACAACATAACAACGTTAATAAAATCCTGTTTTAATCTCTTCACTAAAATGTTCTCTCTGCGTGTGTGGGTGTGTGTGTTTTTAATGAGACATGAGGTACGACTGCCGGCCGACTATTCCCCCGGCCACCATGATTATCATTATATACTTTTATGTACTTTTTATATATAAAATAAATATAGTTTTTTTGTGTAATTTTGTATGATTTCATAATGGTCTCTCAGGATACGCACCATTTAGATGGGAGCGTTTGCCTTTTTTGTTTGTTGGTCGGTCGGTTGGTTTGTTTGCCTTTTTGCCAACAACATTCTCATAAAATATTAAATATTTAAGTGGATTTAGTTGGTTGTTTTTATGTCGTTCAGTTGTCTGTTTGTTTTTGAAAATCTATTTAACAAACGCTAACAGCTGGAGCTGGAGGAGGAGACTTTTCTCATTTCTCAAGTATTAGGTGCTTGTGCGGTTGACTAAAATTTGTCTCTTCAATGGTAGAGATTTTACTCGCAAAGTAGAGCGTCCGGTAGTGTAAGTTGGTGGGATATTTTGCTTATTATTAATAAATGTTGCGGATTTATGTTAATTTATTTTGTTATGTTTATTTGAAGTAAATTTAATGTTTTTCTTTTTTTGTTACAGGTATGTTGATGATTTTCTTGCTGATTCTGCTTCAATATTTGTAAGTTACGTATTTATATAAAATATTTAATTTATGTAGTTCACATAATTTAAATTTTCTTTTTTCAACATATGGCGGCAGATTGATTAGAAGATTGAATAGAATTCAAAAAAACTGAACTTTTATCGACCATATTCGTAATTCTCAGTGTAATTCGAATGAAATGTTAATGCACTCCACGAGAGTATTATGTCACTGTGCATTTGTTTGTAACACTCAAAAGGAAACGAGTTATACAGATCGACTCAGAATCACTTTCCGTCTGTCCGTCTCTCTGCCCATCTATTGTTGTAATCAAATTACAGGTCGCCATTGCAGTCCGATATTAACAAAAATTGGCATTGAATTGTAATAGAATAGAAAGTGGAGTGTATCATATAGTCGGGTCCATCCAAATTTAGCCTTTTCATTTTTTTTATACCCTCCACCTCCAGGATTGGGGTATACTAACTTTATCATTCCGTTTGTAACACCTTGAAATATCGACCTGAGACCCTATAAAGTATATATATTCTTGATCGTCATAAAATTCTAAGACGATCTAGCCCTGTCCGTACGTCCGTCTGTTAAAAGCACGCTACCATCTAAACGAAAGGAGCTAGAGCGTTCAAATTTTCCATAAATGCGTCTTATAGTCGTAGATCGGTTGGTATTGAAACGGGGCGAAATCGGCCCAAAGGGAAACATTTTCCCCTCACAAGGACTAAAAATACCCATAATAATCCCTAATATTTTAGCGTATTTAAGCATGTTTTTTTGAATATGTCTGTTTATATTTGCTTTATATTTGATATGCGAATTCCCCTTATAGCAAAATCGTGCACCATAAAGTGATTCTTATTTGTAGGGGGTGAAATGGGGCAAAAAGGGATAAAAAAGGTACATATTAAACGACAACAGCTAGAAACACGAAATTCGGTGTGTAAATTCCTCTAATTGAGTAGATACATAATATAAAAGTATTTTTTCCAAATTCGTACTTTTAAGGGGTAAAATGGGAATAAAGGGATAAAAATGGTACCAACCAAACGGTTGTACCTAGAATAATGAAATTCGGTGTATACATTCCTCTGATTGCGTAGACACGTAAAATAAACGGATTTTTCAAAATTCGTACTTTTTGGGGTTAAAATGAAAAAGGGGATAAAAATAGTACCAATCAAATTACCGCAGCTAGAGTCATGAAATTCGGTGTATACATTCCTCTGATTGCGTAGACACTTAAAATAAACAGATTTTTCGAAATTCGTACTTTTTGGGGTTAAAATGGAAAAATAGCACCAACCAAATGACCGCAGCTAGAGTCGTGAAATTCGGTGTATACATTCCTCTGATTGCGTAGACACGGAAAATAAACAGATTTTTCGAAATTCGTACTTTCAAGGGATACAATGGTACAGAGGGATAAAAATAGTACCAACTAAACGATTACAGCTAGAATGATGAAATTATAATTACGTAGAAACGTCAAGGGGGTAAAAATGGTACCAACCAAATGGGCGCAGCTGGAATCATGGAATTCGGTGTATACATTCCTCTGACTGCATAGACACGCAAAATAAAAAGTTTTTCCAAATTGGTACTTTTACTTTTACGACAAAAATTGGTTGAATCATGAAGCCATGATTCTGATAATGGATTTTCAAAATGTGTACTTTTGGAATTAAATGGAATGGAAATACAACCAACTGTAGCACCCACTATCAACCAATATTTATGGTATTTAAGCTTTTTGAAAATATAAATATATATGAATATTTATTTTTTGATTTGAAATAAATAATGGTTTGAAATGGTCGATTTTTATACCCTCACTCTACAGAGTAGGAGGGTATATATCATTTGGGACAGAAAAAAGGTAACGCATAGAAGGAGTGACTTGAGACCCCAAGTATGTTTGGACCAAATCCGTTTCACAACTTTTTAAGGTGTATGTGCCATGTCCACTAGAGCGTACCAGGTTACAAGTAAAAAAAAAAAAATTCGCCGTACACCTTCGAATATGAAGTATTATTGAAAGGTAGTTTCAAAAAAATTTTTTTTATTTTTTTATGCCGAACGTAGGGGTCGCGCTTTTACATTTTTCTATATAACTTCTGCATTTATAAACGGATTTTAAAGTGTGATACATCGATGTTTTTGTCCGATTTTTTTGTCTTTGAAGTCATTGAGCTCAAACATGATTCATGATTTTATGCGAGCTTTAATTTTCGATTATTAGAGTGGTACATTAGGGTAGTAGCAACTGAGAAATGATGGGTAAGTACCAGAAGGGGGTGCTTGAGCTCAATGACTTCAAAGACAAAAAAATCGGCCTCGTCGAGACAAAAACATCGATGTATCACACTTTAAAATCCGTTTATAAATACAAGTTATATAGAAAAATGTAAAAGCGCGACCCCTACGTTCGGCATAAAAAAATAAAAATTTTTTTTTTGAAACTACCTTTCAATAATACTTCATATTCGAAGGTGTACGGCGAACTTTTTTTTTTAGGTACGCCCTAATGTCCACCCGTCCGTCTGTTTGGCTGGTGTACACGATAACTCTTGAAAGGAGTTGAAATGGTAATATTTTTCCCAAACTTAAATTAAGTTCGAAGATGGGCGAAATTTCCCTGCCCCTTCTGGTACCTCCCACTCAAATACCCCATATTTCACTGTTAAATTAAAACCCATATAACTTCCACACGGATATTCGGATTCAGCTATATTTTGATATTTGCTAATTTTGAAATAATCACTTTAAGTGTACTAAATATGACGGGTTTTGACACGCCCCTTCCAGTGCCTCCACACAAATGACCTTAAACTACATGAAATTAAAGCTGTTATAACTTCTATACGGATGATGGGAATACTGTGCAATTTGATATTTGCCAATGCATTTATAGAAGTTGCATTCACATGGGATATGGGTGACATTGCCACACCTCTTCTGGTACATCCAAAACAAAGTGACATAACCTTTGTTTAAAATAAAACCGATGTAACATACATACGGTTGTCAAAATCATTTGCAATTCGATACTTGAAAAAGCTTTTATAATCCCTTTAAACCTAAAAATTATTTACGCTTTAGCCACGCCCCTCTGAGTACCTCCCACCTGAGACCGAACCTTCTAGTACCTTCCACACAAATTATCCTGACATAAGTAAAATTGTATGTTCTCTGAGTGTGAGTGTTACTTACATGTTATATGTTACTAAAATTCCAAAACCGGAGAAAATACTTACGTTCCAAAATTTGGGATTTTTTACTAAAATGGTCGCTATACCTTCATCGATTGTTTTGCTCGGTAATTTTTTAAATGAAAAATTACGCTATTTTTTGGTCGATTTTTACATTTGGGAAATTTTGCATATATTTTTGTGCATAACTTCGTTTTTCATTTTCACACAAAATGTGTAATATCGCCCATTGGGTACCCTTTGTACATAAACAAGAGGAGAAAATCATTAAGCCCGTCCGAAGGCCGACAACAAACGGCTTTACATTTACGATTTTTCATATAAAAAAGAACTAAATTTTTGGGGCGACTTTTCATTTGTTTTTGGTCATAATTTAATTTTTCATTTTGAATAATTTTCTAGTTTTTGGACCGTTTTTATTATTTTTTGGACGATTTTTAATGTCCCCGCCACTCTGTAGATTTTATCAGGGCTTCATCGCTCCTTTTAGTTTTTGCACTAAATTGTTGTTCTGCAAAAAATCCACTAGATGAAAATAGATAGAAAATTAAAAAACCAAAAAGCCATGCATACAAAATCATTTTAGTCATATTTCCCGCGAAAATGAAAATTTTGCAAAAATATCCAATTCGTATATTTTGTTTTCGTAGAATATTTTAATTCTCAAATGTCCTTTTTGAAAGGACTTTTTTTTGATTTTCTCGAAAAATGAAAGGGGCTAGAGGGTTAAGATCTTCTACAAAAATGGTCCTCATAAAAATCCACAATCGTAACGTAACGAATAAAATATTTGTGTTATGAAATGTCTTCATAAATATTTCATTTTCATTTCATTTATTAAGTCTATGGATATAAATCCTTACAGACCAGCAATGTTTTACTTTATTTATATTAAAATTAGTATAACAATAATATATATAATTAATTTAAAAATTTTTTAAACATAAGACTAGAAATAGAAAAATCTACAAACTCACAAATAGTGTTATAAAGTTTCATCGATTTAATCAAGGGTTCATTAGAAGCATAATTAGAAAAATGTCTATCGATATGAAAAGGGTAGTAATGCCTTAAAGATCGGGCCGGCGCACTAAACTGGATGAGTGATAGCAACTCTGGACAATCCACAGAAGCATTAATAAATCCATGTAAAGAGTGATTTTTTGAGGTTAGGATTTTCATGCATTAGTATTTGACAGATCACGTGGGATTTCAGACATGGTGTCAAAGAGAAAGATGCTCAGTATGCTTTGACATTTCATCATGAATAGACTTACTAACGAGCAACGCTTGCAAATCATTGAATTTTATTATCAAAATGCGTGCTCTGTTAAGAAAGTTCAGAAAGAAAGAAATTGTGTTCAGCGACGAAGCTCATTTTTGGCTCAATGGGTACGTAAATAGGCAGAATTGTCGATTTTGGAGTGAATATCAGCCAGAAGCATTGCAAGAGCTACCAATGCATCCAGAAAAAGTCACAGTTTGGTGCGGTTTATGGGCTGGTGGCATCATTGGACCGTACTTCTTCAAAGATGATGCGAATCGTAACGTAACTGTGAATGGTGAGCGCTACCGTGAGATGATATCCAACTTTTTTTTGCCCAAAATGGAAGAACTGAACTTGGTTGACATGTGGTTTCAACAAGATGGCGCTACATGCCACACAGCTCGCGATTCTATGGCCATTTTGAGGGAAAACTTCGGAGAACAATTCATCTCAAGAAATGGACCGGTAAGTTGGCCACCAAGATCATGCGATTTGACGCCTTTAGACTATTTTTTGTGGGGCTACGTCAATTCTAAAGTCTACAGAAATAAGCAACTATTCCAGCTTTGGAAGACAACATTTCCGAAGAAATTCGGGCTATTCCGGCCGAAATGCTCGAAAAAGTTGCCCAAAATTGGACTTTCCGAATGTCATCGACCAATCTAACGTTTCAAATAAAGAACCGATGAGATTTTGCAAATTTTATGCGTTTTTTTTTTTAAAGTTATCAAGCTCTTAAAAAATCACCCTTTAAAAACAACAATGAATCTATATCTCTTCTAGAAGTCAAAGATTTTAAAGATAAAAGCAAACATCTACTTTCGTAGGATGGAAATGGTGCAGAAAAGTTTCAAGTGTTTAAAGCAAACTTCATAAACGTCTTTTGAACTTTCTCAACACGATTAATATGTACTGATGCATTTGGGCTCCAAATGAAAGAAGCATATTAAATTTTTGATCGAACAAAAGAGCAATATAAAACCTTTTTCACATATGGGTCTGAGAATTCAGCAGTGTTTCTACGTATGAAATACATAACTGTATAAGCCTTAGGGATAATATAATTTAGATGACTGAGGAAAGTTAACTTGTAGCAAACAAAACACCTAAATCAAGCTTTTCAAACACAACATCCAAATTATGACTTGAAATATTGTATTGTGAAATTATTGAATTACGTCATCTGTGGAAAGTAATTTGTAAACACTTCGAATGGTTGATTGCTAGACCATTATACGTAGACCAACGGGAAAATCTATCAACATCATCCTGCAATAATTCAATGTCACTAAAAGATCGAATAGCTCTGAAAATCTTTAGATCATCAGCATACATGAGATGCCTAGAATTCAAAAAACAGCAATCAATATCATTAACAAAAATATTGAACAACAATGGACCCAATACACTACCTTGAGGGATACCGGAAATAGGAATATAATTATCTGAATAGAAACCATCTAAAAATATCGAACAGTGTCTATTTACTAAATATGTTCGGAACCAATCAATAATTTCAGAACGAAAGCCAATTCTCATTAATTTATACAATAATACATTATGAAGAACTCTGTCAAAGGCTTTAGAGAAATCAGAATAAATAGTGTCCACTTGAACACCACTCTCAAAATTCGAAATGCAGTATTTTGTAAAAAATGCTAAATTGCTATAATGAAGGATTTCATAGTTTTTATGAAATGTTTCATAACTTACAACCACATCGACCTATTTTGAACCCTGATTTAGATGAAATACATATTCATTGCAAAGACTCTCGCAATGGTGGTGTGTGTTGATTGGCTAGTCAACGAGTCAAACCTTTTTTGCAATTTTTGTTTATATTAGAAACTTCAGTACTAACTATTTATGAAACTATTTCCTAAAATTAATAAAGTTTCTTCATAAAATCTATAAAAATGTTTTAGTTTTTTCGTTTGTATTTTGTTTTTGGTCTGCAGCCAAGTAATAAATGTCACCATGCCATTTGTAAATAAATTTGCTTTCTATTAAATATAGATGCAAAATGGTCTTGAGCCAGGACAATATCCCAGTTCAAATCAAACATCTATAAAAATTTTCATAAATCATATTACGAAAAATAATGAACTTGTATGACAAAAGATCATCGAACGAAGAACTGCATTTCATAGTTTCTAAGACATGTTTCATAAATTCTATGACACTTTTCATTGATTTGTGCTTTATGAAACATGTTTCATATATTTTATGAAATGTTTCTTTGACGACTTTTTAATGGCATTTTTCACTTAGGTTAAGACAAAATCATAAATATTATGAAGATAATTCTTTCAGTCTATGACGATCCCTTCGACCAAAAAAGGAAAACTTTAAACCACTGTAAAAAGAAACTCAGACCAGCTGGACTATAAATACTCTACACTCAATGTAATCAAATCGACCAATAAACAACATAAAAACTAAAAGTAAATACCAAAATTTAAAAGGCTTGTGCAAAATTTAATTTTATTTTTTATAGCATCTATTGTTTGTGTCTCTATTTTTATAAAATTGTTAAACTTACAATCGCGTTTCCTTCTCATATTAACACTTCTTTAGATCTGATTTTGTTTTCAGTTGCTGGAATCAATTAAAATAAACACTATTAAATTCCACACTCAATTCTGTTTACCAACGAGTCAGACAATTTCAACTTCGATGACTTTCCATGTTACGTTGGTAAATTATTTATTACAATAACAAACATCTTTTGTTTTGAAATGTCTGCAGTCGTCAATTTTCAATAACAAAAAAATTTGAGCAACGAATTTCATATTTGGAGCTATAATGCCCTGTTGAAATAAAGCAAGCCAAACATTGTGTCATCGTCATAACCGCGGTGTGTCGGTAATATTTTTGCGGTAATAAACACTACACGTTTTGAACATTTCCAATTATTTCAGCGTTTGTGACGTTGCGTAACCTTCTTAAATCCATAAATAACCAATCACTTGTGCGTTTGTTAGTTTACGACCCTCCACCACCACCCTCTCAACTACAGATAAATGTACAGACAATTAAGGTGATTGCCTGCCACATTCACCTTCACAAAAAAGGGTAATTTTCAGGACGACTTCTATAGCGACGACTTAAGTATCCATGTATATATATATGGATCCTGTAAACACAGGATACCATTTTCATGGGTGTTACACGCATTAACACGAAAAATATATTACCCAAAGCCACAGGTAAATAACAAATAAAAGTCGTTGATGTTCAGTCATTTATTTTGTTAAATTGTTGGAATTCCCACATAAACTCATACATACTTGTAACGCACACACACCCTGTCATACATACATATCGATAGGTATGTATCAATGTGTGTGTATGTGTTCATGTTTAGGAACTTTAAATTAAAAGATATATTCTAGATACACTCGCACTTGCATACTTGTCGTTCAGGTTAAGGCCCATAAGCCGGCTAAAACCCCAGACAAAAGGTAAACGTTAATACAGCTAATGTTCGCTCGCTATTCTTAGGGCCCTACAATTTATGGACTGTTTACGAGTTTGGCTTTTGTTGTTTTTCCTCTTCTTCTTCTTCTGTTTGTGTCATGCCATTGGGCCTCTTTGTCGAAAAGTTTACATTGTTTTGTGGTTTGGTGAGAGTGTGTGTGTGTCATTGTCATAAGGACATTTGTTTCGTTTTGTAAAGAACGAAAAGGATTTGTTTAAATTTCGATTTAAACAACACGAGGTGCTAAGTCTAGTGAGTGCTTTGGACCAACCAAATCGTAAAATGTTGTGATATTTGCAAGGATTCATTGGCATTTCGTGTGGAAGGAAAATAATCCAATAAATCTATCTTCAGCAAGTTTCTGGGGTAGAGCCATTTGTAGAATTAAAGAAACCACACATCATGTTGTGAAAACACAATTGCCTGGTGTTGTGCTTTTCTATATAAAATCGAGGAGTCCTTGAAGGTAATTATTTATACATAAAATTGATGTGTGATTGGCAGACCCATCGATCAGCATCCAGAGCAAAGGGCGCCTGACCCTGGCATGGTCATGGCATTTGGAGTGTAGTTGGAGAACTATAGCGAAGAGGCGTACTAAGAAACGATTTTTCTAAATTCTTACGTTTAAAAAAAAAGCTTTAAAAATCTGTACCATTTTGTAAATTTTAGAATTTTTCTAGATACATTCCAAAACGGCTTCTACATTTATACCCTCAGTCTACAGAGTAGGAGGGTATATATCATTTGGGACATAAAAAATGTGTAACGCATTGAAGAAGTGTCTTATGACCCTATGTATGTTTGGACCAAATCCGTTTCATGACTTTTGAAGGTGTTTGAGCCATGTTCGTCCATCCGTTCGTCTGTCTGGCTGGCTGGTGTACACGATAACTCTCGAAATGAGTTAAGGAATCGATTCAAACTTTGCACATGGTAATATTTTTCCCAAACTTAGTTTATGTTCGAAGATGGGCGAAATTGCCACACCCCTTCCGGTACCTCCCAAACAAAGTGGCATAAACTTTCGTTATAATAAAACCGACATATCATCCATACGGGTAGTCAAAATCATTTGCTAGTTGATATTTACCATTTTTTCTATAATCACTTTAAACCTCAAAAATATTTTCGCTTTAGCCTTCTAGTACCTTCCACACAATCGTGCCTTCCACAAATGGTACCAACCAAACGGCTGCACCTAGAATAATAAAATTCGGTGTATACATTCCCCTGATTGCTTAGATACGTAAAATAAACGGATTTTTCGAAATTCGTATTTTTTGGGTTAACATGGAAAAAGGGGATAACATATTACCAACCAAATGACCGCAGCTGGACTCATGAAATTAGGGGTTTACATTCCTCTGACTGCGTAGACACAAAAGAAAAGGTTTTTCAGGGGTTCAGAGGGATAAAAACAGTACCAAAGTAGGGGTAAAATAGGAAAAAGGGGATAAAAATGCTTCCTACCAAATGGCCGCAATTCGGTGTATACGTTCCTCTGACTGCAAAGACACGTAAAATAAGAAGATTTTTCCAAATTCGTACTTATTTTACTTTTACGGCAAAAATTGGTTGAATCATGAAGTTAGGTTATTTTGTTCTATGTGCGTGATATTATGGATTTCAAAGTGTGTACTTTTGGAATTAAAAAAGAATAGAAATACAACCAGCTGTAACACCCACTATCTACCAATATTTATGGTATTTAAACTTTTTGAAAATATAAATAAAGGGTGATTTTTTAGCTATTATCTTTTTGGCAACACTGGTTTAAACAGCTGACGAACGTTTCGTGTTTTTTTTTCACTGTCAAACATATTCAGTTTGGTCTATAATTTAACCATGAATCGTCTTACAGACGAACAACGCTTGCAAATTATTGAATTTTATTATCAAAATGCGTGCTCTGTTAAGAAAGTTCATCGCGCGCTTCCATTTTATGGTCAGTTTAATCGACCCACTGAAGCGGCTATTCGGGCTATTGTGACTAAATTTCGCACCAAATTTGCATTGTTGGACATTAAACCACCAACACGCTTACGTAGAGTGCGAACTGAAGAAAATATCGCAGCTGTATCGGCCAGTGTTAATGATGACCATCAATTTTCGATTCGTCGCCGTTCGCTGCAATTGGGCATCTGTTACCCAAAAACGTGGAAATGCCAAAATTGGACTAAGCGGAGGCGCAGTCAAGCTCAACATTTGCATGAAATAATCTTCAAACATTAAATTATATGGACCATACTATCGATTGAAATAAAGATTTCATGCATTTATCTGAATTTTATGTATTTTTTTTAAACTTTCCTATAGCTTTTAAAAAATCACCTTTATAACTATGTTTATTTTTTGAATCGACTTGAAGTATTATTTCGATATGTAAAAATATATATATATGTATATATATATATATTATATATATATATACTAGCAAATACCCGCTACTTCGTATGCGGTGTAAGGATATTTATTTCAGGGTAAATCGCTTGTTAATGCTCACAAAATTTTAAAACATGCTTTATGTTTCCCAACTACGTATTCCCACTAAATTCTCGATTCCATATCCTACGTAGCTGGAGGAATTTATACACCGAATTTTTGTCCCCTTGTACAAATTAAACAAAAAATAATTTAATTTATACGAAGTCCATTTTCCCCATTTTCTTAAAAAATCCGAGATAATTATACCCTCACTATACGGAGTAGATTATATATGCATTTGGGGTAGAAAAAAGTGTACGAAATATGCATGAATTTGCAATGTTCCTTTTTGCCACGCAAATTACCACTTCATACGTAAAATTAAACATTTTATAAATTCTATACGGATTATCGGAATCTTTGCCACCATCGCTCCACACACCTTTGGTCAACATAAAACTGATAAAACTTCCATACGGATAGTCGAAATCCGTTGCCATTTTAGATTTAAAAATGTTTTTATAATCACTTTAAACCCATAAAATTTGTATGCTTTGCCACGCCCTTTGTCAAATTAAATAATTTACATATAACTTCTATACTTCTATTCTATTGCAATATTTTGGTAGGTACTATTTGTATCCTTTTTTATGTGGGTGCCACCACTTTTTGTGCCGCCCTTAAACGTACACATTTAGAAATATTATTGTATGTTGCGCATCTCCTTACTCGGAGAAATGTACACACCAAATTTCTAACATTATTTTCATATTCAAGCTAAAAACTTTGATTAGTACCATCTTTATCCCAATTTCCCCAATTTGGTTTATTGGATTTTTATCACTTTTGATCCGCTCCCACTTTTAAGGTACACATTTTGAGGCAATACTTCTGTATTGCACGTCAGAGTAATATATACCTTATTTGATACATTGGCGGGTCCCATTTTAATAGCCGATTTCTACTTAAAAGTATACATTTACAAATTAGGTGATGCTTCGCATATACACGGTCTGAGGAATATACACACCGAATTTCACAATTCTAGCTTCAGCCGTGGTACAAATTTAATCCCATTTAATTCTTTCTTATCAGTGCTCTGCGCTACAAAACGAATATACACACCGAATTTCATGATTGTAGCGTCAACCATGTTCTTGGTACCTTTTTTATCCCCGTTTTCCCGTTTACTCTTTAAAAGTACGAATTTCGAAAAATTCCTTCAATTTGCGTTTGTAAGCATTTTCAGGGATGCAGACACCGAACTTCATTATTCCAGCTCCGTCTGTTTGATTGGTACCATTTGGTATCCCTTTCTACCCAGTTTCACTCACAAAAAGTACGCAATTTTGAAAAATTGTTTTCTTAGTCGCATTCGTGCGGTAATGTAATGCCCGTTCCGAATTTCATGATTCTAGGACCAGTTGTTTGGTCTGGGCTGTGGTACAATTTTTATCCCATTTAATCCCATAAAATTACAAATTTCGAAAAATTCCTTCTTATCAGTGGCTTGCGCTGTAAAACGAATATACATACCAAATTTCATTATTGTAGCCTCATCCGTGTTGTTGGTACCTATTTTATCCCCTTTTCCCCGTTTACCTATTAAAAGTACGAACTTAAAAAAATGCGATCATTTTGCGCTTCTAAGGGTTTTGAGGTATGTACACACCGAATTTTATTATTCCAGCTCCATCCGTTTGATTGGTACCATTTTTATCCCTTTTTACCCGATATCACCCACAAAAAGTACGAATTTTGAAAAATATTTTCTTGGTCACATTCGTGCTATAAAAGTAATGCCCGTTCCAAATTTCAAGATTCTTGGCCCAACCGTTTAGTCAGGGCGGTGGTACAATTTTTTTCCCTTAAAAGTACAAATTTCGAAAAATGTTTTCTTATTAGTGATCTGCGCTGTAAAACGAATATACACACCGAATTTCATTATTGTAGCGTCATCCGTGTTGTTGGTACCTTTTTTTATCCCCTTTTCCCTTTAAAAGTACTAATTTCGAAAAATTCCTTCGATTCCTTTTGCGATTCTAAACATTTTGAGGGATGTACACACACCGACTTTTATGGTTTCAGTTCCATCCATTTAATTTGTACTATTTGTATCCCTTTTTACCCGATTTCACTCCCAAAAAGTACGAATTAAAAAAAAAATTGAGCGCGTTGAAGATATAAAGGATTTTTTTTTACCAAATTTCAAGATTCTAGTCCCAGCCGTTTGGTCGTTGCGGTGGTACAATTTTTATCCCTATTTAACCCATTTTACCCCTTAAAAGTAAGAATTACGAAAAGCTCCGTTCAAATCTGATCTCTTCGCTGTAAGAGAAATATACATACCAAATTTCATGATTCTAGCTTCCGCCATGATGTTGGTACAATTTTTGTCCCTTTTTGTCCCATTTGACCCCCCTAAGATATGAATTTTGCAAATAACATTTTTTGGGATGTCTTCATGCTGCAAGAGGAATGTCAATACCAAATTTCAAGATTCTAGGCCCAGCCGTTTGGTCATTGCGGTGGTACTAGTTTGTATCCCTTTTTACCCCATTTTACCCCTTAAAAGTACGAATTTCGAAAAATCCCGTCTTATCACACCAGCTTTAGCCGTTTGGTGTGGGAGTGATCAGTCAGTCAGTCACTCAGTCACGCAACCCTTTTATATATATAGATTTATAAAATTATTTTTTCAATATTTACAAAATATATTTTCCTATAATATTAGTAATAATAATATTACTAATGTAATATTACTGCACTTCTACGAAAATCGACAGGCTCTGTGGAATGCAATCCATGGTGGAGGGTATATAACGCCGTGTTTACTTGTTATTACATGCATGTATATGAAAAATACATTTATGGTATTTTTACTTGGTTATTAATTATTATTTCTGGGGCTGATGAAATTAAAATTCCAAAGAATTAAATTTGTTAAGATACCCTGCACTGTACACCATAGCGTATGAGTTTTCTTTAAAGAAATGTTTATCATACGCCAGACAACAAAACGGGAAATATTTTTACGTATCTTGTTCTCGTTTGCTGAGACCTGCAATAGTAAGTTGTTTATGGTTAACAGCTCAAAAATGTTGGCCACATTTGTTCAAGAAAATCATCTTAAAGCAGTACAATTTTGAGATCAAACCAAAAAACTACGATATTTTAAAGTAAAAACCAATTTAAATATTCATTCGAGATTATATTTTTTGTTTTGAATATTTTGAATAGTATTGTTGCCCGATGTATGTATTGCTACTTTTGTGATCATTGATGTAGATTCACCCAAACTCCGTAATTGACTTTAAATCTTTTACTCTTCCAATTGTATTTAACAATTATCGAATTGATATTTATCTGCTCTTTTGGTCCAAAACATAAACTCTTTGATTACTTTATCTGTACCCTTTCTCTTTTGCTTGGCCACGAGATAAAGTGATTTTGGTATACATACACGTATCCTTGTATCCCTGAATCCATGTGTCTGTTTGGTCATAATTGAGTTGGATGCCAATCAGCTGCTGTTTCACATGTTGATAATATTTAACAACTTCCGGCTTTCTGTCCATGGCGACTCCGGCGAAGAAAAATAATAAATAAATCCTGCGCACTTACACTACAGTGCAGGAGAGCACTATACTCTCTGTAACTTTCTGGCTCCCGCGCTCTTGCTCTCTTTATCTCTGCCACAATAACGTCCGTCGGTGTACTCCAGAATGAGCGAAAGTATTTTCCCCCAAAAGAATCTGCATAACTGTGGACCTGCGCTTTGCTTACTCAGGGAGAAACGTGACGTTAAACATTTGTGTAGACATCCGGCTGTAACCGGCATTTGCGAGTGCGAGTGTTTTGACTTTTTTTGATGTCTCCTTGTGCCAATCCAACTGCAAAAAGGAGAGCTGAGGATTGTGCCTGCAAGTCTCCAAATCTGTTTGGGGTGAATTCAATGTGGGATGGTGATATTCAGACGTTTGAAACTATGGCAGTGGCAATGGTTCAATTTGGGTTTGAGTTTTCTTTGTCTCATTGATTTGCTCCTTTTCCCAGTGGGGGGATATTTTTAAGGCATGCAAATCGTTATAATTATGTTTTAATTATTATTCTTGTTCACACATCTCACCTGTCACGAATAAATTGTGTGTCGGCCCAAAAAAGAACGAGTTCTGTTTGTGAACACTACATGAGACTGGTTGGTAAGGTGGATTCACTTTGATGTTAGCATCGTTTTTTTGTAGATGCGACAACTGCCAACTATTTTCCCAAATTGTATAGAAAAGCAATTCTGTGATCGGTCTGACTGACGTTGTGTTTATTACACTTTCAGCTCGAACGAAAATTGATTCCAAATGGTTTTTTGTAATTAGTTCAGTAAACTTTGACCGGATATAAATGACGAAATTTCACATATTTACACAGTGTTTTCCAAATGATCCAAAATTTTATTTTCCCAATGCGGACGACTCTAAGAAATTGGTCACCTCGGCCATATCAAATTTTGAAATGCACGGCGATAGTGCTCGTAAATACCTACAAAACAATGTGTATATGTGTTCTTCAGAGATATTTAAAATACAATTTCGTCAATGGCGTCAAGATATGGGTCATTCCATGCCAAGCGATACGATTTTTTACCTCGAAGCAGCGATTGCTTTAAAAATTTGTGCATTCTCATAAAAATGTTGTATACGTATTTTTGGTAAAAAATAGATTTTTTCACTAGTTATGACATATTTAATATTTTCAAAAAGATGTGTTCATTCAATCGCCAGTAACTCATGAAATACTTCATCGATTTTAATTTATTATACCTTGTTTTAAAGGAAATTTAAATTACTTATAAAATTGAAGTGAAGTGAAGTTTTTACAATTTTAATTAAACTTTCGAATGGTTTTTTGAAACTTTAAAGTTCTGTTCTAACTTATAGATGATGCGTGAGTTTGGAATTTTTTTATTTTTGTAGTGTACGATTGCACTATCAGAAAAATAAAAAAAAAATAAATATTTTTCCATGCTTTGATTTTTCATTATATTTTTCAGTATTTTATTAACTACTGAAAAATATCGTTCAGAAGATTTTCCACTGAAATTCTAAATATTCGTAAAAAAAGAAGCCATCATCATCCAAACTCACACATTCACTAAAAGAACATCAACGGGCACTACTTTAAAGATTAAAAAATATTGTAATAATTTCGAAAATCAAAATGAAGTAAATAAAATTGTAAAAAAAATAAAAATATAATATGGCTAACTAACCATCCCACGCCAATCAGTGTTGCCGTTTTGGGCTTTTCCTACCAAAATTGGTAGGTTATTTTTCATTTGGTAGGATGGTAGGTAAAAACTTATTTTGGTAGTTTTTTGTCGAATTTTTATTACAAGAAGAAAAGTATAGAAATATTGAATTGGACCCTTCCTTCCAGAACAAAAGTTTTCATTTGATATTGAATACTTGAATTTTGTCAAATTTAGCAAGGGGTGGCAACAAGGCTTGAACCAGAAAATTATTAAAATCATCTTAAAAGTCACTCTTTACCATTACATTTCTCGTAATATATGATTGTCATAACTTTATGAATGCACTCCACTAAAGTGCTCAAATCGATCGATTTTAAATCGATGATTTCTAAGGATTTAAAATATTTTTATGAGTTTTGATGTCAGACGTATCCGGAGGAAATATTCTACGCTTTGACGATAATACCCTACCTTAAAAACATTAAAAACCCACATGCTTAAGTGTTTGAGTAGGACAAAATTCGAAAAAACTTACAAATTCAAATATCTATTGAGTAAGTATATTTAAATGTTTTTTATTTGAAAGGTTCTTTAGATATAAGCTTATATCATGAATTTAGATTGAATTAAATACTCGACAGAAGAGGAACTTACAACTCACTTCTAAATTACAAGTTTTATTTCTAACTCACGTTTCATGCTTGAGTAAGATAACTTCCTTAAAGAGTATATTTGACGAATATATTTTCAAGTTTTGGTTTTCACTTGGAATGACAAGACCTAAAGAATTTATTTAATTTTAGCACTCAATTGTCGGTTTTTGCTAAACATATTTCAATTAAAAGCATTACATATACTAGAAACTAATGTTTATAGTTAAAATTTGCTGGGAGGTTGCATACGATTTTGGTAGTTTTTTCCCAAAATTTTGGTAGGAAATAATTGTTGTCAGTGGCAACACTGACGCCAATATGTTAAAAGTAATTGAAATTGCCTTCAAAAAAAGCTTAGTAAATTAAAATCGGTCAAGTATTTCAGGAAGTACTGTCGACTGAATGATTACACCTTTTTTCATTTTTTTTTTCAAAGATAAATTGGTCATAACTCGCGAAAAAAAATTCTATTTTTTTTTCAAAAGTACGTCTACAATATTTTTAAGAGAAGAATGCATAAACAAACTTTCAAAACAATCACAGCTATCGAGCGCAAAAATCGTACCGCGTGGCATGGATTTACTCATATCTTTTTCTTTAATAATTAATTATGCGCCCCAGGTCGAGGTGGTAGTGTGCTCTCTTATCAGTCATGGGTTCGATTCCCACCAGAGGCTCTGTTGCTACAAAAACTAGCTACAGGGTTCTCCAACAAGAGGTGTTATTTTTGGTATTCAAAAATGTCATTTTTTGAGATAAATTTATTTCATAATAAATAATGAAAAACAACATCAGCCAAATGGCCACCACGACCACGCTTACAGGACCATATCCTTTTCCATAACCAAATCGCAAAGTGGCTGCCCTATGTCCTCGATAGCCTCACGAATTCCATCGTTGGGGTCTTGAATCGACGCTGGGCTGTTGGCGTAGACCTTATCTTTCACGTGCCCCAAAGGATGAAGTCGCAAGTTGTTAAATCACAAGATCTCGGTGGCCAATTGTGATCACCTCTTCGAGAGATAAAACGGTCCCGAAACTTTTCCCGTAAAAGAGCAATGATTTCGTTGCTTGTGTGGCACTGTTGAAAGTAAACGTTGTCCAGATCAATACCATCCAACTCCGACCATAAAAAATCATTAATCATCTCTCGATAGCGCAATCCATTCACCGTAACTGTTGATCCAAACTCATTTTCGAAAAAGTAAGGTCCAATGACCCCGCCGAACCATAAACCGCACCAATCAGTCACACGAGGATGGAGAGGTTTCTCAACAATAACTCTTGGGTTTTCCGAGCCCCAAATAATTTTAACAATTTTGCTTATTGACGTAGCCACCGAGGTGGAAATGGGCCTCATCAGTCAAGATGATTTTTCGATGGAATTCCGGATCATTTTTATTCATGAATTTTAATAATTTCAATGCGTTGTCGTTCCATTTTTAGTAATGGCGTAGTTTCTACTTGTCAAATGTCAAAGAAAAACTACCTCTTGTTGGAAAACCCTGTATAATGGTCTTTGTCATCCGGCTCAATCCCTCGACCCAAAATTAGATAATATATTTTTTTGTAATTCATAACAATAAACAAAAAATAATTAAAAAATAATTTTTTAAATTTATTTTTTGTGTACACAAATATTTTTTGTGGATACTTTTTATTTTCGTCAAAGTTGCCTTCAATATTTGTACTCTCATTTTGGAAATATATAATATAAGAGATGCTGAGAATATTTTTGTTAAAATAAAAATAATCGCAATATTAAAAAACGTTTTCTTTGTCAAACATATTTAATTAAATTGTAATTATTTTAGCCTTCGAACGCCCAACGTTTTTAGCGCATATTTTCTGCGTTGCACAGTGGTTCGTAATCAAAATCCATCGGCCAAAATTCAATAACTTTTGTTCTATTAGAAATTTTTGGGTTCTGTAGAAAACCAAAATTAAACAAGGACCCAAGGATTATTTTTCGATTAAAAAAAAAATAAATTATTTTTTTTTTAGTTTTTTAACATATTTTTACGTATTTGTTCATAATACAGAACAATTTTATTTTTTTTTTGTATTACAGATTTTCACGTTTTTCAGATTTTGAAAATTGAAAAAAACGTAGTTTATTTTTTTGACTTTGTCGAACTGTTTCTCACACATTTTAAGAGACTTTGCACTCAGATCTTTTTTGTATATACGTCGTACATACAGTTTATTTTTTTGTATTACAGATTTTCACGTTATTCAGATTTTGAAAATTGAAAAAACGTAGTTTATTTTTTTGACTTTGTCCAACTGTCAGTTTTATTTACTCATTTTAACTACAAATGTACTTAGATTGAGTATGTTTCTCAGACTCAATTTTAGTATGGTTCAGTATGCTTCACATTTTTTCAGTGCAATTGTTGTTAAATGTTTTGTATTCTGCCAGCTGAATGTAATAAATTGAATTAAGTCAACAATATATTGTTATTTGTCTGTTAGTGCTAGAATATTGGTAACAAATGATAGATGACACTTTGGGCAATGTAACTATTATTTGTGGTGGACAATTTCGGAAGTTCTAATCAGAAATTAAAATATTTGTGAAGTTAACGAATAAATAAGTAAGAAGATTTCAATTATTATATTGTAGAAACTCGGATTGCTACGACAATTCTGATGCCATATTTGTATACACTGAAGTCTTTCGAAATTGACTCTAAACTTTCCTGCTGTGAGTTGATCTGTGGGAGATTTTGGTCCATTGTCAAGAATTCATTTGGGATTTTTTTTTTTAAAATAATTTTTTATAATTCTGGTTTATAGTCCTCTCAAACTAAAAATCGAATTTTAAACCAGGAGTGAATACCGTTGAAAACTACAAAGAAAGAAGAGTAAAATGTTTCTGTTAAATTCCTTGATTTTTGAAAGAGCTAAAACCACACTGGGAATCTTGTTTAATTATCCTTAAATTAAATTATTTGTTTCTCAAATTATTGACGACGGTTAACCACTATTTCTGCTTGAAAGTTTTATATAGTCCTCATTCCTAACTTTAGTTTAACCTATAAGTGGATATGATCGGACTAATACTCCCAAAATTATAGTACTCGTATTAAAGGTAGTGTACAAAATTTATCTAAAAATAAAAATGGCGTTAATTTCGGCCGGGCCGAACTTTATATACCCTCCACCATGGATTGCATTCCACAGAGGTTGTAGGTTTTCGTAGAAGTGGAGTAATATTACAGGTAAATATAATTTTTTTTAATATAGCCAAACCAAAACAAATACAAATATTGAAAAAATAATTTTATGAATAAATATAATATATTAATTATATCAAACCACGCTTATAAGGCTAGGCTACCAATACGTCATTTCAAAAAATAAATATTATTATATTTATATTTTCAAAAAACTTAAATACCATAAATATTGGTAGATAGTGGGTGCTACAGTTGGGTGTATTTCCATTCTCTTTTAATTCCAAAAGTACAAATTTTGAAAATCCATTATCAGACGTACATAGAGCAAAATAACCTAACTTCATGATTCAACCAATTTTTGGAGTAAAAGAAAAAGTACGAATTTGGAATTTTGCGTGTCTCTGCAGTCAGAGGAATGTATACTCCACATTGCATGATCTAGCTGCGGTCATTCCGTTGGTACTATTTGTATCCCCATTTTCCATTTTAACCCCAAAAAGTACGAATTTCGAAAAATTCGTCTATTTTCCGTATCTACGCAGTCAGAGGAATGTATACTCCGAATTTCATGACTCTAACTGCGGTCATTTGGTTGGCACTACTTTTATCCCCTTTTTCTATTTTGACCCCAAAAAGTATGAATTTCGAAAAATCTGTTTATTTTAAGCTTCTACGTAATCAGAGGAATGTATACATCGAATTTCATTAATCTAGGTGTAGCCGTTTGGTTGGTACCATTTTTATCCCTCCATACCCATTGTATCCCTTGAAATTGCGAATTTGGAAAATAATCCTTTTATTTTTCATGTCTACGTAGTCAAAGGAATGTATACTCCGAATTGCATGACTCTAACTGCGGTCATTTGGTTGGTACTATTTTTATCCCCTTTTTCTATTTTGACCCGAAAAGTACGAATTTCGAAAAATCTGTTTATTTTAAGCGTCTAAGCAATCAGAGGAATGTATACACCGAATTACATTAATCTAGGTGTAGCCGTTTGGTTGGTACCATTTTTATCCCTCCGTACCCATTGTATCCCTTGAAATAGCGAATTTGGAAAATAACCCTTTTATTTTTCATGTCTACGTAGTCAAAGGAATGTATACTCCGAATTTCATGACTCTAGCTGCGGTCAATTGATTCGTACTATTTTTATCCCCTTTTTTCATTTTAACCCCAAAAAGTACGAATTTTGAGAAATCCGTGTATTTTACTTGTCTATGCAATCAGAAGAATGTATACACCGAATTTCATTATTGTAGGTACAGCCGTTTGATTGGTACCATTTTTATCCCTCTATTCCCATTTTACCCCTTAAAAGTGCGAATTTGGAAAAAATACTTTTATATTATGCATCTACTCAATTAGAGGAATGTACACACCGAATATCGTGTTTCTAACTGTTGTCGTTTAATATGTACCATTTTTATCCCTTTTTGTCCCATTTCACCCCCTACAAATAAGAATCACTTTATGGCACGTTTTTGCTATAAGGGGAATGCGCATACCAAATATCAAGCAAATATAAACAGACATATTCAAAAAAAAAAAAAACATGCTTAAATACGCTAAAATATTAGGGATTATTATGGGTATTTTTAGTCCTTGTGAGGGAAAAATTTTTCCCTTTGGGCCGATTTCGCCCCGTTTCAATCCCAACCGATCTACGACTATGAGACGCATTTATGGAAAATTTGAACGTTCCAGCTCCTTTCGTTTAGAGGCTAGCGTGCTTTCAGCAGACGGACTTATAGGGTCGCAGGTCGATATTTAAAGGTGTTACAAACGGAATGAAAAAGTTAGTATACTCTTGGAGGTTGAGAGTATACAAATTATTATAGTTTTCGAGTTTAGGACACCAATACAATACAATATATACTATTTTGCGCTGGTTCACTCATTGTTATTTAGTGAATGAAGGTGTATGTTTTTGGGGTTTGACAATATTCAAGTACTCTATTTGAATACAGTGTTATATAGATCTGATAGCTAGCGAATGAAGTTTTCTCCACAATAATGAACGTTCATGACTAGCTGAAAACTGGGTCACTAATTCTTACAAAAATACGTTACAATTTTAAAAAGAGACAATTGCTTTGGAAGTTATAACAAGACAATGGTAACTTTTTACTCGAAATTAATCTGAATATCCTGCGAAGGTGACACATGTCAACCACCACTGACCGAGTATTTCAACATACCCAGAATACATTTTTGCACGTTATCCCCATGAAGAAATCCAGAGGTCCATCATGGCCGTGATTATTACCGAACACAAGTGTGAATTCCGCTGCACAAACCTTTCGAACTCCGTCCTCTGTGGCGTTATGACACAGGGTATGATTCTGTTCGACTCTAACCTCTGTAGCTCTCTGTCCTAATGATAATCTTAGCCTTGTTCCTTGGAAGTTTTCACCAAAGCAACAGAAGAAAGAAAAAAAACGAGAGAAAACTTTGTAACCAGAAGGTACGGTTTGCATTTCAAATTATTTTTGCAGACTTTTTGGATGCTGCCACTGCCACTGCAGCTGTATGTGAGTGACTCTGAGTGTGTGTGTGTGCGTTTGAATTTAATTTCAAGGAGGTTTCGTTTTAATGATGTGCTGTGCTACGTACACACCGACACACACACACACACACTGTTTGCTGTGTTTAAGGTTCGGTTCCTGTTTCTTAAGGGGAACTTCATTAAAAACAAAGAAAATGAACTCCAACTTGGCAAAGTTCTTCTTTTGCATTGTTGTTTTTGTTCCGTATTTGTTTTTGTTGCTGTTCAACTCTGCTCGTATCTCACTAGTTTTTGGAATTCGTAAAATGTGCACTTTGTTTTTTAATTTGTACCGGAAGAGTTGCTTTAATGTGTAATTTTCGTCATAGCGAATAAATTGTCTGTGTGTGTGCGGGGGGATTCGGGAAGCCGCCGGGGCATTGGCTGAAGGTAAAATGCGGGAAAGATGTTTTCGTAATGCCGCCGAGTTTGCGAGGTGCAATTAAATGCTTGGTATTTGTTGTAAATAAAATATAGGTGCTGTTTTATGGGCCTATGCGAAGAAGTCGACAATTCTTCAGGATATTTATGATATTAACATAAAAGTGTGTTATTGGCATTTCAATGGATCGCATTTTAAATTAATTTCATTAAAACATAATTGAGAAATTAAACGCATTGGCCATTTCAAAAGGCCAACAAGGGCCATATCTTCTACATTTATCCATAGATTTTCTTTAAATAGCCCTTATTTTATTCGATAAAACAAAAGATTATCTAAATCAAAATCTTGCGTCTGCAAAGAATGTCATTACATCTACATTTATCCATCAATATGTCGCTAGACTGCTAGGTGCAAAATAAATTTTCCAATTTTTTCTATTTCTTAGCCAGCAAATAAATATTTAAAAAATCTTGTTTTTCTAAATTTTTGATGACTTTTCCTAAACCACTGATTTTCGATATTTGTAGCCATCATTATTGAACATATAAGCGTTTATTATCGGACTTTCCGAAATGAGAGTACACACATATAAGAGACACCTTCGACGAAAATTACAACCGCAGAGCCTTTTATATCCTCGACCTCGTGTTTCTAAAGGGTGATTTTTTAAGAGCTTGATAACTTTTTTTTTTAAAAAAACGCATAAAATTTGCAAAATCTCATCGGTTCTTTATTTGAAACGTTAGATTGGTTCATGACATTTACTTTTTGAAGTTAATTTCATTTAAATGTTGACCGCGGCTGCGTCTTAGGTGGTCCATCCGCTTAGTCCAATTTTGGCATTTCCACGTTTTTGAGTAACAGAGACCCAATTGGTGCGAACGGCGACGAATCGAAAATTGGTGGTCATCATTAACACTGGCCGATACAGCTGCGATATTTTCTTCAGTTCGCACTCTACGTAAGCGTGTTGGTGGTTTAATGTCCAACAATGTAAATTTGGTGCGAAATTTAGTCACAATAGCCCGAATAGCCGCTTCAGTGGGTCGATTAAACTGACCATAAAATGGAAGCGCGCAATGAACTTTCTTAACAGAGCACGCATTTTGATAATAAAATTCAATAATTTGCAAGCGTTGTTCGTTTGTAAGACGATTCATGATGAAATGTCAAAGCATACTGAGCATCTTTCTCTTTGACACCATGTCTGAAATCCCACGTGATCTGTCAAATACTAATGCATGAAAATCCTAACCTCAAAAAAATCACTCTGTAGATGCAGCCGACCACTTTATAACTTTTTGCGCATCTTTCCATACACATTTTTAAAAATCACTATAGGTAACACGTTTTTTTGCTTCCTCTAAAAACATGTTCCTTTTTGGTACCCCGTTTATCCCTTGTCGTCCCGCATCCTCCTTATAAGTTCACATTTTGTAATATGCGTTTATGTTCCGCGTTTACGTAATTAAAGTGTTGTACACCATTTTTATCCCTTTTTGTCCGCATGCACCTGAAATGTACAATTCGAAAAATCCATTCATGTTGCAAGTCTACGTTTTCAGAGGAATTTACACACCAAATTTCACGACTATAGCTGCAATACTTTAGTTGGTACCATTTTTATCCCTTTTTGTCCCGCTCACCACTTAAAGGAAAAAATTTCGAAAAATCCATTTTTATTGCGTTTCTAGATGGTCAGAGGAATTTACATTCCGAATTTCACTCTTCTAGCTCTGTAATAATTAAGTTGGTACCCTTTTTGTACCGCTCATCCATTAAAAGTAAAAATTTCGAAAAATCCATTTATGTTTGCTAGTCTACGTTTACAGAGGAATTTACACACCAAATTTCACGACTATAGCTGCCATACTTTAGTTGGTACCATTTTTATCCCTTTTTGTCCTGCACACATCTTAAAAGTACAAATTTGGAAAAATCCATATTTGTTGCAAGCCTACGTTGTCAGAGAAATTTACACACCAAATTTCACGACTATAGCTGCAATACTTTAGTTGGTACCATTTTTATCCCTTTTGGACCCGCTCACCCCTTACAATTACAAATTTCAAAAAATCCATTTATATTGCTCTTCTACGTTGTTAAGGAATTTACTATACTATACTATATTTACTATAGCTGCAATGCTTTAGTTGGTACAATTTTTATCCCTTTTTGTCCCGCTCACCCCTTATACGTACAAATTTCGAAAAATCAATTTATATTGCAAGTCTATGTTGTCAGAGAAATGTAAATACCGATTTTCACGATTCTAGCTGCAATTCTTAAATAGGTACCATTTTTATCCCTTTTTGTCTCTTTCCATCCTTAAAAGTACACATTTCGAAAAATTCTTATTTGTAGCTCTTCTGCATGGTCAGTGCAAGGAACACGCCGAATTGCATGTTTCTAGCTACTGCCGTTTAGTCAGGACGAAGGTTCGATGTTTATCCCTTTTTGTCCCATTTTATCCCTTAAAAGTACGAATTTCGTAAAACCCTTTTTTAGTCGACGTCTACGTCATACTTGGGAATTACCCTGAACATTTCATGAGCCTGGCTTCAGCCGTTTGGTCTGGTAGCTGGTTAATGATAAGTCAGTCAGTCAGTCAGTGACGCAACTCTTTTATATATGTATATAGATTGTTTCAATATCGCTTATACAGGGTGATTTTTTAAGAGCTTGATAACTTTTTTTTTAAAAAAACGCATAAAATTTGCAAAATCTCATCGGTTCTTTATTTGAAACGTTAGATTGGTCCATGACATTTACTTTTTGAAGATAATTTCATTTAAATGTTGACCGCGGCTGCGTCTTAGGTGGTCCATTCGGAAAGTCCAATTTTGGGCAACTTTTTCGAGCATTTCGGCCGGAATAGCCCGAATTTCTTCGGAAATGTTGTCTTCCAAAGCTGGAATAGTTGCTGGCTTATTTCTGTAGACTTTAGACTTGACGTAGCCCCACAAAAAATAGTCTAAAGGCGTCAAATCGCATGATCTTGGTGGCCAACTTACCGGTCCATTTCTTGAGATGAATTGTTCTCCGAAGTTTTCCCTCAAAATGGCCATAGAATCGCGAGCTGTGCGGCATGTAGCGCCATCTTGTTGAAACCACATGTCAACCAAGTTCAGTTCTTCCATTTTGGGCAAAAAAAAGTTGGATATCATCTCACGGTAGCGCTCACCATTCACAGTTACGTTACGATTCGCATCATCTTTGAAGAAGTACGGTCCAATGATGCCACCAGCCCATAAACCGCACCAAACTGTGACTTTTTCTGGATGCATTGGTAGCTCTTGCAATGCTTCTGGCTGATATTCACTCCAAAATCGACAATTCTGCCTATTTACGTACCCATTGAGCCAAAAATGAGCTTCGTCGCTGAACACAATTTCTTTCTTTCTGAACTTTCTTAACAGAGCACGCATTTTGATAATAAAATTCAATGATTTGCAAGCGTTGCTCGTTAGTAAGTCTATTCATAATGAAATGTCAAAGCATACTGAGCATCTTTCTCTTTGACACCATGTCTGAAATCCCACGTGATCTGTCAAATACTAATGAATGAAAATCCTAACCTCAAAAAAATCACTCTTTATAAGGTTAGACATAGCCAAAACCAACCAAATACTTTCACATACAATTGTAGAGCAAGCATCGTGTTTCAAATTTAACCATAAGGTAGATTTAAATCAATGGAAAAAACAATGAACAGCATATGTTTTCAGTGATTTAAGTAAATAAGATATTTAAATACTCACTCAAAAAGTGGGCATCAATAATATATAAATTATAAAATTTAACAATTTGTAAATATTTATCCTTTTTAATTTAATATTTTTCTCTTTTTAGGTAAGTCTACATTTTCTCCTACTGTCCAACAGATAAGTGAGTACCGAATGTTAGTAAGATTTTTAAAATACCCAAAAGGGTTCCTAATTTTTACCTTCTCAATTTGGTTTTGGGCATTCTTTTCTGGAGTCAAGCTGTACCATTTTTCGATCTTGCTGTTATTCCTAGTTATGTAATGAAATAGAGCAATATGTGTGAGGTATAGGGTGGACCATTTAAAACTTTAAATTAGAATCGGATATAAAAAAGTATTAATTATTTTTGCAAATTTCTGGTTTTATTGGAAAGGTTGAACTTTATCATTTATTAATGGAACACAATATCAGTCATATAACTACCACGACTGGCTCGGCAGAACCTAATCCGATCAACCCAATTTTAAAAAATCCACACCAAACAGTGACTCGTTGTGGATGCATTGGCTTCTCAATAGTGGGTTCTCTGAACCTCATATGCGCCAATTTTGCTTATTGACATAGCCACCGAGTTGAAAATGAGCTTCATGAAGACTGTACTGAAGGCCGATCTCTTCTCGAAAGTAAGTTTTTAATATTTCCCAATTTGGTTCGAGCGTCCCATTTTGAAAATGTCAAACATAAACCTGAAAATAAAAATAAAAATGAATGTTATTCTACCTTTCAAAGTCAATGTAATCGGTAGTTCAAATATAAAATTTTAAATGGTCCACCCTATATTATCGAAATTCTTTTAAAAGCAATCACAGTATGATATGTGTATACTAAGTTTTTCATTTCGATTGTAACACCTTGAAATGTGGACTTGCGATATATCTAAGACATATTAAAACATTATAAACGTAATCAAAGCCTTGTTACCTGGAAATGTATTATATTATCAACAACATACCTGGACTCTTTAAGTAAATGAATCTCACTAGCGAATGAGAAGCACAACTCACTTTCCGAATATCTGTCTAAAAATCGCACAAAGTAATAAAGCACACCGGCCACCTTACAAGTTTAATATGTAGGTGTATGTTTATGTGCAGGTTTAGTTACTTAGCAATACTTCTGCGGTGCTAACGCTCATTTATTTTATGTCCGTGTATGTGGTCGTTGCGGAAAGCTTTCACGGAACAGAAATCATGATAGTGGTAGTGTGCAGGCACGTAATAAATGTCACCATGTCATTTATAAAGACATTTGCATTCTATAAAATATAGATGCAATATGGTCTTGAGCCGGGAAAATATACCAGTTCAAATCAAATATTGATTACTGACCGAAATAAAAACGATAAAAATTTAAGAAATTGTGAAAATATTTAAACTTCAATGTTGAATAAGAGCCCCGTATTTAAAATTAGTTTCTAATCCTTCAAATTGCATGATTCTGTAACTGCATATTCGAAATCAGCTTCAAAAATCCCATACAATACATTTCCAAATCCTTTGCCTAACAGTGTACAAATCATAATCTTTTAAATTAGCTTTATCTCCTTACGATACTAACTGGGTCTACTTTACTTCCACTTCATTGCTGCCCATTCACCCGTATAATAAATTTCACCTCAATTTATTTCCCAAACTTGAGTTCTTGTATCGAAAAAGAAAGAAGAACCAAACAACAAACATTGTATCTATTCCCAATCCTTTTGTAAAATTATTAACAAAATTTACTCATCCTGATCCTGAAAGGAAGCAAAAACTCTATCGACATTTCTGGCCACTTTTGGTTTGCTGCTGCTTCCAATGTTGTGTTATCAGTGAAGCAACACTCGCATAAACACAATTACAACAAAATTAGGTTCACAAACGAATCAAAATCATCCAGACCAAAAAAAAATGACAACATCCAAAAATCAAACACATTCGCACGTCCTTTCGCTCCTTGCAATATCTCACTCTCTGGAAATACGAAAAAAAACACATCGAATCGAAGACTTGATGTTGTGACTTTGGATGCAAAGGATGGTTAAACTTTGAGTTTTGATATTAATAACTGAACGACGACGACGACGAACAAACTGCACAGAATAGGAGTACCATCACACACAAAAAAAAGAAAAAAGCAACAGAACAGAATAACAACTTGCAAAAACTTTTTCACATGCATTACAGCAACTATTTTTTTGGGGGTTGGTGGAAGAAGAGAGGAAGCCGAAAAAGGACTGTCGATGTTTTGCCGATAACAATTCGTGAAGGGAGCGGGAGGAGGGATCGGTTGGTAGCGCAAATGTTCCAAAAATTGTACTAAAAACATCTAAAGTCTGGTGTGGAAAAACTGTTCGGTTGACAACTTTATTACCATTTTTCTTATTCCTCGGTCGTCGTCGATATGCACAGAGTCGCACAGTGTTCCAAAAAGGATGTTAAAAAAAGTCGAATTGAAATTTTCTATTATTGAAGTTTAAGTTTAAGTCGAATCTGAAGATTCGATTCCTTTTTTTTAATAAAATCAGTCCCTACAGGAGATTATTCGACAATGACAATGTCGCTTATAATTTTTACGGATCCAACATTCACTTCTGTGCTCATAAACGATTTTTTAAGGCAGTAGTAGCATATTCATAAATGAAAAATACAAATTTTTATATTAGCTTCATATTCTTATATTTCAGGGAATTAAGGAATAATATTGAAATAAGGTGTTCATTTGTTGGTTTTTTATTTTCTTAAAGGAAATGAAGGAATCACGTTGATTTTTTAAAAATCACATTTCCAGGAAACGAGAAAAATTTTCATCTTTCCTTTATTTCGTTATAGGATCAGAAGAATTACACACTATTGGAATTTCTTTTCCTCGCCTTAGGAGTTGTAGAATTTTTATATGATGTATTCAAAAAATGTTTTTGAAACAAAATCAAGAATTTGTAATGATAATATAATGTGTAACATAAAAATCCCACAATTACCAAAGCGGGGAAATTTAATTCCAAAATGGAATTTTTAGAAAAATTGCCGTTTTTCGTTTACGAAAAAATAATTTCCATTTTTTGTATTTATTTTCCCCGCTTTAGAAATTGTATGTATGTATTCTGATTTGGAAAGTAATTCAAGAATTAGTAATGGTGTTACTTTTGAGATCCCTCAGAAAAATCCCACATTACACATTTTTAGGATTTATTTTCCGCGCTTTACAAATTGTGGGACTTTTATATGACGCTTTCAAATAATTTTATAAAAAATGAAATTTTTGCTTTTTTCCATAAATGTTTTTGAAAGAATTCAAGAATTGTAAACGTGTTACTTTTGCAAAATATTTTTGAGATACCCCATATGAAAATCCCCAATTCATGATGCGGAGAAAATAAATTATATTATTTTATTTCGATCACTTTTGGTATTAATATTTTTTAAAATCCCAGAGCAGAAGAAAAAAAATGATTTCTTTTACGAAAAATTAAATGTATGAAGGCTGGTAATTTAAAAAAATCAATTTGTTGGGATTTATTTTCCCAATTTTATCAATTGCAGAATTTTTAAAATTCCAAAAATTGGGAAAATAATTCCAGAAATTGGATGTTTAGAATATTTTTATTCATTTCGATCCCTGAGCAGAAGAAAAAAACAATTTCTTCAAAATTAATTTTTGTGATTATTTTGTCATTTTAGGTATTGTGGATTTTGAAGAAGATAAATTCCGAATTTAAGTATCAGAGACACAAACCACTGTTAAAACTGTCGGCTATTAATGAGTTAACAGAGCTATGTTAAGCCGTTAACAGAGCTCCCAAACAATTGAAGAGGTGAATTTGTGCGTCCATTGTGGCCGAATGGAGATACTTTAGTTGATGGAACTACCATCAAATTAAATGTAATTCCGTCTAGTTTCACCGTGCAAAGGCCAAAGTTCTCAAAAAATCTTCAAAATATCAATTTTTAGCCAAAAACCTCAAAAATTTCTGGAGAGGATGACTAGTGCGTCCATTGTGGCCAAATGGAGATACTTTAGTTGATGGGACTACCACCAAATTAAAGGTAATTCCGTCTAGTTTCACCGTGAAAGGCCAAAAATTTCTGGAGAGGATGACTAGTGCGTCCATTGTGGCCAAATGGAGGTACTTTGGCTGATGGGACTACCATCAAATTAAAGGTAATTCCGTCTAGTTTCACCGTGCAAAGGCCAAAGTTCTGAAAAAAATCTTCAAAATATCAATTTTTAGCCAAAAACCTCCCAAAATTTCTGTAGAGGATGATTAGTGCGTCCATTGTGGCCAAATGGAGATACTTTAAGAGTGGTTTGTGTCTCTGCTACTTAAATTCGGAATTTATCTTCACTCACATTTTTTTATATGGTATACGTCAAATTCAATTTTAATTGCAATCAATTTAAGAATTTTTATTTTTAGACTTATTTTCCCCATTTTATGAATTGTGGATTTGTTTGATTCCTAAAATGGGAAAATTAATGCCAGAAATTGAATTTTAGCATAATAACCTTTATTTTTTCATTTCGATCACAGAGCAGAAGAAAAATTATATGAATGAAAGGCGGTAAGTTTTTTATAAAATCAAATTTTTGGTATTTATTTTCCCTATTTTAGTAATTGTTAACTTTTTATATGTTTTATATAAAAAAAGTATTTTGAAAACTATTCAAGAATTTCACCTCCTATAAAAATTCCACAATTCATGAAAATCAATCCCCAGATGAGATTTTTTTTAAATAACCGCCTGTCACTTGATCACTTTTGAGATACCTCATAAAAAATCCAGAATTCCCAAAACGGGGAAAATAAATCCCAAAAATTGGATTTTTAGAAAAATACCTGGGATTCCTTAATTTTGAAGAAGAAAATGTGATTTCTTTTTAATGAATTAAATGGAATGGCGTTAACTTTTTGTAAAAAATCACATTTTTGGGATTTATTTTCCCCATTTTAGGAATTATGTGATATCCCAAAAATGTTTTTGAAAATAATTCAGACATTTTTAATCGCTTTAGTTTTGAAGGACACTTTTGAGATGTCTCATAATAAAAATAAATCCCTAAAATGTGATTTTGAAACGACCTCTGCTTTATTTTTATCACTCAAATACAAATCACAAAATTCCTAAAACGGGAAAATAAATACCAGAAATTAGATTTTTTAGATCACAGAGCAGAAGAAATGTGAACGAAAGAAATGTGAAAATGAACGAACGGCGATAATTATAAAAAAAATGGGATTTATTTTCCCCGTTTTAGGTATTGCGGAAAATGCTGTACCTCAAAAAATTTAAATTGAAAATAATTTAAAAATTTTAATCGTGTTATTTTTAAAAATTATTTTGATATGTCTCATATAGTCCGACAAATCCTAATACGGGGAAAATAAATCCAGAATATGCGAATTCCTAAATGCTAAATTCCAAAAACGGGAAAATAAATACCAGAAATAAGATTTTTTTAGATCACGGAGCAGAAGAAATTTGAATTTTAGAAACATAAAATGAATGAACGGCGATAATTAAAAAATGGGATTTATTTTCCCCGCTTTAGGAATTGCGGAGTTTTTCTATGCCATAACTCAAAAAATTTAAATTGAAAACAATTTAAGAATTTTAATCGTGTTATTATTGATATGTCTCATATATAAATCCCACAATTCCTAATACGGGGAAAATTAATCCCGAATATGCGAATTCCTAAATGCAAAATTCCTAAACGGGAAAATAAAATCCAGAAATTAGATTTTTTAAATCACGGAGCAGAAGAAATGTGAATTTTTGAAAAATAAAATGAATGAACGGTGACAATTAAATAAAAAATATATATTTTCCCCGTTGTAGGAATGACGAGATTTTTATATGTTATATGTTTTTATATGTTATGCCTTACAAAAATAAATTGAAAGCAGTTTAAGAATTTTAATCTTGTTATTTTTAAAATGTATTTTGATATGTCTCATATAAAAATCCCACAATTGCTAAAACGGGGAAAATAAATCCCGAAGATGCGATTTTCCAAATCCTAAAAATGTGATTTAAAAAGTAGGAGCAGAAGCAGAAAAAAATATTTTTAGCAAAATATTTTATTATAAATTTTTGTTTTTGCAATCGGTGCTTTGCGCGTTGAGAATTAGTTCTCTAAATATGTTTTTATGAAAATTGGTTCAATTTTAGTGAATCGTCTGGGCGAATTATTGTAGCTATCAATGTCTAGCTTCTTTTGTGATTATTTACTTTTTGTTTATATCTTAAAGTGCTAATAAAATGTACACTTATTTCATTTTCTTAATAATTCTCAGGGAATTAAAGAATCTTTTTGAAAAATGGTAGGCCTTCATCAATTAACCTCAGTGAAAAAGAAACACTTCATAAAATGTATGCAACATGTTTCATAAAGCACAAATCAATGAAAAATGTCATAGAATTTATGAAACATTTTTTAGAAACTGTGAAATGCAGTTCTTCATTCGAAGAACTTTCATTATTTTTCATAATATGATTTATGCAAATTTTTATAAATTTTACGAAGAAACCTCATTAATTTTATGAAAAAGTTTCATAAATATTAATAATTTATACTGAGAGTTAACAGAGGACAAATGAGAATTTCTAGCATTCACCGAATAAAGTCGGCAAACTAAAAATGTAGTTGTAAGTTATGAAACATTTCATAGAAACTATGAACTCCTTCATTATATTTATGAAGAAATTTCGTAACACAAATATGTTATTTGTTATGACATATTTCATAATATTGAAGAATTGTTTCTTTAATACTATAAAATCTTTCTTTGATCTTATGAAACTAAGTTTCCCTAATTTAACAATTTTGTTTTATGAAATATGAAAAGTTTATGAAAAAATTATAAAACATTTCGTTTTATTTATGAATTTTTCATGCATATCACTAAATTTATGAAAACCTTTTATGAAATAGCTTCATAAACATTATGAAGAAAAGTTTTTTACTTATGTATATTGTTGCCTTAATATAGACTGGATTCAACTCATATATATATTTTTTTTTCTAATCTTATGTTTTCTTGATAATAATGTAATAATCAAAAACCATAATTTCCAAAAATATTAGTTAGGATCTTTTTATATTTAGGTAACGATATTTAAATGTTTTCCCTCTTTTCTTGTACACAACAATGTCTGCTGGACAAGGTAACCGTTTTCAAAATCATATTGGAATTATATTTTGAGTGACATCTACGCGGTGTTGGTTTTGTTATTACCAAAAATTGTCATGCATTTTAAATGCCGTGCAGCACGCAGCTCCACTGACAACAACTTTGTTTGTTTTGTAGAAAATTGTGTTTAGCACTTTGTTGATGCCACCACATTACCCATACCTGATGCACACACACACACACACAATGAGGCATGAAGTGATCAGAGCAATAAAGGCATAATCAACCAAGGAACATTAATTAAGTCCAACCTGGCGGAGAATGATCTGCGTTCTAAAATTATTTCTAACGATCACAGTTTTTTTATTTCTTTAAATGTCCTACACTGAAAGAATTTTCCTTCAACAAATCACAAATGGTGTTTGGCGCAAAATATAGCCTGAATGAGTTCACAGAATATGCGCTGCAGAAGTTGATGGTAAACTAGCTGTTCGTCATGAAATTTCTAATTTAGCTAGAGAGTCTAATTTTGAAGGTATGGAAGAGACTGACATAAATGAATTGCTAACCTCGCACAACTAAGGATTGTCTTATGCAGAACTATTGCAGCTGGAATTGCAATGTGCTAATGAAAAAGATGACAGTGACCGTTCCATAGAAATCTCCGAAGAACAAAATTTGACCTCCAAACAAATTTCCAAAGCGATATGTTTGATTGACGAAGCTATGGAGACTTTTTTAATTTAATGACCCAAATTCTAACATAATAATAAAATTCTAACATAGTACAATCGCTGTTATGCTGATATAATTTAATAAAAACACATCAAAGTAAATAAAAACAAGTAAGGAAAGGCTAAAGTCTGAACTGATCTACCCAAAATCAGCATAGGTGTTTCTAGTAAGATTATAAGATGTTGTGCCAAATTTAAAGAAAATCGAGCACAATATGTGGCTTTTAAAGCGGCAAAAGTCAAATCCGGAGCGACATTTATATGGGGGGTATATCTAAATCTGGACCGATCTTACCCAATTTCAGCATATAGGTGTTTCTAGTAAGATGTTGACCTATATTCACCATGGGTGTTTCTAGTGGAAATATAAGATGTTTTGCCAAATCTGAAGACAATCTGATACAATATGTGGTTTCTAGAGCGGAAAGTCAAATCGGGAGCGAAATTTGTATGGGAGCTATATATAAATCTGAACCGATCTAACAGATTTTTACCACAGGTGTTTCTAGTTGAAATATAAGATGTTTTGCCAATTTTAAAGAAAATCTGTTGTAATATGTGGTATCTAGAGTGAAAAGAGTCAAATCGGGAGTGAAATTCGTATGGGGGCTATATCTAAATCTGAACAGATTTTCTTCAATTAAATAGCGTTCGTCCTTGTCCCGAAAAACTTCGTTGTGCAAAGTTTCGTTTGGTTCTGGCTACAATTGCGACCTGTATCGTGATTACAAGAATAGATGGACAGACGGACGGACATTGCTAAATCGACTCAAAAAGTGATTCTAAGTCGATCGGTATAATTAACAATTGGGCTGCCTCGCCTCCTTTTGGGTGTTACAAACAAATGCACAAAGACATAATACTCTCGTGGAGTGTATAATGAATTTGGTTTTTCCAAAACAAATATTCCCGTTATGTTACATGATGTCAAAGTTGGCAATATTAAAGTGTCAGTATAAAACTGTTTACGCACCATTTTTGGTTATCAATTTTGGAATGTGCGTTATTATATTTTGCCAAAAAATAATATGAATAAATATTTTCAATAAAAAACATTTGAAATTTGTCTTCGTGTGTAAAAAAATTAAAGAAGTTCAATGCAGCCTTAGAGTGATTATAGTAAATCGCAAATATAATAATTATGTAAGCTTTTAAAAAGTTGGCAAGGTTCGCCACAAAATGTAAAACGGTCGATTTGTTATGAATGTATTTAACCAAATGTGGATTTGCACTTTTGTGCTCTTTTGGTTAGCGATGAAATTGAAGTGGGTCATCTCAGTCTATACTATGTCAACATCCTAAAAGACTTGCACTTAGAAAACAATTTAGACTTAAGTTAAATAGATTATGTGAAAGCAAAGCTATTAAATAAGGCAACAGTAGGGTAGAGCCGATTATATGATACACCATACCACTAACACATGGACCTACATCTAGATTTATAGTAGGTCATCTTGATGAAAATAAGAGTAATGTGCCAAATTTGACCAGAATGGGGGAAATTTATATGGGGACTATATCTAAATCTGATCCGATTTTTTCATTAACAGTTCAATAATGTTACAAACATTTCGCATGAAACTATAAACTCTCATCATGATCTTATACCGCACAAAAATCATATATCACAATATATACTCGTAATTTTTTCATATCATAATTCAACGAGGAGAAATTATGGAATACTGTGTAAATTTCCTGATATTATCAACATACAAATATCTCTTCCGATTTGACTTATTTATAACACAAGAAAAATATAGAATAAAATTGGAAAAAATTTCATAATAGATACATTAAATTTCACTATTGCAAATATGAATAGGGTCATGTCTTTATATTTATATGGTCCATAAATTCGTGGATTTCAATCATGCAGGGCTTAGAATGTTGTGTAGGGTATAATATAGTGACCTACGTTCTAATTCAGCCTTTTTTGGTGACATAATACTCCACGAGAGTATTATGTCTTTGTGCATTTGTTTGTAACACCCAAAAGGAAGGGAGATAGACCCATTGTTAATTATACCGATCGACTTGGAATCACTTTCTGAGTCGATTTAGCAATGTCCGTCTGTCTGTCCATCTATTCTTGTTATCACGATACACGTCGCAAGTGTATGTAGGACGAAATGAAACTTTGCACAAAGTTTTTCGGGATAAGGATGAACACTATTTAATTTGAAGAAAATCGGTTCAGACTTATATATGGCTCCCATACGAATTTCACTCCCCATTTAACTTTTTCCGATCTAGAAACCACATTATTTAACAGATCTTCTTCAAATTTGGCAAAATATATATATATTTCCACTATAACTACCCACGGTGAAAATGGGTCAGATCAGTTCAGATTTATATGTAGCTCCAACACAAATTTCACTCCCGATTTTGCTCTAGAAACCACATTTTTTAACAGATCTTCTTCAAATCTTGCAAAATATCTTATATTTCAACTAGAAACACCTGACTTTAAAATGTTTTAGATAGGCCTACTATTAGCCTATGATTAGGAAACATACAAAATCCTTCCAGTTTTCACTTTTTTACAGAATTGAATTGTATTCGGATAGAAAGAGGAGTGTATCATAAAGTCGGCCCCGACCGACTTTAGCCTTTCCTTACTTGTTTTTGTTTTGTCTTTTTGTATAATTAATTTTGTTTGTATTTTAAATGAATATCCCTGAGGATGATCGTCGATGACGATCGAAATATCGGAAAAGAATAAATAAAACAATTTAAAGAACTAAACATCAGTTTTTTTATTTGTTCATGACCTCAAGCCAGACTATCCAAAAAAAATTAAAAACATATAAAAATGATAGAAAAATTACTAGAATTCCATATTTTGCATTTTAGCAAAAAAAAATGAAAAAAAATTCCAAAGTGGGGAAAATATGTTCCAAAATCAGATTTTTTTATTTATTGGGGGACTAAATCTGGTGAACACTTAGAACGCATGAATGAACGCGGCATCCACCTTACACTGTGTATAGTATATACGCATATACTATATATATAAAGGGTGATTTTTTAAGAGCTTGATAACTTTTTAAAAAAAAAAAAAACGCATAAAATTTGCAAAATCTCATCGGTTCTTTATTTGAAACGTTAGATTGGTCCATGACATTTACTTTTTGAAGATAATTTCATTTAAATGTTGACCGCGGCTGCGTCTTAGGTGGTCCAATCGGAAAGTCCAATTTTGGGCAACTTTTTCGAGCATTTCGGCCGGAATAGCCCGAATTTCGTCGGAAATGTTGTCTTCCAAAGCTGGAATAGTTGCTGGCTTATTTCTGTAGACTTTAGACTTGACGTAGCCCCACAAAAAATAGTCTAAAGGCGTCAAATCGCATGATCTTGGTGGCCAACTTACCGGTCCATTTCTTGAGATGAATTGTTCTCCGAAGTTTTCCCTCAAAATGGCCATAGAATCGCGAGCTGTGTGGCATGTAGCGCCATCTTGTTGAAACCACATGTCAACCAAGTTCAGTTCTTCCATTTTTGGCAACAAAAAGTTTGTTAGCATCGAACGATAGCGATCGCCATTCACCGTAACGTTGCGTCCAACAGCATCTTTGAAAAAATACGGTCCAATGATTCCACCAGCGTACAAACCACACCAAACAGTGCATTTTTCGGGATGCATGGGCAGTTCTTGAACGGCTTCTGGTTGCTCTTCACTCCAAATGCGGCAATTTTGTTTATTTACGTAGCCATTCAACCAGAAATGAGCCTCATCGCTGAACAAAATTTGTCGATAAAAAATTTCGAACCGAACACTGATTTTGGTAATAAAATTCAATGATTTGCAAGCGTTGCTCGTTAGTAAGTCTATTCATGATGAAATGTCAAAGCATACTGAGCATCTTTCTCTTTGACACCATGTCTGAAATCCCACGTGATCTGTCAAATACTAATGCATGAAAATCCTAACCTCAAAAAAATCACTCTTTACTATAGCCTTATACGCATTTCATAAACTGTGTGAGGATAAGTCATTAGTAGATCTTGTATATATAGATATTATGTCGCGGAAAGGATATATACTTCATATATCCTCCATTGTCAGTTTTCTCGCAGTGTAATTCCTCTAGACTTTTTAGTTTATAGTGTTCTTCTTCTGCTTTTTCTTGTTCTCGACCATAAAACAACACCTACAGCAGCAGCAGCGTTTGTTGATGTTCCTAAGTGGAAACCCTTTTCTTTAAACAAATTACAGTGTTCTACCTCTCGTATGACAACAAATAAAAGGGTTTGTTTTCCTTCCGTGTGGTGATGTTACTGTTGCTCCTGCAGCCGCCCCCTCCCTCCACCATGAATCGATCTAGTAATGTCCGTCCGTCTGTGTGTCCATCTATTCTTGTAATCACGATACAGATCGCAATTGTAGCCGGAACCAAATGAAACTTTGCACAACGAAGTTTTTCGGGACCAGGAGGAACGCAATTTAATTTGAAGAAAATCGGTTCAGATTTAGACATAGCCCCCATACGAATTTCACTCCCGATTTGACTCTTTTCAATCTAGATATCGCATATTTTAACAGATTTTCTTAAAAATTGGCAAAACATCTATAGTTCAACTAGAAATACCTGTGGTAAAAATGTGTTGGATCGGTTCAGATTTATAAATAGCTCACATACAAATTTCGCTCCCAATTTGACTTGTTTCGCTCTATAATCCACATATTTTAGCAGATCATCTTCAAATCTTGCAAAATAGCTTATATTTCAACTAGAAAAAAACCATGGTGAAAGTGGATCAGATCGGATCAGATTTACATAGAGCTTCCATACAAATTTCGCTCCCGGATTGATTTTTTCCGCCCGAAAAATAGCGCATTTTCACAGAATTTCTTCAAATTCAGCATAACACGTTATACTTGAACTGGAAGAACTTATTGTGAAAGTTAGTCATCACTTCATGTTTGGATATAGCCCCGATACAAATATTCTTCTCGATTTGACAAATTGGGTCAGGTCATAATAGCCTGTGATTAGGAAACATACAAAAATTGTTCCCATTTTCACTTTTTTACAGAATTGAATTGTATTCGGATTGAAAGTGGAGTGTATCATATAGTCGGTCCCGCCCTTGTTTTTAATTATGTAATGTTAAACAGCTAAATTAACTCTTTTTGGTCCCAAGAAGGTTAGGGGCCGCGAATTTCATAGGGGCTCCGAAAGATTTATTTTTTCCTAATTCTTCACAATTTACATTTTCCAAGCTATATTTATGTTAACATAATATCAAACTTTAAGTTTTATTACTTTTGACCAGTGAAATGGGTCATTTGACATATAGTGCAGCGGAAGGAGTTTTAAAGTGTTCCAGGCAGTAGCTACGAATATCAATTGCTACAAGGAAATTTTTTACGTTGAAAAAACTGCACAGCAAACATTGGACCAATTTTTTGTGAAAGAAAGACAGCCACTATGGACTCATATGGCAGTGAACAATTTTTATTTATTTTTTTTATAAATTGAATATTTGTTTTTCTTTTAACTGAATTTGTTTTTCATGTATGTAAAAAAATTTTATATTATTTTTGTTTTTTTTTTAATGTTTATTTTTTTAATTTTTTTTAAAAAGTAGTATTTTTCGTAACCCTGGAACCTATCTTCGATCTATACATGGTTTGCTACAGAAGATCATAATTCATTTTGCGTTGTTTCAATTTGTGTCGTGTTTTTTGGAACGTAACCACGATGCAAAGTGAGGTATTGGTGTATTTGTTAATTTTTGTTTCATAAGACCAAAGAAAGATTTCATTGTATTAAAGAAACAATTCTTAAATATTATGAAATATATCATAGCCAATACAATATTTGTTTTATGAAATTTGTTCATAAATATAATAAAGGATTTCATATTTTTTATGAAATGTTGCACAACATACAACTACGTTTTTAGTGTGTCGACTTTTTCCGTTGAATGCTAGCAATTCTCATTTGTACTCTGTTAACTCTGACATAAGTATGAACCCTGATTTAGGTCAAAGACATATTCATTGCAAATACTCTTGCAATGATGGTGTGTGTGTTTATTGGTTAGTCAACGAGTCAGACCTTTGTTTGCTACTTTTGTTCATATTGGAAACGTCAGTATTTACTATTTATGAAACTCTTTCACAAAATTAATAAAGTTTCTTCATAAAATCTATGAAAATTTGCACAAATCATAATATGAAAAATAATGATCTTGTATGACAAAAGTTCATCGAATGAAGAACTGCATTTCATAGTTTCTAGGAAATGTTTCATAAATTCTATGACACTTTTCATTGAAATTCTATGACACTTTTCATTGTGCTTTATGAAAAGTGTTTCATACATTTTATGAAATGTTTTTTTGGCGACTTTTTAATGAAAATTTTCACTGAGGTTAAGACAAAATCATAAATAAAGGGTGATTTTTTAGCTATTATCTTTTTGCAACACTGGTTTAAACAGCTGATGCACGTTTCGTGTTTTGTTTTACTGCCAAACATCTTCAGTTTGGTCTATAATTTAACCATGAATCGTCTTACAAACGAATTATCAAAATGCGTGCTCTGTTAAGAAAGTTCATCGCGCGCTATCATTTTATGGTCAGTTTAATCGACCCACTGAAGCGGCTATTCGGTCTATTGTGACTAAATTTCGCACCAAATTTACATTGTTGGACATTAAATCACCAACACGCTTACGTAGAGTGCAAACTGAAGAAAATATCGCAGCTGTATCGACCAGTGTTAATGATGACCATCAATTATCGATTCGTCGCCGTTCGCACCAATTGGGTCTCTGTTACTCAAAAACGTGGAAATGCCAAAATTGGACTAAGCGGATGGACCATTTGAGGCGCAGTCAAGGTCAACATTTGCATGAAATAATCTTCAAACATTAAATTATATGGACCGTACTATCGATTCAAATAAAGATTTCATGCATTTTTCTGAATTTTATGTGTTTTTTTTTGAAAAACTTTTCTATAGCTTTTAAAAAATCACCCTTTATTATGAAGATAATTCTGTCCGTGTACTCTCGCATTCACTGTCGCGCTGCTGGGGCAACTATTACTCCGCCTTCTGCATATATTGAAATGTATGTATATGTATATACAAATGGGTTTCCCTTCATATGATTGTGTTAAGGCAATACTAGTTTGAACAGTTTAAATATATTTTCCTCATTTTTGCTTAGCGCTTAGTTTTGTTGTTTAGCTTTGTTTTGCAATCTCCTCTGCTAGTTGAACATCGTAGTCCTCATCGCTCGTCAAATACCGACAAACGGTTCATCCATGGCATCGTTAAAGGATAAACTTTGTTCTGTTGCTGTTTCAGTTCAGTTGAGTTCTGTGTGTGTGTGCAATTATTTTGTTTTCGGGGGGTACTTTTCTAGAGAACTCCAAGTGTTTTACAGTTCCTGTTTGCATATTTGTTTAGTTGGTTTTTGTTCCCCTGTTTGTGGGGACGTTGGTATGATGATGATGTTGATTTCGTTTTGTTTCCTTGGCTTTTCAGACATTAAATGCTGCTGCTGTGGCTCTAGCTGTGGATGCAGTTCTTTTGTTTTTTTTGCGGAGGGTTAGGATAGACGTTTGGAATGAGTATCTAAATGCTTAATAAAGCCATGAAATAGTTTTTAATTAAAACAATTTTCCGACAAATGTTTCTAATTCATAAATATTTGAAGTTGGGTTGGGTTTTTGCCTTCATTGTCCGTTTATGGCGAGTGACACAAACCATTCGCTGTGGAAATTTTGATGCAAATTTTGTTGATTTTATTACAGCCAGACTCTTGATAATCAACATCATGCAGGTTAATTAAAATATTTGCTCTCTTTTTGGGGGGTTTTATTAATATTTAATTTCATGATGAATATTTTATTGAGTATGAAAAAATAATACGAAGGTTGCCATCCAGAAAACACAGGTTAAATGTTATAGAAACTCTTATAAGGTCGCCTATGAAATTGAATGGGGTCCTTTTAGTGAGTACAAAACTATAACGAATACAGCCCATTCATTGAGATGTTATCTCCGAAATTTTAGTAGATTATTTGTATTTTGTACTCTCTTTTTATTTAATTCAATATACGGGTAAGTCCACAAGATTTCGACCCAACATGGATGTAGACCCTCATCGATTTTGATGAAATTTGGCACATACATTCTACTAGTGGTAATATACCGTTTACCGTAGCTCAAAGTAGTACGTAGTTTAAGTTTTATAGTGGTCTAAAGTTGGTTATTTCGGGGTTTTCTTGAAGAGGTGGCTTGCTTATCGCTATCATAGCTTTGGATCGCGGCATCCGATTTTAACGATATTGATATCATCTGAAATATATACATCTCCTCGTTCCGAATCTGTATGAAAATATGAATGACATTGTGGTGCAAAGACTCCAAAAATTAAAAATAATTTTAATACTTGAATATCCTGAAATACATATCTTTAATTTTTCTTATATTGTTTTGTATTTGAGATTATTTTATTCTCTACAAAATATAAAAAAATCCAAAGTATTGCGTTATTTCAGCAAAGCCTAAATTTCTCATTCATATCTATATACATAAGAGTCGCTTCAAAATAAAAGTTGTCGATGTTCCTGACTAAAATGTCGATGTCAATGTTCCCGACTAATAGCTTAGCTTGTTTTACGGGCTCTCCCAAAATATTTCGCTTTTATCATTGTCCGTTCGTGAGCAGGGCGCGTTAGAAAAAACTCTTTTTTTTTTTTTTTTAAGAATTCACAATCAGAATGGTATTGAGAACAAAACCATTAGAAATTAAAATCTGGTGTGAGCTTTATCAAAAACTTGTAATGTGACCCAGTATAAGGGCTGATTTTTACGATTTTATTGCATCTTTTTGTTTTTATTTCGATTTGTGTTTTTAGAGTCTGGTTGGAGAGGTATTTATCGTCAATTGCAATTTTAACAACTTCTTAACATTTCGCAAATTTTTTTAAATGGGTTAAATGTGAAATAACAACAGACATATGGAGTCATTTTCATCGTAAACGCATTGTATTCTTATGCAAAGCTAATTTTAAAAAATCTGAAATTTTGGTCTTTCAATAGATAAACGAAAAAAGTGTTTTTTTATTTTATTATGAATTACAATACTACGTAAATGTAAAGGGTGTTTTTTATTGAGGTATAGAACTTCGAATTGAAATAAAACACAAGAAAATCGTTTTAATGTCCATCAATTTGGCTTTATTGGAAGGATAATTTTATGCCATTAATGTTTAAATATGATTTCGGGCATGTGGCCGCCGCGGCTGGCTCGAATAAAGCCAATTCTACAGGCCCAATTTTCAACCACTTTTAAGTTTATGGACAAAGCTCCAATTGCTGTGCACGGTGGCGAATCGATTCATTCGGGTCCTCTTCAACACTTTGCTCTACAGCGGCAATTTTTTCTTCGGTGCGCACTGTTCGACGTCTCTGCGGATGCGTATTATCACATAGAGTAAACGTAGTGCGAAAACGATCCATGGTTAACCGAATTAATTGCTCTGATGGACGATTATGTCGACCATAAAATGGACGGAGCTTGCGGTGAACATCGCGAACTGAACCATTACTTTCGAAATAAATTTGCACGATTTGCAAGCGTTGTTCTTTTGTCAACCTGTTCATGATGAAATGGCAAACCAAACAAAAATTCAAAGTATTTTTAACAGATATTCTTCTCTTTAATTTGATGCCCATATCGCCATTCTGTGCCACGCAAAAGTACGAAACTAAATTTTTAAAACTTTTATCCGTTGGAAAATAAAAGTCCTCGAAAAAGGACAAACGAAATAAAAAATATGAGTAAGCAGTTTTGCTATTAGTGACCTATATTTTCAGTTCTAAAGGGTGATTTTTTAAGAGCTTGATAACTTTAAAAAAAAAAAAACGCATAAAATTTGCAAAATCTCATCGGTTCTTTATTTGAAACGTTAGATTGGTCCATGACATTTACTTTTTGAAGATAATTTCATTTAAATGTTGACCGCGGCTGCGTCTTAGGTGGTCCATCCGCTTAGTCCAATTTTGGCATTTCCACGTTTTTGAGTAACAGAGACCCAATTGGTGCGAACGGCGACGAATCGAAAATTGGTGGTCATCATTAACACTGGCCGATACAGCTGCGATATTTTCTTCAGTTCGCACTCTACGTAAGCGTGTTGGTGGTTTAATGTCCAACAATGTAAATTTGGTGCGAAATTTAGTCACAATAGCCCGAATAGCCGCTTCAGTGGGTCGATTAAACTGACCATAAAATGGAAGCGCGCAATGAACTTTCTTAACAGAGCACGCATTATGATAATAAAATTCAATAATTTGCAAGCGTTGTTCGTTTGTAAGACGATTCATGATGAAATGTCAAAGCATACTGAGCATCTTTCTCTTTGACACCATGTCTGAAATCCCACGTGATCTGTCAAATACTAATGCATGAAAATCCTAACCTCAAAAAAATCACTCTTTATATAGTCTTGTTCTTAGGAGGGAAATCACAGTTTTCCTCCCAATTTATCCATTGAAAGACTGAAATTTCAGATTGTTTCCGAAACTAGCTTTGCATAAGACTAGAATGTGTTTACGATGCAAATAACTGCATATGTCAGTTGTTATTTCACATGGGTTAAATGTGAAAGGACGCAGACGCAGAAAAATGTGCAACCCTCAATGGATTGATAACTTCTTAAAATTGAAATTGGCAATCAATACCTCACTAACGAGCCCCTAAAAACACAAATTGAACTAAGAATGTGGAATCGTTAAAATTTGTCTTTATACTGGGTCACATTGCAAGTTTTTATATGGTTTGATAAGGCTCGGGACAGATTTTAATTTCATACTTATCGCGAATTCTTTTCAAAACAAATTTATAGAGTTTTTTTGAACGCGTATAGCTCACGGACAATGATAAAAGGGATATATTTTGGGAGAACCCATGAAAGAAGCGAATCTTTTTTGTCGGGAACATCGACAACTTTTATGTTGAAGCCACTCTAATGAAAACTTTTGGGCCTGCAATACTTTGGAAAAAAACCGTAATTTCTTAACCTATGGCCACCCCACTCTGAATTTTTTATATTTTGTAGCGAATAAAATAATCTAAAATACAAAACAAAATAAAGAAAAGAAAAGGATATTCAAGGATTAAAATTATTTTTAATTTTTGGGAGTCCTTGGACTACAAGGACATTCATATTTTCATGCAGATTCGGAACGAGGAGTTATATATCTTTCAGATTATATCAATATCGTTAAAATCTGATGACGCGATCCAAAGTTATGATATCGATAAGGAAGCCATCTCTTCAGAAAAACCTTCGAGATAACCAACTTTGGACCACTGTAAAACTTAAACCACGTACTAATTTGAGCTACGGTAAACGGTATATTACCCGCAACCACTAGTAGAATGTATGTGCCAAATTTCATCAAAATCGGAAAGGATGAAAATCCAAACCAATGGTTTTTGGGTCGTTTTCTGTTGGAATTACCCATACCACATACAATTGAATGATTTAATATAGGAATTGTATTAAATAAAATATTAGTATGGCATAAATTAGATTAATTTTTTAATTGTGATAAATTATTAGTTATTTTATATCAGTAGTTAGTTTTCCTTTATATTTAAGACTCATGTTATTGCTAAACGTTTTAGTATTTTTTTTTATTTTCTCGCTTACATTCTGCACTTTAGAAAAACTGATTGAAAGTCGCTTCCGTTTGATTAGCATGATATGGAAAGACAATATTCTAATTGATGAGTTGCTTAAATTTCAAAATTTATTTTTTTAAGAGAAAGTATCATGTATCATTGTTCATAAAAAAATTCCGTATTAAAAATTTTCATGAATTTACATACAAATTTCCAACAGTTTCCTTCGAAGGTGAACCTTTTTTTAAACAAATCCCTACTTTGAGTCACAAATCTGCAACGCTGAACGAAATAAAATGGTACACATTGGACAATCTAAATATTATACTCTCCATCATAGGATGGAGTGAATTGAATATTAATTTTGTTTTTCCGTTTGCAACACCTTGAAATTTTCATGCGAGACTCCATAGAGTGGCTTGACAACAAAATAAGCTAGATTATTCAAAGGACCATAGCAAGAACGGAAATTTCCCTCACATTTTTTTAAAATTGTCTGCCTTTACTTCATATCCATTTTATTCGGTGCGTTGAGTTGAGTGGATACATAACAAAAAAATATTTTTTCCAAATTCGTACCTTTAAGGGGTAAAATGGGAATATAGGTATGAAAATGGTACCAACCAAACGCCTGCACTTAGAATAATGGAACTCTTATGGCGTAGACATCCCTCTAATTGCGTAGAAATGTAAAATAAAGAGACTTTTGAAAGTCGTGCTTTTATGATAAAAAGGGAATAAAAGTGGCACCAACCAAATTTATATTAAAAAAGTTTTATTTAAAAGATTTAATTAGTAACATTACACTTCTATGAAAATTGACATCCTCTGTGGAATGTAATCCATGGTGGTGGGTGTATAAATTTCGACCCGGCCGAATTTAACCCAAATTTTACTTGTTTTTTATTTCCTTGTTATATTTTAAATACCTTTTCGGTTTTTATAAAATATATTTCTTATTAACAGCTATTAGTGCCAGTAAGAGGCTCTGTAAGTTTCATGATGAACTTCCAGGTACTTACTCCACAACAATTATAAATGTGATTATAGTCGAAATTAAAAATATGTATTAAATAGAGAACATAATCTAAGCTGGCTTAAAAAATGCATGTTCCTGACTAAAATTAATCTTTGTTTTGTTCAATGGTCAGAGGCTATTTTGAATCACCCGGTTTCGGTAGCTGTCACTTTTGAAGCTTTTATTCTTTGACATTCCATTACTAAAAATGGAACGATACACGTTTAAACAACGCATTGAAATTATGAAAATTCAAGAATGAAAATGATTCGGAATTCCATCGAAAAATCTTGCCTGATGAGGCCATTTCCACCTCGGTGGCTACGTCATCAAGCTAAATTGTCGCATCTGAGTCTCGGAAACCCCAAGAGTTATTGTTGAGAAGCCTCTCCTTCCTCATCGTGTGACTGTTTGGTGCGGTTTCTGGTCCGGCGGGGTCATTGGACCTTACTTTTTCGAAAATGCGGTTGGATCAACAGTTACGGTGAATGGATTGCGCTATCGAGAGATGATTAATGATTTTTTATGGTCGGAGTTGGATGGTGAAAGATAAGGTCTACGCCAACAGCCCAGCGTCGATTCAAAACCTCAAAGATAGAATTCGTGAGGCTGTCGAGGACATAGGGCAGCCACTTTGCGATTTGGTTATGGAAAACTTCAAACGATTTTTTTTTTGCAAACGATTTGGGTTTTATTAAATTCATTTCAGCCTTACACAATATAAAATATCTTAAATTTAACAGTGGTAATTTACATCCTAGCATACTATAGTATCTTTCAAGGACAATGTCATTTATACTAAAATTATGTCGCAGCTTGCTGCTAACATGGCATTCTTTCATTTTTTTACATTAACATGTTTTTCCTTAAAAAATAGAATTATATAAAAAAGGAAGAGCTTTAACATTTTATTTCTTATACTAACACTTACACTAAATGCTTACAAACTACTTAAAAACTATTATATACAAATTATTGATTGGTATTGTATACCGTGTCGTCAATGTCCAAGGTCTTAAACCGTCTGTGGTAGAACAAGAGTTTGTCCGCCCGGTAAAGAAGTCCCTCGGAATCGAGAGTCAGTAGCCCAGCAGGTGGAAGGAACTCATTACTGAGTTGCATTTCCACACTGTCGGTCATCTCAAGACAACCCCTAATCAGTCTGTTGTCCAGAAACTCAGCCCTTCCATAGAAGTTCAGAGCATTCCGGACAAGAAAGACATCGATTCTATCGAAATCGATTGAACCGTAAATCTTCCGGCAGGATGGTCTCCTAGGGATACCATCGGAGCCCATGACTCGCTTAAGTCCCAGACAGGAAACCAAAATCGTCCTTTCCCATCTCCTGAGTCTTTCCATTTGGCTGGAAGAGATCCAATACCAGACTGGAAAGGCATAGGAGAGTAGCGGCCTAATTATCTGTCGATATAATAATAACCTAACTTCGTCACCCATTTCTCCCCTACATCTGAGAATTCTGTGGTACAACATGTATGTCTTCTTCACCTTACTAAACATGAGGTCAATGTGTCGATAGAACCTAAAGTTTTCATTAAAAGTCACTGGAAAACTTCATGAAAAGGATATGGTCCTGTAAGCGTGGTCGTTGTGGTCATTTGGCTGATGTTGGTTTTCATTATTAACGGCATACCTTCCTCTTTATTATGAAATAAACCGATCATTTATCTCAAAAATAACATTTTTCTTTGAATACCAAAATAACACCTCTTGTTGGAAAACCCCGAAAAAAAGTTATTTTCATTTCCTTTAAATTCATATTAACCTAAGTGAGCAGAAGAATGACTTCGGCTCCCACGCTAAATTTTGAAATAATTAAAAAAAATAATTGAAAATTCACAGTAGTCTACATCTCGATGTGTAGCCAGCCTTTCTAGTAGAGAATAGTATTCTTGAACAACAACAAAAAATAAGATTGCAAATTTTTGCAAACAATTTTCATATTCTCTGTCTAAATTTTCATTAGCCTCATTATAATTATTTTTATTTAAATGTTGTTCATGGCTGTTGCTGCAAAACTGTTCATAGTTCCGTCAGAAACCATAAACGATGGTGGAACGTGTGCCTCGCCATGTGTCTATCTAACCGTAACATTCCATTTGCAGCTTATGTCGGCATCGCCATCACCCCCTAACCGAACACATTCACTAGAGGTAGTGCTGTTTATGCACTTTCGACATCCGGATATTTCTACGTCCGCCCGTCCGTCCGTCCCTCCACGACTGTGCACGAGTATGTTCCGTACGTGTAGCTGAATTTGAGCACCCATTTCGTGGCATATGGAATTCTCAACACCCAACTAGTTTTCCCGTTTTTTTGTTTTGCAATGAATTCAACAACCAGAGAGAAAAAAAACGAACGAGAATAAACCTCCAGAACGAACGAATCTATATGGCAAAGTTTTCTCATTTATAATTATTAAAATTTCTAAATTATCACCAAAAAGTGTGCAAGAAAGCAGCAATAGCGCATCGCATCGCCGCGCCAGCACCAATAACTCCTACCCATGCGTTGCCAGTATCGTATCATCGTCACCACCACCACCCGGTGTTGCAATCGTCGGGGTTGTCTCTGGGATGCCCCAACAACCATGGCTGAAACTATTGCCACACCCCTGGCATGCTTCACACCATCACTTTCCGAAATAAGCAGCATTAGAAGAAATATTTTACGTGCTGTCTGCAACATGCATGTTGCTTGCTTGTCTGGCTGCCTGCTTGTTTGCTTGCCACATGTCTGTTGGTGTTAGTGTTGTCGTTTTTGTTGTTGTTGCTGCCGCTGTGGATGATGTTGTTTGCCGTCGTCTCAGGGAAAACATGTTTCACTTCTTTAAAAGAAAATTAAACTGTTACCATGTAAAGTAGTTACGAGGGGATGTAAAGAAAGTTCACAATTCAACGGAGACCCCATAAAGTATATATATTCTGTATCCTGGTAAAATTCTAAGACGGTTGCAGATAGAATAGTGAAATTCTGTGTATTCATTGCTGTGACTGCGGAGTCACGCAAAATAAAGATAATATTCATACCTTTAGGATCAAAACGGTACCAATTTTAGTATCACACATATAGATGTAAATAGAATCATGAAATTCAGTGGTTACACTCATCTGTCTTCGTAGACACGCGCAATTGAGTATTTTTCCAAAATTGTACTTTTAAAAAAAGATAAAAGTGGTACCAAGCAAACGGATGTACCTATAATCATGAAATTAGATGTCTTGATTCCAATACGGACGCGAAATAATGGGATGATAATGGGATGTTTCGGCCCTGAGGGAAAGTGTTTCTCTCTAATGACGGCTTTTTGATTACAATTACAGTAGACTATTAATATTATAATAATGAAGCAATGAAATTTATTTAAAACAGAGTGTATACGTATGCCCTTATAGTTTGAAATAATAAACAAATATAATAATGCGCATTAAACATATCACAATTTTCAAAATATGATATTTTACTTCTTTGTAAAGTCGACAGCCTCTAATCTACCGGTAATAATATGGCCCGGCTGAACTTAACTCCTTTTTACTTGTTTAGATATCATAACGAAATTTTGGAATTATGTAGAAGAAATGTCTCCGAAGATAATGGCTAACAAATTTTTGCACTTTTTCCAACAAAATACCCAAATTCCCAAAGAGGGGAAAATATGTTCTAAAATTTTTAATTTTGTTACTAAAATTGTCGCCATTTGATAATACTTTCTGAATAAGAAGTGGAGTTTTAGAAATATGCAAAACTCTTTCCAACCGTTGATTTATCTACTTCCAGTGATTGACCTTGAAACTATTTATGGCTACATCAAAAGCCATCAATTAATGAATAGTTGCAGTATATTGAATGCGAATAGTTCGAATGCATGTTTTCTTTGAATTTGTCAGTTAATATTATGGCTGATTTTCTTTAAGACATGATAACTAAGCTGTGATAACAAAAATCTAAATAAAATTTTAAAAATTCACTCAAAATAAAAAATATATATTTTAAAATTGTCGCCAAAAGGAACGAATTTTGAAAAAATAATTTTGTGTTAAAAATTGTGTACTTAGCCTGGATAAGTATCCATTGTAAGTCAAAATTATGGTTTTCGAGGATAAGTCCAATAAAGTCAACACAAAATAATTTTTTGAAAATTTCTTTCGATACATACCCAGCGGGAAAAGTTGGAAGGTCTCCTCGTAGAAGGCTATAATGCTTTCTCTTCGGATCCGAAACACATTCCTATATGAAGACAGTTATTAGAAATTAATTATAAACAGTGGAAGTAGACGTTTACGCCCACTAACATCCACGACCCTATATTTATCGGTTACTCCTATTTTTGAACTATGTACATATCCTATACTTAAAGTGAATGAAACAAAAAAATATTTATCTCCTCTTACTCTTATACCAAAATATTTATCATATCATTCATAGTTTCTTCTGAAATTGATGTTATTACACGTCAGACACCCATTCCTGAAGGCCTTCTACGAAAAGGCATTTTAGAAGGCCCTCCCATTAGATGCTACACGATCCATAACTCATGCTTACTTGCCTTCTTCGGGTAGGCATGCTATAAGGCCTTGCGAGAGAAGGCAGCGCGGAAGGTGTTCGATTTATCGATGGGTATTTTCTACACACTTTGTGTTGTAAACGCATAACTAAATTTATTGGCTCAGTCCTAATTCCCTTTTTTCGCGAGATTTTCTAGAAGGCCTGCCAAAAGAAGGCAGCGGCGAAGGTGTTCGCCTAGTCGACGGGTCATATGTTTCTATAAGCTTTTTGACGTAAACACTCAATGAAGTTCTTTGGGTTAGAAGGTAGCACGTCCGATTAGCAATGCGAAGATCATGGGTTCAAATTCCAGCTGAGGCAAATAAAAATGTTGATCAGATTTATATTGAAAATTAATATACTACCAATAAACGAAGCCAAAAATATTGAAGAAATACTGGTACATTGTTCGTAATTTTTTTTATTTTTTTGCCTTGTTTTTGGACTTTCTAGAAGGCCTTTTGGAAGGACTTTGGTTGCAGGCCATCCAGAAGGTCTTTTGTGAAAGGCCTTTTAGATGGCCTTTTCTCAGAGCCCTTCTAGAAGTTCTGCAAATAGAAGCGAGTGGGAAGGCCTTGCTTTCCAATCTTACTTTTAAATGAGTATAGAATGCAGCAAGCATGTCTTGTGCCTCCCTAAGAAGGCCTTTGAGAAGGACTTGCGTACGCCTTATTTTTCCCGCTGGGTATATTTACATTGTAGTTGGTGACAATGTGAAAAACTTATTTTATATTTTGAGCAAAAAAATTAATTTTTTATTAACGTTTTTGTTATCGCAGCTTGTTGTATCGGCTTAAATAAAAAACAGCCCTATTGTCGCTGCGATAACATTCTTTGAAAAATTTTGTTAGTGTCAATCCGATTTGTTTGGGTTTATCCAATTTTTTAAATCGAATAATCAAACCTAAAAATCGATTTTTTTCATGTTCGACCAATTTTTGTATTTTATTTACAAGATAATATAAATTACGTCAATAAATACAAAATATTTCAAATGAGGATTCACTGACGTATACATATGGGCATCTCCCAAAAAAGGTCTACCAAAAAAAAATGAAATCAGACCACATCAATAGCTTTTAACTTTATTTGTTCCTTATTTCGACAACTTTTTTATTATGAAACTTGAAAACTTTTAGTTTTGTTAAAAGTCGAAGTTTCGAATAACGAAAATTCCTACTTTTTTACTACGAGTGGAAATATTTGTAGCGCCCGTTTTGTGGCGTTCGTATTTCTGTTGCACCTAATTAAAAAAATCTAAGAGATAATTCTCATATTTCATAAATCTATGAACAAAATATATCCTCATTGTATATATGTAAAAACAAAGTTCTCAAAAAATCGCTGAACTTTGCTTATTTCTATAAGACCTTCAAAAGTACTTCCGGTTTTTTTTGTCGCGTCCGTATCGATGTAAAATTGTTTATAATTTTGTACTATATCCTAACGAATTTGTACTAAATCCTAACGATATATTTTTAAAATGGCGAATCGACTTTTTCAGTTTCTTTCTTGTTTTTAACGTAGTTAAAGGCGTGCGAATGTCGCGGGCCACTGAGAGATGTCCATATATATTAGGCTGAGTCTCGGTCCATACAAATGGAAAAACAATTTTCAGTCAGTCTACGAAAATGAAGTTTGGATTGTTTAATGATGATTTGCAAAATATCTCGTTCCTAGATCAAGCCTTCTGTAATCTAAGCACCCCTAAATATCATGTTTTTGTAATTTTTCGGGTGTTGCATTTTGTCCATTTCTTTTCTGAAATAATATCACATTTACTATAAATTTTGATCTTTGTCTTAGAGTAACTTATTGTCGAATTATTCGACGTTTTATAGAATTTTTTTGTGATTTTTTTTTTCATAGTGATAACGGACACCTTTTTTGTTTATAAAAATAAATAGCTGCAGTCAATGCCTTTCTAATGATACCTAAATGAAGAACGTAAGAAGGAAATTGTCTCTGAACAACATGTCCTGCATTAAAATATTTCACTTTTCGTCCGATATTCATCATTTAGGCATTATTCGAAATGTATTTATTTCTTCTATTTATTTTACTAACTCAGACGAGAATAAAAATTTATATTCAGAATGCTTACTATGGTCTATTATTTCAGAATTTTTTGTTTAGCTCTCAGGTAGCTTGACACCTGAAAATTGGAAGTTTGTACTAATTTTTAGTGTATTTTCACAGTCACAACTAAAAACTTATTCGTATTTTGTGAAAAATATATACATTCAATGATTGCAGATAGCTTGGGAATGAAAATGGGCTAAATTAGTGAATTGTACGCAGGGTTGAAAATCGATTTTAGATTTTTCAGCCAACCATTTTTATTTCGATTTTCAGTGAATTCAGTTTATAGGCACCTCTGAACAATCGGTGCGGCCAAACTTAACGTTTTTATACACTCCACGAGAGTATTATGGCTTTGTGCATTTGTTTGTAATGCCCAAAAGGAAGCGAGATAGACCCATTGTTAATTATACCGATCGACTTAGAATCACTTTTTGAATCGAGTTAGCAATGTTCGTGTGTCTGTCCGTGTGTCCATCTATTGTTGTAATCAAATTACAGGTCGCAATTATAGTCTGATCTTAACAAAAATTGGCACAAGTAAGTTTTGTGGATCAAGGACGAACGCTATTTAATTTGAGACATATCGGTTCAGATTTAGATATAGCCCCCATACAAATGTCGCTCACGATTTGACATTTTCCGCTCTAAAAACCACATATTGAGCCCGATTTTCTTTAAATTTGACAAAATATCTTATAATTTAACTAGAAACATATATGCAGAAATTAGGTAAGATCGGTTCAGATTTAGATATAGCCCCCATACAAATGTTGCTCCCGATTTGACATTTTCCGCTCTAGAAACGACATATTGAGTCCGACTCTCTTTAAATTTGGCAAAACATATTATAATCCAACTATAAACACCTATGCAGAAAATGGGTAAGATCGGTTCAGATTTAGATATAGCCCCCATACAAATGGCGCTCCCGATTTGACATTTTCCGATCTAGAAACCACATAATGAACCCGATTTTCTTTAAATTTGGCACATCATCTGATAGTCAAACTAGAAACACCTATGCAGCAAGTGGGTAAGATCGGTTCAGATTTAGATATAGCCCCCATACAAATGTCGCTCACGATTTGACATTTTCCGCTCTAGAAACCACATATTGTTCCCGATTTTCTTCAAATTTGGCTTAACACCTTATAATCCAACTATAAACATCTATGCAGAAAATGGGTAAGATCGGTTCAGATTTAGATATAGGCCCCATACAAATGTCGCTCCCGATTTGAAATTTTCCGCTCTAGAAACGACATATTGAGTCAGACTCTCTTTAAATTTGGCAAAACATATTATAATCCAACTATAAACACCTATGCAGAAAATGGGTAAGATCGGTTCAGATTTAGATATAGCCCCCATACAAATGGCGCTCCCGATTTGACTTTTTCCGCTCTAGAAACCACACATTGTTCCCGATTTTCTTCAAATTTGGCTTAACACCATATCTATCTAGAAACAGCTATGCTGAAAGTGGGTAATGTCGGTTCAGATTTAGATATAGCCCCTATACTAATGTTGTTCCCGACATGCCTTTTGCCGCTCTACAAAACACACACAAACACAAATGTTGTTCCCGACATGCCTTTTGCCGCTCTACAAAACACATATTGTACCCGATTTTCGTTAAATTTGGCACAAGATCTTTTAATCTAACTAGAAACACCTATTGAGAAAGTGAGCTAGATCGGTTCAGATTTAGATATAGCCCCAATACAAATGTTGCTCCCAACTGTTTAACCGATTTTGCTCAAACTATACATATTATATTTCACCTATTTCGTTCCATGTTTCAATATACCCCCATGCAGATGTCCTTACCGATTTATCATTTTTGTCAAACACATACATTTACAGGATACAAAAATCCTTCCCGTTTTCACTTTATTACAGAATTGAATTGTATTCGGACTTTAGCCTTTCCTTACTTGTTTAACTTATTTAAATATCAGATTGTTAAGTAAAGATAAAAACGCAACACAGGCATCTATATTTGGTAGTTTGTACCGACCATTAGTATGCTACTATGACAACGAAAAAAGTATAAGGTCAGTTGAAAGCTCTGAAGGATTTTATTGCTGGCATGTAGCCCATATAACCTGAAAATCCCTAGGCGGTCTTACACATCAATGCAGATACTTCGACTCGTAGCCATGATCCCACCTTCCGCTGATAGGCGCCCAAGCTTCATTATCATTCGTAAAGCCCCAGGCGAGGGCATTGTCAAATGAGAACTATTCCAACTCTGTACTACTCCCATGCAAATATGTTACCACCACGACCATTGTTGCTAATGTTGTGTGGCCTCTCCATATTTCGGAAACCCTTGGAAAAGTTCCGACAAGTGTTGTTAATGTTGTTCACTTTTTGTCGGATTGTTACGGAATCAAGAAAACTCGTGCAAATGAGTTTGTTTCTGAGTGCACTACACACTCATCAACTTATTTGTCACCGATGTTGTTGATGTTGCTGCTGCTACTGCTGCCCTTGTTGCTGATGATAATAATGTTTCGTTTTGGTTTGGTTTGGGTTGCTCATGTTGTGTTGCCAATGGTGTTGTTGTTGCTGCGGCTGTTGTCAGTGATAATAATGTTAAATGTGATTTTTATATGGGAATACCCAACAACAATCGCTTTTATGAGGGCAATCGTTGCTGACATAGTTGAGTTGTTAATTTAAATGGAATACTTACAAATAAAAGTTTTTCTTACAGTAAGTTTTCGTAGTCGTCGTCCTCCTCCTCCTCAACATCATCATCGTTGGCGTTGTTGCTTTGCAATTTCCACTTACTTGTTGACAACAATAATGACAGCAGCAGCAGCATCAGGAGCAACAACAACAACAATATTCTATGGCATGACATTCAAAAGAAAAACTTTTATCAATTGCTATTTTTGAATAATTACCGAAGAGCAGTTGTTTGTTGGCTGTTGTTGTTTGAATGAGAGCCGAGCGAGTTGTGTCGAGGATCTAAAGTGAAATAAAATTTAATTATTGTTGTCGGAAACTTTCGTTTGAAGTAATTAAAGTTGACGAAATCATAATGAGATTATATGAATATAATGAATGTAGTTTGGGGATAGGACAACAACGGGGGCTAAGCTGCACAAACATCGAAGGGAGGAGGAGAATATTTAGATTGAGAGTTGATGTATTGAAGAGCTATGCCTTGAAATAAATAGTTAGTTAATCAAAGTTGTGTTGTAGCTTCATTATCCACTTAAACTCTGCGCAATAATGTATTTATGGTAACTAGGAATTTGTTACCATCCACTAGACTGTGGATGCAGGAATCTCCTCGGGCTTCTTGAGTTTTAACGTGTGGCTTCTGGAGAGCTAAGAAGACTTATAATGAGGAATTGCCAGTTATATGAAATACAGTATTTAATATTAATCAGAAAACGCACCTCAAGTATTTTTTTGAGATTCTTTATTTTAAAACTTCTACAATTAAAATTTTACTATCGCAAAAAAGTATTCTTATATCTTCGGCCTTATCATCATTTCAACAAATTTCAGAGAATATTCTGGGCCATGGAAAGTCTTCCAAATAATTCATCTCTCATTGGCAGCTCTAGTCGCTGATGAACGCACATAAGGGCCATTCAAATGACTGTAAACAAGATAGACTGGTTAATACACACTCTCAACATAATTATAATTATACATACCTATTGAAGCACTTGACAAACCACCAAGCTCCCTTAAACTGCTCGGCACAATTTAGATGCCATACATCATTGTCCTGATCCTGGGTACTGAACATGGCATTCGTGTGCAATCTGAAAGCATCTCCAGCATCACCACTATATGCTCCCAGCTTCAGTAATTTATATTTTTCCTCCTCGCTGCCCACAACGAAATCATCATAGTGAGCATAACGCGAGCGATTCTCGAAGTCTTCCAGGACTATCAAAAGTTCCCGGGAATCACCATAAGTTGTCATGGCATGTAGCTTTTCCAGGCCTATGAAAAATTTGCCGTTCGCATGGCCAAAGCCATTTTTATAATCATACCAGGGGCGATAGAAATCTTCAGAGCCATCTTGACGTCGTAGTATTACCAACCAATTGCGATTTTGTTTGAGTGACTTGATTTCGGCTGTCTGATTGCTATGCTTGGGTTGAGTCGGCGTAGGTGTTCGATGTTGTTTTAGTAGATTCTCGAAGCTAAAATAAATAATTTCATAGAAGAAAATAAGCATAGATTTTTCAATCTTTTGTATTATAAAGAGTGATTTTTTTGAGGTTAGGATTTTCATGCATTAGTATTTGACAGATCACGTGGGATTTCAGACATGGTGTCAAAGAGAAAGATGCTCAGTATGCTTTGACATTTCATCATGAATCGTCTTACAAACGAACAACGCTTGCAAATTATTGAATTTTATTATCAAAATGCGTGCTCTGTTAAGAAAGTTCATTGCGCGCTTCCATTTTATGGTCAGTTTAATCGACCCACTGAAGCGGCTATTCGGGCTATTGTGACTAAATTTCGCACCAAATTTACATTGTTGGACATTAAACCACCAACACGCTTACGTAGAGTGCGAACTGAAGAAAATATCGCAGCTGTATCGGCCAGTGTTAATGATGACCACCAATTTTCGATTCGTCGCCGTTCGCACCAATTGGGTCTCTGTTACTCAAAAACGTGGAAATGCCAAAATTGGACTAAGCGGATGGACCACCTAAGACGCAGCCGCGGTCAACATTTAAATGAAATTATCTTCAAAAAGTAAATGTCATGGACCAATCTAACGTTTCAAATAAAGAACCGATGAGATTTTGCAAATTTTATGCGTTTTTTTAAAAAAAAAAGTTATCAAGCTCTTAAAAAATCACCCTTTATATGCATTTTTTTCTAAAATTAATTGTTTTATTCATAAAATAAGACAGAGGCATTACGTACTGGAAAATTGCACTATGTAAGAAAAATGTATTTGTACTCTTATATTGGAAATCAGTTGAAGGTGCTTATGATGGCTACAAATGTTCCACATACAAATATTGGTTTAGAAACTGTCTTCAAAGAATTGAAATGTATATACAGGGTGGCGCAGAATGAGCTATATGGTTTGTATACTTTATAACTTTTGTAATTATTATTATTTTTGTGTTTTTTTTTCATCCTTTTGTGAAGTAGACTTGGGGAATTAATTAGGAATCATTACACGATGGAACAACGTACAAAAATAATTGAATTTTATTTTTAAAACCAACAGTCACAGTTCACAATTTGGTAATGAGTGATGAATCCCATTTCCTATTAAATGGGTATGCAAAACTGCAGGATCACACCTACTTAAGTGTACTGTTTGGTGCGGTGTATCCGCATTGCCCCTTATTTTTTTGAAAATGAAAGTGGTGTCTCTGTTATGGAAAATATGCTAAAAAGAGCACGTGTGTGCGAAGCAGAAAATGGACATCACTTACAGGATATCATTTTTCAAAACTGATTGCCCAATAATATACTGTACTTAAAAAAATTATAATATTCGCATAAATAAAAAAGTCATAAACCATTTAAACCATATAGCTCATTCTGCGTCACCCTATATATATATATAGATAGATATATATATTAGACCGGATAATTTTTAGCCGTGCCCCAAGCACCTTTTTGTTTTTATTATGAGAAATAAGGCAAAAATATATATATTTTTTATTTTATTTACATTTATTTGAAAATTAAGAATAAACTTAAATATTTTTATTAATTACATACTCATAGTAACATCAATATTATTTTAATTTAATAGTGAAGTCTTTTTAAAAGTGGGATAATTCTTGTTATATTCTTTAACCACCTGAAAAAGGAATTGTTTCTCCTCTTCGTTGTGGGTTAATTTATTATTATAATCTGTAATGAATTTGGCGCCTCTTTCAGCTGCATTATTCACCACGGTAGGTTTTTACAAATTTGTGATCCGTGAGCGTAGTCAAATCTTTCATTCCAATCCGATGGATCGACTTGCAAAAATTCTTTTGAAATTTCAAAACGATCAAAGAATGCGTGTGTATTGGAATTTACAAAATCGCTTAAATCTTTTTGCGCAAATGTGCCGATATTTGTTGGATTAGTTATTATTCGCTTGCATTTTTCTGTATTTGCTTCAACATTAATTGCCTGAACCATTTTTTTTTAATTGCAACACTTACATTAGGATCGAAGAATGAAAGACCGACTTCTTCTTCCGACAAATACCACAAATGATTGCTGATTTTTTGTAGCAAAGCAAGAGCTATATCCCTTTCAGGATAAGCCATAATATTTTTAATTAAATTTAAGTCTTGATTTGGTGCTTCAATTGCTTTAGTGCATCCAAACCAGGCTTTTACATAAATACGAACTACGAACAGACAGACACTACGTATACCGTTTAACTCTTGGTTGGTCATATTGAATTCATTACGAAACAAATACATTTTAAGTGCATAAATACATTTTGACATCCATCGAGCATGAGAAGTTGCACCAGGTATACGAAAGGTGTTAAAATTCGGCACCGTACCACCAAGAAAAGTGACAACTAATTGCAATAGGTCTTTGTAGTCGCGTCTGCTATGAGCTTGTTTTAAGTTATCTAGACAGTAATTTAAAATTGTTCCACGTTCTTCAGCAGTCAATACTGTAATAATGTGTTCATCTTCTAAACAACTCTTGTAATTTAATTTGTCAATATTAATCCAGTATTTGCTAAAGCGATTAAAAATTAGCACTTCTGGACCGGCTGTAGTAGCCACTCTAATTTCAAACACTTTACGGATCAACAACTCGTAAATATGGTGTCTGCAGGGAAAATATAATAAATCGCGACCTAGTTTTCCTTCAAGCAGAGCAGCAGCACCGCTTTGAACTCCTGTATTATGAGCAGTTGTGTCGAAGCAGATTATTTGAACTAGATCAAGCATTTCATATTTATTTATTGAATTAAACACGGCATCTGATATTTCTTTTCCACTCGAAGATTTTAACTTTGGAATGCCAAGTAGTTTATCGATACCTTGAGATGAGACTATGATTGGCAAGCGGTCAACTTTTTCCCTGCCACTAATTTCTGGTAACATTGTACCATCCCAGTGTAAAACAAAACTACGTGGAATCTGGAAATAAAAACTCAAGTTTCTTAATTTATACTCAAAACATAAAAAAGAAGCATAGGGAAAACCCACATTACAGTACTTACATCAAAGTTTGCTGCAATGTTTTGTGCTGTTGTTGCACGATGCTTCTGACGCATTCGACGAATTGATGATCTATTTAGTATAAGATCTTCGATATCATAGCCCAACGCGTCAGCAGTTGCGCTTAGGATATGAACTGCAGCACCATCAGTGATTTTCCACTTATCCAAAGTTGAAAGCAGTCTTGGTGTAAAAAAAATTGTTTTACCTCGGGAGATACCTGATGTACCTGGATTTGGATTTGATACAGATGTTGATGTTGATGCTACAACTTCAATATCGTTTTCGTCGTCAATGTCAATCATACCTGTTTTACAACAATAATTCTGATTTGCTTAAAAGATAGAATATTTAATTGTATACCTCTTTGAATCTGTTGTTCATATAACTCTTTTCGTTCATCTTCTTTTATTCGACGCTGGTTTTCTTGTTCTTACTGGACTGCCTTTCGCTTTTCTTTCTGCATTACAATTTTATCCGTTCCTAGCATACAACCTGGTCTTCCTTTTTCTCGTTGCTTTTTTAAGAACTCTTTGTCTTCTTGTATTTTAATTAATTCAAACGCGTTTGCATGTGCGATATCGAATAAATCATCTAATTTATCTTGAAATTCAGTTTCTTTCCTGTTTTGACATTCTGTTTTTCGACCATGATGCTTTGTAATATCTCTCCACTTGTTGTATAATTTTTCCAGCTTCTCAATGCAGTGTTTTTCATGGTGTGTTGGAATTCATGCTTTTTGCCAAAACGTGCTGACCTCAGCAACAACTAATCTAGAACTTTCTCTTAAATTTAAGCCAACTATTCTTAAATTATAAAATAAAACTTGTAGCACTTGTTTTTTCCTGGTAATTTAGCTCCAGTAATTTAGTGGTCCATTACGCCAATTAACATAATGTCATCATCCGATCGAAGTCTTTTGGTTGTCATCGCTTTAGATTTTTAATTTTAAAATGTATTTGTTCGTTTTGGATTTTCTATGAATTTAAAAAATAAAAAATATTAATATTTTAGGCAAAAAATATTTATTTTCTTCATACATTTATTTTTACCGGCTAAACTGTTGATTATATAGAAAAACGCTATATATACACATTTCAAAGGAATTCTAATTCTTAATTATTTTTCAATTTATTTAAACAAAATCGGACTAGTGGTTCTCGAGTTATGTCAAAAAAAGAGCACCAAAGGTGATAATTTCCCCTATATGATAGTAACTAACTTTAATGACAAACAATTGTTGGCGGGGGCACGCCTAAAAATTGTCCAATCAAGCTCAAATTTTTTTTGTGTATTTTTAGGTTCAAATACAGTAGTTTTAGCGCTTGCCCCTAGAAATGGGTCAAGCCATCTGTGAGCTAAACGCTACTGTAAACACCTCTAAAAATCATGTTTTCCAGTGTAATTTTTTATGTTAAGTTTTTTGCCCAATGTTTTTTTCTGAATTAATGAACCCTTGGAAGCACTTTAAATAAAATATATTATTCTTGTCTTAGAATAACTCATTGGTAGAATTATTGGGCGTTTATATTTATTTTTTGTGAGTTTTCAAGGTGACAGCTAAAACTCATATTTCTTGGAAATATTTTGTAGGAGGATTCAATACCAATTCAATACCTTTCGAATGCTGCCTAAATGATCGGATATCGGACGAAAAATTACCCCATTTTTGTGAAATAATTTAATGCAGGCGATGGTTTTAACAGTAAAAATGTACAATCGCGCTTCGGCGTCAATTTCATTCCGGTGTTCTTCATTTAGGCATGATTCGAAAGGTATTGACTGCAGCTAGTCATTTTTTAAAAAAAAGTACCACCAAATACGAAAAAGTTTTCAGTTGTCACTGTGAAAATTAAATAGTTGTTTCCGTTGTAATTGATGCATACGTCATTTTTTTCAATTTCATACTAAACTTTAGTCTAGAAATTAAATGTAGTTGAAATGAGTAAATAAAACTACTTTTGAGAAAATTCTATTTGATTTGACTAAGCACGTTATTTTTTGTAAATTTTCATTGTTTGGCTACGATTACAGCAATTTTTATATATAATATTTTCGAATCATTGCACTATAGGTCAAATGACCCATTTCAGTGTACAATCGCTTTTATGCTGATATAATTTAATAAAAACACATCAAAGTAAACAAAAATGAATTTGGTTTTTCCAAAAGTTGGTAATATTAAAGTGTCTGTATAAAACTAATAAAATAATATGAAGTATAAATATAGAAAATTCAACTCTAAGTATATATTCAATATTTTCAATAAAAACATTTAAAATTTGTCTTGGTGTGTAAAAAAATTAAAGAAGTTCAGTGCAGCCTTAGAGTGATTATAGTAAATCGAAAATATAGTAATTATGTAAGCTTTTAAAAAGTTGGCAAGCTTCGGCACGATAATGTAAAACGGAAAATAAAATGTCGATTTGTTATGAATGTATTTAACCACATGTGGATTTGCTCTTTTGTGCTCTTTTGGTTAGCGATGTAATTGAAGTGGGACTTCTCAGAATATACTATGTCAATATCATAAAAGACTTACACTTAGAAAACGATTTAGACTTAAGTTTTTAACTTAAGATTATATAAAAGCAAAACAACTAAATAAGGCTAAAGTAGGGTAGGACCGATTATATGGTACACCATACCACCGACACATGGACCTATATCTAGATAAATAGTAGGTCATCTTGATGAAAATAAGAGTAATGTGTCAAATTTGACCAGAATGGGGGCAATTTATATGGGGGATATATCTAAATCTGAACCGATTTTTTTCATCAACAGTATAATAATGTTACAAACATTTGACATGAAACTATAAACTCCCAACCTGATCTTATACTGCACAAGAGCCACTTATCTCAATCTATATTCGTAATTTATTTCATATCACAATTCAACAACGAGAAATTATGACAATAGTGGAATACTGTGGTAAATTTGTGGTAATATTATCAATATAGATATATCTCTTCTTTATAACACAAGAAAAATATAGAAAAATATATAATATATAAAAATTTCATAATAGATACATTAAATTTCACTATTGCAAAAATGAATAGGATCATGTCTTTATATTTATATGGTCCATAAATACGCGGATTACAATCATGCAGGGGCTTAGAATGTTGTGTAGGGTATAATATAGTGACCTACGTTCCAATTCAGCCTTTTTGGTTATTTTTAATTATGTAATGTTAAAAAACTAAATTAACTCATTTTGGTCCCATTAAGTTTAAGGGCTGTGAATTTCACAGGCGCTCCGGAAGATTTAATTTTTTTCTTAAATCTTCACAATTTAAATTTTCGAAGCTATCTCTATCCATTTTTGCTACCGTAATATCAGACTTTAAGTTTTATGACTTTTGTCCAGTGAAATGGGTCATTTGACCTATAGTGCATTGGAACTAGGAACAAAACCTAGAAAATATATTAAATGTGTATTGGGTGGGCATTTAAAATTTTAAATTGAAATCGGCTATGAGAAAGTACCTGATTATTTTTTCAAATTTCTGGTTTTATTGGAAAGGCTGAACTTTGTCATTTAATAATGGAACACAATATCATTCATATTATTCATTATTTTGGAAGTAAGGTTTTAATATTTTTCCAATTTGGTTCGAGGGTATAACGTTCCATTTTGCAAATGTTTATGTTTGACATGACCTGAATTTTAAAATAAAAATGAATGCTATTCTACCTTTCAAAGTCAAAGTAATCGGTAGTTGAAATGTTAACTGACTCATCCTATATATCGTGATGTGTCGTATGATAACTTGTTGAATGAAAAAGAATGTTAATGAATGTAAAGAATGGTTCGATGTTATTCTATCGCTTTTAAGAAATATTTTCCTATATCGTTCACTCCATATCAAACCCAACGATTTTCGTAAAAAATACGACCACGACTCTGATTTTAACGATTTTTCGCAGACATATTTTACACGTATTTTTTACAAAAAAAAACAGAAATTTTTTTCAAAAGATAAGACCATTTGAAAATTAGAAAAATCAGGAAAACGTGCCGAGGTATGAACATTGAAAATGGTGTAGTGAGAAAACGCGTGGGCACAATTCAAAGAATAATGACTTATTTTAAAAGTAATTACAAGTACTTTTCGCCGGCGTTCTTGGCTATTGACTGCTACAGACAAAAATTTTGTGTATTTCTGATTTTTCTTCTTCTTTTGTATTTTTCACTATGAAAACAAAAACCTAAAAATTCAGAAAACATTTAGGCATATTCCCTATTCTAAACAAACCAAATTTCAGCTTGGAGAAATAACGGTTTGTATTTTTAAAAAAACATTTACTAAATGTAGTCGCCCGAAAAAAGTATTTTCTATATGATTGTTCATAAAATAACATACACACACACGTGGTTTGTGTATACTTAAAAAGACTGTGTTGAAATTGGAAATTAATCTTTTCAAAAAAGACTGGTACTGTGCAAATTAAAGGAAGTCCATGTATTATTCAAAGAAAAACACCAGAGGCGAAAATATAATTCTCTAAGTTCGCGGAATTGCGACCGAAATACTGTATTCTACCGGGAGCTACAGGAACCCATTCCGTTTGTGTGTGCTGTATACACCAAAACGTAAAACTTAAGATTGGCGGGTCATCTTTTTCAAGACTAACATCTAATAACATCCAAATTGTAACTTATAACGACTGCCTCTCAAAAATAATTTGCAACCCCCCAACACATGATTGTTATCTTCGGCGATGTGAATTGTGCCCTGGATGCGACGACTTAATTAACATAAATTTTGTTACATGTATGTATATTGAAATATTTATTAATTTTTTCCTGTTTTACCCACAAACAAATATTTGTATCTCCCTGAATAAATTTATCACATAATTGTTGATCACACCAGTGTTTTTATATCTTCAAGGCAGCAATAAAACTTTAGTAAATGTTTCTTTTTAAAATACAACCCGTTATTTCTCCAAGCTGAAATTTTCAGCGTTTGTTTAGAATCGATCAGGGAAAATGCCTATATTTTTTCTGAATTTTTAGCTTGATGTTTTCATAGTGAAAAATACAAAAGAAGTAAACAAATTTTTTGTCTGTAGCAGTCAATAGCCAAGAACGCCGGCGAAAGGTACTTGTAATTACCTCTAAAATAAGCCATTATTCATTGAATTCAATTTTCATACCTCGGTACGTTTTTCTTGATTTTCGCAATTTTCAATTGGTCATATATTTTGAAAAAAAAATCGGTTTTTTCGTCTTCTACGAATCAAATATTTTATAATGTTTAGTTATCGTACAAAGTTTCAACGAAATCGGAAATGGTGATGCATGGTGTTCGTTTTGACATGGATATATATATATATATGTCTAATCCCTAATCTCAATAGGAAATCGCGACTTTAACTTTAGTAGTGGCTGAATATTGCATTATATTTTTTACCACCATTTTACAAATTCTCTGAATATCTTTGTGAAATTCTTGTATATTGGAGTTCTATGTTCTAGGGCATATGTTGCCAATACTTACCCTTTCAATAACTGTTCTTCCATATCCCATAATCCATTTTGATTTTTCAGGCTTTGATTTTGCACAATATCTCGTAATTCGAGCTTGAAACTGTTTTGATTTCTTTGCACAGATTTAATAAGATTTTCTTGAATGGTCACTCTGAAAAATATAACAAATTGAATTAACACTCCATATCATTGCACACATTTACCTATTTTTCAGATCATCCATTTATCTGTTCACCTCTTGAATTTCGCTAATCAACCAATTGATTTTTGAAAACAAAGCCGTTATAACAAGACTTGTATCCACATCTTCAGTCTGATTCGGATTCTAAATTAAAATGAGATCATATTTTGCAATTGGAATGTGTACTTACCTCAGTATCTAATATTGGCGTTGATGTTGTTTCAGTGGTTGTTTGAGCCGTGATAATTGTCGAAATATTGTAAAATATTAAAATAATCAAAAGTCGCATTTTATTGCAGTTCCGTTTACTTTCGCTGCTATACGCAAACTGTTCTCAGAAAAACACTTTTTTATATGAATACAGTGGAATTTCTGTGAAACTTCCAGGGTTTATTTTCTTTCTTATCACTAAATTGAGTGCATTCGTTGTGAACATTAAGGCGGAGGGGATATGAGATGAATTCCAAACATTTTACTCAGCGTAATAATAATGTTTATCGGGTGGCGAATAATCTTCGAATGCACAGCACAGTGGGTTTCAAAAACATCAATGCACAGATTTTTAGTTTTTTGAGTTCATTCTCAAAAATATTTATTCCATATTTTGAAGTGATATTATCGATTCACATTGAATCAAATTCCCTGGACAATTCTATAAATCATATCACCTTCACACATCGCCATATCGCCACATTATCTTCTTCAACATCGCATTCCATCCATCCATCGTTTAATGTGCGTCGTTCATTACTGCGAAGTTAAACCAAACAAACCACTTTTATTGTCATTGCCCATCATAAATCACAGAACTTTTTGTCATTTAATAAATCATTTTGGTTGCTGTGTGCTGGCCAATAATAATAATTTGCCACAGACTTTTCACTTCGAGTGTAGAACCTCTCGCAATAACGCATTGCCAATAAAAAACTAGGGAAGCGAACAAACCAAAGGGAACGAATGGACGGCGGACAAAACGAACAACTCCATAAAGACATTATGGAGAATGTAAAAATGATGTTTTAACTTTTGACAAGTCAGTCACACATACAACACGCACTTTATGCACACACACACGCACACTCATCCAGACACAATAGCACATTCTCAGCAGAAAGTTAAAACACACAAAAGCAGACCATAAAAAAGGGACCCAAATATTTGACCACAAAAAGATCCCCTCGTTAGCATTTTCTTGGTGTTGCTGCAACACGGACAGCAACGGGCAACAGACAACATCGGCAGCAGCAGCAGCGCAATCATGAATGAAGGCACAATAAAATAAAACAATACAACCGAAACGTGGTAACAGCTACAAATGGTCTCTGTGCATGTATCCACTCAAGAAGAAGACCACGGATGCCCTCCTTTGCATGGGGACAAGCGATGCACAGTGGTTTGTACAGAGAGAGAAAACTGAACCGATGATTTGACTTAAATATACGACACATTTCCAATAAAAATTAACAGAGCAATATATTAAGTTAGACGATTTTTTATGTTGCGATCGTTAGAAGTCCATTTAAATGGAGTGATGTTTGTTTTTGGGATACGATGTTTTTTGGGTCACTTGGTTTCGAAAAAATTCAGTTATGCACAGATGAGAATATTAACATTATTACACTTTGCAACAAATAATAAAAATTTTGTTTCGGGGACATTGAGAATAGGAGATCCAATTGTCGAACTTTTTCATTCGATTAATCGTTGATTCGAAAACAGCGAAATTCCAATTAATCGAATAATGGTCTCAAGAATAATTCGAGATAATCGAGCAATTATCTCCCTCAATAAAGCATAATAAATGAGAGTCTATGTAGACAAGAAATATATAATTCAATGCGAGTTGCGAGCTCTAAATCCTTATCAAAAGATTCTGAACGAACCTGATGTATCTGATTTTATTTATAGGATCAAAAGGAATACAAATGGTACCAACAAAACGGCTGAATCTAGAATCATGGAATTTTTTCGTAATTTGTACTTTTAAATGCGATCAAAAAAATGAAATTCGGTGTGTACATTTCTCTTACTGTGTAGATGTGAGATAGGGGTTAAACGGGATACAAAAGGTACCACCACCCGGACCAAATTTGGTGTATACATAGTGGACCATTTAAAATTTTAAATTTGAGTCGGCTACAAGAAAGTACCCATTATTTTTTCAAAATTCTAGTTTTATTGGAAAGGTTGAACTTTGATATTTAATAATGGAACACAATATGACTACTACGACTGGTTTGGCAGTACCTCATCCGATCAACCCAATCTTTCAGAACATTTTCGATTGTTCCCGGTCGAATCTGTATAATCTCAATCATCTTTCAGCGCTTCAATTGTCCCTAGATGGTTTGCGTAACACTTATCCTTAATGGCTCCCCACAGAAAATAATCCAACGGGCTCAAATCACAGCTCTGAGGAGGCCAATTGACATCACAATTTCAGCTTATTATTCGATTTCCAAAAAAGGGTTAAGATGTCGATGGTTGCGTTGGCTGTGTGACACGTGACCCCGTCCGGTCTCATTGAAACCAAATGTCGTCCATATTATTTTCTTGAATTTTTGGAAATAAAAATTCGTTGAGCATGGCACGGTAGGATGTGTTGATTTTAGACAATTCTGAAAACACGATTTTTCTGTAAAATTCTTCATCTCCGTCAAACAGCGTAGCCTATTGACCGAAGCGAAAACGCATCGGATGGTCATGAGGTTTCAGTTGTTGGACCATTTGAAATTTGTAAGCCTTCATACCGAGTACTTTATGCAAAATTCTTCTCAAAAAAGTGCGAGAAATGTTCAGTTCCGCAGAACGATGACGAGTTGATGTTGATGGATGTTCTTGGACATTCTCTGCCACAACAGCAATGTTTTCGATTGAACGCACTGGACGAGAACGTACACGGGTTGGTTTGTACAATAACGATCCATTTTTATGAATTCGCTTCACAAATTGACGCACAAACTGAACTGAAGGCCGACCTCTTCTCGGTCTACTCAAAATGTTCAATAAATGGATATGACGCCCCTTACAAATATCCTTCCATATTAGTCAAATTTTCAAATTTCTGTTTTTAATACATATTTTCAATTTATTCTCAAACATTCGCATTATTAAAAACTTTAAGAAAAGCTGCTCAACTTTTTTTGTATTTGGACATACTTTTGCTGTTTTTTCTCCAAGATCTGTATTTAAACTTTTGGGTTAAATATGAAAACGTTATCATAATATTTAATTTATACAGCCTGAATTGATCGAATGTTTCAATCTTTTGAAAAAAAAATCATTTTTACGCAAAATATTTTTTAAATCAACGCAATATGAATTTAGGGCAATTCCAACAGAAAACGACCCAAAAACCATTTTCATCCTAGTTTGTTTTGTATTTTAGCTTAAGTTATTATCTACAAAATATCAACTATTCAAGGTGGGGTGGCCATAGGTTAAAAAATTAGGCTGTTTTCCAAAGTATTGCGTTATTTCATAAGCCCAAAAATTTTCATTTTCCACGTTTTTAGTTCGATTTATATTTTAGGGGCTCGTTGGAGAGGTATTGATCGCTACTTACTTGTGCGTCCCATTGAGGGACGCACATTTTTTCAAACGGTTCGTCCATAATGGGTTAAATGTGAAATAACAACTGACATATGAAGTCATTTGCATCGTAAACACATTCTAGTCTTATGCAAAGCTAATTTTTGAAAAAAAGCTGCAATTTCGGTATTTCAATGGATAAATTGGAAGGAAAACTGCAAGTTGTTACAATACCTTCGTGCGACACGATTTCCCTCCTAAGATCGAGGCTATATAGAACTGAAACAATAGGTCACTAATAGCAAAATTGCATACTCAATTTTTTATTTCGTGGTCGTTTGTCCTTTTTAGAAGACTTTTATTTTACAAAGGATATAGTTGTTTTAATAATTTAGTTTCGTACTTGTGCGTGCCATAGAATGGCGATATGGGCAACAAATGAAAGAGAAGAATGTTTTTTTAAAAATATTTCAAACTTTATGTTTCTATCTGTATTATTTTACCTTTTAAAATTTTCCCTTCGTCTATCCATTGAAAATGAATTTCAGATTTTTTAAAAAAGCTTTGCATAAGAGTAGAATATGTTTACGATGCAAATGACTCCATATGTCAGTTGTTACTTCACATTTAAACAATTGAAAAAATGTGCGACCCTCAATTGGTTCTTAAAATTGCAATCAATACCTCTCCAACGAGCCCCTAAAACCACAAATCGAACTAAAAAGTGTAAATTCAGCGTATTTTTTTTTTAATTTCTCAATACCATTCTCATAGTGAACTCTTTTCAAGAAAATCATGTATTATAGAGGCTTTTTTGAACGCGGCCAGCTCACGAACGGAAAATGATAAAAGCGAAATATTTTGGGTAAACCCGTAAAACAAGCGAATCTTATAGTCGGGAACATCGTCGTCGACATTTGAATCGGGAACATCGACAACTTTTATTTTGAAACGACTCTTATGTATATAGATATGAATGAAAAAATTTGGCCCCGTTGAAATAATGCAATACTACTAGAAAAACAGCCGCAATTTCTTAACATTTGGTCACCCCACTCTGAATTTTTGATATTTTGGAGAGAATAATATAAGCTAAAATACAAAACAGAATAAAGAAAATCTATATATATAAAAGAGTTGCGTTACTGACTGACTGACTGACTGACTGACTTATCATTGACCAGCCCCCAGACCAAACGGCTGAAGCTAGGGTCATGAAATTTTCAGGGTAGTTCCCAAATATGACGTAGACGTCGACTAAGAAAGGGTTTTACGAAATTCGTACTTTTAGGGGATAAAATGGCCCAAAAAGGGATAAACATCGAACCTTCGTCCTGACTAAACGGCAGTAGTTAGAAACATGAAATTCGGTGAGTTCCTTGCACTGACCATGCAGAAGAGCTGCAAATAGGGATTTTTCGAAATATGTACTTTTAAGGGGCGAGCGGGACAAAAAGGGATAAAAATGGTACCAATTTAAGAATTGAAACTAGAATCATGAAAATCGGTAGTAACATTTCTCTGACAACGTAGACTTGCAATATAAATTGATTTTTCGAAATTTGTACTTATAAGGGGTGAGCGGGACAAAAAGGGATAAAAATTGTACCAACTAAAGTATTCCACTTAGAATCATGAAATTTGGTATGTAAATTCCTCTGGCCATATAAAAGCGAAGTAAAATTGAATTTTTCGAAATTTATACTTTTTAGGGGGCGAGCGGGACAAAAAAGGGATAAAAATGGTACCAACTAAAGTATTACACCTAGAATCGTGAAATTTGGTATATAAATTCCTCTGACCATATAAAAGCGAAGTAAAATTGGATTTTTCAAAATTTGCACTTTTAAGGGGCGAGCGGGACAAAAAAAGATAAAAATGGTACCAAATAAAGTATTACACCTAGAATCGTGAAATTTGGTATGTAAATTCATCTGACCCCATAAATGCGAAGTAAAATTGGATGTTTCGAAAATTGTACTTTGAAGGGCCGTGCGGGACAGAAAGGGATAACAATTGTACCAACTAAAGTCGAGGAATTTGGAGTGTAAATTCCTCTGACAACGTAGACTTGCAACATAAATGAATTTCTTGATTTAGTATGTAAATTCCTCTGACCACGTAGAAGCGCAGTAAAATTGGACTTTCGAAATTTGTACTTTTAAGGGATGCGCGGGACGAAAAGTGATAAAAATTGTGTACAGTCCTTTAATTACTTAAACGCGGAATAAATGGATATTTCAAAATTTGTACTTAACACAACGATACGTCCCGACAAGACATAAATGTTTTACCAAATAAAGTACATATTTTTAGGGGAAAGAAAAACACATGTTACCTATAGTAGTTTTTCAAAATGTGTACTTTTTGGGAAAGATGTGCAAAAGTTATAAAGTTGCTGGCTGCATCTAGAAACATGAGATCGAGGATATAAATGGTGGTAATTTTTTGTTCAAAACTTATTAGAAAATGATAAACATTATACGAAGGAGTTCAGCTAAAATAGTGCATATCGACAAACACATTACTTTGACTGTGTGTGAGTGCTATATAAAAGGATGTTTCCAAATTACTATTTTAGATTTATCTATATCCGCCAAAAGAAAATTTAATAAATAGATAAATAAATAAATGACAGAGACGGATAAAATTGACAAATAACTGGCTTTTTCGCGTGCGAAGCAGCGGGTACTGCTAGTTAAAGATATGTTTCTCAGGATATTCAAGGATTAAAATTATTTTCAGTCTTTGGAGTCCTTGGACCATAAGGACATTAACATTTTCATACAGATTCGGAAAGAGGAAGTTTAAATCCTTCAGATGGGATAAATATCGTTAAAATCTGATGACGCGATCCAAAGTTATGATATCGATAAGGAAGCCATCTCTTCCAAAAAACCCCCCAGATAGCCAACTTTGGACCACTGTAGAACTTAAGCCACGTACTATTTTGAGCTACCGTAAAAAGTATATTGCTCGCAAACACTACTAGAATGTATGTGCCAAATTTCGTCAAAATCGATGATGATCGAAATCCATGTTGCGTCGAAATCTTGTGGAATTACCCTATAGTGAAATCAAATGAACTTGATATTTTTATTAAAAGTACATCTATCGTGTGGTAAGTGTGCCTGAAAACACCCCAAAAAACCACACTAATACACATATTCCCAGAAACATCCCCTAAGTCTCTTAGGTTCTTTTATCAATCAATGAGCCCCGTGCTCGATATAATTTTGTACTCACTGAAGGAGAACTACTGTTTAGACCCGGCTCCGAACGTCAAATACTGTGTGTTAGGTGGTCTTCCTTGGAAAATTTCGAGTATTTTCTTGAAACATCGCGGCAAATCTTTCTGATGAAGTTCGTCATTGACCAGAAATCATGATAAAGGTTGTAGAGCATTATATCTTCTGACGCTTCATTTTTACCCTCTAACTCTTCAGCCAGAAACCGTTAGCCGAACATTATTTTTATTTTTATTGGTTGGTTTGTCCAGAGTTCTCAATTGATATCCATTCCATATAATGGCTAATACATACTCTTCGTATGTATCACTGTGCACTGCTATAAATAGAAGAAGAACATAATGTTGCACGACTGAAACCAATCCTTAACTATTATGGCGACTGGACATTTTAATGGGGGAGGTTAGTCCAGGATACTCGAAGAAATACTCGCTGTTGTACGATATACATGTGCTGTCACGGCGGATGTGAGCGAGTGAGACATTTACGTTCGTGGTCCTCGGCGACGACGACGATTGTTTGAGATAAACTATACCCCAAACCACTACCACCACGCCCGCCCTGCCATTCATCCGATGTGGATGTAACATGAGATGCGATTTTTACGACATGTTACAATCGGACTCAATATACACAAATATACAATATAGAGCATACGAGTGTATGCATATGTAGATATTCGAAATTTTCATTAAATTTTATGGTTTGTAATGATTTGGGGTGGAGAGGGACGAAAACGGGTTACATTTTCAAATTTAAAATGGGCAATGACGTCTTACGATTTGGAATTTTAGTGCTTTGCTGCATAAAAATGGAGCATCTTGGATTGGAGGATGAAGCTAATAGAAATAAAGTGAAACGTTGATTCAATTTTAAAATATAACTTTTAAGGATTCAAGGAGATTTTTCATTTTCACTAGAGCAAATAGTCTCATTTTTGTTGATGTTTTGGATGAAACGGTAACACTTTTCTGTTAGATTTGCAGACTTCTCAAATCAAAAATATTCCATTTTCGTTGGGAGTAGTATTAAACAATATCATTGACTTTATGATCAAAGATGGCCAGACAAAAAGTATTTTAAATACTTGCTTCCAGATCCACTCAGAAAAATAGCATTCTTAAATCTGAATAAAATCCATACTCCAATATAATTTATCAATTTTACTCCAGTTTAGTTAAAATTTCTTTATGAGAAAGAAAATTATATTGATATGAGTACAGTTTCCTTATTTCAAAGCCAGAAGAAATATTACATATACTCAAAATAAGGTAGTAAATTTACTTAAAAACATTTTTTTGGATCTAGTATAAACTTCTTACAATGAAGTATATTCATACTTGAGCGGAAGAAAATTTATAGCGTTTAAGAAAGAAAATAATGAAGACATTTTTTGAATGGAAAAATTCCATTTAGGAAATTTTTACTTAAAAATTTGTTTTTTTCCTTGAAATAAAGTTAATATGTGCACTTCAATGTATGCCAAGTTTTTCATACATTCAAGTAGTAATGAACTTATAGAAAATACTTAGAAAAATACATTAATAGTGGCCTAAGAAGCAATTCTTGTTCGTTTGCCAAGACATTCTACTTAAGTACTTCAAACATTATTCTAAACAGTCACTCCGAAGACGCCTAGAAATAGCTCAACTCTTTATGGTAGAATTAACATGAAATGTTTGAGAACTATTCCATTTTGCCATTTATGATATGAGTGTTGCATACTCTGAAGCGAAATAATTTATTCCAATTATCAAGAAATGTTGTAGTCAGGCTGAATACAAATTTACTTGGTTTAAGGAACAAAATTTTCCTCACATTGAGTATAAATGTACTTGGTTTGATTACAGATTTACTTGGATTCGGCAAATTTTCCTCAGATTGAGTATAAATTAACTTGATTTTAGCAAAATTTCTTAAAAATTTTCTTCAAAGTAAGTGAACATTTACTTGGTTTGAAGAAGACCTTTTCTTTGAACTGGAATCAAGTTCAAAGCATGTCGTATTTTCAAAGAAAAGTTTGTACTTGATGTGAAAAATTATTGCCTTAGCGCTTAGCGAAGTTAAATTTTCCTTAGTTTTAGTTCATATTTACTTAATCCGTGGCATACTTTTTTCAGAGTGTAGGCAAACTATCGCAAGATTTTAAATTTGCGAATTTCTTAGCACATTGAATTGTATACCCTTCACCTCCAGGATGGGGTTATACTAACTTTGTCATTCCTTTTGTAACACCTTGAAATATCGACCTGCGACCCTATAAAGTATATATATTCTTGATCATCTTAAAATTATAAGACAATATAGCCATGTCCGTCCGGCCGTCTACTGAAAGCACGCTAGCATCTAACCGAAAGGAGCTAGGAGGTCCAAATTTTCCATAAATACGTCTTATAGCCGTAGATCGGTTGGGATTGTGACAGGGCGCAATTGGTCCAGAGGGAAAATTTTTTTCCTCACAAGGACTGAAAATACCCATAATAACCCCTAATATTTTAGAGTATTTAAGCATATTATTTCAATATGTCTGCTGGTACATACTTGATATTGGGTATACGCATTCCTCCTATAACAAATACGTGCACCATAAAGTGATTTTTATTCGTAGGGGGTGAAATGGGGCCAAAAAGGGAAAAAACTGGTACCTATCAAACAGCTAGAAACACGCAAATCGGGTACATTTCTCTAATTGTGGATACATAAAATAAAAGTATATTTTCCAAATTCGTACTTTTAAGGGTTAAAATGGGAATAGAGGGATGCAAATGGTACCGACCAAACAGCTGCACCTAGAATAATGAAATTTGATGCATACATTCTTCTGATTGCATAGACACGTAAAATAAACGGAGTTTTCGAAATTCGCAGTTTTTGCGGTTAAAATGGATAAGGGGGATAAAAATAGTACCAACCAAATGACCGCAGCTAGAGTCATATAATTCGGAGTATACATTCCTGTGACTGCGTAGACACGAAAAATAAAAAGGTTCTTTCCAAATTCGTACTTTCAAAGGGATACAATGGGTACAGAGGGATTAAAATAGATCCAACTAAACGTCTACGGCTAGAATGATGAAATTCGGTGCATAGACATGAAAATAATAATAATTGCGTAGACAGGAAAAATAAAGAGATTTGAGAAAGTCGTACTCTTTAAAGGGGGTTGAAATAGGAAAAATGGGATAAAAATGGTACCAACCAAATGGCCGCAGTTAGAATCATGGAATTCGGTGCATACACTCCTCTGACTGCATAGATTCGATTTTTCGAAATTAGTACTTTTTACTTTTACAGCAAAAATTGGTTGAATCATGAAGTTAGGTTATTTTGCACTATGTACGTGAGCTAATGGATTTTCAAAATTTGTACTTTTGGAATTAAAATAGAATGGAAATACAACCAACTGTAGCAACCACTAGCTACCAATATTTATGGTATTTAAGCTTTTTTGAAAATATAAATACAAAAATATTCATTTTTTGAATTGACTTGAAGTATTATCTCGGTATATATAGTGTAAAAGTATTGGTAGCCTTGCCTTATAAACGTGATTTGAATTAATAAAAATATTATATTTATTTATAAAATTATTTTTTCAATATTTGCTTTGGTTTGGCTATTTTAAAAAAATTGTTTTTCCTGTAATATTACTGCAGGATCTGGGTAATGCAATCCATGGTGGAGGGTATACAAAATTCGACCCGGCCGAACTTAACCCCATTTTTACTTGTTTGTCCATAGGGCATAGTGTATGGTGTATCGGAAGGACATGTTCTTAGATATGGTTAATTTTCAGTGTTCATACAGCAGACATGTAAATACTCTGAATGTACCACAACCTCCTTCTCCTGATGGCACGACGCAAAGCCATTTGCAATCGATGTTTTTAAAGCACAACATAATATCGAAATTTCATGCATCTCCAGCATTTCATCCCTCATCCAACAACGGCGGCTAGTTCCTCACATGTTGGCGTTTCTTTGCCCTGCAATGTTTCGCATTTCCTTCGTGCTGTGTGAGTGTGTATGTGCGTGAGCGTTTTTTGGTAATTGTGAAAAATTCTAAGCACGTTTTAAGTACTTAATGTGCACACAGACACACACATACCCTCACTCTTACTCACACATCCGCACATGGACTTATGTTGTACGTATGTATGTTTGTATAGATGTCGTCCTATATGATGGGCTATGTATATAAATGAATTCAACAGCAGTGTACTCCCGGTTTTCATCTCCTCCTCCTCCACCTCTATCGCAGCATATTGTCCTATTCTGGTCCATGATGAGATGCCAGAGGTGTTTTGCTTCTACTTTTTTTAAAAGCTTTAAAGTTTTTCCCTCCCATTCCTCCCAGTACTGAACCTCCCGTATTCCCTGCTTGGTGCCGTTAAACCGACCAAAACGCCAAACTTTGTGCACGACAGGAACAACAATGACGACGACGTCAACGACGAGAGCAAAAAAGGCAATACAGCACGTGCTCAGCTCCTCGGAACTTCTGGTTGATGTTAGACGTCTTTAGGAGTCGGTTTGTCGGTGGTGTTTGGTAAGCTTGTTTGGCATGTAAGTGTTAGCAGACTATTAGTAACTGCATTGTTATGGCCCCATTTTTCGCAGGCTTCCTTCTCCTCCTCCTCCTCACTTGTGTGTGTGTGTGGGGAAAATGAAGAAGTTAGCAGGTGTCAGCTATAGAGACTGTTATTTCTAGCTTTTATTTTATTCTCGTATTGGATATTTATGCATAGAATGTAGTGTCGGTATGTAATCGACACCTACATATACATATGAATGTAGTATTACTTCCATTTTTTGCCCATAGCGCAGGAGAAGAATGCCACGAGATAGAAGGAGTTTGGATGTGCGAAGATCAGAATATGTGAAATCACAGATTATAAACTGATCAAGGCAGAGACGTAGAAAGATATGCTAGGGACAAACCGGAGACAGTCGAGTCCTGTCCAGAGACTGAATAAAGAAAGATCCGAGGCAGACAGCAAAAAATCAGAGTATAACCAGAGCAATTTCACAGACCAGTCGAGGAAGAGACCAGCCAGAGCTAGACCAGAGGCAGAATGATGACAGTCCAAAGACTGACCTCAGAAAGACCAGGGACATTCCAAAGACAGACCATATATAAACCATAGGTAATCCCGAGACAGATCAGTGACATTCCAGAAACAAATTAAAGACAGTCGAGGGAGAGAATAACGTCAGTCCAGGATCCAGATTATAATGAGTCCGCTAGCGCTAATGCAGATACTGACGTAGTCCAAAATTCCACAGACATATAAGACGAAAAGCCGAGATAGGTAGCATAAGAACGGATATAAGCTAGAGCAAGACCATAGACATAGCAAAGGGAGAGACCATCGGCATACCAGAGTTAAACGACAGATAGACCAGTGACATTCCAGAGATAAACCAAAGGTATTCCCGAGTCTTTTTTTTTTTGTTATACGCTGGAGATGTGAAATCTTCATAGATACTTTCAGTCCGTACTGACCGTATGCACGATTTACTGTTTGTACCTACGTACTAAAACACACGCCCAAGACGTCCACGCTACTCCCCGCGGTACTGCCTTCTTCGCGAGGGGGGTCAGCTATCAGTGCTGTTTTTTGTTATATTTCATATACCTCTACCCTGACCTTTTCTGGCTTCTTCCGCCGCCCGAAGCTCACGATTTACGGTGACTATAAATGTGGTGACAGTGTTCCAATTTTCTTCGGTACTCAGCATTGTGTCGACTACCGTTTCAGCTGACAGTCTTCTGTCTAGCAAGGATTCCGCTATTGTTCTCAGTACCTCATATCTTGGGCAGTGAAACATGAGGTGTTCTACGTACTCTAACTCGGAGGGGCACTGTGGACACATAGGAGAGTTGTCGTGTCCATATTTATTCAGGTAGCTCCTATAACCTCCATGCCCCGATAGGTTGATCTTTCCTATATTCGGAATAATCTTATATGCCTATCTACCTTTGGTCGAGTTTTGCCATATAATTTGCCGAGTCTCTGTACAGTTGCTATCAGTGCAGAGGCAACGAAGAGAAATACCCCAGACGGATATAGACGGTCGAGGGAGTCACCAGGGTCAGACCAGAGAAAGAATAGAGACAGGCCAGCTATAAACCAGACACAGAAAGACTGGAGGCAAACCAGAGGTAAACAAGATATCTATCTTCCGTTGCCATAACATTTTTCTGGAGGCAGGTATAACCTCATTCGATATAACAGCGAGGGAATTTTCAAATATATATGAAGAGAAAATCGAAACCCGGAGATGTTGATTCGATAAACGTAAAGAAGTGAGTCCATGCGAAACTGGCAAAGGAAGGTCTTAAGACCACCACTATTGACCGTTGGTTAAATCGCAGTCACGGGGAGGTAAACTATAACTTGACGCAGTTCCTGGAGGATATAGAAGCTGCTTCGGTATAGACGTTACTCCGAGGTGTGTAGTCTGCCAGAAAGACTATGAATATATAAAGCACATAGTATATATTTTCCCGAGCTTCGACGAAGAGAGAAGAGTATTATAGTTTCAAAACAGACATAGGACTCAATAAGGCTAGAGACAAACCAGAAATATACCAAAGGCACATACACAATACACAGAGCAAAGACAGAATAGCGACAGCCCAGAGATAGACCAGCAACAGTTCAGAGACAATCCAGAGAAAGATCAGGGGCACATCAGAAAAAGCATAGATATACCAGTGACTGAATAGATTTAGACAGTTCAGAGATAGACCAGTTCAGATAAGGTCCAGGGATACAATTAACGTAAGAACAAACCGAATATAGTTCAGAGACTGATCTGAAAAAATCAAGAGAGATAGAGACCATAGAAAGACCAGAATGGCCAGAAACAGGCCATACTCAAATCAGAGACATATATGATACAGTCGATAGAGAGACCCTTGATATTGCAGAGATGTATACCTCGGAGTAGACTAGCGACAGATCCGAAAAGGCTCACCGATAGTGCAGTTACAGACTGGAGAAATACCACAGGCAGCTCAGATACCAGAGAGAATTAAAAGAGAAGCCAGCAAGCTCTCTACGGATCTCCAGCGGATACCGGACGATAACCCTAGAGGCAGAGACACCTATAAAGGCCATAAGACGGATCGAGAGAAGCAGGCCATTTCAGATCTGACAGATTGGATTACAAAACTCACACAAAGGCCAGCTAATCCGACGAGGAGGCTATAAACTACAACCTGTCCACTTTCTAATATGTTGAGGAGAGTATATGAGCTATCGATATAAGATTAGACACGATACTCTTCAGGGAAGAAGGAAAGCGCGCAACATGCTGCTTTGGAATGTAATCGGTTCGAGGAACACAGGGCAAGAACAGAACAGGGCGTTTTCTCAGTGCAGATAATATAGTGGACACTATGTTGAGATCTGAACGCGACTGGGAAGGAGTAATTTACTCCATCACATATGTGAACCAGAGATTAAGATCGGAAAGCACTATCCGGAATGCCACATAAAGAAAGCAGACACAATGAAGACGTAATGAAAATAGGAGTCGAGAAAAGATCCCCAAAAGATGAGACCTATATCAGATCAGATACAAACCAGAGATACACCAAATATAGATAGACACAAGAGAGACGTAGAGACAGACCCGAGACAGTTAAGAGTCAGACCAGCGATAGTAAAGGCTCATATCAAATATAGAAAAATGGATTAGCAGAAACAACTGAGAAACAAAGAATAACAGGACAAAGTTCCTTATGTGACATATCGGATATAGAAGCTGTCTGTATAGATATGGACACAAAAATTCACCAGGATTCTCAGAGTGTGTGAAAGACGCGATCACAATAAGGCTGGATCTTCATAAAGGCTTGAGTGATGAACATATAATTGAAAACTGACACGGAGTTCTACATAGTTCCGGTGAACCAGGAGATACGGCAGAGGAAGATGTTGAAAAAACTTTGATTATGCGAGTGTGTATGATAAATAAAGACCAACCGAACGAAGAAGCATGATACATTTAAGAGAGAGAGAGACCAGAGACTGTCGAAGAAGAAACCAGAGACGGACCGGACCAGATGCATTTAAGAGAGCGGTCGGGAACAGTCGGGCCCATCACAACCAAGTGGTGATCGGCGGTGACTTTAACGCATGGGCATTGGACTGGGCAGCAGAACAACGAGCAACGAAAGGGGAGGAGTGCTATTGAAATGCTTTTCACAGTATGATGTCGTACTTGTCCATATCTTCGTAAGGTCTGGTTATGGGTCTATAGTAAATCTAACCTTCAGGTCTTACTCTCGTAAATGATCTACTGCGGCATGTTATCGAACATCTGGTAATAATCACGTCGTTGAGTAAAGAGAGATGGGGGCTAAGAACTAAAAGAGAAAGACAATTTCACGGATTTCACAAACTCGACGACCACATAAGTAAACACAAAAGCTATGAACATTACATGTGCTACATCAATGCCGAAAGGAGACAGAGCCAAAATAGAACTGAAAATAGCTGACCTAAGGAAAAAAGTTCCTAAAAGCTAGACGGTTGTACCAGAGTGGCAGAAAAAGACTCGATTCATCGCCAAGGCGGGAGACATACGCACAGGCCAGAAAGGAGCTACAAAAGGCCAAACTCCACATCAAATCTTTCAAAAAGGCCGACTCCAACCCATGGGGCATGCAATTCTTCAAGGGGAACCAATCACGGATGAAGCTCACACCCAGTTGGTCGGGAACTAGGGACCAGTGAGAGATAGCGACATAGTAGAGCTATGTCCAAGGATTGGAGATGGTAAGGCCTCGGGAATGGATATCATACCGAACAAAGCTCTCAAGATTCCGAAAGATGGGAAGAGGCCAGAGATTTTTGCGAAACTATTCAACAACAGATCAGCTATTGTGCAGATACCGACCACATTATACTTGATAGAATCTACCGATCCTTGATAACCTAACGATCTTTCAAAAAGGTCGACTCCAACCCATGGGGCATGGAATTCCTCAAGGGGAACCAATCACGGAGAAAGCTCACCCCCATTTGGTCGAGAACTAGGACCAGTGAGGGAGAGCGAAATAGTAGAGCTATACCCAAGGATTGGAGATGGTGAGGTTTCGGGGATGGATATCATACCGAACAAAGCTCTCAAGATTCCGAAAGATAGGAAGAGGGCAGAAATTTTTGCGAAACTATTCAACAACAGATCAGCTATTGTGCATATACCGACCACATTATACTTGATAGAAGCTACCGATCCTTGCTAACCTAACGACAGTCTGCCGATAGGTCATAAATATTAAATAAGGAAATATATAATTTTTCGATTAATAATATGCATGGATCTCCCTACTTTGGGGGTTGGACATCCTTCACCTCTCCTGAAGAGAAAGAACGGAGGCAAACCTGAGGGAGACCTCCGATTAATCACGAAATATATAATCTTTACTTTAATAATATGCACGGGGCTCACTACTTTGAGGCGTTGGGCATCCTTCACCTATTCTGCTATAAATATCATCTGTTCCTTAACAAGTAGCTCGTCGTCCTCATAATCACTATTGCCATCTAAAACTCTTTAGATGATGTTAAATTTTCATTTTGTTATTTTCGTAGTTTGCCCATCGGTGAAGGAGGGGGAGGCAGAGGGGTAGGAGTATTAGCAGCACAAGTGATAGTAGTGCAAGATGTAGCCGTGTAGTCTTAGTGGCGGTGGTTATTCCTTCTACTAAGGACATGCATCAGCATCATACCGTCAGCATGCACATCCGCATCGGCATCGGCAGCAGGAACATCAACATCATCAGCATCTCACCGTCAGCAGGAGCAACAAGAGTGCAGGGCTTCTTTTTTTAATGCCTTGGCAAATGTTGTACGTGTCAAATTTTTAATGATTATGATAAAAATTACAAATTGTCAAGAAAAGTAAAACGGGAGCAAAATGATGCAAAAAGATCACAACGTCATCATCAGCAACAACATCATTCTCGTCGACGTCTTCTCGTATCCTTTAATGGAGTATACTTTAGCTACTGCTAAAGGAGTTTTATCGCCCGAAAAAGAAATCGAAAAGCACTGAACGTTAAGGTGAACGTTTTGTAACGACGAAAACTTTTATGCACTCTAAGTGCTAGCAAAGGTGTTGAGCAAATTTACAGACTGTCATCAAAGAATAGTTAAAGGTGACAATGCCAGCCACACTAACAGCAATCATATCAGAGACCAAGAGGTGCTCTCCATAATGAAGTTACAAAATTCGTTTGCCAGCGTGCGGTGGCGGTGTGATGAGTTGGCGAGAGGAATGAGAGCCATAGGAGAAGTACTTGATTTGTCCTACCACATGCCTATGCCTTTAGGTCTTCTAAAGAGTGATTTTTTGAGGTTAGGATTTTCATGCATTAGTATTTGACAGATCACGTGGGATTTCAGACATGGTGTCAAAGAGAAAGATGCTCAGTATGCTTTGACATTTCATCATGAATAGACTTACTAACGAGCAACGCTTGCAAATCATTGAATTTTATTATCAAAATGCGTGCTCTGTTAAGAAAGTTCAGAAAGAAAGAAATTGTGTTCAGCGACGAAGCTTATTTTTGGCTCAATGGGTACGTAAATAGGCAGAATTGTCGATTTTGGAGTGAATATCAGCCAGAAGCATTGCAAGAGCTACCAATGCATCCAGAAAAAGTCACAGTTTGGTGCGGTTTATGGGCTGGTGGCATCATTGGACCGTACTTCTTCAAAGATGATGCGAATCGTAACGTAACTGTGAATGGTGAGCGCTACCGTGAGATGATATCCAACTTTTTTTTGCCAAAAATGGAAGAACTGAACTTGGTTGACATGTGGTTTCAACAAGATGGCGCTACATGCCACACAGCTCGCGATTCTATGGCCATTTTGAGGGAAAACTTCGGAGAACAATTCATCTCAAGAAATGGACCGGTAAGTTGGCCACCAAGATCATGCGATTTGACGCCTTTAGACTATTTTTTGTGGGGCTACGTCAAGTCTAAAGTCTACAGAAATAAGCCAGCAACTATTCCAGCTTTGGAAGACAACATTTCCGAAGAAATTCGGGCTATTCCGGCCGAAATGCTCGAAAAAGTTGCCCAAAATTGGACTTTCCGAATGGACCACCTAAGACGCAGCCGCCGTCAACATTTAAATGAAATTATCTTCAAAAAGTAAATGTCATGGACCAATCTAACGTTTCAAATAAAGAACCGATGAGATTTTGCAAATTTTATGCGTTTTTTTTAAAAAAAAAGTTATCAAGCTCTTAAAAAATCACCTTTTATAAGACTTCCTCTTTTTCCAAAATCTATTATGCTTTTGAGAAAGTGTTTTGAAGTCCTTCGAGTGCTACAAATGGCCCTGACAGCATTGAGCTCATGATTTGTCCCACTGAACATATACATATTTGTGAAATATTTTCCCTGCCCACATTTTCCATACCAACCCCCGCTCTCTTAGGTGTTACACATTTGTGACAGAAGTGATTATTTATTTATCAACGACCGAGTAATGGATTCCCCAAAAAAAAAATATATCCATTCTCCGTTGCAGAGTTATTTGGTCAGCAACTGTTGTTTATTTAAGATTCGTGCGAAAAGTATTACCAAAAAATCAATACCCAACACAAATCACCATTAACACCCGCAGCAGCAAACACACACACTTATCTATGGACCCACATACACATTCGTGTATTTTTTGGTGTCTGTATATTTGACTTACACAAATCCATATGTAAGATTACACATCACTGCTAAAGCAAATATGACTCGATGCTCCTCCCGTTGCTGGATTTTGGTTGGCTGTAGGTAACCGGAGCAAAAACCAAAAAAAAAAAAAATAGATGAATGTGCTTCGATGGTGGAAATATATTCTGGTTCATTGAATAACACATTACTTCCACATACTATTGACCGCAATTTACACAACGTTAAACATATTCCTGAATGGACGAAAGTTGCTACCAATAAATACATACATACATCCATACAGACGGTACTCGAGCGCACATGCAAGATATAAAATCAAATAAAACTGCTAACCACCAAAATGTGCATATATACACACACGTACGTATACATTAGAGTGGGTAGATTTGTATGAAACAACAAAACGTCGTGTGACCATATAAGCTCCAAACGATCTGTACATTTCGTATTTGAACTAAATGGTGTTTTTTATTGAGGTATAGAACTTCGAATTGAAATAAAACACAAGAAAATCGTTTTAATGTCCATCAATTTGGCTTTATTGGAAGGATAATTTTATGCCATTAATGTTTAAATATGATTTCGGGCATGTGGCCGCCGCGGCTGGCTCGAATATAGCCAATTCTACAGGTCCATTTTTCAACCACTTTTTCGAGCATATGGGGCCGTATGTTGGCAATAACGCCACGAATGTTGGCTTCCAAGTCCCCTAATTGCCTAAGCGGCAATTGTTTCTTCGGTGCGCACTGTTCGACGTCTCTGCGGATGCGTATTATCACATAGAGTAAACGTAGTGCGAAAACGATCCATGGTTAACCGAATTATGCTCTGGTGGACGATTATGTCGACCATAAAATGGACGGAGCTTGCGGTGAACTTCGCGAACTGAACCATTACTTTCGAAATAAATTTGCACGATTTGCAAGCGTTGTTCTTTTGTCAACCTGTTCATGATGAAATGGCAAACCAAACTAAATATTAATCACTTGACAGCTGACACAATGGCCGCCAGTTAAACAAGTGATGCCAACTTAAAGTTCTATACCCCAATAAAAAAACACCCTTTATAATAGGCATGATTTTTAATTTTGCTACATGATCATGTGATTATTTGTATTTGGTGAAAAATCGGGATATATGAATTGTAAAAGCGGGATGTTGCCGGAAAAAAGAGATTTCATGATAATTGAACCAATAGGAAACCAAAAAATAAAGAATCTAATCTATTTTTATACCCTCCACCTGCAAGATGGGGGTATACTAACTTTATCTTTCCGTTTGTAACAGCTTGAAATATCGACCTATATCGAGTATAAGTATATCGAGGGCTTATATACATATGTGGCTATGAACAAATATACAACTTTTCAGGAGAGCGAAAAAACTGATTTACTCCTTAATTTTAAGAGTAATAATGAATCATTCTTCCACAGATTAATCTAAAAAGGATAATTAAAGATTAAAAAGTTTTCGAAATTTCCTATTATTCGCGTTTTTATGGTTCATAGCCACTTTTGCACGTTTAAAATTGAGCACTATGAATTTTGAAATAAACACATAGCCATTAATGTTCAAATATATAAATATGATTTATTGTAAACGCGATAAAATTTTTTATGAAATGTTGACAATGTTGTGCAGAAAACGCATTTTCTGGAATGTACACAACGAATTTAACGATTCCAGCTTCATCCGTCAGATTGGTACCATTTTTATCCCTTTTTCCAATTTTTTTACAAAAGGTGGATATTACGGTAGGGCACGGTAAACCTAAAAATTCAAATTTGATATTTTTGGAAAATTTTCATTTTCGCGGGAAATATGGCTTAAATGATTTTCACACATGACATCTTTGTTTTATGATTTTCTCGCGATCTAGCCAACGGATCCGACTGAATTTTTATTTGTGTATTAAGAATCATATAGTGAAATTCGATTTTTTCCACTGTTCCATTAAAATGATCAGAATTTCGATATTATAAACAAAAACACGTAAAAAAATCAGTTTATATACCCTGCAACCATTCGCCGAATAGTAACGTCTGGTACAAAAAACCCACTTACGCCCGCCACGGAAATAAAAAAACAATGTCTGCCCATCTTTGAGAGTTCAAAATGTTCGTAGAATACTAAGAAAACATAATCTGTAAGCCAGAAGTCCGAGAAAAGTCCCACTTAAAAATAAAAGACATGTCACAAAAAATTGCAATTCGCAAAAACACACCTGCAGTAGCCAACCAAAAAGTGGGTGCACGTTTTATGGTCAGTTGAATCAAAAATTGTTTTATATGGTGGAACAATCCCTCGACAGTTTGTAAGACGTCCACAGAACACGGAATACATCACCATGTATACTACCAAAACTGTCAAATAGGGAGGATCAAGCATAATGGCTTGGGCTTGTTTTTCATATTATGGAGTTAGGTCAATACATTGGCCAGAACTACTATGGACTCTGTCCAGTACATCAATATACTGTCTAATATTATGCTTACATATGCAGAATATGAAATGCCACTTAAATGAGTCTTCTAGCAGGTCAATTATCCCGAAAACACCAGCCGACTTGCAAAAAAGTGGTTTGAAGTCAATAATATCGATGTTATGGAATGGTTCGGGCAGACACCGCATCTCAATATAATCAAAAATTTTAAGTGTGATGACTAAAATGAGATCTCACTAGCAATACTGAAAGACAATAACGAAATTTGACACGAAATTATAGAGGCATGGTCCAGAATACCGCATGAAAGGTGCAAAATACTAGTTGACTCCAAGAAACGACGTCATATAGCAATATTAAGCTATAAAGTCAGTACAACTAAGTGTTAAATTTAAGAAAATATCGTTATTTAAGTAATTATTCAAAAAAGTTTTCAATTAAAGTGAATTAAAACAAAATATTTTTAGTTTTTATTAGCGCTGCTATTTTTTTGACTGGTCTCATTTTTGACATAAATGGTTCTAAAGGCTTAATCTCAAAATTACAAAAACTTAATTTTTTATTTAAAGCCATATTAAGAATTGCACAATACCACCTTTCAATCGCCTTTTAGGATTTTCGAAGTAAAACTGATATTTTGCTTTGTCGACATTTTTTTATCTCGTCGCTGCTGTTTAACTTTCTTCATCCAGGATTCTGAAACTTTTCTGACACAAATATTCCGAATGAAGTCAGCACTCATATGCTATAATATATATATTTTGATATTCTCAATATGATAAAAAGTTACGCGGGTTTTTCTAGAGATACTTTTCACAATTTTTTGATGCAATTCGATGGTACGATATACCCTAAATCTATAAAAATGCAGAAAAAGGTTTTAAACAAAATCATTGTAGCGAATTACAACCTTCGGTTATATGTTGCTCCAATGTTGAACTACTTTATTGCTATTATTTTTTGTGTTTATAGCCATTTTTGCAGTCACAAAATAACGTGTGATAGCCAAATCAGAAAAAGTTGAAAACAGTGGCTTAAGAAAAAAATGTTCTTCTCCAAATTTACATGACAGATGACATCCAAATCCGAGAATAGTTTGGCATTAAAAACTCATTTTCGAGAAAATGGTTCATAGCCACTTTTGAATATAAGCCCTCGATATATATTCTTGAGCGTCATAAAATTCTAATGCGACCTAGACATGTTCGTCCATCCATCTGTTGAAAGCACGCTAGCGTCTAAACGAAAGGAGGTAGGACGTATACATTTTACATAAATGCGTCTTATAGTCGTAGATCGGTTGGGATTGAAACTGCACGAAATCGGCCCAAAGGGAAAATTTTTTCCCTCACAAGGAGTGAAAATAACCATAATAACACCTAATATTTTAGAGTATTTCAGCATGTTTTTTAATATGTCTGCTTGTACATACTTGATATTGGGTATGCGCATTCCCCCACCATAAAGAGATTTGTATTCGTAGGGGGCGAAATGGGGCAAAAAAGGGATAAAAATGGTACATATTAAACAACAACAGCTAGAAACACGAACTTCGGTATGCACATTCCTCTAATTGAGTAGATACATAATAACAAAGTATTTTTCCCAAATTCGTACTTTTAAGGGGTAAAATGGGAATAGAGGGATAAAAATGGTACCAACCAAACGACTGCACCTACACTAATGAAATTCGGTGTATACTTACCTCTGATTGCATGGACACGTAGAGTAAACGAATTTTTCGAAATTCGTACTTTTTGGGGTTAAAGTGGAAAAAGGGCATAAAAATAGTACCAACCAAAAGACCCTAGAGTCATGAAATTCGGAGTATACATTCCTCTGACTGCGTAGACACAAAAAATAGAAGATTATTTCCAAATTCGTACTTTCAAGGAATAAAATTGGTACAGAGGGATAAAAATAGTACCAACTAAACGACTACAGCTAGTATGATGAAATTCGGTGTTTACATTCCTCTAATTGCTTAGACACGTAAACTAAAGAGGTTTTAGCAAATCATACTCTTAAGGGGTAAAATAGGAAAAAGGGAATAAAAATGGTACTAATCAAATGGCCTCAGCTAGAATCATGGAATTTGTTGAATACATTCCTTTGACTGCATGACACGCAATGTAAAAAGATTTTTCCAAAATCGACAACAATTGGTTAAATCATGAAGTTAGGTTTTTTTGCAATATGTAGGTGAGATAATGGATTTTCAAAATTTGTACTTTTGTAATTAAAATAGAATGCAAATACAACCAACTGACCCATTATCTACCAATATTTGTGGTATCTAAGCTTTTTTTGAAAATATTAATATATCGATCATTCCATGTCAAACCGAACACTTTTTTACATCACCATTTCCGATTTCGTTGAAACTTTGTATGATAACTAAACTTTATAAAATATTTGATTCGTAGAAGACGAAAAATAAACCGAATTTTTTTCCAAAATATATGACCAATTGAAAATTGCGAAAATCAAGAAAAACGTGCCGAGGTATGAACATTGAAAATGGCGTAGTGAGAAAACGCGTGGGCACAATTCAAAGAATGATAGCTTATTTAAAAGGTAATTACAATTACTTTTCGCCGGCTTTCGCTTGGCTATTGACTGCTACCGACAACAATTTTGTGTATTTCTGACTTTTCTTCTTCTTTTGTATTTTTCACTATGAAAACACAAACCTAAAAATTCAGAAAAAATATAGGCATATATGTATGTACCAAAGTTCATAACAATCTGATGGGATGAATATTCCAAATTTTTTTTGGATTGCTTTTCTGTAATTTTTTGTTAGGAAATTTTAAGATTTACAATTCATCGAAAAAAATTGAACCACCCTAATAAATTTATCATAAATATACTGCGACTAGCACACGACCAAGTGTATACATGGTGAGTACCCTACAGTACGACGGGAATAAATTGAAGGTTTGCCATAGACAAATAAATACTCTAGATGGTGGAGCTTGAGGCTAACCAATTTGGTGTCTCGCTCCAAAAATTGCTTGAAATATAAACATTTTGCCCCGAGGCAACGACAAATTTGGATTTTTTATGTTTTACACTGTTTACAACCAATTTGTCGAAGAGTTGTGTATAACATTTTCTGATGTATTTTAGTTTCCTAAACTTGAAATAGGTATTATTATTTTATTTTTATGGATACGTTTTCTTTTAATTTTTATAAAAAATCTAATCCATTGAGACAAAATAATTAAAAAAATAATTGCACACATATTTTGAAATAGCGCGAAGAAAGGCCTTAGTTTAAATTAATCAATATCGCATCTACTAAAATTTACTCCTCCGAATCGATATTGATTGTGTTTTGTCGCTCAGAGGTGTAGGGCATTCCGGTGGTCCGGCAACATGTGTAAACATAAAAGCAAATAATATGTATTATATGCATAAAAAGTTATATGCATACGTTTGTATATTTTAGAAAAAAAAAAGAAAACATTATTCATTTTTATTACTCTCATGTGTTGGCACATAAATTCAATTTAGAGATAGTCCCGGCGAAAAATATGGCAGCAGATTAGCACCGAACATAGAAAACAACACTCGCCGTTAACAACGGCCAGTTGCTACGATAATCGGATGTTCGCCAATATACGGAGAGGAGGAATACTTTTTGGAACGGTTGCTGTGGGTCAGATGTGAATATTGCGAATTTTAATTTTGAAATTGGTAGTAGTTTGTTAACAATAAACATTTGGGTCAATAATAAGAGGAAGACTAGGAAATATTCATGGGTCATGTCTTTGTTGGTGAAAACCAAAAATTAAAATTACAATTAATGTAAAAACTTTAAAAATCTAACGGGGAGATAGCATACACCTTCTATATTTAGGCGACCTTCTATCTAAGGCGACTCAATTAACACATCTTTATGACAAATATCTCGTGAAACTTTCAAGCAAATAACACTGTGCAACAATCTAAAAACTCTGGGGAATGAAAGTATTTTTCAGGTAGGTATTGTCGAACAGGAATCTCTATTTGAAAAAAAAAATTGCCAGACGCTATAAAAATCTTGAGTTTCGGTAAAAACCAAATAAAAATACTTAAAATTCACAAAAATAATACAAACTATGAAAATATTACTAGATTTCCCACTTTTTCCCAAAAAATACCCGAATTCCCAAAGTGGGGAAAATGTGTTCCAAAATTGGGATTTTTATTAACATGAATTTTAAGTATTTTATTGCAATTCTACTGCAATTCGTAAAATAATGAGAGATTTGAACTGAAATGACCAAAACTTTTCTTTTTTAATATTTTTGCTTTTTGAAGTACTTTTCGCAATGTTTTTCTATACAAATTTTTATTTTCTAAATTAAAACTTTATTTTTAATTGTTTGTACTCTTCGATTTTCTTGACATCTTTTTATTTGAACATGTATTTATTCTGTAAATTTTGAGCCTTGGTTGAAAGTGGGCCTATAATAATTACTATGTTTTTTTAATTTTTTGAAAATTTGGGAAAATAAAACTAATTCTCTAATCTCCACTGTATGCTTTATCTCTTCAGCTATTTTGAGTTGATATTTACAAATTCTTATCTTTGACATAAAGTAATATATCGCTTTAACTCATGGTCAAACAGTGCCTTCATGAAAACTTAAGAATACTATACTATCTCAACAGCTGAAGAGGTAAAGCATACAGTGGAGTTTAAAGAATTCGTTTTTTCCAAATTTTCAAAAAATTAAAAAATATAATAATTACTATGTTTTGTAATTTATTGATAATTATATAGGCCCACTTTCAACCAAGGCTCAAAATTTACTGAAAAAATTCATGTTTAAATATTTTTTTTTTTTCGAAAAATCGAAGAGTAAAAAATAAAGTTTAAATTTAAAAATAAAAATTTGTATAGAAAAACATTGTGAATATTCAACATTTTTTATGAAAAATACTTCGAAAAACAAAAATATTAAAAAAAGAAAACTAATTCGGACCATTTTTGAAGAAGTTATGAACAAAAGACAGAGAAAACAACTTATATTTAGCGTTTTTTAAAAGCTATATTTTTTAAAGAGTAATCAGAAAAAACTCAAAGTATACCAGGAGGTGTTTTTTAATGGATACCAAAAAATACAGGAAAATGGAGGAAATCAAAAATATTTTTTTCAACTGTCCGATTTGTCGTGGAATGCCCCATATATAAGGGCAGGATAATTTGTGTGGAAGGTACTAGTTACATATAAAACAAGTGTATAAACATGATAAAATATCAAGTCATAGTGGATGCCATGCACCATTATTAGGGTTTGCATTTTCCCGTACATTTTATTTCCCGGGAAACGGGAATTATTTTTTCAATTACCCGAGATCCCGGGACAGCACGGGAAATTGTCAACATATCGTTTCCGTGAGTTATGATTATTTTTTCCAATGAAACATTCACATTTTATTAAGGTGACATGTGTGTTTTTTACTTGGTGGGGATAATAAATGTCGAAATCATGATCGTGGTAGTCTGCAGCCAAGTAATAAATGTCACCATGCCATTTGTAAATAAATTTGCATTCTATTAAATATAGAAGCAAAATGGTCTTGAGCCAGGACAATATCCCAGTTCAAATCATACTAAAAATTCACAAAAATAATACAAACTATGAAAATATTACTAGATTTCCCACATTTTCCCCAAAAAATACCCGAATTCCCAAAGTGGAGAAAATGTGTTCCAAAATTGGGATTTTTATTAACATGATCACCATGCTTTTTTGCAATTTTTATTTATTTTGATGAATTTTAAGTATTTTTATTGGACTTCAATTCGTAAAATAATGAGAGATTTGAACTGGAATGACCAAAACTTATATTTTTGCAAAAATTTGGTATTTATAACAACTTCAATAACTCAGTCAATTATCGACGGATTTTTTAAGACAAAGCGTCGTTTTACACCTTGCTAAAAGTGTTACTTAAATAAGTTCACTTGTGGTAAGGTTACCAAATAAAATAATGTGCAAAAACATTGCCTAATTTGATCAAGTAAGTAAGCTTCAGTCGACTAAACCAATTTATATATGGGGCATTCCACGACAAAATATTTCTGATTTCCTCCATTTTTTATATTTGTATAGAAAAACATTGTGAATATTTTTTTCAATATTTTTTCAGAAAAGTACTTCAAAAAACAAATATTTTGAAAAGAGAATATCTAATTTGGACCATTATTGAAGCAAAAGACTGAAAAAGAACATCCATTTAGCAATTTTTAAAAAAACCTATATCTTTTTAACGAGTAATCAGAAAAAAACTCAAAGTATACCAGGAGGTGTTTTTAAATGGGTACTTAAATTGGAATTGTTTGTTTAGAATACATATGTTTCAATATTCTATTCGTATTCATATTCAGAATTGTTCTCATTTTATTGAAACATATGTATTTTAAACAAACAATTCCGTCGATTTCTGGGCAATCTCACACTAGAGGACAGTTTTTTTGATTTAGCAGTTTTTTGCATAGAAATTTGTATCAGGAATTGATACACCGGCAAGTGCAGAGGGGCTAACGCATTCCCGAAGGTTTGCCAGACATGCATTTTTTTATTTCTACAATTTCAGGAAGCGACTATAAAAGATTCGGCAATTTGACTTATAGGGAGGTGGTGGATATCACTAGTTTTTTCGACCTTAACAATTGCAGGGGGGCCAAAACCAACCCCGAAGGTTGGCCAGACATGAATTTTTCTTCTTCTTATAATGTAAGGAATTGACCATAAAAAATTGGCAGTTATACTTATAGGAAAGTGATGGAAATAACACTATTTTTATTCGACCTTAAAAGGTGCAGTGGGGCCAAAGCCGCCTTCGAAGGTTTGCCAGACATGGATTTTCTTTCTTTGTACAATGGAAGGAAATTACCATAAAGGTTTTTTACTTATAGTTTAAGGATATTCGTTGCTGGCCCCGGACTCTTTAAGCCTGTCTGGCGCGCAGTTTCCACCCCCCAGACTGGTCTGGCTGGTTGGTTGATAACTCGTAGGTGTAAGAGCTTTCTAAGTAATCAAATACCAGCCATGATAAAATATTGTAAATATCACTACCCTTTTCGACCTTAAAAACACTACCTTTTTACCTTAAAAATTGCAGGGGACCAAAGCCACCCCCGTAGACCTGCCAGACAAGCATATTTTTTCTTTTCATAATGTAAGGAGGTGACCATAAAAGTTTTGACTGTTTTACTTATAGGGAAGTGGTAGAAATATCACTATTTCCATTCGACCTTAAAGGGTGCAGGGGGGCCAAATCCATTCCCGAAAGATTGCCAGACATGGATTTTTTTTCTTCTCATAATGCAAGGAAGTGGCCATAAAAGTTTGGGCCGTTTTACTTATAGCGTAAAGAAATTCGTTGTTGGCCCCAGACTTTGACCCTGTCTGGCACGCACTTTCCACCCCCTGATTGGTGTGGCTGCTTGGTTGGTAACTCGCTGGGGTAAGAGCTTTCATGCCAGTCATGATAAAATGGTGTAAATGCCACCCATTTTTTGCGACCTTAAAAGTCGGAAGGGGGCCAAAGCCACCCCGAAGGTTTGCCAGACATGCATTTTTTTCTTTCCAGAAATAAAGGAACATATTCTAAATGTTTAAGCCGTGATACTTATAGTGTAACCAAACACTTTGCTGGCTCCCGCACTAGTACTAAAAAAATATAAAAAATGGAGGAAATCAAAACTATTTTTTCAACTGTCCTATATGTCATGGAATGCCCCATATATAAGGGCAGGATAATTTATGTGGAAGGTGCTAGGAGGTTCGTTTCACACATTTCGTCTACATTTATAAAATAATTGTATAAACATGATCAAATATCAAGTCATAGGTGATGCCATGTACCAGCATAGAATCCTCCATTAATATTACCTAAGATAGGGACAATTGTGTGAGAAGTACAAGAAGTGGTGTGGTTAAAGGTTTAATGTGATTATAAAAATATTTTCAAATATCAAATTTCAAATGATTTGGACTACCCGCATGGAAGTTATATCGGTTTTATTGTAAACAAGGATTTGCCACATTGTGTGGGAGGTACCAGAAGGGGTGTGGCAATATTGGCCATATTCCATGCGAATGTAACTTCTATAAAAGCATTGGCAAATATGAAATTTCACAGTATTCCGATCATATGTATAGAAGTTATAACAGCTTTACTTTTACGCAGTTTAGGGTGATTTGTGTGGGAGGTACTAGAAGGGGGCGTGGCAAAACGCGCCATACTTAGTACACTTACAGAGAAAACATTCTCAAATACCAAAGTATAGCTGATTCAGAATATCCCTGTTTCATTCCTTTTAATTTAACATAGGAATATAGGTCATTTGTGTGGGAGGTACCAGAAGGGGCGTGGCAATTTTGCCCATCTTCGAACTTAAACTAAGTTTGGGAAAAATATTACCATGTGCAAAGTTTGAATTGATTCCTAAACTCCTTTCGAGATTTATTGTGTACACCAGCCAGACGTATGGACGGACGGACGGTCATGGCTCAAACTTCTTAAAAAGTCGTGAAACGGATTTGGACCAAATATAATTAGATTCTTAAGTCACCTCTTCAATACGTTACACTTTTTTCTGTCCCAAATGTTATATAAAAAAATATATAAATATATATTATAAAATTTATTTATTTAGTTGTTCGTGACACATGTAATTTTTATACAATTTAGGACCAGGCACTCGCGTTGATTTGTATTGATTAGTAGAAGTGGTTATGGGCGATTTAAACAAATATAATTTAGCTAAATGAAAAATGTGTTGCAAATTTCAAGCTCCTCGTTCTACTACTTTTGCATACAAATTCATGGATTTTGATAAACTCGATTTTTTCTATCCCCTAAAACAACATTTTCTCACCAAAAAAACCAAACGAAAACAATTTGCGCTCCAACCTTTAACATTTTTGCAGTTGAATTGAATGCTGCGTTCCTAGATTTAGCCAATTATGAGTGGGAGAGTAGTATGCCATGACCTCAATGCCATTTCCTTGAGTGTGTGGGTGTTGTGCATGCATTCGAGCATTTAGTGCATATCTACTGCCACCTACACTCTTGTGAAATGAGAGCAAAAATGCCATCCATAAACGCTGTTATTGTTTCGAAATCTTCTGCGACTATTGTTTAAGTGGAAGTGAAGTTTTCGCGTTTTTTTTTTCGCTGCTAGGTTTTTAATTTATTAACAAATGTTCTTGTGTAGGCTTTTTGGCCAATCTCTTAATCCTTAACAAAAATCCAAAGTAATAATAAAATCCTTTCAAGCTGTTCCGCCATTTCAAAAGCGATTAAAAAGTTTTGTTTTTAAACACACCAACGCTTGTACGCACACACTCATACACAGCACACACACACTCACGCCCACAAACACACAAAAAGCTGCTGTTTCATTTCACATTCAACAAAGTGCAGAACAGTGGTTGGAAACCACTGATATTTTTGTAAAAAGTGTAACAAACACATTTTACAATTAGTTCTGAATTTTGGAATATTACTCACATGCTTTAAAATGATAGCTTGGGGAAAATGTAGTAAAACAATTAATGATGGGACAATTGATGATGGGACAGGATATCAAATCTTTAGCTTCACATTTTTTCTAAATGAAAAGGCTCAGACCATTATTGAGAAATCTTCGTTTTGTACACTTCTTTGAACTTCAACATAAATTTGAAGTATATTTGTTGAGTACACACTTGCCTGTAATTTATAAAATAAATTGACGCTTTTTCTAATATCTTTATTAGAGTCTGAGTATGTACATTAGGCTGAGTCGCGGCCCATACCAAAACGGAAAAACAATTTCCAGTCATCCCACGAAAATAATGTTTGGACCGTTTAATGAAATTAATTATTAATTAATTATTTCGTTCGTAGAACAAGCCGTCTGTAAGCTAAACGCTCCTAAAAATCTTGTTTCTCCCGTGTAATTATTATTTTGCAAATGAAGTCAGTGTCGCCATTTTTCATTAATTTCATCATTTCGACATCGTTTGAAAGGTATTGAGTCCTTCTGTTTATTTTTTATAACACCGTTTATGTTGGTTTTTTAATTGGCTGGTACCATTTTTATCCCTATGATCTAAGGAATAGAATCAACTTTTTGACTTTTCGTACCCTGCGAAAAGAAAGCACCCAATGAAGTGAAATAGATGTTCATCTTGTGATTCGGAAGTAGTGAAAATTGGGATCTTCACCAATGAATTTAACACGGAGTTGTCATAGGAGGGATGTCCTCTATTTTGAGAGACTTAAAAGTTATTTTAAAGTGTTGCAAAGGAAACACTTTTCACTAGTTCTAATAAATTTTTCGACGAAATTTCAAAATCAATTTATAAATAAAAAACACCGATAAACATTCGTAATGTTTATCGGTGTTTTAAAAATTCAGTCGCTACCTGGGGTAGTACAGCGGATCTTCTGGTTGCTACTGCGGCACTCTAGCCATCTTAGCTATCCTCTGTTGTGAGTGGTGAATAACTAAAGCAAATCATTTTTATCAAAATATTTATTTAGTTTGAATTAATTAATTGATTTAATATATAACGAAAATTAATATTAAATTAGCATTAAATAAATTCTGATATTATGTATTTTTAATAATTAATACAAAATGACAGGGTCGAAATCACGATAGTGGTAGTCTGCATCCAAGTAATAAATGCCACCATGCCATTTGTAAATAAATTTGCATTCTATAAATATAGATGCAAAATGGTCTTAAGACAGGACAATATTCCACTTTAAATCAAATATTGATTACAGACCAAAAAATACAAACGAAGAAACTAAAAAAAATTAAATATTTGAAGTACATTAATGAACCAATAAATTTGTATCTTTTAAGCAAAAATTTTTAAAGTGTTCAAATTATACAAATGTAAACATTGTTTATTTATAAAAGTAAAAAAAAAATATTTCACGAACCACGATTCGAACCCGAGACCTTCTGGGTGCAAAGCGGACACCTTACCTCTGTGACGCCATACTAAAAAGTCGTTCCCATCCACTTGTGGAGATGATATTCGTACAATGTTACATATTATCGACTTCTTTGGAAGTTATTTAAAAAAACTTCCTCAAAAGCGGGAAAATGCACATTTGGATTTTAATATGCGATTACAATGTGCTTCCTATGGAAGTAATGAGACACAATGCCGTTAAAGACAATTTAAGTGACAATGTCGGGGGAAACATATTTCCAAAATTCGTTGATGAATCGCTAACGACAATTTAATCTGCGACGATTTTGCCAACTGCTAACGGTTGAAATTCCATATCAACTATACTTTCACTAAAAGTATTCTCTCTTTTTGTGATATTTCGTTGGCAAGTCTCAGTAAGATGTAACCATTTTTGCTATTTAAATAAGGTTGGTATTTGTAGGCAGACATTTTCATTTTATCGAGTAGCCAGGTTCCCAGGGTATGGATATTTGTAGAGGTCAAGACTGCAACCCTTTCAAAAAGGGAAAATTAGTATAAAACCATAGTAGATTTAGTATTCAGAAAAAAACTTTAATAAGAACAGCTATTCATTTACTAATGCGAAGAACGACAGATCAAAAGAATTTCAAAAATCTCGTATTTTAAAACAAATGAGGTGCATATGTTTTGTCCTCACCAATTTTTATATTTATCGATAAAAATGCCGATAGCAAAGGAATTTTAACATAATATGTGCATTTTGTTAATTATTTGAAATCTCAATGCCGTATTACTAAAGAGTGATTTTTTTGAGGTTAGGATTTTCATGCATTAGTATTTGACAGATCACGTGGGATTTCAGACATGGTGTCAAAGAGAAAGATGCTCAGTATGCTTTGACATTTCATCATGAATCGTCTTACAAACGAACAACGCTTGCAAATTATTGAATTTTATTATCAAAATGCGTGCTCTGTTAAGAAAGTTCATTGCGCGCTTCCATTTTATGGTCAGTTTAATCGACCCACTGAAGCGGCTATTCGGGCTATTGTGACTAAATTTCGCACCAAATTTACATTGTTGGACATTAAACCACCAACACGCTTACGTAGAGTGCGAACTGAAGAAAATATCGCAGCTGTATCGGCCAGTGTTAATGATGACCACCATTTTTCGATTCGTCGCCGTTCGCACCAATTGGGTCTCTGTTACTCAAAAACGTGGAAATGCCAAAATTGGACTAAGCGGATGGACCATCTAAGACGCAGCCGCGGTCAACATTTAAATGAAATTATCTTCAAAAAGTAAATGTCATGGACCAATCTAACGTTTCAAATAAAGAACCGATGAGATTTTGCAAATTTTATGCGTTTTTTTTAAAAAAAAAGTTATCAAGCTCTTAAAAAATCACCCTTTAATTATTAAAACATCATTGTTTTCTTTGTGATTCAAATTTAGAAACTTACATAGCCTATTAAAGTAAGTCACCCTTAGTTGCATACTAAGTGCATAAATATCCACTGTATATACAGGTTTTTCCAACAAGAGGTGTTATTTTGGTATTTAAAAAAAAATGTCATTTTTTGATATAAATGATCTGATGTTTATTTCATAATAAAAAGGAAGGTAATCCGTTAATAATGAAAAACAACATCAGCCAAATGGCCACCACGACCACGCTTACAGGACCATAACCTTTTCATGAAATTTTCCATAACCAAATCGCAAAGTGGCTGCCCTATGTCCTCGAAAGCCTCACGAATTCTATCTTTGAGGTCTTGAATCGACACTGAGCTGTTGGCGTAGACCTTATCTTTCACGTGGCCCCAAAGGAACAAGTCGCACGGTGTTAAATCACAAGATCTCGGTGGCCAATTGTGATCATCTCTTCGAGAGATAACACGGTCCGGAAACTTTTCCCGTAAAAGAGCAATGGTTTCGTTGCCTCTCGATAGCGCAATCCATTCCCCTTAACCTCAAAAAGTAAGGTCCACTGACCCCTTCGGACCATAAACCGCACCAAACAGTCACACTACGAGGATGGAGAGGATTCTCAACAATAACTCTTGGGTTTGTCGAGCCCCAGATGCGACAATTTTGCTTGTTGACGTAGCCACCGAGGTGGAAATGGGCCTCATCAGTCAATATGATTTTTCGATGGAATTCCGGATCATTTTCATTCATAATTTTTAATCATTTCAATGCGTTGTTGAAGCATCTATCGTTCAATTTTTAGTACTGGCATAGTTTCTACTTGTCAAATGTCAAAGAATAAAAGCTTCAAAAGTGACAGGGTGATTCAAAATAACACCTCTTGTTGGAAAACCCTGTAAGTATCTCTTTTAATTTCTTTGTAATAAAATATTTTGTGTTTTCTTTCATTCTTGGTAAGGAAATATTAATTGTGCGAATTAAAATAAAATATTTTTTTATTATTTTTTTTTTTCAATTTTGAGAAGAATGAAAGTGGCCTAAGTCGATGCATCCTCTGAAAGTAATGGTTCCCGTAAAGGTACCTACGTTATCGATTTTTTATATAAGTTCGATATAATAGTAGGATATTCTAAGAAAATAATGTTGTGCTTCGGTGGAAAAATATTTTTTAATTGACTCAAACATAAACCATTACTATTTTTTTGTGTGCTTCTACAGCTAAAGATTACAAGGATATCTCCTGGTTGACTATCTCGGGATAGTTTCAAATGTTTAGATCAGATTTGGGGAATTATAAAAAAAGAAACAAATTTTATTTTGACAGAAGTCACGTTGTAGCGTAAGTACCAGGAACACCATCGTGAAACTTATGGAGCGCCTTACTGACACCATTAGTTATTAATAAAATTTATTAGTTTAGTTTATAAAAAAATTTTTATAAATGAGAAAAATGTTTTAAAAAATATTTGTTAAGATTTGACAATTTTCTGTACAACTAGAAGAAATTTCCTACAAATGAGAAAGAAAATTATGTTTGTATTTCATATCAAAAAAAATTTTTTTTAAAGTTACCTTATGACAAAAAAACTTTATTTTCGAACCTAATGTCTACAATTAATTTCGAGTTTTTTTTAATCGGGAAATCATCTTTATTTCTCATATAAAAAAGTGCATAATGGGAAAAGTCCTTTAAGATCGTAGTGAAAAGCCAAAATGTGTGTTTGATCGCTTCACATGAAATTATTCATTCAAAAAATCTTAAGTCAATAAAAATTTAAATCAAACAACACAAAAATTGCGAACAAATTACGGTTAAGTCATAAAATTTTGGCGTCCTTGACTCCCATTTTGCTAAATTCCTGTTGTTTGAAATTCCAGTTTCCGTATTGAGGATACTTAAAATAGATCCTTGTCTCGCTTTGCTCATTAGTTCTCTTCGACTCAACACTGACATATGCTATCAGATCATAGAGTCAAAAGGACAGCTTGGCTCTCTGAAAATTTTATAGCGAGTAGTATAGTATAGGGGAGATTATTCCGCCACTATTTTAATATTTTGTCTCCTCTTTAATACCCATCGTTGCTGTAATAATTCTGCAGTTCAACAAATTATACAGTTTTTGGGTGCGGGCATTGTTGAATGTCGATGTTCCAAAGACAGCATTACTTTCAAAACACATGACTTCGGAACACTGTCTTCTACAGGCATTGTTTTTTGCCACTTGTATTGTTACAGCTGCCACTGTTACTACCATGACTGCTGTTGCTGCCACTGCCACTGCTGCGGTTTGACTTTAAAACTTATTTCACGACTTGTCCTCCATTGAAATGGCGGTGAATGTTTGTACGCCCGCCCCCTACAGAATGTCACAGTGACAACATGAGCGACGTCGACGTAACGATGACGACGACAATGAACAATGAATGAACGAACGACGAATGAATGACTGAATTGAATGATATAAATTGAAAAAGGCTTGGATGGAAGATGGTGGCAGGAGCCTGTTCCACGCACACCGACTCAGTCACTCAACGGCCGCCATGTTCCAATGCGAATGGTGGAACTGTAACAATAAAACCATTAATCTCAAATAAAAACGAAGCGAAAATAATTCCACGCCGAACAGAAAACATTTGAGCAGACACATTGACACATCCGACAATAAAAACGTTTTCTGGGTTCCATTATTTTCCTCCCGGTTGTCGCCGTCTGTGCCCTCCTGCCACCACCCGATGCCGTGGAACGTTGGAACAAGCAGCAACCACACTGAAAGCAGCTGCGCGGCATTGTCTAACATTGGTTTCAAATAATTTCAGCCACAATATCCTGCCACTGGAGCACTGATGGCTGGGCTTTGTTGGCGCGGAGGACTTACATCTATTCATACACACACACACGCATTATCCTATTCTTGGAAAAAGTTGCAAAATAATTATTAAATACATTTAGTGGTCTTAGCACAAGTTTTGTGAAGGCAGTTGGCAAAAATTAAATAATATAAATTCTCAAAAAGCAAATAAAACACATACACGCACACAGTTGAAGACTTAGCGATAGAAGTACTAGTACTTGGTGGAGGAGCCGCCACGAGGACATGAGAAAGGATGGCTGGCTATGGATGACAGTCGTACTCGTTGTCGTCCTCATCGTCGTAGTGGTGGTAAACTACAGCTAAGTGAAGTGAAGATGGCTGAAAGAAGCGTAAACATTGTTTGAACTAAAATAATCTGAATTGTAGTGAAAAATACTTAGACAGAAGTTTGTCGTTGGCCTAAGATGAAAGGGTTACGCCAGGGAAAGATGATGGGAAAGTAACGTTTTGGGAAATTTCAGTTAGGGAATGTAAGATTATCCCAACAAAATATTGTAGGGCATTGTTTAGTTATCGTGGCGTATGTGTAATATTATTTATACATTCCTCATACGTCACCCTACAACTTAAGCTTCCTTTATAATGATCAAATATACATCGGCACCATGATAAGACATTTTTGGAATTCTCATACGGATTACTTTGGCCATCAGTTGGCAACTGATGAACAAAATTTCAAAAAACATGTAGAAGAAAAATTATAAATAATTTCATTTTTGAATAAACTAATTGGTACTGATAATTTATGTATATATATTATATCTACAGCTTTCTTTTGTTCGGTACTTGTAGCGGAATTTGACGTAGAATACTTTTTTCCTTCACACCAACCTTTGTGAGACATTGTAGTACCAAAAAAAGTACGAAATTAACTCATTAATGGATTTTAAGTTTTTGGTACATTCAGAGACTTATACTGCAATGTTATGGCAAATATTTTACACATTAAACTCCTGTTTTAGGGGTATTTTTAACATTTAACAAAAAGGGACCAAAAAGACCCCTAAGTTGAGGAGCTAGAGGGTTAAAATGTTTCACGCAGTGTTTTAAGTAATATTTCTGAGCACATCCGATACTTAAAATGTAAGGAACACAAGGTTTCCTATACTGAGTCATCATAATAATGCGCAAAGGGGGAATATTGACCTCCTCCATCATAATCTTTCAAAACCACATCTATCAGAATCCATTGTCATTTTTTGTGATCCAAAGTTTTTTCGTCTTTTAGGGGCAGAAGTAGTAGAATGTGAATGTGGACTCTCTTAGATCGATTTTTTGTTCTCTCTAAGTTCTGTAATCTTTTTATCAGCCGTCCGTCTCACCGTGGGGAAGTTGTTGCGAGATGTTGGGTAAAGTGAACTTGTTGTACACTCTCCTTCAAACTATATTTTTAATTTCAAAGTTGAAATTTTCCATAACCAAATCGCAAAGTGGGTGCCCTATGTCCTCGATAGCCTCACGAATTCTATATTTGAGGTCTTGAATCGACTCTGGGCTGTTGGCGTAGACCTTATCTTTCACGTGGCCCCAAAGGAACAAGTCGCACGGTGTTAAATCACAAGATCTCGGTGGCCAATTGTGATCACCTCTTCGAGAGATAACACGGTCCTGAAACTTTTCCCGTAAAAGAGCAATAGTTTCGTTGCTTGTGTGGCACGTAGCGCCGTTTTGTTTAAATTAAACGTTGTCCAGATCAATACCATCCAACTCCGACCATAAAAAATCATTAATCATCTCTCGTAATCTATTCACCGTAACTGTTGATCCAACCTCATTTTCGAAAAAGTAAGGTCCAATGACCCCGCCGCACCAAACAGTCACACGGAGGCTTCTCAACAATAACTCTTGGGTTTTCCGAGCCCCAGATGCGACAATTTTGGTTCTTGACGTTTTTCGATGGAATTCCGGATTATTTTCATTCATGAATTTTAATAATTTCAATGCGTTGTTGAAGCGTCTATCGTTCCATTTTTTTAGTACTGGTGTAGTTTCTATTAGCCATCCGTCTCACAGTGGGGAATTTGTTGCGAGATGTTGGGTAAAGTGAACTTGTTATACACCCTCCTTCAAACTATATATTTAATTTCAAAGTTGGACACAAGATGTGGTCCAAAGCATATAATTATTGAAGTCAAAACTGAAAGTGAAATTTAATTTAATTTATCGTATCAAAATCAATATTTTTGAACCGATTATTTGAAATTTGATACATATCATTTTTTGGTACTCTATATTTATGGTGCAAAAACTGAACAGATCGGTTTATACAGCGTTTTCCAGCAACTTAAAAAAAGATAAAAGACACATATGCCCTGGATTTATGCCAAAGGCTGATGGCGAGACTGGAAGAAAAAAGAGTAAAAACATTGAATACACTTTTGCTGTTTTTAAGTTCCGGAAAATTTCCGTAAAACGATGGCGTATTGAAATACTCATCAAAATCGGATACAAAGGAATTTGCAAATGAATTATACAAACGTCTTTTCCCCCAAAATTTCTGTAGAACCAGATTTAGACAATGGTTCAGATTCGAATGTAAGTTTTGACATCGAAGAGTTTTGTGATTTAATGTTAGATTTAAACCAAACAATAAACCACATCCAAAACCCCAAAATTGCTTGAAAAGGCGAAAGACAGGCGTCTTTATATGACAATTTGGCATTTTTTTTTTTTTGACAAAACAAAGAAAAAACTCAAAAGCTCAGTTACTTATATGATGCCTGGATGACTGTTAGCACTACATCAAGATTTAGCGAGCGTGTTTTTCTACGTCAAGCTTTATCAAAAACAAACAAAACAACGCGTACAAAATTATCGCTTGAATTGTATACTGGTATAGCGTTATTATTATAAGAAGGATTCTAAGTAAACTTTTTATTCAAGTTTTTCTTCGTAAAAAATGAATTATTTTATAGAATTGACTTTATTTTAAAATGATCTCAAACAAAAAAATGCTACTGAAGTTCCTTATTTAATGTACCTTTACTGAAAATGAACTGTATTTACTTTCGTAATAAAGAATTTTAATATTTTCGTACCTTGATTTAAAAAAACCGGTTTTGTAAAAAAAAACTATAACCGAAAACCGGGTTTTAAAAGAATTGAATTTGTATTAAAAAAACGGTTATAACCGGTTTTTAAAAAAACTATAACCGAACACCGGGTTTAAAAAAATTGAATTTTCGGCTAAACTGAAAACCTTATTTCTAAAATAACCGTTTTTTTTACACCTACTGATCAGGCCCATTTCCACCTCTTTGGCTACGTCAACAAGCAAAATTGTCGATCTGAGGCTCGGAAAACTCAAGAGTTATTGTTGAGAAGCCTCCGTGTGACTGTTTGGTGCGGTTTATGGTCCGGCGGGGTCATTGGACCTTATTTTTTCTAAAATGATGTCCGATCAACAGTTACGGTGAATGTATGGCGCTATAGAGAGATGATTAATGATTTTTTATAGTCGGAGTTGGATGGTATTGATCTGGACAACGTTTACTTTCAACAAGACGGCGCTACGTGCCACACAAGCAACGAAACCATTGCTCTTTTACGGAAAAAGTTTCTAGATCGTGTTATCTCTCGATGAGGTGATCACAATTGGCCACCGAGATCTTGTGATTTAACACCTTGCGACTTGTTCCTTTGGGGCCACGTGAAAGATAAGGTCTACGCCGTCGATTTAGGACCTCAAAGATAGAATTCGTGAGGCTATCGAGCACATAGGGCAGCCACTTTGCGATTTGGTTATGGAAAATTTCATGAAAAGGATATGGTCCAGTAAGCGTGGTCGTGGTGGCCATTTGGCTGATGTTGTTATTCATTATTAACGACATACCTTCCTCTTTATTATGAAATAAACATCCGATCAAACAATGACATTTTTCTTTGAATACCAAAATAACACCTCTTGTTGGAAAACCCTGTAACCCTATCGAGCACATAGGGCAGTCACTTTGCGATTTTGTTATGGAAAATTTCATGAAAAGGATATGGTCCTCTAAGCGTGGTCGTGGTGGCCATTTGGCTGATGTTGTTTTTCATTATTAACGACATACCTTCCTCTTTATTATGAAATAAACATCCGATCAAACAATGACATTTTTCTTTGAATACCAAAATAACACCTCTTGTTGGAAAATCCTGTATCATTTTCCGTTCAAAAGTCACGTTCTAAAAGTCCCAAAAAACTCTAGAGAGAATTCTTTTCAATGATCGCAAATTATTCTATTATTGTTAAAAAAATTTACCTCACCTAATACAGTGTTGGGCATAAATATTCCATGAAACTTTAATTTCTGTGTATCTCATAGTCTAGTTTTGACAGTGAGCATTGATTTGTTAAAAGTAAACTGTGAATAGGTGCCTTGTGTTTATTGCTTCCTTACAATATTGTTTTTCCTGTATAATTTTTATTTATTTCTTTATTTATCTTTTTAAAAATATATATCGATTCCCCGTCCTGTAAGATTGATTATCCTTTCTCGCTTTTTTTAATAAAATCACTCCTTTCTGGCATCCCCTTTCCTTTGCGTTTTTTGCTAAATAAACCAAAAGTTGTTGAAGAACAAAAAAAAAAAACCGCCAGCAAAACGACCGCCACGACCACCAACAACATGAACAACTAAAAAATGGCAAAATTTAATTAACGCACATACCAGTGTCGATTGTCGTTGTCATTTGTTGCTGTCATTTTTCTTTCAAAGTCGTTTTCTTTTCGCTATTATTCTCAGTCCTCTCCATCCATCTTTAGCCGTCTTTGCTAGCATTTGTTCATTTCTCTTCTCTGGCTTAAGTTATGCCATGAATTGTATTAAGTTTTTTTTCTACTACTACCACTACTACTGCTGCTTACAATGTTTGTATGTTGGTATGTCAGGGTGTGTGTGTGTGTGTGGCTGTAATGTAAGTGTGCGAGTGTGTGTATGCGTGTGCCCATGCATTGTTTGTCTTCATTTCCGTTAAGTGTTTTCTGTGAATTACACTTGGTTGGTGTCAATTTAGCGGGTTTTGTTCTGTGGTGGCGGCTTAGTTCCATGTGTTTATGTGTTAAAGACCTCTGTAACCTTAGTCTTAGTTGGCCTCTATGTTCTATGCACCAAGCGGGACAAAAGAACCTCAATTACCGGAGGTTCGGGAGTGATGTCATTGTGTGGGAAAATGTTTTGGCCTAGAGTTTACTTCTTATGGGCAAAAAATAGACTTACATAAAATACCTGGTATCTATATCTAGGAAGAAGATACTCAGGACTCTGTCAAAGAACATAAGAATCTGCGGTAGTGGTTCATATGGATAATATTGTTCCGGATATTTTAAAACATTTGGTAATTCGATGATTAACTTCATATCTAAAACAAGTAAAAACGGCGTTAAGTTCGGCCGGGCCAAACTTTATATACCCTATACCATGGATTGCATTCCACAGAGGTTGTCGGTTTTCGTAGAAGTTCAGTGATATTACAAGAAAATATAATTTGTTTAATACAGCCAAATCAAAATAAATACAAATATTAAAAAAATAATTTTTATAAATAAATGTAATATTTTAATTATTCCAAACCATTATTTATTTCAAATCAAAAAAAAATATTCTTATATTTATATTTTCAAAAAGCTTAAATACCATAAATATTGGTAGATAGTGGGTGCTACAGTTGGTTGTTTCCATTCTATTTTAATTTCAAAAGTACTAATTTTGAAAATCCATTATCAGACGTACATAATGTAAAATAACCTGACTTCATGATTCAACCAATTTTTGCCGTAAAAGAAAAATTACGAATTTGGAAAAAAACTTTTTATTTTGCGTGTCTATGCAGTCAGAGGAATGTATACAGCGAATTCCATGATTCCAGCTGCGCCCATTTGGTTGGTACCATTTTAACCCCCTTGACGTTTCTACGCAATTCGAATTTCATCATTCTAGCTGTAGTCGATTAGTTGGTACTATTTTTATCCCTTTGTACCATTGTATCCCTTGAAAGTACGAATTTCGAAAAATTCGTTTATTTTCCGTGTCTACGTAGTCAGAGGAATGTATACTCCGAATTGCATGACTCTAGCTGCGGTCATTTGGTTGGTACTATTTTTATCCCCTTTTTTCGTTTTAACCCCAAAAAGTACGAATTTTGAAAAATCCGTGTGTTTTACTTGTCTATGCAATCAGAGGAATGTATACACCGAATTTCATTATTCTAGGTACAGCCGTTCGGTTGGTACCATTTTTATCCCTCCGTACCCATTGTATCCCTTGAAAGTACGAATTTGGAAAAAAAACTTTTTATTTTTCATGTCTACGTAGTCAAAGGAATGTATACTTCGAATTTCATGACAATAGCTGCGGTCATTTTGTTGGTACTATTTTTATCCCCTTTTTCTATTTTGACCCCAAAAAGTACGAATTTGGAAAAATCTTTTTATTTTCCGTGTCTACACAGTCAGAGGAATGTATACTCCGAATTTCATGACTCTAGCTGCGGTGATTTGATTGGTACTATTTTTATCCCCTTTTTTCATTTTAACCCCAAAAAGTACGAATTTTGAAAAATCCGTGTGTTTTACTTGTCTATGCAATCAGAGGAATGTATACACCGAATTTCATTATTCTAGGTAAAGCCGTTTGGTTGGTACCATTTTTATCCCTCTATTCCCATTTTACCCATTAAAAGTACGAATTTGGAAAAAATACGTTTATATTATGTATCTACTCAATTAGAGGAATATACACACCGAATTTCGTGTTTCTAGCTGTTGTCGTTTATCCATTTGTCGTTTTACCATTTGTATCCCTTTTTTCCCCCATTTCACCCCCTACAAATAAGAATCACTTTATGGTGCACTTTTTTGCTGTAGGGGGAATGCGCATACCAAATATCAAGCAAATATAAACAGACAAATTCAAAAAACATGCTTAAATACGCTAAAATATTAGAGATTATTATGGGTATTTTTAGTCCTTGTGAGGGAAAAATTTTCCCTTTGGGCCGATTTCGCCCCATTTCAATCCCAACCGATCTACGACTATAAGACGCGTTTATGGGAAATTTGAACGTTCTAGCTCCTTTCGTTGAGATGCTAGCGTGCTTTCAACAGACGGACAGACGGACGGACGGACGGACATGGCTAGATCGTCTTAGAATTTTATGACGATCAAGAATATATATACTTTATAGGGTCTCAGGTCGATATTTCAAGGTGTTACAAACGGAATGACAAAGTTAGTATACCCCCATCCTGGAGGTGGAGGGTATAAAGACTTGTTGTAAACAACGATGTGGCTACTCCATTCCTCCGAAGCAACACTTTCTATTCTATAAGACGATGACATTCAGTATTATTGTCAAATACTTTGGTTACCCAAAGTTGGATGGGAAAAGAAAGCTTCAAATATAGATGGAACATAGACATTAGAGGTCTGAGGTGTTAGATAAAAGAGAAAAGTAAAGGTCCCAGTTAAATCTCATTTAAAATGCCGACTTCACGCAAACCACTTTCATGATAAAAAGTTGAGAAAATCTATATAACAAATATAATGGTAGCACGTTTTGCATACCGGTATGTATAGTTTATGTAAATGTGCATTAAAAGTGGGAATTCGTCAGGGTCACAACAACCATGTATAAAAACACTTCACTAACAGGGCCCAACCGGTGATTCTATGCCAAAATAACTTATTATACTGTGTTCCTTTAAGACTTATTCTACTATCTTGGCTTCTATAATGAACAATTATCCCGAAACCTTTTGGCAGACATCTTCAATATCAATGTTTCTTTTTAGAAATGACCTCAATATCATTAGTCCTTTTGGCAAAATTATTTCAGTATCATGACTTTTTTGAAAGACCTTTCATAATCCTGAGTTCATTTGGGAGAAATTCTCGGAATCATGACTTCTTTTGGAAAAAACTCAGTATCCCGAAAATATCTCTGACTTATTTTGGGTAGATATCTCAAATCCCAAATTGATTTGAGAAGAAACCTCAGAATTATGGCTTACTTTATAGAAATTCCGTGAAATCATGAATTCTGTAGGTTAAGTAATTCACTATGTTTTTTGGGAAGAACCTAAATATCCTAAGTTCATTTGGGAAATGACCACAGTATCAGTGTTCTTGTAGGAAAATCCTTTAATTGGATTTAATTTGAGAAATTCTGCAGTATCATGGCCTTTTTCGGAAGATAACTTAATATTCTGAGTAATAATCATTCTTTCGAGAAGATACCTCAGTAACCTTAGCTCATTTGGGTTCTTCTTTTCGGAGGAATTTCACTAAGATACCTCAGTATTCTGAGTTCATTTGTGAAAAGATTTCAGTATCATGGCCAAGCAGATACTTTTAAAAAGTCAGAAGATATACATCTATATAGGATGTCCTCAGTTATTTTTGGAAAAATCCTAAAATGATGACTTCTACGGGGTAAGTATCTCACTAGCATGTGTTACTTTGGGAATGGACGTAAATATCCTTAGTACATTTGGAAAAATTCCACAGCATTCTTTTAGGAGAAACCTATGTAGGGAATAGAACACAGTATCATCACTTCTTATAGAACAAGCAAGACAACGTCAGTCGACTAAACCGACTAATATATATCGCCAGTCTCAGAGGACATGTTTATATATATATATATATATATATTTTCCTGTGGTTCCTAGTTGGAACATAGGGCCATAGGACATGTTTATTGAAGGACATACATTTTGTCTAGCGCCGGAGTATGTTTGTGGGAGGTACTAGAAGTTTGTGCCAATTGGACCCAGCTTCCACATTTCTTAATAATTATAAAAGCATGAAACGGATTTGGTCCAAACACACTTAGGGTCTTAATTCACTCCTTCAATACGTTACACTTTCTGTCTGTCCCAAATGATATATACAAAGGCGTTGTATACACCGAATTTCATTACTCTTTGGTTGATATCAATTCTTTTTGCAATTTTTGGAATTTCTAAAAATTCCTTTTTATACCCTCCACCACCAGGATGGGGGTATACTAACTTTGTCATTCCGTTTGTAACACCTTGAAATATCGACCTGAGACTCTATAAAGTATATATATATTCTTGATCGTCATAAAATTCTAAGACGATCTAGCCATGTCCGTCTGTTGAAAGCACGCTAGCATCTAAACGAAAGGAGCTAGAACGTTCAAATTTTCCATAAATGCGTCTTATAGTCGTAGATCGGTTGGGATTGAAATGGGGCGAAATCGGCCCAAAGGGAAATTTTTTCCCTCACAAGGACTAAAAATACCCATAATAATCCCTAATATTTTAGCGTATTTAAGCATGTTTTTTGAATATGTCTGTTTATATTTGCTTGATATTTGGTATGCGTGCACCATAAAGTCATTCTTATTTGTAGGGGGTGAAATGGGGCAAAAAAGGGATAAAAATGGTACATATTAAACGACAACAGCTAGAAACGCGATATTCGGTGTGTACATTCCTCTAATTGAGTAGATACATAATATAAAAGTATTTTTTCCAAATTCGTACTTTTAAGGGGTAAAATGAGAATAGAGTGATAAAAATGGTACCAACCAAACGGCTGTACCTAGAATAATGAAATTCGGGGTATACATTCCTCTGTCTGTGTAGACACGGAAAATAAACTGATTTTTCGAAATTCGTACTTTTTGGGGTCAAAATTGAAAAAGGGGATAAAAATAGTACCAACCAAATGACCGCAGCTAGAATCATGAAATTCGGAGTATACATTCCTTTGACTACGTAGACATGAAAACTAAAAAGGGTTTTTTTCCAAATTCGTACTTTCAAGGGATACAATGGGTACGGGGGATAAAAATGGTACCAACCAAACGGCTACGCCTGGAATAATGAAATTCGTTGTATAAATTCCTCTGACTGCATAAAATTTCCAAATTCGTACTTTTCCTTTTACGGGAAAAATTGGTCGAATCATGAAGTTAGGTTATTTTGCACTTTGCACATGTACGTCTGATAATGGATTTTTAAAATTTGTACTTTTGGAATTAAAATAGAATGGAAATACAACCAACTGTAGCACCAACTATCTTCCAATATTTATGGTATTTAAACTTTTTGAAAATATAAATATAAGAATATTTATTTTTTGATTTGAAATAAATAATGGTTTCAAATAATTAAAATATTATAATTATTTATACAATTATTTTTTTCAATATTTGTATTTGTTTTGGTTTGGCTATATTACAAAAATTATATTTTCCTGTAATATTACTGCATTTCTACGAAAACCGACAACCTCTGTGGAATGCAATCCATGGTGGAGGGTATATAAACGCCGTTTTTACTTGTTTATTTTTATAACTATCTTCTGTTTGGTACCATTTTTGTCCCTTTCACCCCCAACAATATTAATCACTTTATGGTGGAGATGAACGTACAAATATTAGCAAATATTAGGTAGATACAATTCAGAAATCATTAAGAAATGAAATTAAAAAATATTATTATTGTCATGGAAAAATGTAGCCGCTCATTTTCAGTACCAATCGTACTGCAACTATTAGACGAATTCTTGGAAATGTTGTACTTTCCAGTTACCTTCGTTGAGGTGCTAGAGTGCTTTCAACAGACGGATAGATCATCTTAAATAATAAGGTTACAGGTCGATATTATGGTAGAGGTTATAGTAATTTCATAATATCCCATACACAGCTTGTTGTATTCCATTTCAACATAGACTCGTCCTTTTCACATTTGTGAAATTCATTCACAACAGGTCATAAATGGATTCGTTAGCCATTCAGTTTAACACATCGAGTTGCATTGAATGTGTTGTAAGTAGATCATGGTGTAGGGAGTTTCAATGAATGGGAACGACAGCCTTTCTTTCCTTGTCTTTTACCTATAGGAAAATGACTTTAGACTCTTAAAGATTGTCTGCATATGATCTTCCCATCTTCGGGGTTTGTTTTACAAAAAATAGTGACGGTTTAGGGATCAACTGGTTCTGTACTAAAGAAATCATGAGATTTTGGCCATTTCGCAAGATAGATCCTATGGCCATTTCTACATCCTTAATATCCCGAAATAACATTAAAACTGTTCCAGTTTGCCTTAGCATTGGCATCACTGGCCACTCGTGCAAACCACTTGAATAGTTCGCTTCTGTCTCTGGTATCGCACTCGTTCGTATCTCACCAACTAACAGTGGCGTCTTGTGTACCAAACGAGCATTTGACGCAAGCCCCATCCCCATTCCCATCCTCACCCTCACCCCCACCCTCACGCCTTCCACACCAAGTACTTGGCCTGTTGTGTAGCGTTCTTTTCAATTGTCTCCCCATTGTTGTTGTAGTCGTCATCGTTTTGTTTTTTGTCTTTTTTTTGTTGTTGTCCGGGTGCTGTTGTATTTTGTTGTACGCTGTTGTTGACCAAGTTGTTTAAAAGCCATTACATTTAACTTACGTTTTTTGCTGGCGCTTTCACTCGTCTTACAATAGTTTTCATTGTGTCGTCTTCTCCCCAGCCTTCCTCCTCGTCATCTTGCCTCGGCGAAATTGAACAATACAGCGTTTTTGAATCGTTATCAATTCCTTTAGTTTAGTTTTCGCTGTCGTTGTAATTGAAAACATAACAATTTCATTTAATTTGTTGTGCTTTTTTGTCGGTCTTTTGTGTGTGTGTTCGCTTTTTGGCTTCATCGAACTCACCGTTAAACAGCCAATTAACAATTAACAATGGCTCGGACATTAAAAATTGTTTGGCTAAACAAAAAGTTTTGCAAAAGAAATTTTGCGATAAAACTGAAATGACTATAATTTCATTTCGATTTTTGCTCGCTGATTGTGGGGCAATTTTGTGGGCGGGCAGGGTAAATGGTGCCTGGAGTTTCGCTAGGCACAGAGCAATATCTAAACAAATTTAATGGTGGAAACGAGAGGGGAATTTTTTCGAAATGTTTCCGGTCTTGAAAGACCAGCAAATGTCGTTTATGGCTTCAACTTCTTCTATGTGTATATGAAAGGAGATGAAGGCATTCCTCTCAATACTTTAATGTTGTCTTTAAGGGTTGAAATCTTTGTTTGGAATAAAGTTTGAAATGGTTATCGTTATACCCCAACATTCTGTCTTTAAAATCATCTTTAAATCTTGGTTGCAAAAGGACGATCAATCTATATAAAAAATAGTTGCGTTACTAACTGACTTATCGCTGACCAGCGCCCCGACCAAATTCGTACTTTCAGCGGGTAAAATGGGACAAAAAAGGGTTCGAACCTTCGTCCTGACTAAACGGCAGTATCTAGAAACATGAATTTCGCTGTGTTCCTTGCACTTACCATGCAGACAAGTTAGAAATAGTAATTATTCGAAATTTGTACTTTTAAGAGAGGAAAGATACAAAAAGGGATAAAAATGGTACCAATTTTACTTTTGCAGATATATTCGTGAAAATCGATATTTACATTTCTCTGACAACGTAGACAACATAAATGGATTTTTTCGAAATGTGTACTTTTTAAGGGGCGAGCGGGACAAAATAGTACCAATTTAAGTATCGTAACTAGGATCGTGATATTCGGCGTGTACATTGCTCCGATCACGTAGACGAACAACATAAATGAATTTTTCGATTTTTTTACTTATAAGGGGAGAGCGGGACAAAAAGGGATAAAAATTGTACCAATTTAAGTATTGCAGTTATAGTCGTGAAATTTGGTGTGTAGATTCCTCTGACAACGTAGAAGCCCAATCAAAATGGATTTTTTTCGATTTTTTTCTTATAAGGGTATAGTCGGTATAGTACTGCAGCTATAGTAGTGAAATTTTGTGTGTAAATTCCTCTAACAAAGCAGAAGCGCAATATAAATGTCTTTTTTTAATTTGTACTTATACGGGGTGAGCGGGACAAAAAGGGATAAAAATGGTACCAACTAAAGTATTACAGCTAGATTCGTGAAATTTGGTATGTCAACACCTTGCACCACATGAAAGCGCATTTTTGAAATATTAAAGGGTGAGCGGTACAAAACGGGATAAAAAATGGTACCAACTAAAATATTGCAGCTGGCATCGTGAAATTTGATATGTAAATTCCTCTGGCTATGTAGAATTGGATTTTTCGAAATTTGTACTTTTAAAGGGTGTGCGGAACAAAAAAGGATAAAAATATTGTACAGCCCTTTAATTACGTAAACGCGAAACATAAATGGATATTTCAATTTTTTTTACTTGTATGCAGGATGTGGGGCGACAAGGGAGTTTAGCTAAAATAGTACACAACGACAAGCACATTCCATTGACTGTGTATGAATGCTATCCAATAGAAGGTTTTTGAAATTACTATTTTAGATTTATCTATATCCACCAAACGAAAATTAAATAAAAACTTGGATAGTCGGATAAAACTAATAACAAACAAGTAAAAACGTTGTTAAGTTCGGTCGGGCCGAACTTTATATACCCGATTTTCGTAGAAGTGCAGTAATATTACAGGAAAATATGTTTTTTTCTAATATAGCCAAACCTAAACAAATACAAATATTGGAAAAATAATTTTATAAACAAATATAATATTTTTATTATTTCAAACCACTCTTATAAGTAATAGAGGCCCAAATGCTGCGAACGGCGTCGAATCGATAATTGATGGTCATCATTAACACTGGCCGATACAGCTGCGATATTTTCTTCAGTTCGCACTCTGCGTAAGCGTGTTGGTGGTTTAATGTCCAACAATGTTAAATTGGTGCGAAATTTAGTCACAATAGCCCGAATAGCCGCTTCAGTGGGTCGATTAAACTGACTATAAAATGGAAGCGCGCGATGAACTTCATATTTGAAGAAGTACGGTCCAATGATGCCACCAGCCCATAAATCGCACCAAACGGTGACTTTTTCTGGATGCATTGGTAGCTCTTGCAATTCTTCTGGCTGATATTCACTTTAAAATCGACAATTCTGCCTATTTACGTACCCATTGAGCCAAAAATGAACTTCGTCGCTGAATATAATTTTTCGAACTTGAACTTTCTTAACAGAGCATGCATTTTGATAATAAAATTCAATAATTTGCAAGCGTTGTTCGTTTGTAAGACGATTCATGGTTAAATTATAGACCAAACTGAAGATGTTTGACAGTGAAACAAAACACGAAACGTGTGTCAGCTGTTTAAACCAGTGTTGCCAAAAAGATAATAGCTAAAAAATCACCCGTTATTTCCATTCTATTTTAATTCCAAAAGTACAAATTGTGAAAATCTCACGTATAAATAAATAAATAATAATCTAACTTCATGATTCAACCAATTTTTGCCGTAAAAGTGCGATTTTGGGAAAATATTTTTATTTTGCGTGTCTATGCAGGCAGAGGAATGTATACACCGAATTCCATGTTTCTAGCTGCGGCCATTTGGTTGGTACCATTTTTATCCCCTTTTTCCTTTTTACCCTCTTAAGAGTACAACTTTCAAAAATCTTTTTATTTTACGTGTCTACACAATAAGAGGGATGTACACACCGAATTTCATCATTCTAGTAAGTCGTTTAGTTGGTACTATTTTTATCCCTCTGTACCCATTGTATCTCTTGAAAGTACGAATTTGGAAAAAACCTTTTATTCCTACTATTTTTTCCCTTTTTTCCATTTTAAGCCCAAATAGTACGAATTTCAGAGGAATGTATACAAAGAATTTCATTATTCTAGGTGCAGCCGTTTGGTTTGTAACATTTGTATCTCCCTATTCCCATTTAATCCCTTAAAAGTACGAATTTGAAAAAAAATCTTTTATATTATGTATCTACTCAATTAGCGGAAGCTACACACCGAATTTCGTGTTTCTAGCTGTTGTCGTTTGATAGGTACCATTTTTATCCCTTTCTGCCCCCCCCCCCCCTACGAATAAAAATCACTTTATGGTGCACGTTTTTGTTATAGGGGAAATGCGCATACCCAATATCAAGTAAGTACAAGAAGACATATTGAATAAATGTGCTTAAATACTCTAAAATATTAGCGAATATTAGGGTATTTTTAGTCCTTGTGAAGGAAAAAAATTTCCCTTTGGGCCGATTTCGCCCAGTTTCAATCCCAACCGATCTACGACTATAAGACGCATTTATGAAAAATGTCGACGTCCTAGCTCCTTTCGTTTAGATGCTATCGTGCTTTCAACAGACGGGCGGACATGGCTAGATCGTTTTAGAATTTTGTGACGATAAAGAATATATATGCTTTATAGGGTCTCAGGACGCTTTTCAAGGTGTTACAAACGAAATGACAAAGATAGTATAGTTGGAGGGTATAATAACTGGCTTTTTCGCGTGCTAAGCAGTGGGCACTGCTAGTAATTTATATTCAGAAATTCTATCTAGTTTCCTACACTCAGTATTCCATTAATCAGTTCTGCAGAACCCTGCTTAATGCCCAAGGTAACCCACAGCTGTTAGGGGTATGGAAAACAAGCCCTGAACAAAAATACTAGTTCATCTCTCACATACACACACATATATATCAAGTTATCTCACACAATATTTTGAAACAATAAATAAATTCTCCACTCCAGTCTTGGCATATAAATTCTTTATAAAATGTGGTTTTTGTCTCGAGCAAAATCGTTCATGCCACAAATTATGATTGCTTGGTGGTGCACTTTCATGGTGTCGTAAACTTTTAGTTTACTTTTACTTACAAATAACTTCGAATACAACAGCAATGCTATACATGCAACATTGCAATTGCATTTCCTCGAGAAGATCTTTCTCTGTGGTATTGGCATTGAGATAAATAAATATACAGATTACAATAAATGATTGTGGTTTGAAATGACAAACATACTTACTTGCGTCTCACTTTAAATGCTGTCATGATGTTGAGACAGACATGCTGACATGTCAGAGGGGGAGCAAATATGAATTCATAACGAGTAGAAATGTAATTATTGTATTATTCTTGTTGAAGTGCGTATGGGTAATTCCATGGTACAACTAATACCCCATAACATCAGTGGATTTTAATCGATCATATACTCATATCATATGAACTACTCCTTTTTCTATTGTAATTCAAAAGACATCACTTGAAATTCAAAAGACACCAGTTGAAATTCAAAAATTCCATTTGCAATTCAAAAAATATCACTTGAAATTTAAAAATTCCATTTGAAACTCATAAAATGTCAATTGATTTTCAAGACTCGTCATTTGTAATAAAAAGACCCGTGTTTTTTTTTTCCCAAAGTCGTGCACTTTTTTTTTATGGGCCCCCAGAGATTTGAGGCCTCGGTGTAATTTTTGGAAAAAAGTGATCATATTCTCAGGCTCATACCTTGCAAACCGTTCGGAATTTTGATTTACTCTCTGAGGCAAAGTTCTAGCTCTTGTCATAAAGAACAAAAATTGTGAACATATAAAATATGGTTATTTTGAAATGACTTCAAAAATGTTGCACAGTGAAAGGAAAAAAATCTAATTTTTGGAAATTTTTCAATTTTGCGGCTACCTAAGCGCTACCTAAACGGTGTTAAGAATAATTCCTAGGAAGTTCATATGTTCTAGAAAGTTGTTTATTGAGATCTTAGGTACATTTTTGTAGTTGATTGTTTCCCTGAATTTTCAGCGGTTTGCTACCTATGGACCTGAACAGGGGAAAAAGGTTAAAAAAATCGAATTTTTTTAAGTTTTTTGCGATTTTGACCTTGAAGATGAAGTTTTTTTGATTTTATATGTTCACAATTTTTGTTCTTTATGACAAGAGCTAGAACTTTGCCTCAGAGAGTAAATCAAAATTCCGAACGGTTTGCAAGATATGAGCCTGAGAATATGATCACTTTTTTCCAAAAATTACACCGAGGCCTCAAATCTCTGGGGGCCCATAAAAAAAGTGCATGACTTTGGGGAAAAAAAAACACGGGTCTTTTTTTTTGTCTTTTATCATGTAGCGGTGTCCGTATATGGTTATTTTGAAATGACTTCAATAATGTTGCACAGTGTAATTCAAAACTCTTCATTTGTAATTCAAAACTCGTCATTTGTAATTCAAAAGCCATCATTTGTAATTCAAAACTAGTCATTTACAATTCACACCTCGTCCTAAGTAATTCAAAAGACACCATTTGAAATTCAAAAGTTTTCATTTGAAATTCAAAAGTTTTCATTTGAAATTCAAAAGTTTTCATTTGAAATTCAAAAGTTTTCATTTGAAATTCAAAAATTATTCCATTTTCAATTCAAAAAAGGTAAACAAAATTATTTAAGCAATTTATACATTAGGTTAGGTATCATTTATTTATTTCTGTACATTTTTTATAGACGTTATATACACCTGCAATATGAGCGATATTGCAAGACCTCTCACACAAATTGCCATAAGCTTTGGTTAAAATAAAACTGATGAGTAACAATTTAATATTGGAAATGGTTTTACAATCACTTTATACCTCCCACACAAATAATCCGACCCTAAGTAAAATGCAAGTCCTTATAAATTATATGCAGATGCTCTCCGAGCTGGTGAAGGTTATTAACTATATATGAAATTACCGATATAAAATCATTATAATTATTAGTTGCATATCACTTTATTAAATCTGTTTTCAAAATTGCAGAATATCCAAATTTGCAGAAAAAAAAATTCTACCCAAGCTAATGTATATTTTTCTTAAATAATTTTGCTTACATTTTTTGAATTTCAAATGGAATCATTTTTGAATTTCAAATGTGTATTTAGAATAACAAATGAGTTTTGAATTTTAAATGACGAGTTTTGAATTACAAATGACGAGTTTTGAATTTCAAATGACGACTTTTGAATTTCAAATGACAAGTTTTGAATTTCAAATGGTGTCTTTTGAATTACAAATGACGAGTTTTGAATTTCAAACGATGAGTTTTGAATTTCAAATGCTATTTTTGGAATTTCAATTGATATTTTTTGAATTTCAATTGATATTTTTTGAACTTCAATGGAATTTTTGAATTTCAAATGGTCTTTTGAATTACACTTGAAAATGGTGTAGTGGCAGGATTGTGTCTTTTTGGATATCAAAATTAAATATAGAAACATTTATATCTTTAGATATTAAGGAGACGTTAGGCCTTTATTACTTGTTCCATTTTATTTCTAGGAATTTTTCTTTTCATGAAAAAACTAGTAACTAGCATATTTATCAAAAAATAACAAATTTGTTTGTCGTACCATCGATAAAAATTGGAATTTTAACAATTTTTATCGATGGTACTACGGTTTTTGAACTCTACTTTTGCCAGTAAAATTCTTACAAAGTCTAATGTTGCGAATTGCATTTGCTCTTCAGGAAAAGTCGTCAACAATTGAAGAAAAATAAAACATATATTCCTGCAATACACACACTTACATATGAGTGATGCCATGTCAAACGGTACGGTTTTTGACCTCGATAGCTGTGATTGTTTTGAAAGTTTGTGTATGTATTCTACTCATAAAAATATTGTAAAAGAAAAATGAAAAAAAAAAATAAAAATAATTCTTTTTAACGAGTTATGACCAATTTAACCGTGAAAAAATACTACTTTTTCAAAAGGTGTGTTCATTCAATCGCCTGTAACTCCTGAAATACTTGGCCGCTTTTAATGTGTTATACCTTGTTTCTACTTTTAAAATATTGATGTGGTTTGTTATAGCAGGGTTAGATTTTTAAAGCCTTCGCAATTTTAATTTTTGTGTTTTGATTTTAGAAATGATTACACTAATCCGTTTTGTTCAAATTTTAAAGTAGTGTGTATTTCTAAGCGACTGTTTGAGTTTATAAGTGGTGAAATGATGGCTTATATTTTTACGATTTTTTTCGATATTTTTTACAAAATAAACCAGAATTACAGTGAAAAGTTATAAAAATCATATTTTTTAATTAGTTCATAAACACAAGGAAGAAGAAAAAATAGGTTATGGACGGACCGACTATATGATACCCTCCACTCCATTACAATTCAATTTGCGGAAAAAAGTAAAATCGGGAACGATTTTTGTATGGGTTCTATATTAGGAAACTATATGACCTACTTTCACAATGTCTGTCTCCAGCAGAAATATAATGTGCTCTGCCAAATTAGATCAAAATCTGTAAGATATGTGTCTGAGAGAAAAGTGATAAAACCACGGGAAGACCATTTGTATGAAGGTTATATTAAAAACTAAAACGAAACCCACTTTCACTAAATGTGTTTCCAGTTGAACTATAATGGTTTTTGTCAAATATTAAATGTACACTTTCGGCTAAAATATATAGTTTCTAGAGCGGAAAAAGTCAAATCGGGAGCGATATTTTATAAGTTCTATATAAATCTGAACAGATCTGACTCACTTTCGCCACAGATGTTTTTATTTGAAATATAAGGTGTTGGGCCAAATTTTGAGGAAAATCAGTTAATCGAGGCCGAAATTTGTATGGAAGCTATAGTTAAATCTTCCTTTTGGAAGTTACAAACAAATGCACAAAAACATAATAATTTAGTGGAGGGTTTTAAAATTAAAAAATAACTGTAATAGTGATGTTACTACAATTGCATGGAGTACTGAATTGTGCTTTTGAGATAATCATTTAAATATTCTTCATCACTTATCGAAAAATCGATTTTTTAAATTTTCTTACTGGTTTGTTTGGCTATAGGCTTTATTTTAAAAAACAGGTGTTGTTGTTTTTGATAATTTATTTGTTCCCAATATTTCGATTGAAATCTTCAATCATCTTCAGGGGTGTCTATACACAAATAAGAAATACACATATACATTACAAATTTTCTCAAAAAGTAAACAAATTTATGGATAATTACATTTATTATATATATATTATATTAACTGCAGTCCGAGCGGTTTTGCATGCTTTCGTCTACTGATGGCAGTTTTGATTGTCTGTATTTGTCTACTGTGTAACGTTAGATTTTGGCGCATTTATCTGTGTCAGTTTTGTAGTTAAGTCTTTTGTTGGTAGGAACGTCAATAATATGTAACATCTCATCTATTATAATTTCTCTCCTCTGTCAGTATCTCTACGTTGTAAAAATTTGGCGTATGGCCTGTGATGGTACAGTGCGCTGCAAGAGCGGTCTTCTGTTCTAATATGGTCTGTTAATAGCTTTATGGTCAGATTTGTGAGATGATATTCTAGTCTTTAATTTTGTCTTAGTAGTACCAACATATACCTTCTGGCATACGTTGGTTTTGTCCCCATTACATTTGATTTTGAAGACCACATTCGATTTTTCCCCATTTTCTAATTCTGTCTTCGTCCTACTAAATAAGTGGTTAACAGTGCTAAGTTATATTTATCTTTGTCATACAAATTTGAATGTTTAAGTCTTTCTGAGAAACCAGGAGTATATGTCACAGATTTGTATATTTTCTGTGTCCTGTCAATCTCGCCTATTGTTGTCTTTTTATTCCTGCGTCTTATTAAGTCCTCTATAGTTTTTCTTGGAAAGTCATTTTTCTTTAAAATTTTTCTGATTTTACTTAAATTAGCATTATGGAATTCTTCATCGCTTATATCTAAGACCCTGTTTATAAAATTGGTCGCGGTGTTGATAATAATTCGTCTGGGGTGCTTAGATGGGAAATTGATTAATCGTCCTGATGATGTTGGTTTTTGATACCAATCTAATTTAAGCAGATTTCCTTGTCTGATTACTACCGCGTCCAAATATGGTAGTTTTTCGTCCTGTTCTTTCTCCATGGTGAATTGAATTTGTCTATTGAATGAATTTAATATTTGCAATGTTTCTTCCACGTTATTTTTCTTTAGGATTGCAAATATGTCGTCTACGTATTTCGTCAAGATTCGGGGTTTGGTAGTCATCTTCTCTATTGAATGGTCAAGTAATACTTCCAACACAATGTCTGCAATGATTGGCGATGCTGGTGACCCCATCGGCATTCCTCTGCGTTGCTCGTAAATTTTGTCTTAAAATAACGTGTGTTCTATGAAAAGGTCTTTGGGTATTTTAGTGTATTCCTTAATGACGTCCCACTTATTTTCTATTGTTGTTATTGCAAAATTTACTGGTATACTTGGAAAGAGTGAAACCACGTCAAATGAGATTAATATTTCGTCTTCGTCAATATGTGTATTAGTAATCTTCGATTTAAAATCCTTTGCGTCCTTTACATTGTATCCAGAATCCTTCGTTAAGTTTTTGAGTATCTCCACCAAGTACCTGCATAATTCATTTGCTGGGGCGTTAATCGATGAACATATCGGTCGAAGCGGTGTTCCTTCCTTGTGTATTTTTGGTAGTCCGTAAATCCGTGGAGCCATTGCTATTTTCGTCGTCAATCTATTTTTCCCCTTTTCGTTAATAATTTTTGTATTAAACATCTTGTCAATTAATGTATTGTTTTTATTTTGTAAGCTCGATGTTGGGCCATTCTTTAGTCTTCTACAGGGTGATTTTTAAGAGCTTGATAACTTTTTTTTTAAAAAAAACGCATAAAATTTGCAAAATCTCATCGGTTCTTTATTTGAAACGTTAGATTGGTCCATGACATTTACTTTTTGAAGATAATTTCATTTAAATGTTGACCGCGGCTGCGTCTTAGGTGGTCCATCCGCTTAGTCCAATTTTGGCATTTCCACGTTTTTGAGTAACAGAGACCCAATTGGTGCGAACGGCGACGAATCGAAAATTGGTGGTCATCATTAACACTTGCCGATACAGCTGCGATATTTTCTTCAGTTCGCACTCTACGTAAGCGTGTTGGTGGTTTAATGTCCAACAATGTAAATTTGGTGCGAAATTTAGTCACAATAGCCCGAATAGCCGCTTCAGTGGGTCGATTAAACTGACCATAAAATGGAAGCGCGCAATGAACTTTCTTAACAGAGCACGCATTTTGATAATAAAATTCAATAATTTGCAAGCGTTGTTCGTTTGTAAGACGATTCATGATGAAATGTCAAAGCATACTGAGCATCTTTCTCTTTGACACCATGTCTGAAATCCCACGTGATCTGTCAAATACTAATGCATGAAAATCCTAACCTCAAAAAAATCACTCTTTATATGTACACATATCTTGTAATATTGTCCTCATTTTACGTTGGTAATCCTCTTTTTCCATAGCAACTGTCTTTCCCCCTTTAAATTTTCAATTTCGATTTCCGTTTTTTTATTTCGATCAAAATCATTTTTTTTGATTTTTTCACACTTTAACTTCCGGTAATTCCATTAAGTGCACATCATTTTACTGTTTATTATTATTTTCTTTGAAGTCCTCTTTCAAAAAATATAGTTAGATCGTGGGGCCTCAGATATCATACTCTTGCCAAAACGCTATTGTATTCACAAAATCTGGGCATGCCTGAAAACGTTTTCGGAAAGCTCGAGTTAAATTTGGCTCGATATGGCGATAAATCAGATATATACTTTTTGAAGATACATTTTATATTCGCAAGTGCAGTGTAGTTCAACATTTGCCAGTATGAAAATAGGACAAGCAATTGAATAACCAAAACACAGCCCCGATCATACATTACGTCGATCAATTCCATGTTTGCGTCTGACATATAAATGACAATTAATTAATTTATTTCATTGAACCCCAAATTTAGTTTCCAAACGTATTTTCGATGTACAGTAATTGGTAATGTCGTTCAAAGTTCTTCTCATAATGATGAAAACGCTCTCCTCACTCTTCTGAATAGACACCCATAACGTCTTTATTTTTTTTTCAGGTGAGAGTGTAGCATCTGAACTTTATTGCAGCCCGGCTTCAAGGCATAATTCCAATTAACTCTTTATAATTATAGGGGGGCCTTTAAAATTTTAAATTAAAATCGGCTATAAAAAAGTACTGATTATTTTTTCAAATTTCTGGTTTTATTGAAAGGTTGCATTTAATAATGGAACACAATATCATTCATTTGACTACCACGACTGACTTGGCAGTACCTCATCCGATCAACCCCATTTTTCAGTACATGGGCCAATGGTGCCGCCACACCACTCGTAGTGGATGCATTGGTTTCTCAATAGTCATGTGTGGGTTCTTTGAACCCCATATGTGGCAACTTTACTTATTGAAATAGACACCAAGATGAAAATGAGCTTCATCTGAAAAGACGAAAATTGTCTACGTCAATTTCATACAGTTTGCGTTAAAGACTCGCTAATTTGGAGGTAATTTTTGTAATATTCGCCAATTTTATTCGAGCGTAAAGCATTCAATTTGCAAATGTCAAACATAAACCTGAAAATAAAAATAAAAATGAAAACCTTTCAAAGTCAAAGTAATCGGTAGTTCAAATTTAAAATGTTACATAACCCACCCTTTATATTATCTTAAGTCGTTATATACCCTCGTTTTTTTTTAATAGTATTAATTGTAATTTTATTTGTGGTCCTACGAATATACCTGATTTTATCTTAGTTTGGGATTAGAAGGGGTAAAAAATACATGAATATTTTCGTCCCTTTTATGCAAAAGGTCACAAGATCCCAAAAAAGTCCAAATTGTCGGCAAAAATATTTGCCATAAAATTGTACTAAAAGTCTCCGAATACACTAACACTTAAAACTCACCTTAAATGCCAAAGTTAGGTAAAAACAGTTTCGAATTGTTGCTAGACTGTCTCACAAAACTGAATTTTTGGAGGAATATTCTACATCAAATTTTAATGTAAGGGCTACAGTAAAAGCTATGAAGAATGTGTTAAGTTATTTTTATACCCTACACCACTTCGTGGGCTAGGGTATTATAAGTTAGTTTCGCCCCAAATGTTTGTAACACCAAGAAATAATCGAGCTAGACCCACCTTTAAGTATACCGATCGGCTTAGAATCACCAGCTGAGTCGATTTAACGATGTCTGTCTGTCCGTCTGTCCGTCTGCTGTCCATCTAAGCTCACACTCTACAGGTTGCAATTGTTGTCCGATTGTCATGAAACTTGGCAGAAGTTATTTTTTCTGGCCAATGACCATCGGTATTGAATTTGGAGGAAATCGGTTCGGATTTAGATATAGCCCCCATACAAATGTCGCTCCCGATTTGACTTTTTCCGCCCTATAAAGCACATATAGTACCCGATTTTCTTTAAATTTGGCACAACATCTTATAATCCAACTAGAAACACATATGCACAAATTGGGTAAGATCGGTTCAGATTTAGATATAGCCCCCATACAAATGTCGCTACCCGATTTTCTTTAAAATTGGCACAGCATCTTATAATCCAACTAGAAACACCTGTGCAAAAATTGGGTAAGATCGGTTCAGATTTAGATATAGCCCCCATACTAATGTCGCTCCCGATTTGACATTTTCCGCTCTAGAAAAGACATATTGTACCCGATTTTCTTTAAATTTTGCAGAACATCTTATAATCCAACTAGAAACACGTATGCAAAAATTGGGTACGATCGGTTCAGATTTAGATATAGCCCCCATACAAATGTCGCTCCCGATTTCACTATTTCCGCTTTAGAAACGACATATTGTAACCGATTTTCTTTAAATTTTGCAGAACATCTTATAATCCAACTAGAAACACGTATGCAAAAATTGGGTAAGATCAGTTCAGATTTATATATAGCCCCCATACTAATGTCGCTCCCGATTTGACATTTTCCGCTCTAGAAACGACATATTGTACCCGATTTTCTTTAAAATTGCACAACATCTTATAATCGAACTAGAAACATCTATGGTGAAAGTGGGTAAGATAGGTTCAGATTTAGATATAGACCTCATACAAATGTTGCTCCCGAATGTTTAACCGATTTTGGCCAAATTTTACATATTATATTTCTCCAATAAACAGACATGGTGAAAGCGGGTCACATCGTTCCAGGTTTAAATATACCCCAATACAAATGTCCTTTCCGATTTAACATTTTTTGTCAAACACATACATTTGCAGGATGCAAAAATCCTTCCCGATTTCACTTTTTTACCGAATTGAATCGCAATGAGAATTGTTTGGGTGATGTCCATATGTCCATACTTTGAAATGACTTTGGTATACTACTGTATAATTTGTATTTGTCTGTCGAACATATTATTTACCATACTCGTTAAATTTGACTGAAGATGAATTTATAGCATATAAATTATATGAATATAATTTATATAATTTGTATGAACTACATAAAATTGCTCCCATGAAATACCTGGGTTTAGTAATCAAAGCGAGGTACATACGCAGGGAGTGGTGTAGGGTATTATATAGTCGGCCCCGCCCTACTTTAGCCTTTCCTTACTTGTTATAAATATTGTCGTTCGATTCTATATGGATACACTTTGTATTCAGACCAAATATGTATGCCAATGTCTATCACTTTTATCTCCGAAAATTCTAATTTTTCCAATTCTATTATCACGACCCAGCTTAACATTGCAATGACTGAATATAAATACAGTGAAATTCCCCTAACTCGAAGTCCCCTAACTCGAATTTTTCCCTAACTCGAACTGTTATGTACGAATCTTGGATTCTCAATAGCTTTTTCTTATGTGTTTTTCTCCGTATGTCGAATTTCCCCTAACTCGAACTTTTCTGTAAGTCGAATTAAAAACTGATACAATTTGTGACACTTACTATTTGAGTTTATTCCCGTAACTCGAATTTTTTGTTTTGCTAATTTTAATATTGTTTTCTCGTTAATAAGTAGTACATACATACATATTTTGGTGGCACTTCTTTGCGAAGCCTTTAATTCAGTGATGGGCACCGCTCTCTTTTCCTATGCACAGTGCATAGGAATGAAAATGCTGCTTCTGTCACGGAGAGACACATGTACACATCGTGTACATATAAAAAATGTTTAATTTCCATAACTCGAATTTTCCCTAACTCGAAGTGTTTTGTCGTGCCCTAGGCGATTCGAGTTAGGGGAATTTCACTGTACATATTAAAAAATACCACGTCAACGATGCCACACTGCGTATGATTAACAAATAATTGTCATACGCTACGTGGCACCGGAAACAGACAACCACCACAATGGCGTGTGAATTCCATAATAATTTCTAATTAGATTAGCTTACGTGTTGTGTTGTTGCTGTTGTCTGCTTTCCAACAACATGCAGACATTGTTTTGTCGCAGTTTCACGCAGACTTTTATTATAATTTATTTTGAATATTTATCAGATGTGTCTGCTAAATACAACAACAATGTTTGCATAATTCTTAAGCGACGACAATTTATTTTCAAATAAACAACGCTTTTAATTGACCATACGATAATAAGACAAAATGAAAAATTGCAATTATAAATAATTATTTAACAATGAAATCATTCCCTGTAGTGCCTGTATTTGGCAATGATTTCTGGGTAAACCGCAAACAAAAACCACATGTCTTAAGTCCAAGTGGCTAATTTGATATGAATTTGATTGGGAGGGTACGGTGGAAGTTATTGTAATTAGGAAAATTGTATTTTTTCCACTGAAAAAGAATGAGAGATGAATTAATGCCATATTGTACTGGGTGTTGAACGAATAATAAAATATTAAAAAAGAAAAAACAGAAAATAATTAAACTAAAATTGAATTAATTTTCTGCCCTAATCTCGAAAATGATACTGATAATTTTAATTTTCTGATGTATTTTATTGTCCTTATTTCGAAAATGATACTAAAAATTTGTAATGTATGATTATTTTAAATTTGTTTTTTATTCAAATTCAAATTTCTTAAAATGAACCTTTAATAGTCCTGTTTTATTTTATGCGCCGATAAAAATGCTAACTAACATGAAATTCAAAATTTCCCTGTTTAATAAGCCGCTTATTTAAATATTTTTGTATTGCAATAAAACTGGATAAATACTTGTACTGTAATTTCGGGAGTATAAGTCCGCTCTCGTTCTCTCTCTCCTAAATATTATGAATAGTTTTGTTATACTGATCTGACATATTTCAACAAATATTTGTATTATAATATTGAGATTATAATCCGCTCTCGCCCTCTTGTAATATTAAATGCATGACTTTCCAACAAGAGGTGTTATTTTGAATCACCCGGTATTTCGGTAGCTGTCACTTTTGAAGCTTTTATTCTTTGACATTTGACAAGTAGAAACTACGCCATAAAAGTGGAACGATACACGCTTCAACAACGCATTGAAATTGGTTCTTTGAGATGAATGAAAATGATCCGGAATTCCATCGAAAAATCATCTTGACTGATGAGGCCCATTTCCACCTCGGTGGCTACGTCAACAAGCAAAATTGTCGCATCTGCGGCTCGGAAAACCCAAGAGTTATTGTTGAGAAGGCCTCATCGTGTGACTGTTTGGTGCGGTTTATGGTCCGGCGGGGTCATTGGACCTTACTTTTTCGAAAATGAGGTTGGATCAACAGTTACGGCGAATGGATTGCGCTATCGATTTTTTATGGTCGGAGTTTGATGGCATTGATCTGGGCAACGTTTTGTTTCAACAAGACGGCACTACGTGCCACACAAGCAACGAAACCATTGATCTTTTACGGGAAAAGTTTCCGGACCGTGTTATCTTTCGAAGGGGTGATCACAATTGGCCACCGGGATCTTGTGATTTAACACCTTGCGACTTCGTCCTTTGGGCCACGTGAAAGATAAGGTCCACGGCAACAGCCCAGCGTCGATTCAAGACCTCAAAGATAGAATTCGTGAGGCTATCGAGGACATAGGACAGCCACTTATCGATTTGGTTATGGAAAATTTCATGAAAAGGATATGGTCCTGTAAGCGTGGTCGTGGTGGCCATTTGGCTGATGTCGTTTTTCATTATTAACGGCATACCTTCCTCTTTTTTATGAAATAAACATCCGATCATTTATCTCAAAAAATGACACTTTTCTTTGAATACCAAAATAACACCTCTTGTTGGAAAACCCTGTGTTATGAATAGTTTTGTTACATTGATTTCTTCAATACCTCTTTAACCACATATCAATAAAATCGAACACGATTTTTTATCTCCTTTTTATCTCAACCCTCTTTCATTATTTGCTCCTCAATGGCATTTTAACATGTATGTATGCTGGTTTTTTATTTATTTATTTTATTGTACATTTTTTGTCGGCGTAAATATTTAATATATTTCTCACATATTTGCAAATGACTTTAATTAAACATATTTAAATGTTTAAATATTCATTGCACATAATCACTCACTCATACGATGCGTACTGGCAGCCTCACCACCACCATCGTCACCAACATAGCTGACGTGTCCCCCTGTCCCCACAGTCTTTTCCATTAATACAGCAACGGAGGCGTGTGCCTCTCGGTAAATAGATGCGCCGTTAAATGGCGAAAATTTAACAACAACAAATACGTACTTGCGATTACGCTCATACGCCGCACAGTGGAATATTTTCATACAAGCTGCGGCAAAAATTAGAAGGAATAGAGATAGGCTCTTGAAATCTCGCACACATCCCTTATATCCTCAAATTAGATCAAACTCAATTTTTTGTTTAAATCCGCCCACAACCACGCCTACCTCCCATGTAAGTTAAAATGAACTAGTAAATCAAAAATTTTTTTTTTTCAAATCCATGCTTTATGCAAGCAGAATTCTATTGGGCCTAGAAATTCTTTTTTAGTTATCTTTTGTAGAAGGAAAAATTACTGCGTTATCAGGAGCAGAAATAATAGATTTTTAATTTGTGGTTTGTATGGGAGGTACCACGCCCACTTTTGCATTACCGCCCATTTTAGGCGCAACTACGCACATTGATGCTAGATGCACTTACACAAAATTACAGCACTCTAGGTGTCATAGAACTGACTATATTCAATAATAGGTTTTAACTTCGTATGGGAGGTGCCACGCCCACTTTTCCAATACCGCCCATTTCTGGCACAACTATGCGAATTGATGCTAGATGCACTTACACAAAATTTCAGCACTCTAGGTGTCATAGAACTGACAATATTCAATAATAGGTTTTAACTTCGTATGGGAGGTGCCACGCCCACTTTTCCAATACCGCCCATTTTTGGCACAACTATGCGAATTAATGCTAGATGCACTTACACAAAATTTCAGCACTCTAGGTGTCATAGAACTGACAATATTCAATAATAGGTTTTAACTTCGTATGGGAGATGCCACGCCCACTTTTCCAATACCGCCCATTTTTGGCACAACTATGCACATTGATGCTAGATGCACTTACACAAAATTACAGCACTCTAGGTGTCATAGAACTGACAATATTCGATAATAGGTTTTAACTTCGTATGGGAGGTGCCACGCCCACTTTTCCAATACCGCCCCTTTTTGGCACAACTATGCACATTGATGGTATATGCACTTACACAAAATTTCAGCACTCTAGGTGTCATAGAACTGACAATATTCAATAATAGGTTTTAACTTCGTATGGGAGATGCCACGCCCACTTTTCCAATACCGCCCAGTTTTGGCACAACTATGCGAATTGATGCTAGATGCACTTACACAAAATTTCAGCATTCTAGGTGTCATATAACTGACAATATTCAATAATAGGTTTTAACTTCGTATGGGAGGTTCCACGCCCACTTTTCCAATACCGCCCGTTTTTGGCACAGCTATGCACATTGATGCTAGATGCACTTACACAAAATTTCAGCACTCTAGGTGTCAATATTCAATAATAGGTTTTAACTTTGTATGGGAGGTGCCACGCCCCTTTGTCCAATTGGTCAATTTTTTCCATTTCCTTGTATTGTCATCGAAAATGATTAAGTGTGCAAAATTTGAGCAAAATTGGTTGAGAAAAAAGCTTTCAAAAATTGATTTCAAATTTTGTGGCACACAAACATATATAGAAAGTAACCTTATATAAAGCATGGAAAAAACGTCATAAATTTCTTATATTAATATATATGTTAATACAAATCATCAACAGTGATTTCATTTGAGTCCACAATTAAACGAAAATTTTCAGTGCCACGCCCAACGCCAAAATAATTTTTTTATTTTTTACGATTTATGAAATTTTCGATAAAAATTATTTTATTTATTTAGTCAATGATAAACGGCTATTATAACTTTTTAAATAGCTTAAGATTAATATAGGCCCAATATTTACATGCGCTCGCATGCCATAAAACCTTTCATCCCTAAAGTATGCTTTAAATAAATTTTAACCGAGAGCAACGAAGAAAGTATTGCTTCATATTTGGCTTAGAAAGTTTTACCATTTCAGTAATTAAATCGATGTTGGCGGCTATGAGCAGAATATTCTTTTTAAAATGAACAAATAAGACGGTCGGTCGGCATCGCGAATATAGTTTCATACTGTAGATAATTAACAATACTGAATAAATACAAACTTCAGATAAACCACTTTCTGAAAAGGAAGGCAAAAATGTAATTACACTTTTTTAAACTCAAGAGAATACCTCAAGAGCTTCTATTTTCTACGAACCTAATGAAATTTCAATACAATACATCGTTTCCGAGATATATCCTACTAAAATAACCTCTTTTATAAATAACCTCTATTATATAATATAACCTCTATAATATAAATAAATAACCTCAACTATTTTATCATTTATGAACTTTAAATGCATACACAGCTAAAACTTATCCGCTATATTACCCAAATCATTTGGAATATGCTTAATAGGAATGTTCTTTGCAAATCAGTAAAGTCGACATTTGGACTCATGAAATTTGTAAGTTTTGCCTCTGATATTACACTGTGCGCCGTACGTCCGTATGTTAGAGACACGTTAATGTGGAATTTCACTGTTTTCCTCCGTTTCCGCATGTGTGTGCGGTTGTGCGTGCAAACTCTTTTAATGGATGCTAAAACAAGAATGCCTACGGGGGTGGTCGAAACCAGAAACACGAGTACGAATATTTACACTGCCTGCCCTGTGGATAGGTGCACAGGCAATATACGAATAAGTTTCAAAGGATAACGTTTTTCTAAAAGTTATTTAAAATACTTGTTCGCATCCTACGATACCGAAATATGCGTCAAATTAAAGAAGAGAATATCTATTAAAAATAATTGGAATTTATTGGTTCTAGCTGTATTAGTTTAGCAAAAGTCACCATTTCAAGTTCTCCATTCTAAAAAAAATAAAGAAGAAAAAAAAAAGAAAAAAGGTCATTAGTACTAAACTAATACACCTAAAACCAAGAAATTTTTAGTATTTTTAACAAATATGATCTCTTTAATTTGACACCTATATCGGTATTGTAGGGTGAGTATAAGTATTTAAAATATTTTTTTAAAACATAAAATCCTCTGAAATTTTGATCTTTTTTCAATAATTTATCCGAATTTTTTTCGGCTGAACGAATATCTCCACAGATATTCTCCTCTTTACTTTATTACCTATATTGGCATTGTAGAGTGAGTATTAAAAAATATTTTTTTTTGAAAAACTTTGTAGTCCATTTAAGGGGCAACAGGATGGGGAAATGAAAAACTGATAACGCCAATTATCTCAATTTTGCCTATAACAACAAAAACGTATCCCGTTCAAGTGTAACGAATTTTTTTAAATTATCATACGGTGTTATAACACCGTGCGACAATACTTTTTGGACCTGAACAATATAATATATATTCATGATACTAGAGATCGTATGTCTACTCAATTTTTCATTTTGATATTTTTTCCTTTTCCAAAGGATACAGATGTTTTAACAATTTGTTTTCGAACTTTTGCCGATCGTACAAAGTCAACATGTATGTCAAATGAAAGAGTTGACTATCTGTTAAAAATACTTTAAATTGTATGCTTATATCTGCATTAGTTTCGTATTAACAACCATTTCAAATTTATCCCTTAATTTATTTAGTTTATTCATGTTTTACTTTTTAAGGGGGTAAACTTGAAATAGTGGTTATTTCTAACTAATACATATAGAATCATGAAATTAAAAGTATTTGTAAACGATATACTTCTCTTTTATTTGATACCCATATCACGTCTGTGTGACTCTCCAATGAAAATAAATTATTAAAACGTACATATCCTTTGGAAATTAAACGTTCTGTAACAAGGAGAAAATATTACCAAGTGAAAAATTGAGTACACAGTTTTTGCACATACGATCTCTTGTTTCATATGTAAGTGGTCTTGTTCTTGTCCAATAAAAAATGTAAAAAAAACACGGTCTTATAATCAAAAGTCGAAAAAACTAATAAAACTTGAATTTGAATAATATCCCAGCAAAAAGAGAGCACCCAAAGAAGTGAAAAAGATGTTCATCTTGTGATTCGGAAGTAGAGAAAATTGCGATCTTCACCAATGAATTTAACATGGAGTTGTCATAGGAGGGATGTCCTTTATTTTGAGAGACTTAAAAGTTATTTTAAAGTGTTGCAAAGGAAACACTTTTTCACTAGTTTCCATTTCCGTTTTAATAAATCCGCCGCTACCGGGGGTAGAACATCGGACCTTCTGGTTGCTACTACGTCACTCTAACCATCTCAGCTATCCTCTGCTGTGAGTGGTGAATAACTAAAAGGAATCATTTAGTGTGGTATAACTGACAATAGGAAACTTAACAAAATGATTATTTAATATGAAATAATATATAACGCAAATAAATATTATAAATACGAAATTAATTAGTATTAAATAAATAAAATAAATTAATTAATTACTCATATTATGTATTATTAATAAAAAATGAAATAGTTGAAGTACATTAGTAAAGCAATAAATTTGTATTTTTTTGAAGCAAATTAAATTGTTAAAATCATATAAAATTAAACACTATTTATTTAAAAAAGTAATAAAATACAAAAAATTGTTTCCCGATCCTCGATTCGAGCCCGACACCTTCGGGTGCAAAGCAGACAACTTTCCTCTGTGACCCCTAACTAAAAATTCGTTCCCATTCACTTGTTAATATGCTGTTCGTAAAATGTTACGGGATATTTTTTTTAAGTTTTTTTTTTAAAGAACTTCCTCAAAGGAAGTACTTCCAATTTTTTTGCTGGGTACCCAAACCAGAAAAATTTAAAAAAATGGCGTTAGAAAAAAATTCTTCTCCAAATTTATATGACAGATGACATCCAAATCTGAGAATAGTTTGGCATAAAAAAACTCATTTTCGAGAAAATGAACATAATCCCTCGATATATACAAAAAGATCTTGAGACAGGACAATATTCCTCTGCAAATCAAATATTTTGTAATCTTCTACTTTATCACACCCAGTTATATCTATATTCAAAACTCCTTATTTTACGGTGAACCTATTCAAACGATGCACGCTGTGTGCTATGTATCGACATCGATACACTCACTCACTTGCTGAACTTATGAACTGAATGAATTCGCATTTCCATACAAAATGCGAGAGAGTGTGTCTGAGTATATATTTATGTATTCGCATACATATCCATCCTTATGTATGTATATATGTACATATATTCGCAGATACATTGACAAACTTACATCCTTAATATGTTGACATACATGTATGCATCGATGCTGCGTATACATACATAGGTACATATGTAAACGTGAGTGTGTGTGCTTGTGTTCACGTGAGTTCGCGTGAATGGGTTGGTGGGAAGCAATGGTGTGATATTGAAGCATCATAGCATGACATAAATCACTTTGTCAATCATTAATTTATGGTTGATTTATTCATGTTCACATCTACGTCTGTTTTATATTCACGATATATCCACTGGCAACGGTCTTCGTACACCTCGTGCGTGGTATGACAATTTTTGTTAATTTTTTTGTAATAAAATTATGAATTTATTTCAGGGACTTCATATGGTCGTTCATCGTATCGTTTTTCTGTTGTTGTCCGAAATGAGAAAGTGGGGCGGAACAACAAAAAAACGCAAGAAAGTTCCACTGTTTGTTCAAGGTTTTCTCATTATTTTCCGAATACGAAAGTCCAATAAAAATACTTACAATTCGACAAAACTATGAAAATATTACTAGATTTCCCATTTTTTCCAAAATAATACCCGAATTCCCAAATGGGGAAAATGTGTTCCATTTGTATCTATTTCGATGAATTTTAAGTATTTTTATTGGACTTCAATTCGTAAAATAATGAGAGTGTGAACTGGAATGATCAAATCTTGTAAAGAGTGATTTTTTTGAGGTTAGGATTTTCATGCATTAGTATTTGACAGATCACGTGGGATTTCAGACATGGTGTCAAAGAGAAAGATGCTCAGTATGCTTTGACATTTCATCATGAATCGTCTTACAAACGAACAACGCTTGCAAATTATTGAATTTTATTATCAAAATGCGTGCTCTGTTAAGAAAGTTCATTGCGCGCTTCCATTTTATGGTCAGTTTAATCGACCCACTGAAGCGGCTATTCGGGCTATTGTGACTAAATTTCGCACCAAATTTACATTGTTGGACATTAAACCACCAACACGCTTACGTAGAGTGCGAACTGAAGAAAATATCGCAGCTGTATCGGCCAGTGTTAATGATGACCACCAATTTTCGATTCGTCGCCGTTCGCACCAATTGGGTCTCTGTTACTCAAAAACGTGGAAATGCCAAAATTGGACTAAGCGGATGGACCACCTAAGACGCAGCCGCGGTCAACATTTAAATGAAATTATCTTCAAAAAGTAAATGTCATGGACCAATCTAACGTTTCAAATAAAGAACCGATGAGATTTTGCAAATTTTATGCGTTTTTTTTAAAAAAAAAGTTATCAAGCTCTTAAAAAATCACCCTTTATATTTGCAGAAATTTGGTATTTATAAAAACTTCAATAACTCAGGCAATTACCGACGGATTTTTTAAGACAAAGCGGCGTTTTACTCCTTATGTGTTATTTAAATATGTATTCTTGTGGTAAGGTTACCAAACAAACAAATTTGCAAAAACATTGCCCAAGTTAAAATTTTTTTAAAAATTGCTTAAAAAGTGCGTTTGCTGGACAAAAGTACACAGATTTCTTAATTTTCTTATCTCAGCTTTATAAAGGCTAACTTTTTTAAAGCTAAAGTTAAAAAAACACATAAAATTCAGAAAAATGTATGAAATCTTTATTTGAATCGATAGTACGGTCCATATAATTTAATGTTTGAAGATTATTTCATGCACATGTTGACCCTGACTGCGCCTCAAATGGTCCATCCGCTTAGTCCAATTTTGGCATACTCTTTCCAACATTTCGGCCGGTATCTCACGAATAAATGCTTCAATGTTGTCTTCCAATGCGTCAATTGAAGCGGGCTTGTCTGTATAGACATGAGCTTTAACATAGCCACACAAAAAATTGTCTAAAGGCGTTAAATCGCACGATCTAGGCAGCCAATTGACCGGTCCCGAACGGGAAATAAAATGTTCACCGAACTCGTCTCTCAATAAGTCCATTGTTGTGCGTGCTGTGTGGCATGTGACACCGTCTTGTTGAAACCACTTGTCATGCAAGTCAATCTCTTGCATTTTGGGCAAAAAAAGTTGTATATCATCTCACGATAGCGCTCACCATTCACTGTTACGTTACGATTCGCATCATCTTTGAAGAAGTACGGTCCAATGATGCCACCAGCCCATAAACCGCGTCAAACTGTGACTTTTTCTGGATGCATTGGTAGCTGTTGAAATGCTTCTGGCTGATATTCACTCCAAAATCGACAATTCTGTCTATTTACGTACCCATTGAGCCAAAAATGAGCTTCGTCGCTGAACACAATTTTTCGGTAAAAAGTGGAAGATGAACTTTCTTAACAGATCACGCATTTTGATAATAAAATTCAATAATTTGCAAGCGCTGTTCGTTTTAAGACGATTCATGGTTAAATTATAGACCAAACTGAAGATGTTTGACAGTGAAACAAAACACGAAACGTGCGTCACCTGTTTAAACCAGTGTTGCCAAGAAGATAATAGCTAAAAAATCACCCTTTATTTGCTTGTTGTTTGGTATGCGCATTCCCCTTATAGTCAAAACGTGCACCATAAAGTGATTCTTATTCGTAGGGGGTGATATGAGGCAAAAAGGGATAAAAATCAAACGATAACAGCTAGAAACACATAATAATAATACATAATTTAAAAGTATTTTTTTTCCAAATTCATAAAATGGGAGTAGAGGGATAAAAATGGTACCAACCAACCATTATGAAATTCGGTGTATACATGCATAGACAGGTAAAATAAACGGATTTGTCGAAATCGTAACCCTTTTTGGGTTTAAAATGGAAAAAGGGGATAAAAATTGTACCAAACAAATGGCCGCAGCTAGAGTCATGAAATTCGGAGTATACATTCCTCTGATTGCGTAGTTACGAAAAATATTTTTTTTTTAATTCCTGCTTTCCTGCACGTAAAATAAAGGGATTTTTTTAAATTCGTACTTTTAGGGGGTAAAATGGAAAAAGGGAATATAAATTGTACTAAACAAATGGCCGCAGCTAGAGTCATGACATTCGAAGTATACATTCCTTTGACTGCGTAGACTCGAAAAATAAAAACGTTTTTCCAAATTCGTACTTTCAAGGGATACCAAAGGAACAGAGGGGTAAAAATGGTACTAACTAAACGGCTACAGCTAGAATGATGAAATTCGGTGTGTACAAATTAGTACTCTTAGGGACTAACATGGGAAAAAGGGGATACAAATAGCTCCAACCAAATGGCCGCAGCTGAAATCATGGGATTCGGGTGTATATATTCATCTGACTGCATAGACTTACAAAATAAAAAAGAGTTATTCCAAATTCGTACTTTTATACTTTTACGTCAAAAAAGCTTTTTTTTTTACTTTTAATTATGGGATGGGAATACAACCAACCAAACGGCTGTAGCTGAAAATGCACCCCCACTATCCCGCAATATTTGTGGTATTAAAGCTTTTTGGAAGAGTGCTGCCTGATATTTACTTTTTGAATTGACTTGAAGTATTATTTTAATATATATTGTATAAACATATTGTAATAATTGCAATTTGAATTATTTTTAGCAGACATTCTTCACTTTTTTTTGATACCCATATCACATGACTCGCATAAGAACGAAAATAAATTATTAAAACTTCAATATCCTTTTGAAATTTACAGTCCTGTAAAAAGGAGAAAAGATCACCAAATGGAAATCTGACTACACAGCTTATCTACATACGATTTTTATTTTCATGTGTATATGATCTCGTTCAGCTCCAATGCAAAATTTTTTTTTATTATTTTCTATATTTTTTCACTTTGTTCCGATATTTTTCATAGATATTCCACTTGCCGTTTTGCGTACACCAACTAAATTGTTAAACAATTTTACTCTGGAAGGTGGTTATCACCGCCAATTCTCTGTGCCTTTATATGACTGTTATTCTTTAAGACTGGATAACTAAGCTGCGATAACAAAAATCTAAATAAAATGTTAAAATTTCACTCAAAATAAAAAATTCTTTTTTAAAATTGTCGCCAAAAGCAATATAAATGTGTGTGTGAAAACAAATTTTGAAAAAATAATTTTGTGTTAAAAATTTTTGACTTAGCCTGGATAATTATCCAGTGTAAGTCAAAATGATGGATATCGAGGCTAAGTCCAATAAAGTTGACACAACATATTTTTTTTGAAAATTTCTTTTGATACAAATATTTATATTGTAGTTGGCGACATGTGAAAAAAATAATTTTGTATTTTGAGCAAAAAATTAAATTTTTATTAACGTTTTTCTTATAGCAGCTTCTTATCCCGGCTTAAAGAAAAACAGCCCTTATATTTTTGTTGCCTGTGACCAATGCACTTGTCCGCATTTACTAATCCACCCTCGTGGCCAGCCGTATCTTCTTACACAGGTGTGTATTTATATTTACATAAATATGTTGGAATACGCGACAGTTTGCGTGATATTTCCCCAGTCGATCATGAAATATGGCTGATCCCCGGGGGATACTTTACAATGGACTGACTGGCTGGCTGACTGACTGTGTTAAATTGAATAGAATAAACATAAATACTTGTATTTTTAGAGATTTTGTTGAAACAATAACATCATCAATTCAAAGCTGTGTGATAAGGAAAATTTATGATTGTTTTGTTTACTGAAATATTAAAATTTAAAATTATTGAAAATTTACTTTAAAAAAAACTTTTCAGGACCAAAAATCATGTTTTTCACGTGTACTTTTTTTGTGCTGCATTTTTGTCCAACATTTTTTTCTGAATTAATAGACGCTCGGAAGCACTTTAAATATAAATTTCGATTCTTAGAGTAACTTATTGGACGTTTATAGCATTTTTTCATAGTGACAACTGAAAACTTATTCGTAATTAGTGTCAATATTTTATATAAAAGGGCTGCCGTCAATACCTTTCGAATGATGCCTTAATGATGAACATCGGAAGAAAAATGACGCCGCAGCGCTCATTTTTGTAAAAAGAGTTTGTAAATTTCACAAAACTGGAGTCAGTGACGTCACTTTTCGTCCGATATCTAGTTATAATCGTTATTACGTTATTTCATTACGATTATAACTCATGTAAGTTTGATTTACTAAACTCATTACTTTCTAATTTTGATTGGAATGTTGTAAAGGGTGATTTTTTAAGAGCTTGATAACTTTTAAAAAAAAAAACGCATAAAATTTGCAAAATCTCATCGGTTCTTTATTTGAAAAGTTAGATTGGTCCATGACATTTACTTTTTGAAGATAATTTCATTTAAATGTTGACCGCGGCTGCGTCTTAGGTGGTCCATTCGGAAAGTCCAATTTTAGGCAACTTTTTCGAGCATTTCGGCCGGAATAGCCCGAATTTCTTCGGAAATGTTGTCTTCCAAAGCTGGAATAGTTGCTGGCTTATTTCTGTAGACTTTAGACTTGACGTAGCCCCACAAAAAATAGTCTAAAGGCGTCAAATCGCATGATCTTGGTGGCCAACTTACCGGTCCATTTCTTGAGATGAATTGTTCTCCGAAGTTTTCCCTCAAAATGGCCATAGAATCGCGAGCTGTGTGGCATGTAGCGCCATCTTGTTGAAACCACATGTCAACCAAGTTCAGTTCTTCCATTTTGGGCAAAAAAAAGTTGGATATCATCTCACGGTAGCGCTCACCATTCACAGTTACGTTACGATTCGCATCATCTTTGAAGAAGTACGGTCCAATGATGCCACCAGCCCATAAACCGCACCAAACTGTGACTTTTTCTGGATGCATTGGTAGCTCTTGCAATGCTTCTGGCTGATATTCACTCCAAAATCGACAATTCTGCCTATTTACGTACCCATTGAGCCAAAAATGAGCTTCGTCGCTGAACACAATTTCTTTCTTTCTGAACTTTCTTAACAGAGCACGCATTTTGATAATAAAATTCAATGATTTGCAAGCGTTGCTCGTTAGTAAGTCTATTCATGATGAAATGTCAAAGCATACTGAGCATCTTTCTCTTTGACACCATGTCTGAAATCCCACGTGATCTGTCAAATACTAATGCATGAAAATCCTAACCTCAAAAATATCACTCTTTATTAGACAGTGATATTGTAGCAATTTGTTACGATAATTTTTTAAAAATAATTACAGATATTTTTGATAGCAATATTTCTCGTGTAAAACCTAGGGTATACAAATTACCTTGGTACACTAAGGGATTGAAAAGGCTGAAAATCTTAGAAATAAATGTTATAAGAAAATTAAAGCGAATCATGATGTCAATGATGAAAGATTGTATTTTCATTATATGAGAGAATTTAATTTTCTCAATAAATTCTTATAGCGAAAGTATTAAGTCCGATCCTAAAAGGTTATGGCATTTTATTAAATCAAAGAAAAATTGTTCTTCTATTCCTTCGTCTATGTTCTATGAACAGAGGGTTTCCAATTCTCTGTTGAAATCAGCCAATCTTTTCAAAGACTATTTTCAGTCTACTATTTGTAATGTGTCTCTTCATATTGATGAATCTATGTTTTCTAATGTTACTGCATTTGTAGATAATTCCAACCTACGCATTTTTGATGAAGATATTTATTCAGGAATTTTTAAACTATCAATTTCATACAAAAATGATATTGATGGAGTTTCTTCCTTTGTCTTAAAAAATGTTGTGAATCGTTAATCTTGCCACTTAAGATAATATTCACGAAATATTTATCCTGTGGCTATTTTATACAAAAGTGGAAAAATACTGTTGTTGTTCCGATATTTAAATCTGGTCAAAAAAATAATGTAATTAATTATAGACCCATTTCAAAGCTGTCAAATATTGCCAAACTTTTCGAACACATAATTTGTGATAAATTGTCTTTTAGATTTAAGAGCTATATTAGTCCTTCTCAACATGGATTCTTTCATGGAAGGTCTACAACTAGCAATTTAGCAGTTTTCACAAAATACTGCATTTCGGATTTTGAGAGTGGTGTTCAAGTGGACACTATTTATTCTGATTTCTCTAAAGCTTTTGACAGAGTTCCTCATAATGTATTATTTTATAAATTAATGAGAATTGGCTTCCGTTCTGAAATTATTGATTGGTTCCGAACATATTTAATAAATAGACACTGTTCGGTATTTTTAGATGGTTTCTATTCAGATAACTATATTCCAATTTCCGGTATCCCTCAAGGTAGTGTATTGGGTCAATTGTTGTTCAATATTTTTGTTAATGATATTGATTGCTGATTTTTGAATTCTAGGCATCTCATGTATGCTGATGATCTAAAGATTTTCAGAGTTATTCGATCTTTTAGTGACATTAAATTATTGCAGGATGATATTGATAGATTTTCTCGTTGGTCTACGTATAATGGTCTAGCAATCAACCATTCGAAGTGTTTACAAATTACTTTCCACAGATGCCGTAATTCAATAATTTCACAATACAAAAGCTTGATTTAGGTGTTTTGTTTGACTATAAGCTAACTTTCCTCAGTCATCTAAATTATATTATCCCTAAGGCTTATTCAGTTATGTATTTCATACGTAGAAACACCGCTGAATTCTCAGACCCATATGTGAAAAAGGTTTTATATTGCTTCTTCTTTCATTTGGAGCCCAAATGCATCAGTAAATATTAATCGTGTTGAGAAAGTTCAAAAGACGTTTATGAAGTTTGCTTTAAACTCTTTCAAATTTTCTGCACCATTTCCATCGTACGAAAGTAGATGTTTGCTTATATCTTTAAAATCTTTGACTTCTAGAAGAGATATAGCTTCATTGGTGTTTTTACATGGTATTATTAATGCTTCTGTGGATTGTCCAGTGTTGCTATCACTCACCCAGTTTAGTGCGCCAGCCCGATCTTTGAGACATTACTACCCTTTTCATATCGATAGACATTTTTCTAATTATGCTTCTAATGAACCCTTGATTAAATCGATGAAACTTTATAACACTATTTGTGAGTTTGTAGATTTTTCTATCTCTAGTCTTATGTTTAAAAAGTTGTTAAATAATATAATTAATTAAATATATTATTGTTATACTAATTTTAATATAAATAATGTAAAACATAGCTGGTCTGTATGGATTTATATCCATAGACTTAATAAAATGAAATGAAATTATTTAGAATGCCATAAAATATAAGTTTTTGCAACAAAATCTCGTGATCAACCAAGTCAAAAGCTTTGCTAGAATCATAAAATATTCCAGGTACTCCTGAAGATCGCTCGACATATTATGTTTACCACCTTTTGAAATTGCTTCATCAATCCCTTCACCTTTAATATATCCAAATTGCGTCCTACATATCAACGATTCTTCATCAAAGTATTTTAGAAATTGGGTGTACATAATCCTCTCAAATATTTTGTCGATAGATGATAGTATTGCTATTGGTCTGAATTGTTCTGCTGTATTCGCTCTCGTAGTTTTAGGTATAGGAATAATCTTATGCAGTTTCAGAACATCTGAATATGTCGCCAAGTTTAATTTTATTTAAAGTTCTTCCAAGGGTACATTAATTCATAAAAAAATTTGGACAAAAATATAACATAAAAAAATACGTAGGAAAACGTGATTTTTAGATTTTTTCGGGAGCGTTTATCATCATCATCATCATTAAACAATCCAATCTACATTTCTGGTGGGTGACCGCTGTAATTTATTTTCGTGACCCATCCTAGTGTACATAGGGTGTCTGCCTGCTCGTCCTTCAGCTATTCACAAGCAGCATAAGCTGCAGCTTGGATATTGATTGGCTGCAAATTGTAGTTTAACTTGTATGTTCTTTCCTTAACTGGTTAATTCGCCCACTCTACAGCTCCCTCAAGTGTTATTATTCCTATGCCCTGATACCCAGATAAGATGAATATCGAACTGCTTATACATGCCCTTAAGAACTCCGCAATATACAAATATAAATTTGTTTATCTGATATTGGGCTAATAACCAATTCCTACTGCAGTTTGGAGAATCGGACATATGGAATGTATTTGTGAATGTTTCATGAAAACGAACTTCGGTATCCGCAAGTTATGCTAAAACATAACTTTAACTTTTTAGATTTCCGAGATATTCAGACATTACATGGCAATCCAAAGAGACTTGTAAGTTGTAATGTCTTTCCCTCCTCCTGCCCTTTCTACATCCAGTCCTGCATAATCTGAAAACCATATGATACTTCCGCTTAGGTATCCCCAACAATCCCATAATGCAGCGTTGGCAACAGGATGATTAAGTACAAGGATAAAGGTAAGAGTGGCAAGAAACAATATTGATATACACACATAAATACACCTACAAAACCGGGGGAGGGGTGCCTCAAAGTCACATTCAAAACGAAACAAAATGTGGCTGTTCGCCAAAAACCCCTTCGCAATATTTGCATTTAAAATTAAGATTCCTGCGTTTGGCTCGCCTGTGTAGATGACGATGGCGTTTTGTTTGTATTTCGATTTCGTTTTCGACTTTTGAGGATTTCTCTCACATTCTTGCAAATGTAAATATTTATGGTCTTGATCCTGGTCCGGGGGTCCTTCCTTTGTTCTTCGACACACACACACTCGCACACAACATTTACATATTTGGCCATATCACACAGAAGGGGGGAAATATTGATTGAATGAACAACTTGGTTTGATTTAACATATTTCGATTTGCTTTTGGTTTTTGGGTGAGAGGTTTTTTGGTTTCATGGCAAAATGTTTGTAATGCGTACATTCCACTCTGCCACAAAAAGTCCCCAGTCAGCCCCACAAATACCCAGAGTCAACACCCAGACATTAGCCCCCCGCACACACACACATCCCAACCACGCAACCACCCATTCACCCACTCATTTGTATTCTTGTTGTTGGCAAACAAACTATTTATTTATTTATTTAAATATTCGTTCGAACTGTTTCTAATTTTTTCTGTGTTTCTGTCGGAGTTTTTATGTTTCAAATGTTGATTTTTGCTGAATTAAGAAAAATCGAATAGAAAAAAGTTATTCTGCAGCAGAGATGGAAGGATAAAGGGCTACAGGGAGGGAGGGAGTGGGTGAATGTTCGAAAAACTAAAATGTTCTTTTGTGATTTGAACATTTGCGTAAAAAGGTTTTATTATACTCGATTGTATTGCCGAGGCGATACCAATGTTCATTTGAGACGCAGACACATTCGCATACGCACGCACACACACACACTCACACAGATAAAAACATTGGTAATCTCTGTGATGATTATTAAGGAAGATGCGAGGGTCAAGTGACAAGTTTAGGCAAAATCGAGTTTGAGGGACAAGCACCATTAAGTGAGTTGGATAGACCATGGGAAAGACTTTTATTGTATTTACTACACCACTAGATATCCACCGAGAGGGCTACAAAGCATTTCACCGGTTCAAGATTCATCTCAAATTGGCGGCGAAATCGCACAAAAAAAAATAAAAAATAAAAAAAAAATTGTAAAATCGCTCACAGCAAAAACTGGGCCAAAAAATGAAAAACGGAAAATTAAATTACGCTCAAAAATAAATGAAAAGACACCCACAAAAAATCTCCCAAAAATTGGGTAATTTTTCATATTAAAAAAATCTCAAAAATTTTAGTAACTTTTGGTAATTTTTTCATATTAACAGAGAAAACATTTTGGAAAAAAGTGATAATAACACTAGGCAACAAAAAGTACATGTGAAAGTGAGACAGAGACCTACAATTTTATTTCTTGTGAATGTGAATCAGTGTAACTATTCATAAGCACCATTTTTTAATTTTAATTTCCATCCTCTTGGGATTGTAAATTCGAATTAATTATGATGACTAAAAATGTTGCGAATTTCACTTTCATCTAGAGGCAGTGGCTTACACTGATAGAAAAAACGTACGTAACCGGAACGAAATTGTACGTTGCTGCAACAACTCTGATTCGTTGCTACAACAACGCGGTTTCCTTGCTGAAATAATGTGGTTTCGAAAATATTCGTGGCAATAAATTAAACATCTATAGATAAATGTAAATAATATGATAAAAATATTATTTTTAATTTTTACTTGGCATTTTCAGGCGGTTTAAAACCTCATTAAAAGTAGAAACAAAACAATAATAACTGGTAAAACAAATTTTCCTAATTTTTTTTCGAGGAAATTAACAACATTGGTAGAGCCTATACTTTCCTTTACTTTATCGAGTATCCGGGCATGATTGAAGTTATACCTCCAAAATTATATCAGAAGTATTTAAGGCGAAAGCCAATTCGGAGCCAAGGGTCATTGAGGTGAATTAAATTGATATTCAAACATTAAAACAATGATAGTGTTTACTCTTGAATGAGTTGCTGTACTAACTGAGTGCAGTTTTCCGGCAGTAATTCAATTTGTCTGAAAAATCAGGTATTATTTGGTTTTTTAGGAAATTTTGCTCATCTTTTTAGCTGCGTACCTACTATACCTAAAACTTAATTGAGTAATTCGCGTTTTGGAACTAAAAAATCTGACTTTTTGCACTATCTTCCAAGAATGTAATTTCATGCAGACAAAAATTACCCCGCAAAAACGGGCAACCCTTCAACCTATGTAAATATGTATTTTATTCTTCAAAAGCTTTTAAAGGAAGCAAGTTTTGTTGGTACACAATCATAAATTTTTTCAAAAGGTTTTTTTATTTATTACAAAAAGCTAAGAACCCACAGTTCCTATTAAACAAATTCGAGTGCAAATTCTCTTAAAATGTGAAAGAAACAGGTCGATAAAGTCGAAAGAGGATTTTACGCTTTTGTCATTTTTCAAAATATGAAAAAAAATGAACATCAGTAATATAAAAAAAAAAACAATTTTTTTCTGTCCATTATGAATAAATACGTAAAATAATGTAAAAAAAAAACTAAAAACAAGAAAAAACAATTTTGATTTTCTTTAATATCGAAAAATATGAAAAAAAAACTTTGGGCTAATTTTTAAAATATATTTTGGGTCTATGTACAATTTCAATGTTTTACAGAACTGAAAGATGTTTACTAGAATAAAAGTTACTGCATTTTGGCCGCTGAATTTTGATTATGAACCTAGTTACATGTGTATATGGTCTTGTTTAGCTTGCACTGTGTAAACGGATATATTTGATACCATATGAATGTGGCAAAATTCAATGTATACAGCGGACAATTTGTGGCAAAGTGTGGATTGTGGTTTTGTTTACATAAACTTGTGAAATCGGTTGCCACCAGCAATACATATGTTTGTATTGAACCAAGTTAAGAAAAGTTTTTTTACATTTGTGGACTAATCCTCGATAACCATAAATTGAACTTACCCTTAACAGTTTTGCAGGCTAAGTCAAAAGAAAATATTATAAAATTATTTTGTTAAATTTTCTTTCATACACACATTGACATTGTTCATAGATACCATGTGGAATTTTATGTTTTATTTATGTTTTAGATTCGGTGCTAAAACTGTCCAACGGCATTAACTCTTATAACCCCGGAGCCAAATTCTGATCATCAAACCATAAAGCTAACCATTACCAACTACTACACTATACAAAGCTGCTTTGTATTCGTCAGCGGTTAGTTCTCTTCCGAAACATTAAATTTGTTTTATAAATCTTTATTTTTTCTATAAGCGAAATATTTCTAATATATATTGCTATATATTTAACCTTTTATTTTTTTTTGACTGAAATATTCTTTGACCCAAATCTGGAGTAAAATTTCTCCAAGAAATCGAACAATATATCGAGGGCTTATATTCAAAAGTGATTATGAACAAAAAAGTGATAAGAGCAAAAAACTAGTTTTCTCCTTAATTTTAAGGGTAATTTTTAATCATTCCTCTACAGTTTAAAGAGGATTACTATTGCTACGATTAAAAAGTTTTCGAAATTTTCAAAACCTTAAACACATTTGCTATCATTTTTACCTTTTTTCCAAATTTTTTACAAAAAGTGGATATTGCGGTAGGGCAAAACAAATTTTGATATTTTTGGAAAATTTTAATTTATCGCGAGAAATATGGCTAAAATGATTTTCATGCATGACATTTTTATACCCTCCACCCCCATACTGGAGGTATACTAACTTTGTCATTCCGTTTGTAACACCTTGAAATATCGAACTGAGACCCTATAAAATATATATATTCTTGATCGTCATAAAATTCTAAGACGGTCTAGCCATGTTCGTCCGTTTGTTGAAATCACGCTAGCATCTCAACGAATGTAGTTAGGACGTCCAAATTTTTCGTGAATGCGTCTTATAGTCGTACATCGGTTGGGATTGAAACTGGGCGAAATCGGTCCGTCACAAGGACTGAAAATGCCCATAATAACCCCTAATATTTTAGAGTACTTAAGCATGCTTTTTCAATATATCTGCTTGTGCATACTTGATATTGGGTATGCGCATTCCCCCTATAACAAAAACGTGCACCATAAAGTGATTCTTATTCGTAGGGGGTGAAATGGGGCAAAAAAGGGATACAAATGGTACCTATCAAACGAAAACAGCTAGAAGCACAAAATTCGGTGTGTACATGGTGGCAGCTAAAAACTCATATTTCTTGGAAACATTTTGTAAGAGTTGATATGAAAAATATATAGAATTAATACCTTTCGAATGACAGCTAAATGATGAATATCGGACTAAAAATGAAGTCACTGACTCCTTGTTTGTAAAATAATTTAATACAGGAGATGGATTTTCAGAGCAAACAAATCCAAACTCTTTTTACAAAAATGAGCGCACGGGCGCCAATTTAATTCCGATGTTCATCATTTATGCATCATTCGAAAGATATTGACTGTCACTATTTATTTTTTATAAAATACTAACACCAAATACAAAAAATGTTCAGTTGTCACTGTGAAAATCAACAAAAATTACTATACGTGCATTAATTCGACCAATAAGTTACTCTGAAACACGAATCAAAATTTTTATTTAAAGTGCTTTGAAGAGGCTATTATTTCCAAAAAAATGGGCAAATATGTAACACAAAAAAATTACACCGGAAAAACATGATTTTCAGGGCTATTTCCAGGAGCGTTTAGCTCACAGATGGCTTGATCTAGGAACGTAATATTTTGCAAAACCTCATATACTATCCAAAGTTTATTTTCGTGGGGTGTCTGGAACTGTTTTTCCATTTGTATGGACGGCGACCCAGCCTAATAAATATAAGAATATTTTTTTGAATATATATATATAATTTTTCGATTTATATAGTGTAAACGGATTGGTAGGCTTGCCTTATAAGTGTGGTTTGAAATAATAAAAATATTATATTTATTTATAAAATAATTTTTTCAATTAAAAAAATTATATTTTCCTGTATTACTGCACTTCTACGAAAATCGACAGCCTCTTTAAAATGCAACCCATGGTGAAGGGTATATAAATTTCGGCCCATCCGAACTTAACACCGCTTTTACTTGTTACTTTTTTTTTTTGATTTTCTCGCGATCTAGCCAACGGATCCGACTGAATTTTTGTTTGTGTATTAAGTACCAATGTCGCTTGTGACATAAATGTAGTCAGTCGCGAAAATCTCTGCAATTGTTGCAATGGAAAATCCAAAATTCGCGGAAGCAATTGCTTATATTTTAACTTTCTCCATTCAGAATTTTGAAACTTTTTTCTGACACAAATATTCCCCATGAAGTCAGCAATCACATTCCCAAAAAATATTTTGGTATTCTCAATATGATAAAAAGTTACGCGGGTTTTTCTAAAGATAAAGATTTTTGACTTTACAGCCTCTATTTATCCTATTTTAGTCTGATAAGTTGGGAAGAAAAATGCTTTTAACCACGAAATTATGGGATTTGATAGTACATTATGCCCTAAATCTAGAATAATTTTTTAACCAAAATGGTTGTAGCGAATTGCAACCATCGGTTGTATACTGTTCCACTTTTGAACTTTGTTATTTATTTAATTTGTATGTTCATAGCCACTTTTGCAGTCACTAACTAACGTGTGAGTGGATAGTCAAATCAGAAAAATTAAAAAAAAAAAACATCGTAGAAAAAATGTCTTCTCCAAATTTATATGAAAGATGACATCCAATTCTGAGAATAGTTTTGCATCAAAGACATTTTCGAGAAAATGGTTCATAGTCACTTTTGAATATAAGCCCTCGTTCAATTGTAAATGGTATTATTGAGACAATATATTTAAAATAATACTTGAAGTATACCAAGTAATGACTTTTTGACCAATTTTTTTTTCAAATTTCGCACAGCCCTTATAATTCATCTGGAAACTTCTATGGTAAATATGTTTCATATCGGTTCTGATTTAGATAAAGCTCCTATACCAATTTTGCTCCGATTTGACTTTTTCCGCTCTAGACACTTTATATTTTAACTGATGTTCTTGAAATTAGGCAAAACATATCATATCACATCATATTTCAAATACGAACATCTCTAGCGAAAGTCTCAGGTTTAAATATAACCCTCATACAAATGCCCTTCCCGATTTAAGTTTTTTCTCTCAGACACATTCCTTTACAGTTTTGATCTAATTTGAGAGAACACTTTATATTTCTCGAATCATACTTTGTGGAAGGAGGTCACATCGGTCAATGATATAATATCCGTAAAAAAATTGTTCCAGATTTCACTTTTTTCCCCGAATTCAATTGTGAAAGGGTAGAAAGTGGAGGATATCATATAGTCGGTCACGCCCTTTCCTTAGTTGTTACACAATATAAAACGCAATTTTTGTTTGAATATTGCATTAAATATACAAAAAACAACTTCAACTATGATAGATTGTAGACAGGTATTTCATTGCTGTTGAGAAAACATATTTTTCAATGAACTTACAAAAATAAGATTTAATCAACCACCTTAGCAAACGAAAATGATGGACCAATTCTAGTTGAAAAAGAACTCAAATCACAGAATACGAATTTTATAAATTTTCTTTGACATCGAAATGAAAGAGCTTGAGCTTTTTCATTCATTAGATTTCATTGGTAATTTCTACTTCGAACTTTCTTTTAGAACCTCGCAGAACCTACTGGGATATGCGTAAATTACGTTATATGAATCGATTCTGAAATGAATATTTTATTTGCATACACAGACACATACTTACACACGCTCTCTCTCTCTCTCACACACATATTACGCACACACATAGAGGCAGACTCATAGCATTACACTTAATCCCAACAGCAATATTAACATAATGAAACTTAAGGTTGTATATTTTTATGATTATGTAAACAAAACAACACTCAGCACACTCAGACCACACACGCACCCGCACACAACCAAACACACAGTCTAAGGACTCCTTTACACATGAATAATGGGTGGTTACGTCGACAGAACTGCCGCATGGAATTGAATGAAATTGAAGCATTTGGATGGGTGGGCGGGTATGGGCGGTCTTTTGTTAATTTCCCATTTGTAAAAATTGATTTTTGCTAGAAAATGTAATCATTGAAATAAATTTTCTTAGCTATAGCAGAGGACATAGAAATTTCCCAAGCATTAAATGTGCTAAATGTTAAGTATCGATAAATTGTTATTGAGGAAATTTTAGAAAATTTACATTTTCATTAGAAGAATGTAATTTGCGTTACAAATTTATGATATTAATATTAGAGAAGTACCTAATAAGAGTTGACTTGACGATATCGTATGGCAGGTACGTTTATCGTATAACACATAAATGCTAAAATAATTAAAAATTTTATCATAGTAGAGGTTATTTCATCAGGATGTATCTCGGGAACAATGTATAGTATTGAAATTTAATTTTGTTCGTAGACAATAGGAGTTCTTTTGCGTTTAAAAAAGTGTAATTACGTTTTTGTCTTCCTTTTTCAGAAAGCGGTTTACCTAAAGGTTGTATTTATTTTGCATTCTTGATTTTCTACAGTATAGAACTATATTCGCGAGGTCGACCGATGCCTTGGCATTTACAACCATTGTCTTATTTATTAATTTTATGAAGAATATTCTGCTTACAGCTGACAAAATAGATTTAATTACTGAAATGGTAAAACCTTCTAAGCCAAAAATGAAGCAATACTTTCTTCGTTGTTCTCGGTTAATGTATTTTGGAAAATTTATTTAAAGCATACTTTAGGGATGAAAGGTATTATGGCATGCGAGCGCATGAAAATGTTGGGCCTATATTAAAATTAAGTTAGCCGTTTGTCATCGATTAAAAATATAAAATAATTTTTATCAAAAATTTAAAAAAATTGGAAAAAAATAAAATTTTTGTTTTAACGTTGGGCGTGGCACTGAAAATATTCATGTAATTGTGGAGAAATTAAAAAATATAATTTGTATTAACATATATATTAAAATAAGAAATTTATGACGTTTTTTATTTTAACTTACATGGGAGGGAGGCGTAGTTGAGGGCGGATTTAAGCAAAACAAGTAAAAACGGCGTTAAGTTCGACCGGGCCGAACTTTATATACCCTCCACTATGAATTGCATTCCACGAGTGCTAATTTGGAAAAATCTTTTTATTTTGCGTGTCTACGTAGTCAGATTAGTGTATACACCGAATTCCATGATTCTAGCTGCGGCCATTTGGTTGGTACCATTTTTATCCCCTTTTTCATATTTTACCCCCTTAAGTGCACGACTTTCTAAAATATCTTTATTTTACGTGTCTACGCAATTATAGGGATGTACACACCGAATTCCATCATTCTAGCTGTAGTTGTTCAGTTGGTACTATTTTTATCCTCTGTACCCATTGTATCCCTTGAGAGTACAAATTTGAAAAAAAATCGTTTATTTTTTATTTTATTATCCATGTATACGCAGCCAGAGGAATGCATACTTCGAATTTCATGACTCTAGCTGCGGTCATTTGGTTGGTACCATTTTTATCCCCTCTGGGCATTTTAACCCCAAAAAGTACGAATCCGTCTATTTTACGTGTCTACGCAATCAGAAGACTTTATACACCGAATTTCATTATTCTAGGTGCAGCCGTTAGGTTGTTACCAATTTTATCCCTCTATTCCCATTTGACCCCTTAAAAGTACGAATTTGGAAAACATTATTTTATATTATGTATCTACTCAATTAGAAGAATGTACACAGCGTATTTCGTGTTTCTATCTCTTGTCGTTTAATATGTACCATTTTTATCCCTTTTTGCCCCATTTGCCCTCTACGAATAAGAATCACTTTATGGTGCACGTTTTTGTTATAGGAGGAATGCGCATCAAGCAAGTACAAGCAGACATATCGAAAAAATATGCAAAAATACTCTAAAAAATTAGGGGTTATTATTGGTATTTTTGGTCCTTGTGAGGGAACAAATTTTCCCTTTGGGCCGATTTCGCCCAGTTTCAATCCCAACCGATCTACGACTATAAGATGCATTTACGGTAAATTTGGACGTCTTAGCTCCTTTCGTTTAGATGCTAGCGTGCTTTCAACAGATCGACGGACATTGATAGATCGTCTTAAAATGTTATGACAATCAAGAATATATATACTTTATAGTGTCGCAGGTCTATATTTCAAGGTGTTACAAACGGAATGACAAAGTTAGTATACCCCCATCCTGGAGGTGGAGAGTATAACATGTTTTTGATCTAATTTGAGGATATAAGGAATGTGTGCGAAATTTCAAGGTCCTACCTCTATTCCTTCTAATTTTTGCCGCATCTTGTATGAAAATATTCCACTGTGCACCGTACGAAAATTTAAATAAAAAAAATAAGTATCAAACTATGGGCTAAATGGAGTTACTTGGCGTTTTTAGTTTTTCATTTCCACATCTTGTTGCCCCTTCTCAGGGCTACAAATTTTCAAAGGATACAGTTTTTCAAAAAAAAATATTTTTTATACTTGTTCGTACCCTATGAGAACGGTATTAGTATCAAATTAAAAAGGAGAATTTCTATCAAAAATACTTCAACTATCATGCTTTTATCTGTATTAGTTCAGCATTAACATCTATTTCAAGTTTACCCTGTAGCTTTTGTAGTTTATTCATATTTTGTTTTTAAAGAGGCAAACTTTTAAATGGTTTTTAATAATAAACTAATGCAAATAGCAGCTTGACATTTAAAGTGTTTTTAGCACATATTATCTTCTTTCATTTGGCATTTATACCGGTGTCATAGGCTGCGAATAAGTATTAAAATTAATTTTTGAAAAATTATATCCTGAAAACTGAAAACGCCGATTAACTCTATTTCATCTATAGTTTCAGATGTATATACATAATTTGGTGTAAGTGTAATATGGACTGTCGGACAGTGCAATGTGACCTCTTATTCTATTCTAAAGTCGAAGAAGAGTATTTTTGTTTTTTTTTGTTTCTCATAATTTTGGAAGTGCTTTAACATTTTCATGCATATCTTGGGGCTGTCTATTACTACTTTCAATTATATACTTATTAAATAATATATAATTACAAAATAACTATGTGGTTTTTATAAAATTTTCCTTCGGCGATATCTATATTTTTTCTCATAAATTACTTATTATTTTGTTATAAGCGAATATTGTTATAGATGTAAGATTATTTTAAGCCAAATCTCTTCATGTGTACATATATAATTAAAATCTTTTATAAGGCTGATGAATATTGTAATAAAGATTATTAATAATAAAATTTATATAGGTTCATGGCATTGTTTTATAATAAATGTAAGAAGTCTCTGTGAAAAATAGATCAATCAAATTTTAAATCATTTTGTAAACCGTGTTTTTAACCCACATTTCAGCTCAGATCACTTCAAATATCCAGTTCATGAAGAATTGATATTCCTTTTTTCAATCCTCTTTAAATTAATACTTCATAGGGTATATATTACTGACATACCAAGTCCTTACCTTGCTAATGTTATCACATTTCTTGCTAATAATATCCTATGTCACTTATCGCCTTGTGTGTGACATTTTCCAGACATTAAATCAATCTGATTTAATGCTCAGATTGTGATCAGTGTCATTAGCATTAATACGAATTCATTCGAATGCTGGGAAAAAGCATCTATGACCAAATGATTGGAAATTGTATAGCGAAATGAAACGTACTAACGTACGCTGTCATATGCTAATGGAAATATAATCGTACAGACTCATCGTAGCGACAGCAACAACGGCAATAGCAAAAAATCCCTGGAAGCAGATGACATACAAAATTTGTGATTAATTTCCGGTTTCTTTGCGATAACTGCGCCCTTACGGCCCCTCCCGCTCACTCGTGGCAACAGCCACTCCTCGGAGTATTGGTAATAAAATAAAGGAAACAAATTCCAGCGTACACTCACACACACACACCCATTGACACCACTGTTGGCTCACATTTCGTTCGTATGTATGCACAGATGTTTCATTGTGGGAGTGAATGGCACTCTCTGTGCATGCGTGTGTGGGGGGGGATGATTTTATTTTTGAACAGCTGACTAACAACAGATGATCCTTTCAAAATCCACTTTAACGAGTGTGAGTGTACTGCTGCGTGTGCATGTGCGTGTGTGAGTATCCGAGTCCGTGTAAAAGCATATCGGTACATTGACAACGACAACATAAAACTATTCCAATCAATACTGGATGAAACACCTGCTTAATGCACCAAAATCCGGTACACCCCTCTCCCCAAACACTGGGATACATATTCCGCCCAAAGCATGCATACTGCCCTTACACAGTCCCAAATACCCACCCACCGAACCACATTATCATCATCACCACCACCAGCGTCAGCAGCAGTAGAGCAAAGCAATGAAATATAAAACAAATGTTCAAATTATGCAATTTAGTCCTTTCAAATAATAATGTTTGCCATCCCGAATGCATTTGGTGTGAATGTGTGCACGGTGCAGGTGGCGTCAATGGATTTGTGTGCAGGTGGCTGTATGCAGGTGTTCCGGAGTGGTATGACAAGGCAGGTGAAAATGTAATCTTGATCACAAATCAAATTCTTAACTATATATTGGAATAATTGAATATATTTTTTTAATTCAACAATTAAATAATTAAATAATTAAATAATTAAATAATTAAATAATTAAATAATTAAATAATTAAATAATTAAATAATTAAATAATTAAATAATTAAATAATTAAATAATTAAATAATTAAATAATTAAATAATTAAATAATTAAATAATTAAATAATTAAATAATTAAATAATTAAATAATTAAATAATTAAATAATTAAATAATTAAATAATTAAATAATTAAATAATTAAATAATTAAATAATTAAATAATTAAATAATTAAATAATTAAATAATTAAATAATTAAATAATTAAATAATTAAATAATTAAATAATTAAATAATTAAATAATTAAATAATTAAATAATTAAATAATTAAATAATTAAATAATTAAATAATTAAATAATTAAATAATTAAATAATTAAATAATTAAATAATTAAATAATTAAATAATTAAATAATTAAATAATTAAATAATTAAATAATTAAATAATTAAATAATTAAATAATTAAATAATTAAATAATTAAATAATTAAATAATTAAATAATTAAATAATTAAATAATTAAATAATTAAATAATTAAATAATTAAATAATTAAATAATTAAATAATTAAATAATTAAATAATTAAATAATTAAATAATTAAATAATTAAATAATTAAATAATTAAATAATTAAATAATTAAATAATTAAATAATTAAATAATTAAATAATTAAATAATTAAATAATTAAATAATTAAATAATTAAATAATTAAATAATTAAATAATTAAATAATTAAATAATTAAATAATTAAATAATTAAATAATTAAATAATTAAATAATTAAATAATTAAATAATTAAATAATTAAATAATTAAATAATTAAATAATTAAATAATTAAATAATTAAATAATTAAATAATTAAATAATTAAATAATTAAATAATTAAATAATTAAATAATTAAATAATTAAATAATTAAATAATTAAATAATTAAATAATTAAATAATTAAATAATTAAATAATTAAATAATTAAATAATTAAATAATTAAATAATTAAATAATTAAATAATTAAATAATTAAATAATTAAATAATTAAATAATTAAATAATTAAATAATTAAATAATTAAATAATTAAATAATTAAATAATTAAATAATTAAATAATTAAATAATTAAATAATTAAATAATTAAATAATTAAATAATTAAATAATTAAATAATTAAATAATTAAATAATTAAATAATTAAATAATTAAATAATTAAATAATTAAATAATTAAATAATTAAATAATTAAATAATTAAATAATTAAATAATTAAATAATTAAATAATTAAATAATTAAATAATTAAATAATTAAATAATTAAATAATTAAATAATTAAATAATTAAATAATTAAATAATTAAATAATTAAATAATTAAATAATTAAATAATTAAATAATTAAATAATTAAATAATTAAATAATTAAATAATTAAATAATTAAATAATTAAATAATTAAATAATTAAATAATTAAATAATTAAATAATTAAATAATTAAATAATTAAATAATTAAATAATTAAATAATTAAATAATTAAATAATTAAATAATTAAATAATTAAATAATTAAATAATTAAATAATTAAATAATTAAATAATTAAATAATTAAATAATTAAATAATTAAATAATTAAATAATTAAATAATTAAATAATTAAATAATTAAATAATTAAATAATTAAATAATTAAATAATTAAATAATTAAATAATTAAATAATTAAATAATTAAATAATTAAATAATTAAATAATTAAATAATTAAATAATTAAATAATTAAATAATTAAATAATTAAATAATTAAATAATTAAATAATTAAATAATTAAATAATTAAATAATTAAATAATTAAATAATTAAATAATTAAATAATTAAATAATTAAATAATTAAATAATTAAATAATTAAATAATTAAATAATTAAATAATTAAATAATTAAATAATTAAATAATTAAATAATTAAATAATTAAATAATTAAATAATTAAATAATTAAATAATTAAATAATTAAATAATTAAATAATTAAATAATTAAATAATTAAATAATTAAATAATTAAATAATTAAATAATTAAATAATTAAATAATTAAATAATTAAATAATTAAATAATTAAATAATTAAATAATTAAATAATTAAATAATTAAATAATTAAATAATTAAATAATTAAATAATTAAATAATTAAATAATTAAATAATTAAATAATTAAATAATTAAATAATTAAATAATTAAATAATTAAATAATTAAATAATTAAATAATTAAATAATTAAATAATTAAATAATTAAATAATTAAATAATTAAATAATTAAATAATTAAATAATTAAATAATTAAATAATTAAATAATTAAATAATTAAATAATTAAATAATTAAATAATTAAATAATTAAATAATTAAATAATTAAATAATTAAATAATTAAATAATTAAATAATTAAATAATTAAATAATTAAATAATTAAATAATTAAATAATTAAATAATTAAATAATTAAATAATTAAATAATTAAATAATTAAATAATTAAATAATTAAATAATTAAATAATTAAATAATTAAATAATTAAATAATTAAATAATTAAATAATTAAATAATTAAATAATTAAATAATTAAATAATTAAATAATTAAATAATTAAATAATTAAATAATTAAATAATTAAATAATTAAATAATTAAATAATTAAATAATTAAATAATTAAATAATTAAATAATTAAATAATTAAATAATTAAATAATTAAATAATTAAATAATTAAATAATTAAATAATTAAATAATTAAATAATTAAATAATTAAATAATTAAATAATTAAATAATTAAATAATTAAATAATTAAATAATTAAATAATTAAATAATTAAATAATTAAATAATTAAATAATTAAATAATTAAATAATTAAATAATTAAATAATTAAATAATTAAATAATTAAATAATTAAATAATTAAATAATTAAATAATTAAATAATTAAATAATTAAATAATTAAATAATTAAATAATTAAATAATTAAATAATTAAATAATTAAATAATTAAATAATTAAATAATTAAATAATTAAATAATTAAATAATTAAATAATTAAATAATTAAATAATTAAATAATTAAATAATTAAATAATTAAATAATTAAATAATTAAATAATTAAATAATTAAATAATTAAATAATTAAATAATTAAATAATTAAATAATTAAATAATTAAATAATTAAATAATTAAATAATTAAATAATTAAATAATTAAATAATTAAATAATTAAATAATTAAATAATTAAATAATTAAATAATTAAATAATTAAATAATTAAATAATTAAATAATTAAATAATTAAATAATTAAATAATTAAATAATTAAATAATTAAATAATTAAATAATTAAATAATTAAATAATTAAATAATTAAATAATTAAATAATTAAATAATTAAATAATTAAATAATTAAATAATTAAATAATTAAATAATTAAATAATTAAATAATTAAATAATTAAATAATTAAATAATTAAATAATTAAATAATTAAATAATTAAATAATTAAATAATTAAATAATTAAATAATTAAATAATTAAATAATTAAATAATTAAATAATTAAATAATTAAATAATTAAATAATTAAATAATTAAATAATTAAATAATTAAATAATTAAATAATTAAATAATTAAATAATTAAATAATTAAATAATTAAATAATTAAATAATTAAATAATTAAATAATTAAATAATTAAATAATTAAATAATTAAATAATTAAATAATTAAATAATTAAATAATTAAATAATTAAATAATTAAATAATTAAATAATTAAATAATTAAATAATTAAATAATTAAATAATTAAATAATTAAATAATTAAATAATTAAATAATTAAATAATTAAATAATTAAATAATTAAATAATTAAATAATTAAATAATTAAATAATTAAATAATTAAATAATTAAATAATTAAATAATTAAATAATTAAATAATTAAATAATTAAATAATTAAATAATTAAATAATTAAATAATTAAATAATTAAATAATTAAATAATTAAATAATTAAATAATTAAATAATTAAATAATTAAATAATTAAATAATTAAATAATTAAATAATTAAATAATTAAATAATTAAATAATTAAATAATTAAATAATTAAATAATTAAATAATTAAATAATTAAATAATTAAATAATTAAATAATTAAATAATTAAATAATTAAATAATTAAATAATTAAATAATTAAATAATTAAATAATTAAATAATTAAATAATTAAATAATTAAATAATTAAATAATTAAATAATTAAATAATTAAATAATTAAATAATTAAATAATTAAATAATTAAATAATTAAATAATTAAATAATTAAATAATTAAATAATTAAATAATTAAATAATTAAATAATTAAATAATTAAATAATTAAATAATTAAATAATTAAATAATTAAATAATTAAATAATTAAATAATTAAATAATTAAATAATTAAATAATTAAATAATTAAATAATTAAATAATTAAATAATTAAATAATTAAATAATTAAATAATTAAATAATTAAATAATTAAATAATTAAATAATTAAATAATTAAATAATTAAATAATTAAATAATTAAATAATTAAATAATTAAATAATTAAATAATTAAATAATTAAATAATTAAATAATTAAATAATTAAATAATTAAATAATTAAATAATTAAATAATTAAATAATTAAATAATTAAATAATTAAATAATTAAATAATTAAATAATTAAATAATTAAATAATTAAATAATTAAATAATTAAATAATTAAATAATTAAATAATTAAATAATTAAATAATTAAATAATTAAATAATTAAATAATTAAATAATTAAATAATTAAATAATTAAATAATTAAATAATTAAATAATTAAATAATTAAATAATTAAATAATTAAATAATTAAATAATTAAATAATTAAATAATTAAATAATTAAATAATTAAATAATTAAATAATTAAATAATTAAATAATTAAATAATTAAATAATTAAATAATTAAATAATTAAATAATTAAATAATTAAATAATTAAATAATTAAATAATTAAATAATTAAATAATTAAATAATTAAATAATTAAATAATTAAATAATTAAATAATTAAATAATTAAATAATTAAATAATTAAATAATTAAATAATTAAATAATTAAATAATTAAATAATTAAATAATTAAATAATTAAATAATTAAATAATTAAATAATTAAATAATTAAATAATTAAATAATTAAATAATTAAATAATTAAATAATTAAATAATTAAATAATTAAATAATTAAATAATTAAATAATTAAATAATTAAATAATTAAATAATTAAATAATTAAATAATTAAATAATTAAATAATTAAATAATTAAATAATTAAATAATTAAATAATTAAATAATTAAATAATTAAATAATTAAATAATTAAATAATTAAATAATTAAATAATTAAATAATTAAATAATTAAATAATTAAATAATTAAATAATTAAATAATTAAATAATTAAATAATTAAATAATTAAATAATTAAATAATTAAATAATTAAATAATTAAATAATTAAATAATTAAATAATTAAATAATTAAATAATTAAATAATTAAATAATTAAATAATTAAATAATTAAATAATTAAATAATTAAATAATTAAATAATTAAATAATTAAATAATTAAATAATTAAATAATTAAATAATTAAATAATTAAATAATTAAATAATTAAATAATTAAATAATTAAATAATTAAATAATTAAATAATTAAATAATTAAATAATTAAATAATTAAATAATTAAATAATTAAATAATTAAATAATTAAATAATTAAATAATTAAATAATTAAATAATTAAATAATTAAATAATTAAATAATTAAATAATTAAATAATTAAATAATTAAATAATTAAATAATTAAATAATTAAATAATTAAATAATTAAATAATTAAATAATTAAATAATTAAATAATTAAATAATTAAATAATTAAATAATTAAATAATTAAATAATTAAATAATTAAATAATTAAATAATTAAATAATTAAATAATTAAATAATTAAATAATTAAATAATTAAATAATTAAATAATTAAATAATTAAATAATTAAATAATTAAATAATTAAATAATTAAATAATTAAATAATTAAATAATTAAATAATTAAATAATTAAATAATTAAATAATTAAATAATTAAATAATTAAATAATTAAATAATTAAATAATTAAATAATTAAATAATTAAATAATTAAATAATTAAATAATTAAATAATTAAATAATTAAATAATTAAATAATTAAATAATTAAATAATTAAATAATTAAATAATTAAATAATTAAATAATTAAATAATTAAATAATTAAATAATTAAATAATTAAATAATTAAATAATTAAATAATTAAATAATTAAATAATTAAATAATTAAATAATTAAATAATTAAATAATTAAATAATTAAATAATTAAATAATTAAATAATTAAATAATTAAATAATTAAATAATTAAATAATTAAATAATTAAATAATTAAATAATTAAATAATTAAATAATTAAATAATTAAATAATTAAATAATTAAATAATTAAATAATTAAATAATTAAATAATTAAATAATTAAATAATTAAATAATTAAATAATTAAATAATTAAATAATTAAATAATTAAATAATTAAATAATTAAATAATTAAATAATTAAATAATTAAATAATTAAATAATTAAATAATTAAATAATTAAATAATTAAATAATTAAATAATTAAATAATTAAATAATTAAATAATTAAATAATTAAATAATTAAATAATTAAATAATTAAATAATTAAATAATTAAATAATTAAATAATTAAATAATTAAATAATTAAATAATTAAATAATTAAATAATTAAATAATTAAATAATTAAATAATTAAATAATTAAATAATTAAATAATTAAATAATTAAATAATTAAATAATTAAATAATTAAATAATTAAATAATTAAATAATTAAATAATTAAATAATTAAATAATTAAATAATTAAATAATTAAATAATTAAATAATTAAATAATTAAATAATTAAATAATTAAATAATTAAATAATTAAATAATTAAATAATTAAATAATTAAATAATTAAATAATTAAATAATTAAATAATTAAATAATTAAATAATTAAATAATTAAATAATTAAATAATTAAATAATTAAATAATTAAATAATTAAATAATTAAATAATTAAATAATTAAATAATTAAATAATTAAATAATTAAATAATTAAATAATTAAATAATTAAATAATTAAATAATTAAATAATTAAATAATTAAATAATTAAATAATTAAATAATTAAATAATTAAATAATTAAATAATTAAATAATTAAATAATTAAATAATTAAATAATTAAATAATTAAATAATTAAATAATTAAATAATTAAATAATTAAATAATTAAATAATTAAATAATTAAATAATTAAATAATTAAATAATTAAATAATTAAATAATTAAATAATTAAATAATTAAATAATTAAATAATTAAATAATTAAATAATTAAATAATTAAATAATTAAATAATTAAATAATTAAATAATTAAATAATTAAATAATTAAATAATTAAATAATTAAATAATTAAATAATTAAATAATTAAATAATTAAATAATTAAATAATTAAATAATTAAATAATTAAATAATTAAATAATTAAATAATTAAATAATTAAATAATTAAATAATTAAATAATTAAATAATTAAATAATTAAATAATTAAATAATTAAATAATTAAATAATTAAATAATTAAATAATTAAATAATTAAATAATTAAATAATTAAATAATTAAATAATTAAATAATTAAATAATTAAATAATTAAATAATTAAATAATTAAATAATTAAATAATTAAATAATTAAATAATTAAATAATTAAATAATTAAATAATTAAATAATTAAATAATTAAATAATTAAATAATTAAATAATTAAATAATTAAATAATTAAATAATTAAATAATTAAATAATTAAATAATTAAATAATTAAATAATTAAATAATTAAATAATTAAATAATTAAATAATTAAATAATTAAATAATTAAATAATTAAATAATTAAATAATTAAATAATTAAATAATTAAATAATTAAATAATTAAATAATTAAATAATTAAATAATTAAATAATTAAATAATTAAATAATTAAATAATTAAATAATTAAATAATTAAATAATTAAATAATTAAATAATTAAATAATTAAATAATTAAATAATTAAATAATTAAATAATTAAATAATTAAATAATTAAATAATTAAATAATTAAATAATTAAATAATTAAATAATTAAATAATTAAATAATTAAATAATTAAATAATTAAATAATTAAATAATTAAATAATTAAATAATTAAATAATTAAATAATTAAATAATTAAATAATTAAATAATTAAATAATTAAATAATTAAATAATTAAATAATTAAATAATTAAATAATTAAATAATTAAATAATTAAATAATTAAATAATTAAATAATTAAATAATTAAATAATTAAATAATTAAATAATTAAATAATTAAATAATTAAATAATTAAATAATTAAATAATTAAATAATTAAATAATTAAATAATTAAATAATTAAATAATTAAATAATTAAATAATTAAATAATTAAATAATTAAATAATTAAATAATTAAATAATTAAATAATTAAATAATTAAATAATTAAATAATTAAATAATTAAATAATTAAATAATTAAATAATTAAATAATTAAATAATTAAATAATTAAATAATTAAATAATTAAATAATTAAATAATTAAATAATTAAATAATTAAATAATTAAATAATTAAATAATTAAATAATTAAATAATTAAATAATTAAATAATTAAATAATTAAATAATTAAATAATTAAATAATTAAATAATTAAATAATTAAATAATTAAATAATTAAATAATTAAATAATTAAATAATTAAATAATTAAATAATTAAATAATTAAATAATTAAATAATTAAATAATTAAATAATTAAATAATTAAATAATTAAATAATTAAATAATTAAATAATTAAATAATTAAATAATTAAATAATTAAATAATTAAATAATTAAATAATTAAATAATTAAATAATTAAATAATTAAATAATTAAATAATTAAATAATTAAATAATTAAATAATTAAATAATTAAATAATTAAATAATTAAATAATTAAATAATTAAATAATTAAATAATTAAATAATTAAATAATTAAATAATTAAATAATTAAGTAATTAAATAATTAAATAATTAAATAATTAAATAATTAAGTAATTAAATAATTAAATAATTAAATAATTAAATAATTAAATAATTAAATAATTAAATAATTAAATAATTAAATAATTAAATAATTAAATAATTAAATAATTAAATAATTAAATAATTAAATAATTAAATAATTAAATAATTAAATAATTAAATAATTAAATAATTAAATAATTAAATAATTAAATAATTAAATAATTAAATAATTAAATAATTAAATAATTAAATAATTAAATAATTAAATAATTAAATAATTAAATAATTAAATAATTAAATAATTAAATAATTAAGTAATTAAATAATTAAATAATTAAATAATTAAATAATTAAATAATTAAATAATTAAATAATTAAATAATTAAATAATTAAATAATTAAATAATTAAATAATTAAATAATTAAATAATTAAATAATTAAATAATTAAATAATTAAATAATTAAATAATTAAATAATTAAATAATTAAATAATTAAATAATTAAATAATTAAATAATTAAATAATTAAATAATTAAATAATTAAATAATTAAATAATTAAATAATTAAATAATTAAATAATTAAATAATTAAATAATTAAATAATTAAATAATTAAATAATTAAATAATTAAATAATTAAATAATTAAATAATTAAATAATTAAATAATTAAATAATTAAATAATTAAATAATTAAATAATTAAATAATTAAATAATTAAATAATTAAATAAGTGACTAAATGTTATCATATCACCAACAACCTTACGATTGTGTCATTTTCTGAACTCATCATACCCCTCCTCCGTATGTCAATGTGAGCTTCCACAGAATACATTCTCGTGTCCGACATTATTGGTATTTGAATTGAAAATAATTTCTATTTTTATTGCAGGCAAAATGCTTTAATAGTTTAAACATGCTGTACGTATAAGAATTTCTATTTTATTTCGTTTTTTGGGGGTGGAGGTAGGTATCTGCTGCTGCTGTTGCATTCAATTCTCGTATTTCGCATTCACTGAAGGGAGAGCGAAAGGATATTGAAGATAATATTGAAAATTCACTGCATGAACATGCATGTTCTGTTGCATATAAAAGTCACTTTGGTATTTCATTGAACATTTTTCGTACATTTCTACAACTAAATGGGCCGTTGGGGTTGATGGCTACTGCCGGTGGGTTTTCTTGGCTGTTGCGGATAGATAGAATGGCAACATGTACCCACTGCAACAATGGGAGGAATAATTTAACAAAAAGTTGTACAGCAAAAGAACTATTTTAAGACAATTTGGTTTTTACACAGAGTGTCTTAAAATTACGGAGATTTTATGAAGTCGTCTCAACTATCTCACGTAATTTCACAAAGTTTTCGTTTCTGTTGAATACAATATTGAATTCTGTGTGAAACTGGAGGTATTTGTGGGAGATTTAAAATGAAACGTGCAAAAGGCAGTGCGCTAACGTTCACATTCACCTCATAATGAAGAATTTAAATTAGATTTAAGCAAATAAACAAACCGTGCAACCTATAGAAAAACGTACGGAAAAAACAGGTCACCGCTTTGTTGAATGATATTTTTTAAATAATACTGATTTTTCGTCTCGGGTGGGTGTGGATTGTCCGATGAAAGTATACATTGGGGGTGGGATAGTGTTGTATGGGAATTTTAGGAGTTCGATTGGCATACGCCCCTATTTTATGAGGTTCAGAAAAAAATCATGAGCGCCTATCGGGTTAAAAGGTGGGGAATAGGGGTAAAAATACACCAAACGCTCCAAACCTGCATCGAAGTTATCCCCACAGGGCTTAAATGTATGAACGACCCTCATTAATTTTCCATCACCATCATAATACATTTGACCCCCTAGGAACCTTCTTGGGGCAGTTAGAGTGGTGGGAGCAAATTTTATAAAAAAACTAGTATTTTGTACCCGGCGTTGCACGGGTTCATTTTCCTCTATATTCCCCTACCTCGTTTGCTTTGGAAGATAAAATGAGTAATTTTTGATAGTTTTAAAATATTTTTTGTGTCTGAGCTGTTAAATCTGGTGAACGTGGAGGCCAGTTAAAGTCGCTTGTGCGCGAAATAATGCGTTCGCCGAATGTGTCCCTTGGTTTGAAAAATAAAATTCAATTATTTTTATACGTTGTGAGTCATAATTAATTCCCCAAGTTTCCTTCACAAAATGCTGAACAAAAAAAGAAAGAATAATAATTAAAAAAGTTGTAAAGAATTCAAACCATATAGCTCTTTCTGCGCCACCCTGTATCTGCAAGTGTTTTTTGTTGCTAAAGGGTGTTTTTTATTGAGGTATAGAACTTCGAATTGAAATAAAACACAAGAAAATCGTTTTAATGTCCATCAATTTGGCTTTATTGGAAGGATAATTTTATGCCATTAATGTTTAAATATGATTTCGGGCATGTGGCCGCCGCGGCTTGCTCGAATATAGCCAATTCTACAGGTCCAATTTTCCAAAGCTCCAATTGCTGTGCACGGTGGCGAATCGATTCATTCGGGTCCTCTTCAACACTTTGCTCTACAGCGGCAATTGTTTCTTCGGTGCGCACTGTTCGACGTCTCTGCGGATGCATATTATCACATAGAGTAAACGTAGTGCGAAAACGAACCATGGTTAACCGAATTAATTGCTCTGATGGACGATTATGTCGATAAAATGGACGGAGCTTGCGGTGAACTTCGCGAACTGAACCATTACTTTCGAAATAAATTTGCACGATTTGCAAGCGTTGTTCTTTTGTCAACCTGTTCATGATGAAATGGCAAACCAAACTAAATATTAATCACTTGACAGCTGACAAAATGGCCGCCAGTTAAAAACGTGATGCCAACTTAAAGTTCTATACCCCAATAAAAAACACCCTTTATTTTAGTCCCCACTTTTGAACCGCTTCCCCCTATAAAAGTAAAATTTTCAAAAAATCGCTCTATGTTTTGCTTCTATGTCTTCAAGAGAGAGTATACATCAAGTTTGAGAATTCCAGCTGCAATTTTTGGTTGGTACCATTTTTATCCCTTTTTGTCTAAATGTACACATTTCGAAAAATCCATTTAGGCATTGCTTCTATATCTTCAAGATAATGTATGAACGGCATATGAGTATTCCAGCCGTATTTTTTTGGTTGGTACCATTTTTATCCCGCTTCCCCCTTAAAGGTACAAAATTCGAAAAATCCATTTGGGCTTTGTATCTACGTATTCAAGGGAATGTATACACCAAGTTTGAGAATTCCAGCTGTAATTCTTTGGTTGGTACCATTTTTATCCCTTTTTGTCCCGTTTTCCATAAAAGGTACAAATTTCGAAAAATCCATTTAGGCTTCGTATCTACGTTTTCAAGGGAATAAATACATAGAGTGTGGGAATTCTAGCTATAATTCATTGGTTGGCACTATTTTTATCTCTTTTTGTACCTTTTTTTTTCATAAAAGTACAAATTTCGAAAAATCCATTGTATCTGCGTCTTCAAGGGAGTGTATACATCTTGTTATTGGTTGGTACCATTTTTATCCCTGTTTGTCCGCTTCCCCCTTAATGGTACAATTTTTGAAAAATCCATTTATTCTTTGTATATTCGGCCAAATATTAGCCTTCCAGCTGCAATTCTTTGGTTGGAACCATTTTCCCCTTTTTTCCAGTTTTCCTCCATCCATTATGCTTTGCATTTATGTCTTAACGGATATTAACAGAATATGAGAATTGCAGCTGTAATTTTTTTGGGTATCATTTTTATCCCTTTTTGTCCCGCTTCTCTGTAAAAATTACAAATTTCGAAAAATTCACGTATGCTTTAAACAGTAAGAGGAATGTACACACCGAATATGACAATTCTAGCTATAATTTTTTCCTTGGTACCATATTTATCCCTTTTTGTTGCCCTTCCCAAATTGTGAAAAATCAGCTTTTGTTGCAGGTCTAAGTATTCAGAGGTATATATGGTCAGAATATAAGGATTACAGCTGTAATATTTTGGTTGGTACAACTTTTATCCCTTTTAGTCCCGTTCCCGTCCAAAAAATTCAAGAAATTAATTTATGTTGTATTCAGGAAAATTAACACTCTGAATTTCACTGTTCTGCCTGTTATGTTTTAGAAGGTACTACTTTTATCCCCTTTTTCTTCAGCCTCTCCCCAAAAAGTACAAATTTCAAAATTCCCTTTTTCGAATTCCCTTTTCGCCTCTCTAGATAGCGGATGTCACGATTCTGGCGGATTCCAAGGTGGTGATTTGTACAACTCCTATCAACCCTTTAAAAGTGCAAAATTAAAAAAAATATATTTATCTTCAACATTTCTGCTGTTTTATCAGGAGGAACCATCGAAACACTTTGTTTATCCCTTTTTGCACCCTAAAAATCGTTCGTTTCTGTGATATTGTGGAAGTACTTACCAAGTTCTATGGCCCTGGCTTCAGCCAATTCTCTGATTAATTTGCACTCCATCAGTTGGTCAGCCCCCAAGAATTATATTTGTAAAGCTTACACAATTCGACCCACTCTAACAAATACACAGAAGAATTTGTGTTTGTGTGTCTGCATTCAATCTACATATTTAAAGCTATAATTTCCACATGTGGCTGTCTATTCATACATTTAGGACAGGTCAAAAGTTTAGATGGCTTACTAATCCGGAATCGTCCGAGGATTCTGCTCTGCTGAAGGTTAAAAGGTTATTTGCAATTTTAATGATTTTTAATAAACAACATCCTTGGGGGATGTAGTCGATGTCGTTCTTGTTTACATTATGTTTCATGTTATTTTGCAAGCAATTTATTTAAATTATTTTAAAACAAAAATTTTCAATTCTATTTCAGTTGCAATTTATCTCCATCTGGCTGTGTGTGTGCATTTGACTTGCAGTGAGAACGTGAGTCTGTGAGAGTGTGTGTGTGTGTCATCTCATTTCATCTCGATTAGAGAAGGACGACAAAGTACCCCCCGCACGGTTAGAAAATGAATATGCAGACCGTCCAGTACATGGGACCCGCACAACAGCCCACACCACCGCCCCCATTTCGTTATAATGGACCACCAGCAATGCAACAGCATCCACTACCACATCCACAGCAGCATCATCAACAGCAACAGCATCAACATCAGCAACAATCACCTTGGTTTGTTAGCAGCAATGGCAGCAGTGTCGGTGGTGTCAGCGTTGTTGGTGGAGGCAATGAGATTGCTGCCGTTGCTGCTGGTGGTGTCGTCTCGACTGCAGCAGCAACTGCTGGTTTTATGCCAAATACAAATCCAATTTGTAGCACTACACCAATTAAAGGAAATGTAAGTGAATTAAATAGTTGTACTTCTTTCTCTCTTGCCCTCCCCCCTAGCAGCGGCAACACCAACACCAACAAAACAAAATTAATTACCTTTTTAATACTTAAACACGAGCACGAGTACACATACATACAGACATACTTGTACACGTACACATACCAGACAACAACTAAAAATTACAAACACTATCTACCGACTAAAAAAGAAACATGTTCAAAGTTCTTTTGAGGGCAGACGGAAGGCGGGAGGGAGGTAATGGGTTTAGGCTAGGCTCACTGCCACAATGGGAACAAATGTGACACAGAAAACACAGGAATTATTAAGTTTTGCCTTGTTCAGCTAAATATGTGTTGCTGGGGAGGGTATTTATTCCACTTCGTAAAGATGTCGCAGAATTAATTAATTGAAGTTTTTGTTTTCATCTAATCCTTACATTTTAATTACTAGTTGTACATCGTTTTTGAAAGAGATAGGAAGTACTATCGTTTTCATAATAAAGTAAGTGAGAAATTTGTAGAACACCAACGAAAGACTCTTTTAGTAGCCATGTCATTAAAGAACAAATTAATTCCTCAAATTTAGACTTTATATACGCATTTTTATCAGAAACTGAATTTTAGTTTATAAAAAAGTTTTTTTTTTTGTTTTAAAAAATTAAAGATATATTTCTTTGGGTATAACCAGTTGACAAAATCATCGTCCATGAAATTATTGTCAGCAATTGTCATAATTGGCTTTTGTAGACATAATATGGGCGACTACTAATCAGAAAATCCAGGTCATGTCCGTGTAAGACTGCACCAAATAGATCTTTGAAGTCGTTCAAAGGATAGAGCTTGGGGACCGGGAATTGCCGAACAGAATTAAACTTTCCTAGGAATATGGGTGATATTAAAAAAATTCTTATTGATTATTAAATAATACTAATTTATTTTTACTTTATACTATATGGAAAACTGTAGATCTATTTCAAATTCATATATTTACACTACTGACAATAACACTGTGCGACAGTCCAAAAACTCTGGAAAATATAGTCGTATTGTCGAGTAGTACAAGAGTGTACACTTGAAATTTGTCTGACATTAAAAAAAATCCCAATTTTGGGACACATTTTCCCCACTTTGGGAATTCGGGTATATATATTTTTTTGAAAAATTGGCAAATATCAAATAAATATTATTGCTTTAGTCGACAATACCTACAATAAAAATAATATCACTTCCCACAGTTTTGTACTTCATTCCTTTTTGTAGGACAGTGTAATCAACACTATCACTCTATCACGAAATTAATGAAAGCTATCATAGTCAAACATAAACAAGCAAACCAACAAAGAAAATATGAAGGCGGGAGGGGTTATTTTCGTGCGAAATAGTCATGATAAATTTAAATTTTGTGTAAAATCGACAACGTCAATGCCCAACATAGACAAGTAAGGAAATGCTAAAGTCGGGCGAGACCAATACACTCCACTTTCTCTCCGAATACAATTCTATTCTGTAAAAAAGTGAACGGGATATGACCTGACCCAATTTGTCAAATCGAGAAGAATATTTGCGTCGAGCGTGCAATGAAGTGACCCACTTGCTCAATAGGTTCTTCCAGTTCAAGTATAACGTGTTATGCTCATTTTGAAGAAATTCGGTGAAAATACGTGATTTCTAGAGCGGAAAGTCAAGCCGGAAGCGAAATTTGTGTGGGAGCTATGTATAAATCTGAACCGATCTGATCCATTTTTACTATGGGTGTTTCTAGTTGATATTTTAAGATATTTTGCCAGATTTGAAGAATATCTGTGGTTTATAGAGTGAAAAAAGTGAAATCGGGAGCTATATATAAATCTTAACCGATCTGACCCATTTGCACCATGGCTGTTTATAGAACAAATATAATATATTTCGCCTAATTTGAAGAAGATCTGTTAAAATACGTGGTTTCTAGAGCGGAAAAAGTCAAAACGGGATTGATATTTGAGTGGGAGCTATATATAAATCTGAACCGATTCTAAGTCGAACGGTATAATTAACAATGGGTCTATCTCCCTTCCTTTTGGGTGTTACAAACAAATGCACAAAGACATAATACTCTCGTGGGTATAAAAAACATGGACCCATTATGTCTAGTAATTTTGTTGTATAAGTTGGTGTGTAATTTTGATATTTAAGCGTGAAGAGCTTTATTTGCAACTTTCGTGTCTTCGGTGACCCCCCAAAGACACAAATGTTCGTAGAACATTATCAGTCCTTAAATGTCCTTGAAATGACTTTTTTTGATTTTCTCAAAAAAAAAAAGAGTTAACTTGACCCATCAAGAGGGGAGCTAAAGGGTTAAGATCCTCCACAAAAATGATCCCCATAAAATTCCACAATATAGTTCTGTCAATAAGAATTTTCTCAGACATTAACTTATAACATTTTTTCACTTAGTAAAGGGTGTTTTTTTAGCTATTATCTTTTTGGCAACACTGGTTTAAACAGCTGACACACGTTTCGTGTTTTGTTTAACTGTCAAACATCTTCAGTCTGGTCTATAATTCAACCATGAATCGTCGTACAAACGAACAACGCTTGCAAATTCACAATGCGTGCTCTGTTAAGAAAGTTCATCGCGCGCTTCCATTTTATGGTCAGTTTAATCGACACACTGAAGAGACTAGTCGGGCTATTATCGTCGCCGTTCGCAGCAATTGAGCCTCTGTTATACAAAAACGAGGAAATGCCAAAATTGGACTAAGCGGATGGACCATTTGAGGCGCAGTCAAGGTCACAATTTGCATGAAATAATCTTAAAACATTAAATTATATGGACCGTACTATCGATTCAAATAAAGATTGCATGCATTTGAATTTTATGTGTTTTTTTTTTTTTTGAAAAACTTTCCTATAGCTTTTAAAAAATCACCCTTTATAATGCTTCCTTCGACCAAAATATGAAAACTTTGATCCACTGCAAGAAGAAGCTCAGACCAGCTGGGCTATAAGTTTATTCAGCAAAAATGATCTACCCAACATGACCAACATTCAGAATTATGGGGTCGCTTTTCTGTTCCATTCAAAAAGTTTTAATTTGTTCGACAGTGTAATTAATTGTGTAAGCTCGTCATAATTAATTTTAGTGTGTGGGAAATAAATTCAATATATAAGAAATTTATCGTGTAATCGTGATAAGCACTACTGCTTGAGAAATATTTGTAACGGGTGTACCAAGAAGAGCGCAATTTTTTAATTTTAAATAAAACACAGATATTTAAGAAAAAATCGTGAAACTTTATTATATCGTAAAGTAGACAGAATCGTGCAGATGGCCGCCGCGGCTTTGCTGAAATTTTCAATGATCGTTTTGCATGAATGCTGCGGTATTTCATTAATGAAGCGTCCAATTTCGTCTTTTAAGGCTTGAGTCGTCGTCGGCTTATTCGCGTAAACCATCGTCAAAAGACCCCAAAGAAAAAAATCTAATGGTGTTAAATCGCACGATCTAGGCGGCCAATTCTGATCTCCAAAACGCGAAATAACACGACCGGGAAATGACTGATGCAGCAATTGAATTGTTTCTCTGGCTGTATGACATGTGGCGCCGTCTTGTTGGAACCACATGCCCTCCACATTCATTTCTTCAATTCTAGGCAAGAAAAAACTGGTTATCATTTCACGATACCGAACACCATTGACTGTTTGCGCTTGACCTGCCTCATTTTCATAAAAAAAAGGTCCAACGATTCCTCCAGCCCAAAAACCACACCACACAGTGACACGTTGAGGATGCATTTGCTTCTCGTGAATCACTCGAGGATTTTCCGCACCCCAAATGCGACAATTCTGCCTATTGACGAAGCCATCAAGATGAAAATGGGCCTCGTCACTGAAGATGATTTTATCGGCAAAATCAGCATTTTCATGTTGTCTCTCCAATACCCAATTAACGAACTCCCTTCGCTGTCCATGGTCAGTTGGCTTCAGTTCCTGAGTCAATTGAACTTTGTATGCATGAAGATGCAAATCTTTCGTCAAAATTCGCTGCAAAGTGGATTTGGAGACACCAATTTGCTGAGCTCGGTGTCGAATTGAGGTGGATGGAGCTTGAGCGACATCATCACGTACAGCTGCGACATTTTCGGTCGATCGACTTGGTCGATGGCGCGTTGTTGTCTTTACATCACTAACAGACCCAGTTTCGGCAAATTTATCCATTAATCTCTTTACAGTTGACTCTTTTGGAGCATTATTGTGACCCCAAATTGATCGCAATTTGCGAACTGTAGCCACAAAACTTTCACCATTTTGGTCAAACAATTTCACAATGAGAATGCGTTGTTCATTCGTGTAGCGCTCCATTTTTACTAACCTCGTACCTTCTACTAACAAACAATAACAATTGTTCAAATGTCAAACAATGACACTTCGAATGTTGCCAGATTTAAAAATTGCGCTCTTCTTGGGACACCCTTTATTTAAAAATAGTGGTACTTTGAACCCAAATTATTTACAATTAATGAATTTGTAGGATATCATCTGCCAGTAGCCTGATCATTCTCCCACACATTGAAATGACAAGAAATTGAAAACGCTGATTTTATTCTGATATATAACTGTTTTCCCAGAAGCCTAATTTTACAAAATTTAAAATTTTAAATTAGAATAGACTATAAAAAAGTACTGATTATTTTTTCAAATTTCTTGATTTATTGGAAAGGTTGAACTTTGTCGGTTAATAATGGATCACAATTCATATGACTACCACGACTGGCTCTACAGGACCTCATCCGATCAACCAACAACAACCAACAAATTTTCAGTACAGCCCAAAATCCACACAAAACAGTGACTTGTGACGTTGTGGATGCATTGGCTCCTCAATAATCAAGTGTGGTTCTCTGAACCCCATATGCGAATGAGCTAAGCTTCATGAAAACCGATCTTTTCTCGAAAAATGTCCACGTAAATGCCTTACAGTTTGTGTTAAAGACTCACTACCTTGGAAGTAAGTTCTCAATATTTCCCAATTTTGTTCGAGCGTAAATCGTAACCCTGAAAACCAAATGAATGTGATTCTACTTTTCAAAATCAAAGTAATCGGTAGTTCAAATTTAAAATTTTAAGTAGCCCACCCTAAATTTATTTCGAAACAACAAAACATTATACACTATTGTTTTATTGAGGGGATGAGGTAATGCATGAATATGTCCCTTTTAGGGGACGGCCTGGCGACCTACTCTTCGCCAACTCGCCTGCTCGTTTGTTCCCATTAACGTCCCTATGTCCAGGGATTCATGTAAGAGCGATTTGTACTGACCTACTAGATGCTATGCGGTTAGATCTTAGAGACAAAAGATCAACGACTCCCTCGCAACCCGGTGTGCGAAGACTTCCGCCTGAAACACACCGCAGCTGTCAGGAAGTCGGAATGGACATACTAGGTCGGGAACATGCTGAGAGGACATCAGAACCAACTCCTCAATCTATTTTCCGTGTATACCTAAATCTCTCATTCGACAATTGGATATATCCTTTCCCATCCTTGAAGAGAATTGTTTTCTGAACGTCACTGTCTATATCATTAATTAATTAATTTCTAAGAACAAGTATGTCACTCATGCAACACAAGAGTCCACAAATGCAGATTCCACTAACAATTCCATTTAACAATTACTTGACTGAATCATTTAAAGACAAAACAGAGTTTGAAGTTAGCCTTCGGGTATTAGCTTAAACGCTTAAAAACTAATCTTTTTATTATTTCTATCAGAGGAAAACTTTGAAAACTAAAATTAATTAAGACCGAAACATATATGAAAGCAACCGCCCCGCTCCCCCTCGTAATACCCGCCCCAATCCTTTCACCAGATAATAGTTTTAACTATAAAATGCCAAGCCAAACGCCACACAAAAGTCTCGGACCAAATGTTATCATCTTATGTGGGAGGACTTGAAGTACAATAAAATGCATTGGCCCGGCCCGGCCCCGTTCACAAATAAGCCAAAAACCAAAAGACCCAAAAATAACAAATACGAAAACAAACTCAAACACACACACCCACACCCACACAAACAAAAACAACAAATGGCAAATAGCAAACAGCAAAACCAACAACCAAACCATGCTCAATATTGCAACAGACATTTAATATGTGCTGCTGCATGTTGCTGCCACTGCAACAACAACAACAACTTGAAGAAAAGTTTTTGCAAGCCATGCCGGGGGATTATTCGCAAATATATGAAAATGTGTGAGTTTTAACATTTGCCCTTTTATGGCGCAGATTTAATTTATTGCCAGAGCCAGTATCTGTAACAACGCAAAAATAAAACGAAAAACGCCAGCAAAGGAAATAAAGCCTCAGGCATTGAGAAGCATCAGCATCCGAACGCGTTGCCACTGATCAAAGCGAAGGTGGTGGCCAACAAGAACAACCGACGACCCACTGCCAAAAGGATGCGTTCGCTCGAAAGGGCAGGCCGAGAAAGCCGTAACGTAAAGGCCAACATGTATTACATACGCGCTCGTACTACAAATATATAATATCAACCATTCTTTTTGCCGCTGCTTCTTCTTATTATTTTTATTATTATTCATTTTTTGGCTTATGAAAAACTGAAGATTTTTATTTGGTTATTACTTGTTAGCCCTCCCCACAAGCAAAATGTACGAGGGTGGTATGAAAGTGCTCGGTCATACCAGTTCACAAAAGATGTTTTGTGTGCAAAAAGTAAAATCTATATATTTTGAAATTTTTATTGATATTTCTTTAATACTGGTTTTTCGTACTACTTCAGACAAATATCAACTCAGGCCTAATATAGAAGCCAATTCCTAAGAAATATGTGTTTTTTATACTTTTTTATACTGTTCCATGAAATCAACACGAGCATTTTTATGGATATTTTTTAATTAAAATTAAAATTCAAATATTTTTAGTCGGAAGTGCCCTTTAATATAACTCTCAGATTTTCCATCGATTTGCTTTAAGTAAGTTAAGAGGCCCACAATAGATTAGGAGGCCAATTAGAAAGAAAAACTAAAATAATGGTCACTCTCATGGGATCATTATGTAGTGCCTTAAGGCACACCGTTTTGAATAAAGAAATAAATAATAAATATTTAAATCAAACCATGTCTAGCGGTTCGATCTTTGACCTCGATAGCTGCGATTGTTTGGAAAGTTTGTGTAAGTTTTCTTCTCATAATAATGTTGAATACTTATTTTTGTAAAAAAATAGAATTCTTTTCACGAGTTATGATCAATTTATCAGTTTTAAAAAAGTAGTTGATGTCAAAAATAGTACCACTTAGAATGCTCATCTCTCTTTTTTTTGTTTCAACTCTTTATTTAAACCAAAATTAAAAAAATGGATGTAAAAAATAAATAAAACAAATGCGAAACTTGCCCAAGTCCCATTTTGCAAATGCACAAATCCGAATTCTAGTCATAACTAAAGTGTATCCTCTGTTGGACATTGTTAGAATATCAGCTTTGAAAAAAAAAATAAAATATTTGTTCGATTTTTAAAATTTTTTATGATTTTTAGCCCTCCAAATTACATTAACGATATATATTCCCAGAATTATAGTACAAATATGAAAAATTGTAGTTTAAAAAATTCAAATTCAAGCCAGGACAATATCCCAGTTCAAATCAAATATTGATTACAGACCAAAAAAATACAAACGAAAAAACTAAAACAAATGAGCGTTGGCACGGCAGAAGTATTGCTGGGTAACTATACCTGCACATACACATACTTACATATGCAACTCAATGAGATGCTTGTAAGATGGCATGCGTACTTTATTACTTGGTGCGATTTTTTAAACGCAAATTCGGCAAGTGAGTTGTGATTCTCGTTCGTTTGTGAAAATCATCTCCTTATAGAGGCCGGGTTTGATGTTGAAAAGTCGCTGCGAAGCCACCTGAATGAAACCTTTAGACAGGGTGGAAATCATGATAGTGGTAGTCTGCAGCCAAGTAATAAATGTCACCATGCCATTTGTAAATAAATTTGCATTCTATTAAATATAGATGCAAAATGGTCTTGAGCCAGGACAATATCCCAGTTCAAATCAAATATTGATTACAGACCAAAAAAATACAAACGAAAAAACTAAAATTCAAAATATATATATACACATAACATTTAAGATCGTTTTCTGGATTAGGATATCAGAATATGTTATACACAACCCTTTGGCAAAATAATTATAAACTAGTTTAAAGAAAAAATAATTGTTGCTCCCTAAAAGATAATCGGTCAGCAACATATTATCCAAGCATTGAGTACTTACGTGTAATCGTAATCGAGTTTAGAACGCATAAATAATAAAATAATGAAAAAAATCTGTCCAGCAAAATATTGCTGTAACGATGTATCTGTTTTGGAATAACTCAAAATTTATATTAGCAACGATATTATCTAAATATTAATTAGTTACACATATATTTAATTTTTCATGCTAACATTTAATATTATTTTTTCTCCTAGAGCACGATGGGACCAAAGATCAGTTTGATAGACAAAACGTCTATGTTTGAAGTATTTTCAAAAAATATTTAAAGTATTGTGACCAATACTTTAAAATGACAAAATATAATAATTTTATAACTAGGTGGCAGCTCGTTTTTTTCCAAAACATGCTGCCAAGTTACTACTTTTTCTCTTGTTTTAATATTGATATTTCAATCAAAAGTAATATGAAAACACATCTGTTGTAAAACGAAAAGGCACAAGCTAATGATTTTTTGTAAATTAGAAAATACTAACACAAACAACCATAAATTATGAAAATTTCTGATTTGAAATTGTATTCGGTTTTCGGTTAGAAAATGGCCGAAGTGCCATTGATCTCCGCGAAATTTCACAGAAATGTTTATAATTACTTAACAAGTAAAAAAGGCTTACGCCTATACCTGGTTTATAATAAACACGGGTGTTTTAATATCAGTGGGTATTTCAAAAAGTAATAATGTAATAAAGTAATAATATAAATTTTGAGTTATTCTAAAAGTAATAATGGCAGCGTGTTACCAACATTTTAAAATAATCAAAAATGGAAAATTGGAACCAGGTGGCAACTCGTTTTTGAAAGTATTAGCAACCATCAAGATATCTGCAATACATTTCGAAGATCTACCTGTAAGTGGGTGTGGCTATAGGTTGAAAAACAAATATGTTTTCTAAACAACTTTTGTCAGTGGCATAAGTAAAGGGTTTTCCAATAGGCACTTGACAACTTTAAATTTGTGAACGCACTATTTCACTGATCATCTAACTGTAAACTCAACATTTACTTTACCATGAGTAAAGTACACGAACGAACGACGTATGCAAATTATAACAAGTAAGGAAAGGCTAAAGTCGGACGGGGCCGACTTTATGATACACTCCACTTTCTCTCCGAATACAATTCAATTCGGGAAGGATTTTTGCATGCTCCCTAATCATGGGCTAATATGACCTGACCCAATTCATCAAATCGAGATGAATATAGGGTCTATATCCAAACATGCAATGATGTGACCAACTTACAATAGGTTCTTCAGGTCAATTTGAAGAAGTTCGATGAAAATAAGTGGTTTATGGGTCGGAAAAAATCTAGCCGGGAGAGAAATTTGTATGGGAGCTATATAAAGGGTGATTTTTTAAAAGCTATAGGAAAGTTTTTCAAAAATCTTTATTTGAATCGATAGTACGGTCCATATAATTTAATGTTTGAAGATTATTTCATGCAAATGTTGACCTTGATTGCGCCTCAAATGCTCCAGCCGCTTAGTCCAATTTTGGCATTTCCACGATTTTGAGTAACAGAGGCCCAATTGCTGCGAACGGCGACGAATCGATAATTGATGGTCATCATTAACACTGGCCGATACAGCTGGGATATTTTCATCAGTTCGCACTCTACGTAAGCGTGTTGCTGTTTTAATGTCAAACAATGTAAATTTGGTGCGAAATTCACAATAGCCCGAATAGCCGCTTCAGTGGGTCGATTAAACTGACCATAAAATGGAAGCGCGCGATGAACTTTCTTAACAGAGCACGCATTTTGATAATAAAATTCAATAATTTGCAAGTTTTGTTCGTTTGTAAGACGATTCATGGTTAAATTATAGACCAAAATGAAGATGTTTGACAGTGAAACAAAGCACGAAACGTGCGTCAGCTGTTTAAACCAGTGTTGCCAAAAAGATAATAACTAAAAAATCACGATTTATAAATATGAACCGATCTGACAAATTTACATCATGGATGTTTATAGTGGAAACATAAGATATTTTGACAAATTTGAAGAAGATCTGTTAATATATGTGGTTTCTAGAGCGGAAAAAATCTATAATAATCTATATATAAATCTGAACCGATCTAACACCACAGATATTCCTAGTTTAAATATAAGATGTTTTGCCAAATTTGAAAACAATCTGATAAAATATGTGGTTTCTAGAGCGGAAAAAGCAAAATTGGAAGCGAAATTTGTATGGGAGCTATATATACAGCTGCGGTCAAAAAAATAGCAGCGACGAGATAAAAAAATTTCGACAAAGAAAAATATTAGTTTTAATTCGAAAATCCTAAAAGTTTTTACGGCGATTGAAAGGTGGTATTGTGTCATTCTTAATCTGTCTTTAAATAAAAAATTTAGTTTTTCTAATTTTGAGATTAAGCCTTTAGAATCATTTATGTCAAAAATGAATGAATGAACTAAATTTTTTTTAATTCACTTTAATTGAAAACTTTTTTTGAATAATAGGTTAAATAATGATATTTCCTTGAATTTAATACTTAGTTGTACCGACTTTATGGCTTATTACTGCTACAGAAGGCCGTTTCATTTAGTCGTCTAGTCTTTTACAATTCATACCCGATATTTTTGCACATAGAGAGTCCATGGTAGTTCTGGGCCAATGTATTGACTCAACTCCATAATATGAAAAAAAAAACGCCCAAGCCATTACGCTTGATGCTCCCTATTTGACTGTTTTGGTACTATACCTGGAGATGCACTTCGTTTTGTTTTACAAACTATCTAGGGACGGTCCCACCATACAAAACAATTTTTGATTCAACTGACCATAAAACGTGCACCCACTTCTTGGTTGGCTACCATGTGCCATGTCTTTTATTTATAATTGAGACTTTTTTCAGACTTCTGGCTTCCAAATTATGTTTTCTTAGTATTCTACGAACATTTTAGACTCTCAAATATGAACAGACATTGTTTTTAATTTCGGTGGCGGGCGTAAGTGAGTTTTTTGTACTAGACATTATTATTCGGCGAATGGTTGTAGGTGATATAAACGGATTTTTTCACGAGTTTTTGATTTTTCTTCTTATAATATCGAATTTCTGATAATTTTAATAGAACACTGGAATAAAAGTCGAACTTCACTATATGATTTTCTCTCAGATTTTAACCTTTTCATATGAACTCGGTTTTCTTCTCCACAATGCTCTCCTCCCCCTACTTATGAAGAAGACTAATACAATAACTTTTCAGAAGTAGTGTAAATTTCATAATATCTTACTTATAATACCAAATCGAATTGAAAAATTGAGATAAAATTCCATTTTCGTGAGATTTTTTGAACACTGCTATTATTTTGACCGGTCCAAAATGTCGAATAATCCAAAAAATGTGAAATTTCTTAAGTAATTAAAATGATATCACCAAATAAACAATTATTTTGTACTTAACGCAGCACTTAATGCAGAAGTAGCAATAAAAACGTTATCACACAAATAAATATATTAAAATGTATATTAAGCTGTGATGTGCTGCTATTATTTTGACCGCAACTGTAAATCTGAACTAGTGGAATTTAAAAACTTGCCATATGACCCAGTACAAAGGACAGATTTATACTATTTTAGTGCAATTTTTGTTGCATTTTGTTTTGTTGTTGATTTGTGTTTTTGTTGGATCGTAGAAGTGATATTCTTCACCAATTCCATTTTTTAGAAATTGCACAAAAACTTTAAAATCGTACCTTCTATTCTGCGTTAAAATGTGGTTTGAAAAGGCTCGGTCCAGATTTTAATTTTTAGTTTTTTTCTAAATACCATTCTCACCGTGAATTTTATTCAAGAAAAACCTGATTTATAGAGGTTATTTTGAACGCGTCCAATTCAGGAACGGACAATGATAAAAGCGAAATATTTTGGGAGAACACATAAAACAAACCAATCTTTCATTTTAGCCGGGCACATACACAACTTTTATTTTAAAGCCACTCTAATTGCATACTGATAGCCTTGCCATAAAAACATAATAATTAAAACTTTATATTTATTTATAAAATGATTTTTTCAATATTTCCATTTGCTATATTAAGCAAATTAACATTTTCCTGTAATGTTACTGCACTTCTACGAAAGTCGACAGCCTCTGTGGAATGCAATTCAAGTTGGAGGGTATATAACGTTCGGCCCGGCCGAATTTAGCACAATTTTTACTTGTTTGTCTTCAACTGTAAACTAAGTAAACATCATGATTTACACCTTTCTTAGTTATAAATAAATAAAAATACTTCTTTCATGAACAAATTCATTTGAAGATATCACTGACCTTATCATACGTCACCCCTTTCCCCGAAATGAAATATGTACGATATCCTCCGAAACTCTATGTAGGCGTTTATCGAAAGAGGGTGGGGAAATTGGGTGGTGGTGGCGATCCTTCCTATTTCTGTTTTTGTATTCGGGTCATATTTTTATATGATTATTTTTTATTGCAAAATCTGTTGTTTTCATTTTGTTTTTGTTGCTTTGCTAAAAATACATTTTATTTCTTATCAATACAAAGAGCACTACCCACATTGGCAATTTAATTTAAAATTTGTTCTGCTATTTATTGTGGCAATTTAATAAACAAATAGTTGTTTTCTATCTATCTCTCTATCTGCTGTCTCTCTCTATCTTTGCTTTGCTCCGATCAACATGGAATGCCAAGGTGCTAATGGCCAACAACAGCAGCAGTTGTGTATGTACATACATACGTACGTATGACTCCTCTGCGTACCTTCAATTGAAAATTATTCATAAAAGTTATGCCTGGGAGACATTTGTCAATTTGCATTTTGAAACAAAGCCTTACTATTTTCAACAATGCAATTCAGCTTGCTGCCCCTGTCCCTGTCCCCCAACCTCCTTATCTGTTTCGTTAGAAAAAAGGGATGAGGTGGGAGAAAAAAGACAATGAGAACTTAATGAAATGCAAAAAGGATTTAACTTTCATTGCACATCATGTTTATTTACCCTACATCTGGAAATGATGACAGCAACAAATGTGTTGAGCCTCAGGGTATTTTGCAGCATTTGTGAGCCGAGTATCTTTTCGGGGTGTACATGGAGAAAATCTAGCAAAGAAATTCTAGAAAATAATTAAATTTAAATTTAGTTATAAATAAAAATAAAAATAAATAAAAATAAATAATAACAAATAAATAGAAATATAAGAAATCAAATATACTACCAGGTATAAATAATCTTTGGAGTCAAATATTCTAATGTTTGAAACTAAACAAAATATGTTTGTGCTATTACACTACATGACGAAGGGAAATGTATGTGTAGGTACCTTAAATATTTGTATTCTCATTTTGGAAAAATAACTCCAATAACTCCCTGTTATATGTTAAATTAAAGGTACTCGTGATACAAATATTGCGAATTATACTTTCAGTGGTTTAGGAATAGTCTTCAAAAAATTGAGAAAATATTTTTTTCGAAAAAAAAAATCATTAAAAATAGGAAAAAGTAGGAAAAATATTTGGTTTTATTTTTAATAGCCAACATTCTAACGCAAAAAATATATGGATAAATGTGGATACCCTTTTTAGACAAAAAAGATTTTTATACCCTCCACCTCCAGGGTGGGGTATACTAACTTTGTCATTCCGTTTGTAACACCTTGAAATATCGACCTGAGACCCTATCAATTATACATATTCTTCATAGTCATAGAATTCTAAGACGATCTAGCCATGTCCGTCTGTTGAAAGCACGCTAGCATCTAAACTAAAGGAGCTAGAACGTTAAAATTTTCCATAAATGCGTCTTATAGTCGTAGATCGGTTGGGATTGAAACTGGACGAAATCGGCCCAAAGGGAAAAATTTTTCCCTCAAAAGGACTAAAAATAACTATAATAATCCCTAATATATAATAGCGCGAAAATCAACTTACAAATTAGATAAGATAATATCTTTGGATAAATGTAGAAGTTATGTTCCTTCTTGTAAAAGTATGACTATCAATTCTACGAAAATCTCTGCAATTTACGTGTCTCCGTAACTTGTGGGACATGCACACCAAATTTCATCATTCTAGCTGTAGCCCTTTAGTTAGTACAATTTTTATTCCGCTGTTCCCATTGTATCCCTTGAAGGTACGAATTTGGAAAAACCTTTTTATTTTTCATGTCTACACAGGCATAGGGATGTATACTCCGAGTTGCTTAGTTGGTATCATTTTTATTACCCTCCGCCTCCAGGATGGGGGTATATTCACTTTGTCATTCCGTTTGTAATACCTTGAAATATTCCTCGGAGACCCCATAAAGTATATAGATTCTTGGTCGTGGTAAAATTCTAAGACGATATAGCCATGTCCGTCTGTCTGTTGAACGCACGCTAACTGTCGAACCTCCTAGCGTTGAAATTTTCCCTAAATATGTCTTATGCTTGCAGATCGGTTGGGATTGAAAGTGGGCGAAATCGGCCCTCACAAGGACTGAAAATACCCCTAATATTTAGAGTACTTCAGCATGTTTTTGAACATAATAGCTTGTATTTACTTGATATTTGCAATGCGCATTCCCTTTATAGCATAAAAGGGCACCATAGAGTGTTTTTTATTTGTAGGGGACGAAATGGGACAAAAAGGGATAAAAAATGGTACCTTTCAAACGACAACAGATAGAAACACGAAATTTGGCGTGTACATTCCTCTAATAGAGTACATACATAATATAAGAGTATTTTTTATAAATTCGATTTTTTAAGGGGTTAAATGGGGATAGAGGGATAAAAATAGTACCAACTTAACGGCTGCACCTAGAATAATGAAATTCGATGTATACATTCCTCTGATTGCGTAGACATGTAAAATAAAAGAACTTTCCAAAATTCGTACTTTTTGGGGTTCAAATGGAAAAAGGGGATACAAATAGTACCTACCAAATGACCGCAGCTAGAATCATGAAATTCGGAGCATACATTCCTCTGACTGCGTAGACACGAAAAATAAAACGTTTTTTTCCAAATTCGTGCTATCAAGGGATACAATGGTTACAGGGGACAAAAATAGTACCTACTAAACGAATACAGCTAGAATGATGAAATTCGATGTGTATATCCCTCTAATAGTGTAGATACGTAAAATAATAGATTTTAGATAGTCGTACTCTTGAGGGGGCAAAAGTGGAAAAAGGTACCAACAAAATGGCCGCTGATAGAATCATGGAATTCGCTGTATACATTGCTCTGACTGCATAGCCACGTAAAATAATAAATAAAAAAAATATTTTCAAATTCGTACTTTATTTTGTTGCTTTTACGACAAAAAATGCTAGAATCATGAAGTTGTCTTATACTGCGTACGTGAGAGATAAGGTATTTTCAAAATTTTTACTTTTGAAATTAAAATAGAATGTAAACACAACAAACCAAACGACTGTAGCTGAAAATACACTCTCTATCCCCCAATATTTAGGGTATTTATGATTGCTCCCTTATATTTACTTTATTAATTGAAGTGTTATATCCATTATATATATACATAGTATTTCTGATTTTCATACAGTTAAAATTTGTTGCGGACATTCCTCTTGTAGCTTGGAAGCACCACAAAGAAAATAAAAGTTTTAGCTGGTGAAATGGGACAAAAACGGATAAAATATGGTACCAATGATACGACAACATCTAGAATCATGAAATTCGGTGTGTACATCCCTCTAATTGCATAGACACGTAAAATAGAGGGATTGTTCGAAATTCGTACTTTTAAGGGATATAATTAAAAAGAGGGATAAAAATGGGACATACCAAACCGCTGAAGTTCAAATCATGAAATTCGGTGTATAAATTCTGACTATGAAGACTCGAAAAAGGGTTTTTTTTCGAAATTTGTACATTTGGGCGGAGAATTTATTATTTTCTTATCACTTTGTTTTTATTTATTTTTTATTTTATTATTATTTTTTTTATTTTATTTTTGAAAATTTCTGATTTGTATGCACTTGAAGTTTGTTTCGCACCTACCTCTAGTAACATGTAATCACCAAAAAGTAGAAAAATAAATTAGCGGGTGAAATGGGACAAAAGTGATAAAAATGGTACCAATGATACGACAACATCAAGAAACATGAAATTCGGTGTGTACATCCCTATAATTACGTAGACACATAAAATAGAGAGATTTTTCGCAATTTGTACTTTTAAGGTATACAATTGGAAAAGAGGGATAAAAATGGTACCAACCAAACCACTGAAGTTAAAATCATGAAATTCGGTGTATGCATTTATCTGACTGCATAGACGCGAAACATAAAGGATTTTTTTTCAAAAATTTTACTTTTAGTTGGAAAATGGTGCGAAAGGGATAAAAATGGTACCAATCAAAGGGTTGTAGTTAGAATAGCGAAATTCGGTGTGTACATTGCTGTTACTGCGTAGTCGCGAAAAATAAAGATATCTGTCCATATTCGTACCTTTAGAATCAAAGCGGGATAAAATTGGTACCAAGCAAACGAATGAACCCAGAATCATGCAATTAGATGCGATCATTCCAATATGGGAGAAATCGGCCCTGAGGAAAAATGTTTCCCCCTAATGACGACTGACAAGACACCTAATATTTAAAGTATATTTTTAAAGATTGTTACCTCATGTTCACTTTGTGATTACTATTGCAGTATTATATATAAAGGGTGATTTTTTAGCTATCATGCAATCATGCAATTAGATGCGATCATTCCAATATGGGAGAAATCGGCCCTGAGGAAAAATGTTTCCCCCTAATGACGACTGACAAGACACCTAATATTTAAAGTACATTTTTAAAGATTGTTCTCTCATGTTCACTTTGCGATTACTATTGCAGTATTATATATAAAGGGTGATTTTTTAGCTATTATCTTTTTGGCAACACTGGTTTAAACAGCTGACGCACGTTTCGTGTTTTGTTTCACTGTCAAACATCTTCAGTTTGGTCTATAATTTAACCATGAATCGTCTTACAAACGAACAACGCTTGCAAATTATTAAATTTTATTATCAAAATGCGTGCTCTGTTAAGAAAGTTCATCGCGCGCTTCCATTTTATGGTCAGTTTAATCGATCCACTGAAGCGGCTATTCGGGCTATTGTGACTAAATTTCGCACCAAATTTACATTGTTGGACACTAAACCACCAACACGCTTACGTAGAAGCGAAGAAGAATATATCGCAGCTGTTTCGGCCAGTGTTAATGATGACCATCAATTATCGATTCGTCGCCGTTCGCAGCAATTGGACCTCTGTTACTCAAAAACGTGGAAATGCCAAAATTGGACTAAGCGGATGGACCATTTGAGGCGCAGTCAAGGTCAACATTTCCATGAAATAATCTTCAAACATTAAATTATATGGATCGTACTATCGATTCAAATAAAGATTTCATGCATTTTTCTGAATTTTATGTGCTTTTTTTTTAAACTTTCCTATAGCTTTTAAAAAATCACCCTTTAGTAGTAAACTATTAATATTATAATAATGATAATATAATAATAAGTATGCCTTATAGTTTGATATAGTAAACAAATATAGTAATGCGCATTAAAAATATCACAATTTTCAAAATATGGTACTTCACTTCTTTGTAAAGTCGAAAGCCTCTAAACTAGCGTTAATACCGAGGAATGCACTCCGTGGTGTAGGGTATATAAGATTCGGCCTGGTCGAACTTAACGCCTTTTTACTTGTTTCATTTTACCACCAACGTACGAATCTCAAAAAATGCCTTTATTTTACGTGTCTACGCATTCAGAGGACTATATACACCGAAGTTGTTGTGTTTTGTTAAAATAACCAAAAATCTCGATTTGCAAAAAAATGTGAGTTGAGTCTTTTTTTATATTTTGGTAACGATTTGTTCTTTCTAATGTTTGAGCGAAAGAAGAAAGTGTTCCCCAAATCTAAAAATACTTGAAACTATTTTGTTGATGTACATAATTAATGATGATTTTGCACTGTGTAGGAATGTCAGCATGACTTAGTAAATTTTTCAAAACTTTTCCAATTTCTCTCTGTATGTGCTTTAATTCATCGTTGTACATATATGTTGAGTAGGATGCTTCATATCCTTTGACTTCCTGTTGCATATTTTCTTTTTGCTACTTATTTCCTATTTGTTGTATTGTAATCATATACATCATCATATTTGTATGATTCCCTACCCAATTCCCTTGGGACATGATTAACATACGTTTGTGTGTGTTTTGTCTGCAGCATTTTTAATTTCATTACACATTTGAATAACTACCAGCAGGAGCCATAATTTTATCATTTAAATGTTTCATTATGAGCAGGCGCCTGCACATCAAATGGTTATTCGTTCTTTAATCAAAATTGCTTGCAATTGAAAGGAATCGTCGTCACTGAATGAATCACATCACAAGAATGGACTGACATGTTTGCTGCATGTAATTCGATTAAAAGGCAGATTGTTGCCATAATGAAATGAAATGGTTTTGGGGAAAACCCTGAAGGTTTCTCATAGTACTAATCACTAAGGTCACTTCAGTACAGCTCACTGAACCAGAAATTTGTAAATAAATTACGTCTTACATGATTAAAAGGTCATAGACAAAAATCAAGCTTCTTGTCATATATTCTAGTATATATTCATAAATGCGCTTATGCAGTGATACCTGCATCTTTTTGGGTGTATGTGCACTTAGAGATATCACACTGAGTCCTGTGTTTCCGTTATATGCATCAATTAATAATGTATGCCACATTTCTTTCTCAAAAACTACAAACAGAAACTATCATTAGAAATATTTTTTTTAATGATTTCTGTATTCGAGTACACATTATTCTTCTAATTCCATGTGAAAATAAACAGACATTTTCCTTACATTCTACGAATTTAATGAAAGTTTGCAAATTTGTACTTCTAAATATGGAACAAGTAAAAACGGCCTTAAGTTCGGCCGGGCAGAACTTTATATACCCTCCACCATGGATTGCATTCCACAGAGGTTGTCGGTTTTCGTAGAAGTGCAGTAATATTACAGGAAAATATAAATTTTGTAATATAGCAAAACCAAAACAAATACAAATATTGAAAAAATAATTTTATAAATATGTAATGTAATATTTTAATTATTTCAAACCATTATTTATTTCAAATCAAAAAATAAATACCACAAATATTGGTAGATAGTGGGTGCTACAGTTGGTTGTATTTCCATTCTATTTTAATTCTAAAAGTACAAATTTTGAAAATCCATTATCAGACGTACATAGTGCAAAATACCTAACTTCATGATTCAACGAATTTTTGCCGTAAAAGAAAAAGTACGAATTTGAAAAAAAAAACTTTTTATTTTGCGTGTCTATGCAGGCAGAGGAATGTATACACAGAAGTCCATGATTCTAGCTGCACCCATTTGGTTGGTACCATTATTACCCCCTTGACGTTTCTACTCAATTAGAATTTCGAAAAATTCGTCTATTTGCCTTGTCTACGCAGTCAGAATTTCATGAGTCTAGCTGCGGTCATTTGATTGATACTATTGTTATCCCCTTTTTTCATTTTAACCCCAAAGAGTACGAATTTTGAAAAATCTGTGTATTTTACTTGTCTATGCAATCAGAGGAGTGTATTTCATTGTTCTAGGTACAGCCGTTTGGTTGGTACCATTTTTATCCCTCTATTCCCATATTACCCCTTAAAAGTACGAATTTGGAAAAAAAATTATATTATGTATCTACTCAATTAGAATGTACACACCGAATTTTGTGTTTCCAGCTGTTGTCGTTTAATATGTACCATTTATCCCTTTTTTGCCCCATTTCACCCCCTACAAATAAGAATCACTTTATGGTGATTCACGTTTTTGTTATCGGGGGAATACCAAATATCATACGAATTGAAGTACGAATTTTTTATTTTTCGAGTGTACGCAGTCAGAGGAATGTATACTCCGAATTCCATGACTCTAGCTGCGGTCATTTGGTTGGTACAATTTTTATCCCCTTTTTCCATTTTAACCTCAAAAAGTACGAATTTCGAAAAATCTCTTTATTTTACGTGTCTATACAATCAGAGGAATGTATACATCGAATTCATTATTTTAGGTGCAGCCGTTTGGGTGGAACCATATTTATCCCTCTTTTCCCATTTTACCCTTAAAAGTACGAATTTTGAAAAAATACTTTTATATTATGTATCTACTCAATTAAAGGAACGTACACACCATTTTTTTTTTTGTTTCTAGCTGTTGTCGTTTGATATGTACGATTTTTATCCCTTTTTTCCCCATATCACCCCCTACGAATAAGAAGCTCTTTATGTTGCGCCTTTTTGTTACAGGGGGAATGCACATACCAAATATCTAGTAAGTACAAGCAGATATATTGAAAAAAACATGCCTAAATACTGTAAAATATAAGGGATTATTATGGGTATTTTCAGTCCTGGTGAGGGCTGATTTCGCCCAGTTGCAATCCCAACCGATCTACGACTATAAGACGCATTATGGCAAATCTTTGCATCCCAGCTCCTTTCGTTTAGATGCTAGCGTCTCAGAATGGCAAAGTGAATATACCCACATCCTGGAGGTGGAGGGTATAAAAATTGGATTTTTTCGAGAAACCAAACCAAATTACAGAGAAATTACATTTTGTGAATCAAAATTAAATATTTTGTAAAAAGTAATTATTGAAAAATATATTCTGTATCCTGGTAAAATTCTAAGACGATTTAGCCATGTCCGTCTGTTGAAAGAACGAAAGCGGCCGAACGAAATGAGCTAGGAGGTTGCAATTTTCCGTAAATATGTCTTATGGTTGCAAATCGGTTGGAAGTGGGCAAAATCGGCCCAGAGAGAAACATTTTTCCATAACAAGGACTGAAAATACCGCCTAATATTTATATTATTTATGCAATTTTTGATTTGATATTTGTTGCGCACATTCCTCTACAAACGTGAAAATACCAAAAAGTACAAAAAAATTAGCGGGTGAAATGGTGGCAAAAGGGGATAAAAATGGTACCAATGATACGGCAACAGCTAGAACCATGAAATTCGTTGTGTACATCCCTATAATTACATAGACACGTAAAATAGAGGGAATTTTTCGAAATTCGTACTTTTAAGGGATACAATTGGAAAAGAGGGATAAAAATGGTACCCACCAAACCGCTGAAGTCGCAATCATGAAATTCGGTGCATGCATTCGTCTGACTGTGTAGACACGAAATATAAACGAATTTGTCACAATTTGTACTTTCAGGCAGAAAATGGAGCAAAAGGGAATAAAAAAGGTACCAACCAAACGGCTGTAGTTAGAATAGTGAAATAAAGTAGATGCGAAAAATAAAGATATATTGTAGTAGTTAGAATCATGAAATATGAGTATTTTCCCAAAATTCGTACTTTTAGGGTCAAAAAGGAAAAAAAGAATCATGAAATTAGATGTGTACATTCCAATGTGGACCCGAAATATGACGAATCTTTGATATTTGTACTTTTTTTCGTTTTTTTTTTTTAACGGTAAGATTTTTTATTTTTACAATAATTTTATAAATGGTGTGAAAAATCTGAAATTGATAACTACAATATTTCGTTCAATACGACAAATATTCATAAAAAAGATATAGTGATTTAATCCTTGGTACACCAAAAAGTAAATTGTATCCACGGATATAGCTGTCATTAAGTTTTTCTGCTGATTTGTGATCAAAATCACAATATAATTTTAGGGATTTATTTTCCCCGTATAAGGAATTGTGGGGTTTTTGTATGGGATTTCGAAAGTAGTTATACATGTAAGTCCATTTTTATACCCTTCACAAAGGTTTATGTCTTTGTGCATTTGTTTGTAACACCTAAAAGGAAACGCGATAGATCCATTTATTATACAGATCGGCTTAGAATCACTTTCAGAGTCGAATTAGTAATGCCCGTCCGTCCATCTATTCTTGTAATCAAAGTACAGGTCGCTATTATTATCCGATCATTACGAAAATTGACACAATTAAGTTTTGCGGGTCATGAACGGACGCTATTTAATTTGAAGTAAATCTGTTCAGATTTAGATATAGCCACCATACAAATTTTGTTCCCGATTTGACCTTTTGCGCTCTCGAAACCATATATTTTGACAGATTTTCTTAAAATTCGTCACAACACCTTACATTTCAACTAAAAACATATCTGGTGAAAATAAGTCAAATCGGTTCAGATTAGAGTGATCAAACCCGAGACCGGGTGAACCGAGTTTTTCATCTGAGACCGACCGTCGGATTTTGTAGAATCGCGGTTTTTGGAAAACCGGGAAACTTTTTTATGTCGGTCTCAACCGGTTTTTCATAGTGGAAAAAAGCCATTTTTCGGTGCTAATTTGTTTATAATATGACATTTTTCTATTATCACAAGCTTCATAAAACGTTTTTTATTGGGGACCCCAAATTAACTAAAAAAAACTTTACGAACACAGCAAAACTGTGAGTCTAAAATGGCGAAGTTCGTCCTAGATTTCACATACATTTCTTATGGCCAGAAGAATAATCGACGCCGTTGACCATTTACCGCTGCGGATATCGACCAGCCATACATATAAGAATATTATTATTAGAGGTGTTTTCAGGAGCGTTTAACACAAGAACGAAATATTTTGTAGATTATAATTAAGTAATCCAGTATTTATTTCTGTGACCGCAGCATTTTTTTTACAATCCAGTCTTATACGTAGTGTCCTTGTAAAATGAGGTTGATGAACTTTGCGAATATAAGAGAAAAGTAAAGGTCTTCAATTCCATGTCAAACATATTATTTATTTTCTTATTTTTTATATCTTTTAGCTTATTTTATTCACTACAAGATCTCAGAATCGCAGAATTTTCAACAAGACATAATTTGTAGTTTTTACGGAGTTCACATCTGTTCTAAATTGATATCTTGGGAATAATAGATGCTGGACAAAAAGTAATGATGGGTTGATATATTATTAAAAAATCGCCAAATGTGTTTTTGGGAACGGACCAAAATGATACCAATTCTGACAGGAATGTTTCGAAATATTTCAGTGAATCTGATTACGACATCAGAATTATCCTATCCCCAAGAACGTGTATGCACAATGGGCCAACATTTTTATGAATTGTCCTATAATGAATAAATTCCCAATTTTTAATGTTTCAAGAAAATCCGAAAAAGCCCGGTCCGACCGGTTTTTTATAAAAAGAAAACCGGACAACCGGGTTTTTTGAAATCACGGTTTTCGAAAAACCTGACATTGCAGAAAAACCGGGTTTTTGATCACTCTAGTTCAGATTTGTATACAGCTCCCATACAAATGTCTCTCCCGATTTGACTTTTTCCGCTCTAGAAGTCATATCTTTTAACCGATGTTTCAAATTTAGCACAACAACTCATATTCCAACATATGTTTCTAATATGTTGTGCCATACAAATATCGTTCCTGATTTTACTGTTTCTGCTCTAGAAACCACACATTTTAACCGATTCTGTTCAAATTTGTCACAACGTCCTATATTACAACTGAAATCATCTGTGGTGAAAGTAAGTGAGATCGTTTCAGATTTATATATAGCTCCAATATATATTTCTCTCCCGATTTGATGTTTTCCGCACTCGAAAACATATATTTTGACAGATTTTCTTCAAATTAGGCACAACAGTTTAGAGTCATCTCCAGCGAAAATTATTCAAATCGGTTCAGATTTATATATAGCTCCCATACAAATATTACTCCCCGTTTCACTTTTTCTGCTCTAAAAACTACATAAATTAACCAATTTTGATCAAATTTGGTACAACACCTTCTATTTTAAAAACATTTATTGCCAAAAAGTGTCGAATTGGTTCAGATTTATATATAGGTATCCTACAAATTTAACCTATTTTACTCTTTCTGCTCTAGAGAACGCATATTTTAAAAGATTTTGATCAGAACACGTTATATTTCACCTGGAAACATACATTGTGAAAGAGGGTATCACCGTTCCATGATTTAGGACACTTTCCAAAATCCTCACTTAATTGAATTGCGAAGTCGTAGAAGGTGAAGGGCATTATATAGTTGGCCCCGCCCGACTTTAGCCTTTCCTTGCCTGTTTATTCTAGAGTGCTATCACTAGACAAAATATCTTTGTAGCCCAACTGCGAACAAGGAATGCAAAACACCACAGCTCTAATACAGGGTTTTCCAACAAGAGGTGTTATTTTGGTATTCAAAGAAAATTGCCATTTTTTAAGACAAATGATCGGATATTTATTTCATAATAAAGAGGAAGGTATGCCGTTAATAATGAAAAACAACATCAGCGCCGACTTGATGAAAGTAATCGTTGACCAGATCAACTCAGACCATAAAAAAAGCATTTCGCTATCTCTCAATAGCGCAATCCATTCACCGTAACTGTTGATCCAACCTCATTTTCGAAAAAGTAAGGTCCAATGACCCCGCCGGACCATAAAGCGCACCAAACAGTCACACGATGAGGATGGAGAGGCTTCTCAACAATAACTCTTGAGTTTTCCGAGCCCCAGATGCGACAATTTTGCTTGTTGACGTAGCCACCGAGGTGGAAATGGGCCTCATCAGTCAAGATGATCTTTCTATGGAATTCCGGATCATTTTCATTCATGAATTTTAATAATTTCAATGTGTTGTTGAAGCGTGTATCGTTCCATTTTTAGTAATGGCGTAGTTTCTACTTGTCAAATGTCAAAGAATAAAAGCTTCAAAAGTGACGGCTACCGAAATACCGGGTGATTCAAAATAACACCTCTTGTTGGAAAACCCTGTATATACATATTTTTCTGTTCACAATTTTACTGTTCAAATTCTTTCAGAACTATTTAATTTTAGTTCTTTATTTAATTCCGATCATTTTACCAGATTTTCCAAAAATATTTATCACGGTTTGCAATGTGCACTTTTTACTATAACATTTAAGTGATGGCTCTTGGCAACTCTACCCTGCATATATATAAATGCACACATATACGCACACATACGCTGGCATAATAATTTGATACATTGTGTGCATAATGCCATTTGCGTTGTTACACAATAAATCATAATTATATTAAAATCCATTACATTGGAGAATAATTCAATTTCAGTAAACATTTGTAATGCAAATCTGTGTAAAATGTTGCAGCGAACAAACACACATTTCTGAATATCGAATGGACGAAAAACAAATCTAAAAGTAAAAGTATAACTGCGGGTTATAAATTGATAACAATTATGCATTTATAAAATGACCATGCTGCCCAGCAACAAACTGAAGGGCGGATGATGATGATGCACCATGTTGCGAACAATACAACAACAGTTTTGCAAGCAATCAATTTAAATGTGAATTTTAGAACTCACATGTTCGAAAGCTCTTAAGGCCAATGGCAGTCGTCGATATGTGTACAAACATATTAGTTTTGTTTATTATCATTTGTTTGGAAAACAAAAATGCATTCGTTTTGTGCGGAAAACTTCATTCTGTCTGACGTAAGTAGCCATTGATTACAACCTATGTTTAAATGCTAATTACTTTTAAAAATTTGGATCTGCAATTGTCACCGCACTTTAAATAATTTAAGCTAATGACAAAGTTTTATTATATTAATGAAATTCATAAGTTTTGTTCAACCGAAAACTAAAATTAGCCCGAAGTAATTTTTTTATATTCCAGAACAAGACATAATTTAGATGCGTTGAATGTCATTAGAGATTGTTGGTAGAAATTGCCAGTCTTACTAAAATGTCAAAGCATCGGTGAGAAAAGGATTACTATATTTTTTAATCACAGAAGTTGACGTCTTAATTTTATTTTACTTTATTTTACTACATCCCAGCGGTAAATAAAGAATTCGCAACCATTTTACAATAAAAATCCCAAATTTGTTAATATATCGTCTCTCTGAAGTTATCTTCAGGTATATCTAACGTGGCCATCCCTTATTGGGCAAAAAGCGGGATTTATGAATTCAAAAAGCGGGATTTCGCGGGATTTTTTTTAGAAAAAAAGCGGGATCGTGAAAATTTAACCAATAAACGTAAATATAAAAACTAAGCTATATAATGTAATATAAATAAAAATGATCATGTTTAGAATATTTATGACAGGCGTGCAAAACAAAAAAAAGATTTTTAGCAAATTCGTAATTTTAGGGTCACAATGGGAAAAGTGGCAGGTGGTACCAATTATACGGCTCTATCTGGAATCTTGAACTTCAGGCTCCCCTGATTGTGTGGACTGTTAGGATTGTAAATTGGTCAGAGGCATCAAATTTTTCCCTAACAAGGACTGAAAACAATTAAATAAGTAAACAATATTTAGGGTATTTAAGCACATTTTTTAAAGACTCCTGCAGGAGTGTTCTTTAAAATTATTTAAACAACAAATACAATTTGTTTAAAATAGTTAATATATGTCGGCGTGTATGCTGAATTTAACGCTTTTTTACTAGTTTTAATGCATTTTGAAAAATATAATGAAAAATTTGTTATAGTCTTAAATGCGATCTTTAAAATAAAAAAAAACAATCTACTCATAATTTGTATACGTTGTTTATTAGACTAGAATTTCATGGGTCTATATTTTATTACTATTAAAAAACTATTTAAAGGTGCTTATGAAACTGTCAAACAAACGACTATATTATTGACAGTGATTTTTATACCAGCTAGTAGCATAATGGCATCCTTTCATAAACTGTTTGACAGTCTATGTCTTTTTAATGTATGTTTTAAATTAACCAATTGAACAACGCAGTATTGCATTTAATTTTATCACATCTTAAACTAGAGCCTTAATATATAAAAAGGACAATTAATTAAATATTTTAGAAATTGTAGACTTTTGTCGGTTACCAAAAATTTATTAAGTGACAAATTTTAATTGATAATCTACCGAAAATAATTTAAAAGCAAAAAAGCGGGATTATGCGGGATGTAAAATTAAAGCGGGAATGACCATCAAAAAGCGGGTTAGTCCCGCGAAAAGCGGGATGGATGGTCACCTTAGGTATACCACAAAACCGAAAAAATGAGATAAGACCACTTTCTATGATATCAATCAATTTGATCAATCCCCAGGTCCGTATCTCTTCTGGTTTCTACAATTTTACTGAACCATTTTGTTGTATATCCACTTTGGTAAAAAATGGATGCGTTATGTTACCGTATGAACGAACCATTGTTGATATACGACAAAAACATGTGCAATTTTTGAATTGAAACAAGTAAAAAGGGCATCAAATTCGGCTGGGCCGAACATTATATACCCTCCACAGAGGCTGTCGATTTTCGTAGAAGTATAGTAACATTACAGGTAAATGTAATTTTTTTAATATAGCCATACCAAAACAAATAAAAATATTCTAAAAATAATTTTATTATTTATTTTTTTAAATTAGGTAGGCTTATAAGGTATGGCTGGAAAGAACGAATTTGGAAAAACCTTTTTATACCCTCCACCTCCAGGATGGGGGTATACTAATTTTGTCATTCCGTTTGTAACACCTTGAAATATCGACCTGAGACCCTATAAAGTATATATATTCTTGATCGTCATAAAATTCTAAGACGATCTAGCCATGTCCGTCCGTCCGTCTGTTGAAAGCACGCTAGCATCTAAACGAAAGGAGCTGGAACGTTCAAATTTTCCATAAATGCGTCTTATAGTCGTAGATCGGTTGGGATTGAAACGGGGCGAAATCGGCCCGAAGGGAAAATTTTTTCCCTAACAAGGACTAAAAATACCCATAATAAACCCTAATATTTTAGCGGATTTAAGCATATCTTTTCAATAAGTCAATAAGTCTGATATGATGGGTAAGTACCAGAAGGGGGTGCTTGAGCTCAATGACTTCAAAGACAAAAAATCGGCCTCGTCGAGACAAAAACATCGATGTATCACACTTTAAAATCCGTTCATAAATGCAGAAGTTATATAGAAAAATGTAAAAGCGCGACCCCTACGTTCGGCATAAAAAAATAAAAAAAATTTTTTTGAAACTACCTTTCAATAATACTTCATATTCGAAGGTGTACGGCGAACTTTTTTTTGAGGTACGCCCTAGTGTACATTCCTCTAATTGAGTAGATACAAAATATAAAAGTATTTTTTCCAAATTAGTACTTTTAAGGGGTAAAATGGGAATAGAAGGATTAACAATGGTACCAACCAAACGGCTGCCCTTAGAATAATCAAATTCAGTGTATACATTCCTCTGATTGCCTAGACACGTAAAATATACGGACTTTTCAAAATTCGTACTTTTTGGGGTTAAAGTGAAAAAAGGGGATAAAAATAGTACCAATCAAATGAACGCAGCTAGAGTCATGAAATTTGGAGTATACAATCCTCTGACTGTGTAGACACGGAAAATAAACGGATTTTTCGAAATTCGTACTTTTTGGGGTCAAAATGGAAAAAGGGGATAAAAATAGTACCAACCAAATCACCGCAGCTAGAGTCATGAAATTCGGAGTATACATTCCTTTGACTACGTAGACATGGAAAATAAAAGTTTTTTTCCAATTTCGTACTTTCAAGGATACAATGGGTACAGAGGGATAAAAATGGTACCAACCAAACGGCTACACCTAAACTAATGAAATTCGTTGTATACATTCTTTTGACGTAAAATAAACGGATTTTTCGATATTCGTACTTCTTGGGGTTAAAATGAAAAAGGGGGTACAAATAGTACCAACCAAATCACCGCAGCTAGAGTCATGAAATTTTGAGTATACATTCCTCTGACTGCGTAGACACGGAAAATAAACGTATTTTTCGAAATTCGTACTTTCAAGGCATATAATGGTAGAGAGGGATAAACATAGTAGTAACTAAACGACTACAGCTAGAATGATGAAATTCTAATTGGGTAGAAACGTCAAATAAAGAGATTTTAGATAGTCGTACTCTTAAGGGGGTAAACATGGTACCAACCAATTGACCGCAGCTGGAATCATGGAATTCGGCGTATACATTCCTCTGACTGCATAGACACGCAAAATAAAAAGTTTTTTTTTCAAATTCGTACTTTTTCTTTTACGGCAAAAATTGGTTGAATCATGAATCATTTTGCACTATGTACGTCTGATAATGGATTTTCAAAATTTGTACTTTTGGAATTAAAATAGAATGGAAATAGCACACACTATCTACCAATATTTGTGGTATTTACGTTTTGAAAATATAAATAGGAGAATATTTATTTTTTTAATTGAATATTTATTTTTTGGTATGAAATAATTAAAAAAAAATAAAAATAATTATTTTTTTAATATTTGTATTGTTTTGATTTGGCTATATAAAAAAATTATATTTTCCTGTAATATTACTTCTACGAAAATCGACATCCTCTTTGAAATGTAATCAATGGTGGAGGGTATATAAAGTTCGACCCGGCCGAACTTAACGCTTTTTTACTTGTTTAAGGTTACACTACTTTAATGTTTAAAAAAAAACATTAAAATAATTAGTTAATTTCGAAAATTAAAATAGAAGAAATAAAATTGCAAAAACTTAACGCGGCTATATTGCATTGCACTTCAATATTTTTGAAGTAATTGAAATTGTCTCTAAGACAAGGTACATTACATGAAAATCGGTCAAGTATTTCAGGACTTACAGGTGATTGAATGAACACGCCATTTAGACAAAAATAATTTTTTGACTATTAAATTGGTCATAACTCGTGAAAAAAATTTTCTATTTTTTTTTTTTCAAAAATACGTATACAAAATTTTTAATTAATTTTTAATACATACACAAACTTTCAAAACTATCGCAGCTATAGAGTTCAAAGATCTTACCGCTTGACATGTAATGACTCATATGGCCTTGTTCAGGTCCAATGAAATGTGTAAAATTGTCGCACAGTGTAATCTACGATATTTATGGTTCTTAAGCGTTTTTGAGCATTACTTCCTTTATCACGCTTGGGCATTGTCATTAAAATTTATTTTAATTGCAAAATAATACAACATCACATCATTTATTTAAAAAATATCGCAATTAGCACAAACATAATTTTCCTAATCATATTTTTTCTAATATGTTACTGCACTTCTAACTGAAGTAGACAGCCTCTAATCTACTTGTAATACTGTGGAATACACTCAATGGTGGAGGGCATATAAAGAGTGATTTTTTTGAGGTTAGGATTTTCATGCATTAGTATTTGACAGATCACGTGGGATTTCAGACATGGTGTCAAAGAGAAAGATGCTCAGTATGCTTTGACATTTCATCATGAATAGACTTACTAACGAGCAACGCTTGCAAATCATTGAATTTTATTATCAAAATGCGTGCTCTGTTAAGAAAGTTCAGAAAGAAAGAATTGTGTTCAGCGACGAAGCTCATTTTTGGCTCAATGGGTACGTAAATAGGCAGAATTGTCGATTTTGGAGTGAATATCAGCCAGAAGCATTGCAAGAGCTACCAATGCATCCAGAAAAAGTCACAGTTTGGTGCGGTTTATGGGCTGGTGGCATCATTGGACCGTACTTCTTCAAAGATGATGCGAATCGTAACGTAACTGTGAATGGTGAGCGCTACCGTGAGATGATATCCAACTTTTTTTTGCCCAAAATGGAAGAACTGAACTTGGTTGACATGTGGTTTCAACAAGATGGCGCTACATGCCACACAGCTCGCGATTCTATGGCCATTTTGAGGGAAAACTTCGGAGAACAATTCATCTCAAGAAATGGACCGGTAAGTTGGCCACCAAGATCATGCGATTTGACGCCTTTAGACTATTTTTTGTGGGGCTACGTCAAGTCTAAAGTCTACAGAAATAAGCCAGCAACTATTCCAGCTTTGGAAGACAACATTTCCGAAGAAATTCGGGCTATTCCGGCCGAAATGCTCGAAAAAGTTGCCCAAAATTGGACCTTCCGAATGGACCACCTAAGACGCAACCGCGGTCAACATTTAAATGAAATTATCTTCAAAAAGTAAATGTCATGGACCAATCTAACGTTTCAAATAAAGAACCGATGAGATTTTGCAAATTTTATGCGTTTTTTTTTTAAAAAAAGTTATCAAGCTCTTAAAAAATCACCCTGTATAAGAGGCGGCCGGCCGAATTTAATGCATTTTTAAATCGTTTATATTGATTTTTTCAAAATTGTGAAAATATGCAATTAAATATGTTTTTAAATCAAAATATGTACTTACAATGAAATATGCTATGCAACATAATAAAATATTTTATTTAGTTTTATTAAATTAAAGCACATGTTCTGAAACTTAAAGGATTTTTTATTATGCTATTATTATATGTATGTATACTGTTCGATGAATCCAATAACACAAACATATTTGTATAATTAACATATTGTTGGAAACGCTGTGAGTCACTGCTTAAACAAACGATGGTGATAAATTCCTATAATCAATTATAATTAATTACAATTATGTTTTATTCCATTTGTTGGCCTTGCTGCTGCTCCATTTCGACCACAACCACCCACACTGACCCACAGAAACAGCTGTGCTTGTGACCGACCAATGACACTTCACTCGAAGTGGCCAGTGGCCACATGCCACAGACCAACAAGTAGTTATCGGCTTTCTTAACCAAAAAGCACACTCACAGTTTATTTGAATTCCTACACGAAATCTTAGCAACTGGTTAACCTGGTCACCTTAAGCATATGCGAATCCACTTGAAGTTCGGTCTGACCTATGTAGCTGGGTCTGATAAGGCTGGTCGGGGATGGCTGCTAAATAAACGTAGTTATAATGTTAATGATATGGTGAGATTTTTCAAATTCATTTCGGAGTGTACGAGTGTGTGCGTGTGTTTATTAATAGGTTTAGTATCATCGTAATGTTTCACCATGACTGAAAGTTGCTCACAACAAATTTCACAGTGGTTTTCCCCAGGAACGATGATGATGATGGTGGTGCCCTAATAAGTGTAATAAAGAAATCACAACCTTAATTTGTTATAACTCTCAGTCATCCTAGAAAGAGTGTGATAATGGGTTTGAATAAGTTGTTGGCTGTGGGTTAGAGAGTGTTATGCAAAATTGTGGGATGATTGCCTTTGGCAGGCGGACCGCTCTTCGGAGGCCATACCAAATAATAGCTGTGAAGTGAAACTATGAATGTATGTTGCCCCTGGTTGGTTGTGCTATAGTATGTTCATGGATATTAATTTCTTGCCAACTTCATTCATTGAGGAAAACTTTGGAATTCATAAATTAAATACTTTGTCATAATGTACATATAAGTGGACAGAGAAGAACAATGATATGGTGCTTTTCCTCCCCCCAGTGCACAAAACTGTGATTCGGAAAATTCCAAGGATATCTACGTACATAAGTATGTATATTATAACCTTGAATGTTTGTAATCAATCATATGTCTGTATATAAAATAGATGGGATGACATTCATGGCACAGGATATCCGGTTTATCTTTGGTGTGGGAGGTTTACTATATCAGAGTCTTTTTATGTATTGCTGGATTTGAATTCACAGTAAGAGCAACGCGAATAAAAAAGCTACATTTGAAATAGCAAAAAGTGACTTGTAACAAATAAGTTCCCATCAACGCACAGTGGGAGAACAGGAAAACTTTTTAGAAATAAATCATTTCTTACCTACCACTCAGATTTAAATGGAATCTTACATAGTTCTAACTGAAGTGTTTTCGATTTCAAATCTGGCACACTGGGAGGTATGCTGTTGTTGTTGTTAAAATACAACAACATTTTTTACTCTATTTTTCTCATCTTCTTATACACCATCATTGGCAAAGTGAACATGCGAAGGAAAGATACCGTTATCTGGTTTTTTGCTACTTTCTATTATTTTTTATGGAAAAGTGTGCTATATTTTTGCGTCATCATGTTAGCATTTTAGTTATTATTTTTAGTTTATCATCAATAGTTGAACGCGTATTGCAACCAAATTTTTTATACTGGTCAAGTACCCTATTAGCTTTAATATGAGTAAAGGAAAATCGTTATCTGTAGAGGAGAAATGCAAAATTGAAGCTTACAAGGATGCTGGGCTGTCAATAAGTTCAATATCCAAAAAAATGGGCAGAAGTCGTATCGTCCTGAGCAATAAGTTGAAATATGGTAAAAATAATAAAGGAGGAAATAATAGAGTGATTTCCGCTGCTGATAAGAGAGCAATTTTGAGAGAAGCCTCGAACTCCCACGCCTTGACTGCAAAAATCAGGGCAAATGTTAATGTTAATGCGAGCTTATCTACAATTCAAAGAGTGATACGTAGTGCTCAACATTTAAAAAGACAAAAATTGAAGAAAAAAACCCCCACTAAACGTTGCTCGAAAGGAAGCGCGCTTGAATTTTGCGCGGGAGCATGGAATTCTGATTGGCGCTACGTTGTCTTCTCGGATGAAAAAAAAATAAAAAAATAGCTTTTCCCCATTTTCAAAACTTGCTCGGAAATCTGCCATGGACTTTCCAACACGATAATGCCCCGATCCACACTGCCCGGGTGGTTAAGTCATGGTTTGAGGATCCGTATAATGCAGTGGCCCTGACATCAATGTAATAGAAAACGTGTGGGGATGGCTGGCTCGTAAAGTTTATGAGTCTGGGAAACAATATTCCAACAAAGAGGAGCTAATTCAAGGCATCAAGGACGCTGGGTCCACAATTTCTCTAAATTATATTGGAAAATTGTATGAGTCGCTTCCCAATCGAATCCATGAGGTCATTCTCAACAAGGGAGGATCGACACATTATTAAATTTTGTTAAAAAATGTTTAAATTACTATATGTAAATGTTTATAAATAATTTCATGGCTAAAAACCTTATCAACAATGAAAAAAAGTGATGTGTGCTAACCTGATGACCAAATTTGAATTGTTATTTTTCGAAAAAAATCAAAAAAAATATATTGAAAAAATAAAAAAGCAGTATTTTTTGTTTTATTTAAGTCAGAATTGAATTGGCCATAATCAAAAATAATTTAAATTAATTTTAAAAACATTAGCGCTTTAAGTTCCGATCCTAAACCACTTACACGAGGGTATGTGCTAACCTGATGACACGCAGTGTATATTATGAAAATAATACTTCTGAGCCGATTGCACCGTATGACAATTTTTAAAAAAGTCCTTATACTTGAACCAGATGATATATGTATGAAACTATAGGCAAAATGGAGTTACTTGACGTTTTTCGATTTTCATTTCCTCATTCTGTTGCCCCTTCACAGGACTATAAAGTTCCAAAGGATATTTTTCAAAATATTTTTTTTTTTTTCAAAATATGATAACGGTATTAGTGTCAAATTAAAGAAGAGAATAACTATTAAAAATACTTAAAATATCATGCTTCTATCTACAAAGGTTCAGTATTAACATATATTTTAAGTATACCCCTTAGTTTAGTAGTTTATACATAGATTGCTTTTCAAGAGTCAAAACTTTAAATGGTTGTTAATACTAAACTAATACAGACAAAGGCTTGAAATTTAAATTATTTTTAGCACATATTTTCTTCTTTGATTTGACATCTATACCGATGTCATAGGGTGATAATAAATATTAAAAAAATAGTAGTCCTTTTAACAACAGGCTGCGAAAATGAAAAACTAAAAACGCCAATTAACTCTATTTCATCTATAGTTTCGGATGTATATCATCTTTTTCAAGTGTAATATGAACTGTCTGACAGTGTTATATATCACTTTCAATCCCAAGACTATATATAAATATTAAATATATATGTATATGTGGGCAATTTGAACCTCCTACAACTTTCTATTTCAACAGACAGCCACTGAACAAACACTCAGTCGATTGGTTACACATAACGACATGGCTAGAATTGTGTTACGATTTATAATAATATGATACAAGCAAGAGTGGCCTATCTAAGTTTACCTTCAAATTTGGTTGACGTTTCTTCTATCACATGGAACTGAATTAATCATCTGTAGATTTAATTTCTTTTATCATGTGCCTAAATTGTGATTAATGAGACGTGGGACACAGTTTAGTTTCGTAAGCTGTCGATGGGCTAAATGTGCTGTCATCTAAATATATATATTTTGTATTTTTTCCGGACACATTTTAATCGATGAAAAACAATTATAGATATGAAAAGTAGGTCTTATTAATATTTTTTTTGTTAGACCACTCTTGCTTTAAGCGCGCCATATATACATTGGTGTTGCAAATGGTGACCGGTTTTGACGTTATGGATACAGCTTCACACACTTCGAACACAATCAGACTACAGCATTCATAAGATGCCTACAAACTACGACAATGAGGCCCATTCGTCGTCCAAAAAAATTCTGAAAATTGACACAAAAAAATTGAAATTGAAAATTGACTTAAAACATTTTGTATTTCATATAAAAAATCACCCAAAAATTGGGTCTTTTTTAATAGTTTATAATCTATATATATAAAAATGAATCTGTGTTTGTATGTTTGTTTGTTTGTTATTTATAGCAGCCTAAACTACTGAACCGATCTTCTTGAAATTTTCACAGCATGTTCATAGTGAACCGGTGGTGAAAATAGGCTATATATTTTTTTGGATATTTTCAGTGGGCGTGGCACCTCCCACACAAACTGGAAATTTATTCGTTTTATACAAATTAGCATATTTTGAATACTGCTACAGCTAGAGTCTTGATATTTTGTGAAAGTTCACTAATTATTAGTCTGCACAGTTGTGCCAAAAGGGGCGGTATTGGAAAAGTGGACGTGGCACCACCCACACGATGTTAAAACCTATTAGTGAATATATTCAGTTCTATGACAGATACTATACTGAAATTTTGTCTGAGTGCATCCAGCATCAATGTGCGTAGTTGTGCCAAAAATGGGTGGTATTGGAAAAGTGGGCGTGGCACCTCCCATACCATGTTAAAACCTATTATCGAATATATTAAGTTCTATGACAGATACAATACTGAAATTTTGTTCGAGTGCAACCAGCATCAATGTGCGTAGTTGTGCCAAAAATGGGCGGTATTGGAAAAGAGGGCGTGGTACCTCCCGTACGATGTTAAAACCTCTTATTGAATATTGTCAGTTCTATGACACCTAGAGTGCTGAAATTTTGTGTAAGTGCATCCAGCATCAATGTCCATAGTTGTGCCCAAAATGGGCGGTATTGAAAAAGTGGGCGTGGCACCACCCACACGATGTTAAAACCTATTACTGAATATATTCAGTTCTATGACAGATACAATACTGAAATTTTGTCTGAGTGCATCCAGCATCAATGTGCGTAGTTGTGCCAAAAATGGGCGGAATTGGAAGGGTGGACGTTGTACCTCCCATACGATGTTAAAACCAGTTTTTGAATATTGTCAGTTCTACGACACCTAGAGTGCTGAAATTTTGTGTAAAAGCATCCAGCATCAATGTGCGTAGTTGTGCCAAAAATGGGCGGTATTGGAAAAGTGGGCGTGGCAACTCCCACACGAAGTTAAAACCCATTTTCGAATATATTCCGTTCTCTGACAGATACAACACTGAAATTTTGTCTGAGTGCACCCAGCATCAATGTGCGTAGTTTGCCAAAAATGGGCGGTATTGGATACAATACTGAAATTTTGTCTGAGTGCATCCAGCATCAATGTTCGTAGCTGTGCCAAAAATAGGCGGCAGTGGAAAAGTGGGCGTGGAACCTCTCATACGAAGTTAAAACCTATTATTGAATATTGCCAGATTTGTGACACCTAGAGTGCTGAAATGTTGTCTGAGTTCATTCAGTGTAAATAGTTGTACAAAGATGGACGGAAAGTGGGCGTAACCCTTCCCATATGAAATTAAAACCGGTTTTAGAGTATATTCGACACAGAAATGGGCGGAAAGTGGCCGTGACCCTTCCCATTCGAAATTAAAACCTGTATTGTTGTGTGAGTTAATTTAGTCGTAACCTGCTTAGACAATATACAAATGGGCGGGATTTGAAAATTGGGGCATTCTTGATTTGAATTTTGTAAAATTACACCTTTTCTTTGGATTTTCTTCTTTTCAAGAAATCGGAAATTATAGTTTTTGTGTTGTTTGATTAGTGAACAATTTGACTGATTTTCTATGTGTTTTGAATGTAATGTAATTTCTTCTTACGAATGAAGTGTTTTGTTTATTTAATGGAATGGAGGAGAATCACATTTAACAAGAAATCAATTTGATTTTTGACATTTCTTCCATTTTCGGCGAAACTAACGTTCTTCATGGAACATATCCATTTCTTTAATATCTCAGAGAAGTACCTTGATTATAAGTGGTATATAAATTTTGATTTTACCGTTTTTTTTTTGCCTGGCGAAGCGGGCGGGGTTCAGCTAGTAGTTTATAATTTAGAATCGGCAGTAAATGCATAGTGAAATCTCTGCATAATATTTCAAATGTTTTTAGAAAATGTGCTTAAGTAAGTATCCTAACTATTAGGGTATTTTTTGCTTTTGTAAAAAAAAACTTTATCGTTCTCGACCAATTGTACCCATTTACAATCACAACCATACTTTTTATTGTTATTTATTTTTGTTCTTTTCGTTTGTCTTTGGTCTGTAATCAATATTTGATTTGAACTGGCTATCATGGCTCTCCTGGCTCAAGACCATTTTGCTTCTATATTTTATAGAATGCAAATTTATTTACAAATGGTATGGTGACATTTATTACTTGGCTGCACACTGTCACTATCATGATTTCCAACCTGTGAAACTTATTATTTATTTTTATCCCTTGTACCCATTTTGACCCTAAATGTACGAAATTAGGAAATCATCAGAGAAACTTCTATACAGAATTTCATGATTCTAGCTACATCGGTTGGGTTAGTGCCGTTTTTTATTACATTTCGTCCATTTGCCCACCCTAAATGTTGCGCGGCTACACATTTTAAACTTCAGCCGTTTGATTGGTACCATTTTTATTCCACTTTTCCCATTTTATCCCTTAAAAGTACGTACTTTTAAATTCATCCATCCATTAACTTTACAACTCTATGTAATTAGTGGTATGTACAAACCGAATTCATTTTAATTCTTGTGGTTGGAATGGTACCATTAAGACGGAAATTTAAAACAATGCCTAAGTACTCTAAATATTGCGGGTATTTTCAATCCTTGTTAGGGAAAACATTTTCCCACTGGGCCGTTTTCGTGCATTTTCAATCCCAAGAGATCTGCAACTATATGACACATATATGGAAAATCTGCACTGCCTAGCTTATTTCGTTCGCTTTCAACAAACAGACAAGGCTAAATAGTCTTAAAATGTTACCAGGATACAGGCTATAATACTTTATGGGGTCGCCGTTGAATATTTCAAGGTGTTACAAACGGAATGACAAATTGAGGGTGGAGCGTATAAAAATAGCCCAAATTGGACGATTTTTCATAATATGCGTAAAGCCTGTACGTAGCCGGCTTTGAAAATACCTTAGAGAGAAAATCATTAAGCCCGGCCGAAGGCCTACAACACAGGAAATCTTTACTCTGCGTAGCTGGCTTTGAACAAATTCAAGAGGAGATAATCAGTAAACTCGGAAACCTTTACTCCGCGTAGCCGGCTTTGGACATACCAAAGATTTCATATAAAAATTAATCAAATTTTTGGACGACTTTTCATTTTTGGTGATTTTACATTTATTTTTGGACATAACATCATTTTGGTTATTTTTTCTGTTTAAAGCGGAATCTTAACACAATACATAGATCGTGTTACTTTCATTTGGGAAAGCTTGAACACGTAATTTTTAAAATTCCATTTCTGTAAAAATTATCGAAAGATTTTCGTCGGCAAAATACAATCGGGGCTAATTTAAAATACCTCGAAAAAATATTTTAAATCATAGATCTAGCTGCAAAATTCTATCTGGTTTCTTATCTTGCATACAGATGAAAAAAATCAATAATAAACCGAACGAATCATTATCTTTTACCTGAATTATAATTTTGAAAAAGGCGGGTTTTTATGTTTCTCAGTAATGTGAAACGACAGACTTTTCGAGGACAGATTTGTCTTCAGCGAACGAATACAATAAACTAAAACTAAATCTATTTCATATATCGTCGGTGTGAAGCAAAAAGATCGCCACTCACATAATTGTGTTCCTGAGTTATTGAAGATTTAAATTGTACTGCTCCACAAAGTTGTGCTAATGAATGAATTGTTGTGATACAATAACTACAAAACTACTTTAAATAGACATGGGATTGTTTACAGGGCAAGACTTACAATCTTTTTGCAGCACACCGACCGTTTTTCCGAACGTTATTTTGATCTGATGGAATAGAGCTACTTATATCTCCAATGGTTATTTCATTGCTGTGACAAATTGAGTACATTAGGGTGCACTGCAAAACTATACACACGATGTGTACTAAGGACACTATTCAATAAAAAATGTGTATGTTACCTATAAAATCAAATGCTAGATAAAATCAACTCCAAACATTTTTCTTGGATATTTTCTTTTTAAATATTTATTAAAATTCTAGTTTTCGTCGAGGGACCTCTAAGATTTCTATTATAAAGCTTATTAAAATAAAGAAAATAAAAGCAAATGATTTATTTCAGTTTTTAATAGCTAGTATCTGAACGTTGTTCATTTGAAATAAATCTACAGATAAATGTAGAAGTTATAGCCCGAAAATTTCATAATTACACTATGTTACAAAAAATAAAAATTTTGCGTTTTTTTTTGTGTTTATTGTGCTACATAAATTCAACACCATTTTTGTTAATTTTATGTATAGACTGTGGATCGAAAATTAGGAATATTTTCATAAGGTAATTTTAAAAAATTCATTATTTTTGTGGGAAATAGAAGCATATATTTTTTGCGAATTTCAAACGAATTTCTTTCAGTTTAATTTAAAATTGTCAACTCTTAAAAAATACTTGTTTTCTTAATCTCTTAATTTCATAAACAAAAAGTACTTCTTCGATTTTTTAAAATGATTTCTTATTAACATATAATAGGTTTGTACCTACTCTACAACGATTACAAACTCGACCACAGTCAAAAATTGTATAGGTAGCCAAAAGTATGATATCCGAGGCCCCAAGATCTGAATATATTTTTGGAAAGAGGGCCTCAAAGTAAGAAAGAAATTCTACATGTTATCGATAACTCACTTAGTTATCGACTTATCGGAGATTGAAGTTTTAAAAAATCGAAATAAAAAGTGAAAAGAAAAAAAACTGTCTTAGTTATCGATATGTTGAAATAGTAAATTAAAAATATATATTTTAAATTTATTTATTATTTTTAGCTCATTTTAATAAAGCGAAAAAATCAGGTACAAATTCTCGAAATTAAAAATATTGGCAAAAGTTGAATTTAATAGAAAACTCAAAAAACAGGCAGAAAATATATATATAATATATCGATAAATGGCGTAATCATCTTGATATTGTACAATATTCCCGAAAACGATATCACCTCCCAATGTGAAGAAATAAATAAAAGAGTTGCATTACAGACTGACTTATCATTGACCAGCCCCCAGACCAAACGGCTGAAGCCAGGGTCATGAAATTTTCAGGGTAGTTCCCAAATATGACGTAGACGTCGACTAAGAAAGAGTTTTACGAAATTCGTACTTTTAGGGGGTAAAATGGGACAAAAAGGGATAAACATCGAACCTTCGTCCTGACTAAACGACATTAGCTAGAAACATGAAATTCGATGTGTTCCTTGCACTGATCATACAGAAGAGCTACAAATAGGGATTTTCCGAAATTTGTACTTTTAAGGGAGGAAAGAGACAAAAAGGAATAAAAATGGTATGGTACCAAGTATTGCAGTTATATTCGTGAAAATCGATATCTACATTTCACTGACAACGTAGACTTGCGACATAAATGGATTTTTCGAAATGTGTACTTTTAAGGGGCGTGCGGGACAAAAAGGGATAAAAATTGTACCAACTAATGTATTACAGCTAGAATCGTGAAATTTGGTATGTAAATTCCTCTGACCATATAAAAGCGAAGTAAAATTGGATTTTTCGAAATGACTATTTTTAAGGGGTGAGCGGGACAAAAGGGATAAAAATGGTACCAACTAAAGTATTACAGCTAGAATCGTGAAATTTGGTATGTAAATTCCTCTGACCTTGTAGAAGCTCCGTAAAATTGGATTGTTCGAAATATGTACTTTTTAGGGGGTGAGTGGGACAAAAAGGATACCAATTTAAGTATTGCAGCTATAGTCGTGAAATTTGGTGTGTAAATTCCTCTGACCATGTAGAAGCGCAGTAAAATTGGATTTTTCGAAATTTTGCGCGGGACAAGAAGGGATAAAAATGTACCAATTTAAGTTTAGCTACTTTAGTTGTGAAATTTGGTGTGTAAATTCCTCTGACAATATAGAAGCGCAAATCTAAATGGGATTTTCGAAATTTTTTACTTATAAGGGGTGAGCGGGACAACAAGTGATAAAAATAGTACCAACTAAAGTATTGCAGCTATAGTCGGGAAATTTGGAGTGTAAATTCCTCTGGCAACGGATAAAAGTATTCCCAACTAAAGTATTGGAGCTATAGTCGTGAAAAGTGGTGTGTAAATTCATCTGACAAATCTAAATTAAATTTTCGAAATTTTTACTTATAAACGGTGAGCGGGATAAAAATAGTACCAACTAAAATATTGCAGTTACAGTTGCGAAATTTGGAGTGTAAATTCCCTGACAACGTAGAAGCGCAATCTAATGGATTTTTTTTTTTGAATTTTGTACTTACAGGTGAGCGGGACAAAAAGGGATAAAAATGGTACCAACTTTAGTATTACAGCTAGAATCGTGAAATTTAGTATGTAAATTCCTCTGACCATGTAGAAAGACAGTAAATTGGATTTTTCGAAAATTGTACTTTTAAGGGATGCATGGTGTGTATGTAAACGCGGAACATAAATGGATATTTCAAAATTTGTACTCAAAAGGAGGATACGTTCCGACAAGAAATAAATGTGTTACCAAATAAAGTACATGTTTTTAGGGGAAGCAAAAACACATGTTACCTTTAGTGGTTTTTTTAAAATGTGTACTTTTTGGAAAAGAGGTGCAAAAAGTTATAAAGTAGCTGACAGCATCTAGAAACATGAGATCGAGGATATAAATGGTCGTAATTTTTTGTTCAGAACTTGATAAAAAATGATAAAAATTATACATACGAAGGCTAAAATAGTGCATATCGACAAGTACATTCCTTTGACTGTGTGTGATTCAGTAGGCCATGGAATTTGTGCTGCGTTCGTCTATTGTCTAAATTTTTAAAATGGGGAAATGCAATTTTATTCCCTTCTTCAGAAGTACAAGTTCATTAAAATTTGAATTATAATAAACAAATTATTTCCGGTTGGGAAACCAATATAATACAATAGTGTAATTAATAATAAAAAATTTTAATTTGTAAAAGTAAATTTGATTCAAATTTAAAATTAACACCATTGAAAAATAGTCTGTCGAAATTTTAAAAAATATTTTTTCAGTTTTTCCGATATTGATCACGAAAAACAAAACTGTTCTTGTCGATGTAAACAAGAAGTTGAAACTTAAAAAAAATATTCCCAATATTCCGTACACCCTAATATACATTATTCCTTCCAATTGTGGGGTATACTATTGTTTTTTGAGGAATTTTTGTAGCCTTAAAATGGCAATTAATTCTTGGAAACCATCCGCAGCTTCTTCTTCTGTTAAACCTTTTAAAAACCTAAAAATATTGCATTCAATAGCTAAGCGGGAATTAAACCTAATTATAGGTTCGAAACACACAACCAGAAAAAAATATTTTAAGAAAGACGAGTAATTAATAGTGCTTAGTGTTGGCCGCTGATCGAAACGATTGGAAGCACGAGCGTGAAATCCATGATTATCTACATTTTCGAGAGGTTTGTTTCATTGATGAAACCTCGTAGCGGCGACCACACAGCCAGAGGAGGGAATCATCATTAATAAATTATGGCCGATATGTGTTTGAAACCCAACAAAATAAACTGTTCACAACAACAACAAAGGCAATAGCATTTAGTGTGTGTGTGTGTTTAATGGTATCAAGTTCAGGGTCAGTAAAGAGATCGAAGATGCCAACCGAAATCATTGTGGTTGGCCACATACCAACCACATCGGAAGTAATTTATCCACGGGCATCCAATGTGAAGTCAATCATTTGCGTTCAATTTTTTTTTATTTTTTGGGGGGAAGCCAAACCATAAATAGAAAACGTTTTGCACCAATTTGTATTATTCATTCAACGGACTTCACCGAGAAGACAATCACAAGATGGTACGTCAATCATTAACATAAATTAGTTTAGATCTCAAATAAATTTGAATTTGATATTGTTTCTTTTTGCAGAATTGCTTTTTGTTTGTTACCGCCATGACCATGGTGGCCTGTGTGGCAGCTGATGTTTCACATCTGCACTATGACTATCAAGCGCCAGTGTCTATGTATCATCCTGTATCGACACCTATGAATAGCTATTTGCCTCCTGAAATGCCTTCCAAGATGTATTTGCCGCCCGTTCCTATGAATCAGTATTTGCCTCCTGCACCAGCTGCCATGCCATCATACACGGTTCCGATCAGTGCTGACATCCCTAAGCCAAACAACAATTATTTGCCTCCTGTGGCTCCTGTCGACACATACTTGCCTCCATCTCCACCAATGGCACCCAAGCAGACCTACATTCCCCCAGCTCCCAAGCCAACCTATATGCGTCCAGCTCCCAAGCAAACCTACATTCCTCCAGCTCCACAAAAGATGTATCTGCCACCAGCACCTCAAAAGATGTACCTTCCTCCCGCACCCAAGCAAACTTATATCCCTCCAGCTCCCAAACAAGTTTACCTTCCTCCAGCTCCCATTAAGCAGGAACCGATCATGGAGCCCACCAACACCTATTTGCCTCCAGCACCCAAAAATAACTATCTTCCTCCCCAAGCCGAACCCACGAACAGCTACCTGCCTCCTGTCAGCCGCAGACCTCACATTATTACACCTCCCGCTCCACGCATTGAAGATTTGGTGGTTCCCCAACGTCCTCAGCCTCAGTATGTGCATTCTGAAGAATTCACCGATGACGGCTACAAGACTGTGCGAAAATTGAAATTTTAAATGTCAAGACTTGCAACTTATGTTATTTAGTTTTTAAAGGATTCGATCAAGATAGAAATCATTTAAAAAAGTTAATAAAATTTTCAACTACTTAGTATGAAGTATAAAAATTTTTTTATGTAGGGTGGGCCATTTTAAATTAGAATCGGCTATAAAAAGTACTGATTATTTTTTTAAATTTCTGTCTTTTTTGGAAAAGTTGAATTTTGTGATTTAATAATGGAACACAATTTCATTCATATCACTGGCTCGGCAGTACCTAATCCGATCAACCCAATTTTTCAATACACGTCCCAATGATGCTGCAAGCCCAAAATCCACACCACTCGTTGTGGATGCATTGGCTTCTACATAGTCTCTTATTGACGTAGCCACCGAGACAAAAATGAAATTCATCTGAAAACTCGAACATTTTCTACGTAAATTTCCTACAGTTTGCTTTAAAGACTCACTACTTTGGAAGTAACTTTTTATTATTTCCAAATTTTGCTCCAAATTTGCAAATGTCAAACATAACCCTGAAAATAAAAATAAAAATAAAAATAAAAATAAAAATAAAAATAAAAATAAAAATAAAAATAAAAATAAAAATAAAAATAAAAATAAAAATAAAAATAAAAATAAAAATAAAAATAAAAATAAAAATAAAAATAAAAATAAAAATAAAAATAAAAATAAAAATAAAAATAAAAATAAAAATAAAAATAAAAATAAAAATAAAAATAAAAATAAAAATAAAAATAAAAATAAAAATAAAAATAAAAATAAAAATAAAAATAAAAATAAAAATAAAAATAAAAATAAAAATAAAAATAAAAATAAAAATAAAAATAAAAATAAAAATAAAAATAAAAATAAAAATAAAAATAAAAATAAAAATAAAAATAAAAATAAAAATAAAAATAAAAATAAAAATAAAAATAAAAATAAAAATAAAAATAAAAATAAAAATAAAAATAAAAATAAAAATAAAAATAAAAATAAAAATAAAAATAAAAATAAAAATAAAAATAAAAATAAAAATAAAAATAAAAATAAAAATAAAAATAAAAATAAAAATAAAAATAAAAATAAAAATAAAAATAAAAATAAAAATAAAAATAAAAATAAAAATAAAAATAAAAATAAAAATAAAAATAAAAATAAAAATAAAAATAAAAATAAAAATAAAAATAAAAATAAAAATAAAAATAAAAATAAAAATAAAAATAAAAATAAAAATAAAAATAAAAATAAAAATAAAAATAAAAATAAAAATAAAAATAAAAATAAAAATAAAAATAAAAATAAAAATAAAAATAAAAATAAAAATAAAAATAAAAATAAAAATAAAAATAAAAATAAAAATAAAAATAAAAATAAAAATAAAAATAAAAATAAAAATAAAAATAAAAATAAAAATAAAAATAAAAATAAAAATAAAAATAAAAATAAAAATAAAAATAAAAATAAAAATAAAAATAAAAATAAAAATAAAAATAAAAATAAAAATAAAAATAAAAATAAAAATAAAAATAAAAATAAAAATAAAAATAAAAATAAAAATAAAAATAAAAATAAAAATAAAAATAAAAATAAAAATAAAAATAAAAATAAAAATAAAAATAAAAATAAAAATAAAAATAAAAATAAAAATAAAAATAAAAATAAAAATAAAAATAAAAATAAAAATAAAAATAAAAATAAAAATAAAAATAAAAATAAAAATAAAAATAAAAATAAAAATAAAAATAAAAATAAAAATAAAAATAAAAATAAAAATAAAAATAAAAATAAAAATAAAAATAAAAATAAAAATAAAAATAAAAATAAAAATAAAAATAAAAATAAAAATAAAAATAAAAATAAAAATAAAAATAAAAATAAAAATAAAAATAAAATTGAATTGAAAATGAGCATAACAAATTTACAATTTGCGAAATAAACAAATGAAAATAAGAAAATTTAATTAATTTCAGTATATAAAGAGTGATTTTTTTGAGGTTAGGATTTTCATGCATTAGTATTTGACAGATCACGTGGGATTTCAGACATGGTGTCAAAGAGAAAGATGCTCAGTATGCTTTGACATTTCATCATGAATAGACTTACTAACGAGCAACGCTTGCAAATCATTGAATTTTATTATCAAAATGCGTGCTCTGTTAAGAAAGTTCAGAAAGAAAGAAATTGTGTTCAGCGACGAAGCTCATTTTTGGCTCAATGGGTACGTAAATAGGCAGAATTGTCGATTTTGGAGTGAATATCAGCCAGAAGCATTGCAAGAGCTACCAATGCATCCAGAAAAAGTCACAGTTTGGTGCGGTTTATGGGCTGGTGGCATCATTGGACCGTACTTCTTCAAAGATGATGCGAATCGTAACGTAACTGTGAATGGTGAGCGCTACCGTGAGATGATATCCAACTTTTTTTGCCCAAAATGGAAGAACTGAACTTGGTTGACATGTGGTTTCAACAAGATGGCGCTACATGCCACACAGCTCGCGATTCTATGGCCATTTTGAGGGAAAACTTCGGAGAACAATTCATCTCAAGAAATGGACCGGTAAGTTGGCCACCAAGATCATGCGATTTGACGCCTTTAGACTATTTTTTGTGGGGCTACGTCAAGTCTAAAGTCTACAGAAATAAGCCAGCAACTATTCCAGCTTTGGAAGACAACATTTCCGAAGAAATTCGGGCTATTCCGGCCGAAATGCTCGAAAAAGTTGCCCAAAATTGGACTTTCCGAATGGACCACCTAAGACGCAGCCGCGGTCAACATTTAAATGAAATTATCTTCAAAAAGTAAATGTCATGGACCAATCTAACGTTTCAAATAAAGAACCGATGAGATTTTGCAAATTTTATGCGTTTTTTTTAAAAAAAGTTATCAAGCTCTTAAAAAATCACCCTTTATATGTCTAAATATTATTTTTTTTCATTTCTGAACTTCAATTTGCTTTTTCCCGATTTCAAATTGTATTTTCTGAAGTTCAATTTCTTATGTTCAATTTGTATTTGTAGAGTCAACTTAAATATTCTTCTAAATTGAGCTGAGGCTCCGGGGCATCTAAATAATTTTAAAAGAACAGCTCATGTCTGCACAACGTCCTACATCTTAACTCTCTCCTGTCTTTGATGCTCAAAGTTAAATTAAGAACTCTTCCTCAAACCTGGCTGGAAAATCACAGGCTACGAAATTCCCGAAAACTTTAGGCCAACAATAAACACAGTCAGTTCACACACAGAGGCATGTAATTTCACTTAAACCTTGGAGGTGATGCAAATATACAAACAGATATAAAGGGTGATTTTTTAAGAGCTTGATAACTTTTTTTTTAAAAAAAACGCATAAAATTTGCAAAATCTCATCGGTTCTTTATTTGAAACGTTAGATTGGTCCATGACATTTACTTTTTGAAGATAATTTCATTTAAATGTTGACCGCGGCTGCGTCTTAGGTGGTCCATTCGGAAAGTCCAATTTTGGGCAACTTTTTCGAGCATTTCGGCCGGAATAGCCCGAATTTCTTCGGAAATGTTGTCTTCCAAAGCTGGAATAGTTGCTGGCTTATTTCTGTAGACTTTAGACTTGACGTAGCCCCACAAAAAATAGTCTAAAGGCGTCAAATCGCATGATCTTGGTGGCCAACTTACCGGTCCATTTCTTGAGATGAATTGTTCTCCGAAGTTTTCCCTCAAAATGGCCATAGAATCGCGAGCTGTGTGGCATGTAGCGCCATCTTGTTGAAACCACATGTCAACCAAGTTCAGTTCTTCCATTTTGGGCAAAAAAAAGTTGGATATCATCTCACGGTAGCGCTCACCATTCACAGTTACGTTACGATTCGCATCATCTTTGAAGAAGTACGGTCCAATGATGCCACCAGCCCATAAACCGCACCAAACTGTGACTTTTTCTGGATGCATTGGTAGCTCTTGCAATGCTTCTGGCTGATATTCACTCCAAAATCGACAATTCTGCCTATTTACGTACCCATTGAGCCAAAAATGAGCTTCGTCGCTGAACACAATTTCTTTCTTTCTGAACTTTCTTAACAGAGCACGCATTTTGATAATAAAATTCAATGATTTGCAAGCGTTGCTCGTTAGTAAGTCTATTCATGATGAAATGTCAAAGCATACTGAGCATCTTTCTCTTTGACACCATGTCTGAAATCCCACTTGATCTGTCAAATACTAATGCATGAAAATCCTAACCTCAAAAAAATCACTCTTTATGTTATCTGTGTGGATGTAGGTTGACAGGTAGCGCTGTGTAAACAGACATATCAGGAGCTGTGTTTATTGTAACTGACTATGATGGCTGCATACTCGTATAAACCGGATGTGATAAATGTTCTAATGACTGGTTGTGTGATCAATAATGCTTGTGGTGGAGGAGGGTGGGGTGGGTTAAGCCAACCACCCCTCCACCCTGGAAACCACAAATTATGTGTTATTTGTAACATTATCTGCTGCAAATACCGAAGGATCTTTAATGTCTATTTGCTTGCGGATGGTATGGCTGCGGATGGCAGAGGTGAATTGAATGAAAGGCTTGAGTTTTGGCTTTCGTTGATATCGGATGGCATTGCCTGGCATTTGATGTGTGGCACAAATGTGCAATTCTACTAATTACAAAGATACCTTCAAGGATGTGCACACATAAATACCTGCAGGATATGATTATGCCATCCATAAGAGTATTAAACACAAAGATTTAAATGGCACATGCAAATACGAATACCACACAAACTTTAAAAATAATTCAATTAAAAATATATGTATTTATGGAGTATGTTCGAAGACTGCGACTGTCGTGCAAAACATTTATTTTTATTTATGGATTCGGGGGTTTTCTTTGAAGAAAACTTGTGGGCTGCCGCTGCTGCTCTTTGTGTGCCCGATTTACAAACAAAATCAATTTGTTGTAAATATCCACTCACTTTGTGTGCCCCCTTCATTCCAGGAAGCTTTTCGTTCCACTTCACTGGATGAAGTTTGTTTTTTTTTGTTTGGTGGTTCTTACTTATGTGTGCTTGCATATGGGATAATACACAGATGATAATGTGTATTGTCCCATAAATGATATGTTTTATTTGTATAGGTTATCAAAGGATCACAAATTTATCGGAATTTATGGAATTCTGTAGGTCCATCCGGCCGCCCGACACCAAGTATAGATCACAATGATGTCCGATATGGTAAAATTTTGACAGACAACAACAAAAATGTTATCAAATATATTCTATATATTTTATGTGTTATTTTTGGGAGCATACTACAAAAATAGTTGAAATATGTATTAAAATCTCCGAATAAAATTTATAATTATACCCTCCACCTCCAGCATGGGGGTATACTAACTTTGTCATTGAGTTTGTAACACCTTGAAATATCGACCTGAGACCCTATAAAGTATATTTATTCTGCATCGTCATAAAATTCTAAGACGTTCTAGCCATGCCCGTCCGTTTGTTGAAAGCGCGCTAGCATCTAAACGAAAGCAGCTAGGACGTCCAAATTTGCCATAAATGCGTCTTATAGTCGTAGATCGTTTGGGATAGAAACTGGGCGAAATCGGCCCAAAGGGAGAAATTTGTCCCTCACAAGGTCTAAAAATACCCAAATAACCCCTAATATTTTTTATATATTTGTACTGACTTGATATTGGGTATGCGCATTCTCCCTATAACAAAAACTTACACCATAAAGTGATTTTTATTCGTAGGGGTGAAATTGGGTAAAAAGGGATAAACATGGTACCTATTGAACGACAACTGCAAGGAACACGAAATTCGGTGTGCCCATTCCTCTAATTGAGTAGATACATAATACAATACATAATACAAGTATTTTTTCCAAATTCGTTCTTTTAAGGTATATAATGGGAATAGAGGGATAAAAATGGTACCAACCAAACGGCTGCACCTAGAATAATGAAATTCAGTATATACATTCCTCTGATAGCGTAGACACGTAAAATAAACGGATTTTACGAAATTCGTACTTTTTGGGGTTAAAATTTAAAAAGGGAATAAAAATAGTACCAACCAAAGGACCGCAGCTAGAGTCATGAAATTCGGAGTATACGTTCCTTTGACCACGTAGACATGGAAAATAAAAGTTTTTTTTTCCAAATTCGTACTTTCAAGGGATTCAATGGGTACATAGGGATAAAAATGGTACCAACCAAACGGCTGCACCTAGAATAATGAAATTCAGTATATACATTCATCTGATAGCGTAAACACGTATAATAAACGGATTTTTCGAAATTCGTAATTTTTGGGGTCAAAATCGAAAAAGGGGATAAAAATAGTACCAACCAAATGACCGCAGCTAGAGTCATGGAATTCGGAGTATACATTCCTCAGACTGCGTAGACACGAAAAATATAATTTTTTCAAAATTCGTACTTTCAAGGCTTACAATGGGTACAGAGGGATAAAAATGGTACCAACCAAACGGCTACACCTAGAATAATGAAATTCGGTGTATACATTCCACTGATAGCGTAGACACGTAAAATAAACGGATTTTTCAAAATTCGTAATTTTTGGGGTTAAAATAGAAAAAGGGGATAAAAATAGTGCCAACCAAATGACCGCAGCTAGAGTCATGGAATTGGGAGTATACATTCCTCTGACTGCGTAGACACGAAAAATAAAAGGTTTTTTTTCAAATTCGTACTTTCAAAGCATACAGCGGGTACAGAGGGATAAAAATAGTACCAACTAAACGACTACAGATGCAATGATGAAATTCAGTGGGTACGTCCCTCTAATTGCGTAGTTACGTAAAATAAAGAGATTTTTAAAAGTCGTTTTTAAAAGATTTTAAAAAGTCGGGGGCAAAATAGGAAAAAGGGGATAAAAATGGTACCAACCAAATGGCCGCAGCTCGAATCATGGAATTCGGTGTACACATTCGACTGACTGCATTGTACGCAAAATAAAAGGATTTTTCTAAATTCGTAGTTTTTACTTATGTTATTTTGCACTATGTACGTGAGATAATGGATAATCAAAATTTGAACTTTTGGAATTAAAATAGAATGGAAATACAACCAACTGTAGCTCCCATTATCTACCAATATTTATGGTATTTAAGCTTTTTGAAAATATAAATATAAGAATATTTACTTTTTGAATTGACTTGAAGTATTATTTCGAAATGTAAACATATTGGTAGCCTTGCCTTATAAGCGAGGTTTTAAATAATAAAAATATTAGATTTTTTATAAATATGTTTTGGCTTGGTTATATTAAAAACATTATATTTTCCTGCAATATTATCGAAAATCGACAGCCTCTGTGGAATGCAATCCATGGTGGAGGGTATATAAACTGAAGGCCGTTTTTACTTCTTTTACAATATACTGCCCACAAGATGAGGATCGTTGTATCTGAGTAGTCTTATATCTATATTTATCTTATATTTATCAATCTACATGACGACTGATAAATTTCAAGCTTATCGATGTAGTTTAAAATCACTTTTTGTCCATATCAATTGCCATACAACATAGAGTGTTAGGTTCCGAAAAACTCTCTGCTCTGCGCAATGCCCCATATGTAGTGAACGACAAAACGCACGTATCAATCACTTGCACTCGACTCAGCCATTCAGTCAGCCGGTCACTCATTCAACACTCACTCACTCAATCAGTTAGTCATTGATTTGTTCGTTCGTTCCTCCATTTATTCCGACATACAGTCATTCATCTGCACCGACCTACGCTTATTCACGTTCATTCAGATGTGCTTCGAAAATTCATAGATTCTGTCGTACGTATGTCAGAGCCAGTCGGCCGGGGAGTCACTGGGCTCCATTCAACCGTGGAGGCTTTGTACCAAATTTGAGGACGACAATCAAGGAAAAAAATATTTGTAGTTAAAGACACCAACAATCCAGATGCCATGTTATCCATCACCAATCATTTACGCAATTCAATTTTCAATTTCAAACAAAACGTAGCTACGACGTAAGTGTAGAGTGGGAGAGAGGGAGAGAACGACCCACATATAAAAACCACCGACAAAGGTGGGCACTTAAATAGCAGGACTTGCCATAACTTCCACATGACTTCTCCTATTACAGGGAAAAGGGTTTGCTATTTAATCGCGACGTGTGTTGGCTAACCGCCCTGCTATTTTTTTCACCACAAATGTGGCAGCCTCCCCAAAGTTTAAACCAATCCCCCTGCCAACCACCCCTGCCATACTATTGTCCTATTGTCCTCATGGCTGCCGTTGTTGGTGATGAATTTCTGGACGATATCTTTGGTATCATCAATTTTTGATTATTCTCCTTCTAGTTTGTCCGTCGTTCGTTGCTCGATGTTCGTAGGAGTAGCTGCTCTGGACTATATAAAATACTATACCACAAAATTTAACATAAAAGAGTTTTTTATGTTGGAAGATGTGGAGAAAAAAATCAATTTTCTTCCCTCTAGCCGGAGAAAAAAAGGTCATCTGTCACCGCCACCGGGGAGAGCTGTAAAAAAGTGTCATTATAAACAATCTTTTTCGTTCAGTCCGCCCGTATACGATGCCTTTGTTTGCCACACAGAGATTCGTGATAAAGTTCGGGTGCTGCAACCGAGAAATTTGTTGGACATAAAATTGAGTAATTGATTTGAATTTGAAAATGGAAATGGGGTAGTGAAAAATACCAATCAGGGTTGGTGGTGGCGGTGACGCTGGCGTTGTTGCATTTAGTTAATGGGAATTTGAAAACTGAACTGAAGTGATTTTCAGTGAAACGAATATAAAAACAAGTAATTAATCTTGGCAAACCTTTAATCAGAGACACAGCATGCGACGGAAATGTATTCTGTTTAATATTAATGAACTTTTTGTCATCATCTATCCCGGAGGACAGGCACCATCAGTCAGTAAGAATTGATTAGTTTTTCGATAAGAAATGGAAGTGGATTACTCTGGTTTGCCAAAAAAATATTTGTGGCTTAGTGAATAGATACTTATTTTGTGTTTATTACGGGCTGCTCTAAAATCTGAAAAATTAATAATTTTTTTTAATTATATTTTTCTTTAGGGGTAGCTTTTTTCTATCACCAACATATCAAATAGTTTTTGTGTCCTAAAAATCTAAATACATTTGTGTACATTAAAATCGAATAGCATTATGGAAAAAAGCTTAAATAATAATTTTTCGATAATATTTTACCTATTTAGATTATATGTTGGGATATAAGTGGCCAAGACTAGTTATAATTGAGCGACGAAATGGTACCAAAAAAACATCAAGAAATTCGAAAGAAAAGAGCGCAAAATAAACGTATTTTGGTACATTCCGGGTCAAAATGGTAAAAAAAAATTTCAAAAAGAAAAAATAAAAACCATTCAAACACTATTCATAAAGAATTTAAAGGATTCAAATATTTGTGGCTAGAATTATTAAATTAGCTTACGGGATATTGATGGAAATTGGTATAAACATCGACCTATCCGGAGATAGGTCGATAAGGAAATATCAAAGAACTGGTCCCAAAGTGTGAGAAAATTGTCAATTCACTTCTCATTTCTTATGTATATAAAAATAAAAGTATGGATTGTATATTTTAACCCTCCGTTGGCTGCATGTGTCAGACATTTTTCGATTTTAACTGAAATTTAAATATACTTCCAATCGTGCTAGCGACTTGAAATATTAGGTAGCTTCCTAAAACAGTTAGTTATCAGTGTATTTCAAGGTACTGCATTTAGAATCATTTGCACGTTTCTATCACGTCGTAGACGCGAAAATAAAAGGCTTTATCCAAATTCGTATTTTAAGGCACAAAACGGGTTAAAGGAGATGAAACTGGTACCAAGCAAATGGCTGTAGCTAAAATCGTAAAATTAGGTATGTACAGGGTTTTCCAACAAGAGGTGTTATTTTAAAACACCCGGTATTTCGGTAGCTGTCATTTTTGAAGCTTTTATTCTTTGACATTTGACAAGTAGAAACTACACCATTACTATACACGCTGCAACAACGCATTGAAATTAATAAAATTCACTACAAAAATGGTGAAAATCTCTTGCAGTCACAGTTCGCAAAACTAAAGCGTTCGTGGGTCATCGTGCAGCACCTTGTCGGACCGCAATACAGAAATTGGTGGAAAAATTCGAGCTGTTGGGACAAGTTAGTGATGCGAAGAATAAAACCCGTACACGTCGCTCAAGTACAACTGAGAATATTGCTGCTGTAGCCCAAAGTGTTGAAGAAAACCCAGGATTGTCCATTCCTCGTCGTTCTTTGGAATTCCACAAACGTCATTACCGCATTTTGCATAAAGACTTGGGCCTTAAGGCTTATAAAGTTCAGTTAACACAAGAACTAAAGCCGGCAGATCATCAACAACGTCGTGTATTTGCGAATTGGGGCCTTGAGATGAATGAAAATGATCCGGAATTCCATCGAAATATCATCTTGTCTGATGGGGCCCATTTCCACCTCGGTGGCTATGTCAACAAGCAAAATTGTCGCATCTGGGGCTCGGAAAACCCAAGAGTTATTGTTGAGAAGCCTCTCCATCTTCAACGTGTGACTGTTTGGTGCGGTTTATGGTCCGGCGGGGTCATTGGACCTTACTTCTTCGAAAATGAGGTTACGGTGAATGTATTGTGCCATCGAGAGATGATTAATGATTTTTCATGGTCGGAGTTGAATGGTATTAATCTGGACAACGTTTACTTTCAACAAGACGGCGCTACGTGCCACACAATCAACGAAACCATTGCTCTTTTACGGTAAAAGTTTCCGGACCGTGTTATCTCTCGATGAGGTGATCACAATTGGCCACCGAGATCTTGTGATTTAACACCTTACGACTTCTTCCTTTAGGGCCACGTGAAAGATAAGCTCTACGCCAACAGCCATGCGTCAATGGTCATTTGGCTGATGATGTTTTTCATTATTAACGGCATACCTTCCTCTTTATTATGAAATAAACATCCGATCATTTATCTCAAACAAAAAAATGGCATTTTTCTTTGAATACCAAAATAACACCTCTTGTTGTATACCCCTGTACATTCCGTTGGAATTAATAGATTTTTGATTTTTAGATTTTGTTTTAATAAAAATGCGACAATGTGAAAAAAAACTTTTTTATTTTGAGTAAAAAATTAACATTTTATTAACGTTTTTGTTATCGCAGTTTATTATTCCGGCTTAGACAAAAAAGCTTTAGTAAAATTATATATATCAGGAGAACAGTTTATCGAACTTTATTCAAAAAATATCAAATTCTGAAATTACTAACATTATTTGTAACCTTTTATTCTGTTATGTTCACTTCATATCAATTATATTTCGAACCAAAAAGACGTAAGCGCCACTATTTTGAAATTTCCTTCTTCTGATAAAAATCGATATTTAGCGACCATTTACATAATCTCAGGCTAATATACAATACAATACAATACAATTTTTAAAAAGTCTTTACACTTGGACCGGATGATATACATCTGAAACTATGGACATAATTGAGATTGTTGGCGTTTTCAGTTTTTAATTTCCTCATCCTGTTTCAAAGGATAACATTATTCAAATAATTATTTTGAATATTTATTCGTACCCCAAGATACCGATAAAAGCGTCAAATTAAAGACGATAATATCTGTTAAAAATACTTCAAATTTCATGCTTTTATCTGTATTAGTTTAGCAATCATATCATTTTCCCGTTAATTTTTTAGTTAATTCATATTTTACTTTTTAAGAGGAAAAATTTAAATTGTTGTTAGTGCTAAACTTATGCAATTATAAGCATGGAACTCGAATTATTTTTAAAAGATATTCTCCTCTTTAATTTGACACATATGCCGGTATCATAGGGTGTAAATAAGTATATGAAATAATTTTTAAAAAATTGTAAACTTTGGAACTTTGTACTCCTGTGAAGAGACAACAGGATGAGGAAATGAAAAACTAAAAACGCCACTTAAATTCATTTTCCCTATAGTTTCAGACGAATATTATCTGGTCATTGTGTAATATGGACGGTGTTCTATGTTAAGACAGATGATGCAATGACAGGACACTATGACAGTTCAAACAAGTAAAAAGGGCTTTAAGTTCAGCCTGGCCGAACTTTATATACCCTTCGCCATGGATTGCATTCCGCAGAGGTTGTCGGTTTACGTAGAAGTGCAGTAATATTACAGGAAAATATAAATTTTTTAATATAGCCAAACCAAAACAAATACAAATATTGAAATAATAATAATATTTTAATTATTTCAAGCCATTATTTATTTCAAATCAAAAAATAAATATTCTTATATTTATATTTTCAAAAAGCTTAAATACCATAAATATTGGTAGATAGTGGGTGCTACAGTTGGTTGTATTTCCATTCTATTTTAATTCCAAAAGTACAAATTTTGAAAATCCATTATCAGACGTACATGTGCAAAGTGCAAAATAACCAAACTTCATGATTCAACCAATTTTTGCCGTAAAAGGAAAAGTACGAATTTGGAAAAACACTTTTTTGCGTGTCTATGCAGTCAGAGGAATGTATACACCGAATTCCATGATTCCAGCTGCGCCCATTTGGTAGGTACCATTTTTACCCCCTTGACATTTCTACGCAATTAGAACTTCATCATTCTAGCTGTAATCCTTTAGTTGGTACTATTTTTATCCCTCTGTACCATTGTATCCCTTGAAAGTACGAATTTCGAAAAATCCGTTTATTTTCCGTGTCTACGCAGTCAGAGGAATGTATACTCCGAATTGCATGAATCTAGCTGCAGTCATTTGATCGGTACTATTTTTATCCCCTTTTTTCTTTTTAACCCCAAAAAGTACGAATTTCGAAAAATCTGTTTATTTGAAGTGTCTACACAATCAGAGGAATGTATACACCGAATTTCATTATTCCAGGTGTAGCCGGTTTGTTGGTACCATTTTTATCCCTCCGTACCCATTGGATCTCTTGAAAGTACGAATTTGGAAAAAACCCTTTAGTTTTCATGTCTACGTAGTCAGAAGAATGTATACTCCGAATTTCATGACTCTAGCTGCGGTCATTTGGTTGGTACTATTTTTATCCCCTTTTTTCTATTTTGATCCCAAAATGTACGAATTTTAAAAAATCCGTGTATTTTACTTGTCTATGCAATCAGAGGAATGTATACACCGAATTTCATTATTCTAGGTACAGCCGTTTGGTTGGCACCATTTTTATCCCTCTATTCCCATTTTACCCCTTAAAAGTACGAATTTGGAAAAAATACTTTAATTTTATGTATCTACTCAATTAGAGGAATGTAAACACTGAATTTCGTGTTTCTAGCTGTTGTTGTTTAATATGTACCATTTTTATCCCTTTTTTGCCCCATTTCAATAAGAATCACTTTATGGTGCACGTTTTTGCTATAAGGGAAATGCGCATACCAAATATAAAGCAAATATAAACAGACATATTCAAAAAACATGCTTAAATACGTTAAATTTTAGGGATTATTATGGGTATTTTTAGTCCTTTTGAGGAAAAAAAATTCCCTTTGGGCCGATTTCGCCCCAATTCAATCCCAACCGATCTATGACTATAAGACGCATTTATGGAAAATTTAAACGTTCTAGCTCCTTTTGTTTACATGCTAGCGTGCTTTCATCAGACGGACGGACGGACATGGCTATATCTTCTTAGAATTTTATGACGATCAAGAATATATATACTTTATCATTCCGTTACAAACGGAATGACAAAGTTAGTATACCCCCATCCTGGATGTGGAGGGTATGTTATATATAACCACAAAAATTAAGATTTACCTTATGACAATATTCGATCCACCCATATATATATATCATTAAACAATCCAATCTTCATTTCTGGGGTGGGATATACATAATATATATATATTTAAATCGGAGAACGCGAGGAAATTTTCTGTTCCGTTTCGCATGGAATTATTCTATTCGACAAATATTTCTCACAACCTAAAGCACATCAGATCAAAAATTAATTCTAGTTTAAAAATATTTTCTGATCCGTGATATAAATGTACGTATTTCCATAAAAAAATCACAATTTTATTTTCCTCGATTTAGGAATTGTGGGACTTAAGAAGTATTTATTTATTATTTAGTCTTCATTTATATCTATATCTTCAAAGGTTTAATTAAAATTCTATGGCGTCCTGACTTAACCAAAAAATATAATGCTAATTTTTGATTGGTTGTAAGAATAGAATGTCATGAATCAATGGACATGACCAAGTCTAATTCGCTTTATTTTGTGTGATACAAATACATCCTTGTGCAGTTTATATTAAAAATGTACTTAACAACTCTTCTCAAGTTTATAATATGGATACGAAAGACACATAATGTTATAAGTACATTTTTACTTTTTGCACTTGTAAACAAGTGTAACACATGCCAATTCATCCTCTGCAACAACTCCTGTCATATTTTCAACAAGAAAAATACCATCCGGAAAGAACAGAGTTAACTACCTCCCGTGGCCAATTTCCACTCATGTTTTAAAATAAATACCCCTATCTTCCTGGGGGAAGCGAAATCATTGGTGTCAAACTGTGTTTAATATGATATGACGTTTAAAACTCTTGCGCCGCCATGAAGCCAACGCAGGATTTTTTCAACACTCCACGCTCCACACATCATCAGCATCTGGCTCGGTTCTGCCGGAATGGGGGAAACTGAAATCGGAGGCGATGACGACGATGATGGCGGTGGCGTTGAAATGTAAACAGCAATCAGCAACATCAATATTGATATGTTTTATTTTAATAACAGGAGGCGTGTTCATGTTCGTGTCCATGAAATTTCATACTTTTTTGTGTGAAAATAACACACGTGGCATGCCACCACAGCACGGCGTGTGACGTGTATTCGATACGATGGTGTGAATTGAAAAGCAGAAAACAGTACTTAACCAAATATGTCCTCGAGTGTTTTTTATCAAATATAAAATAAAAATTACAAAAATAGAAATAACCGCCGACAAATAAAATCATACATTTGCCGGATAAGCCTCCGTGGAGGTGAACCACCACGAGTGAGGTAATTCCTGTTGTTACAAATGTTCACATGAGGTCACATTTTGCGTTTCGTGGATACATTCTATTCCAAATATTGATTAAATTAAAATGGAGGCAGAAAAAATACGAAAATACAATTTGAGAACACCTTCGAATAGCGTAGCATCTCCAACGTATTTCTTGTGGTGTCCAAAAGAAAGCTCAAACTAAACTTCACAATAATTTAAATAAACAAGATCGGCGATTTAAGTGAGTTTTTATTTAAAATATGAAAATTTTAAATTAGAATCCGCTATAAAAAAGTATTGATTATTTTTTCAAATTTCTAGTTTTATAGCATTTAATAATTCATTCATAACTACCATGACTGGCTCGGCAATACCTCACCCGATAAATCCAATTTTTTAGTACATGACCCCATGATGCCGCCAGCCCAAAATCCACACCAAACAGTGACTCGTTGTGTATGTATTGGGTTCCAATAGTCACGTGTGGCTTCTCTGAACCCCATATGCGGCAATTTTGCTTATTGACATAGCCACTGAGATTAAAATGTGCTTCATCTGAAAACACGAAAATTCTCCACGTAATTTCTTACAGTTTGCGTTAAAGACTCACTACTTTGGAAAACAAGTTTTTAATGTTTCCTTATTTTGTCCGAACGTAAGCGTCCCATTTTGCAAATGTCAAAATTAAACCTGAAAAAATGAATGAATGAATCTGTAGTTCAAATGTATCTGTAGTTAAATTGCCCACCCTATAGTATAGTCTCAAAAAAGTATAAAAATAATAGAAAAGGTTCCGATTTAGCTTATAAAGGGAGATTTTTTAGCTATCATACAAATGTCGCTCCTGAATTGACATTTTCCGCTCTAGAAACCACATATTGTACCCGATTTTCTTTAAATTTGACACAACAACTTACAATCCAACTAGAAACACCTATGCAGAAATTTGGTAAGATCGGTTCAGATTTAGATATAGCCCCCAAACAAATGTGGCTCCCGATTTGACTTTTACCGGTTTAGAATCCACATATTGTACTCGATTTTCTTTAAATTTGACACAACAGCTTATAATCCAAGTAAAAAACCTATGGTCAAAGTGGCTAAGATCGGTTCAGATTTAGATATAGCGCAAATGTTTAACCGATTTTGGCCAAACTATACACATTATATTTCACCTATTTCGTTACAGATTTCAATATACCCCCACACAAATGTCCTTTCCGATTTAACATTTTTTGTCAAACACATACATTTACAGGATACAAAAATCCTTCCCGTTTTCACTTTTTCACAGAATTAAATTGTATTCGGATTGAAAGTGGAGTGTATCATAGAGTCGGCCCCGCCCGACTTTAGCCTTTCCTTGGTTGTTTTTTTTTGAAAAACTTTCCTATAGCTTTTAAAAATCACCCTTTATATAAAAATTAAAAATGTACAGAACATGGCTGGTTTTTGACATCCTTAGGTATGTAATTATGATTGCTAGAAATGTGTACATATATCGTTTTCACGTGTGGCTAATTCAAATAAACTACATTTGAAAACGGAGAAATATTACACTAATTGATTTTTTAAAATTTTATTTCTTTTATTTTAATTTTCGAAATGATAACATTAACTGACTTTTTGAAATTTTAAAATTCTGAGGTGTGAGTTTAGAAGTGGTAAAGTGATGGGTTCTATTTTTTACAAAAATCAAACAAAATTTCAGTGAAAAATCGTCGGAAAGAAACATTTTTTCAATAGTTTATCAATACAAAGTAAAGGTAAAAATAAAGTAGTTTCGGGAAACATATATGGGGCATTCCACGACAAATCGGACAGTTAAAAAAAAATATTTTTGATTTCCTCCATTTTTAGTACTTATTAAAAAGCACCCCCTTGTATACTTTGAGTTTTTTCTGATTAATCGTTAAAAAGATATAGCTTTTTTAAAAATCGTTAAATTGTAGTTCTTTTTTTAGTTTTTTACTCATAACTTCGTCAATAATGGTCAGAATGGGTATTCTTTTTTTAATTTTTTGTTTTTTTTTTTTTTTTTTGAAGCACTTTTCAGAAAAAAAATATTGAAAAACATATTCACAAGGTTTTTGTATACAAATTTTAATTTTTTTTAACGAAAACTTTATTTTTTATTTGTTTGTACTCTTCGATTTTCATAATATTTTTTTTTTAATTTTTTGAAAATTTGGAAAACCTAAAATTGCTTTTAAACATCTATTTACACTGTAAATTTTAAGGCTTGGTTGAAGTGGGCCAAAATTTACAGCATAAATAGATGTTTAATAAAAAAAATTCCGAGAAGATCGAAATAAAGTTTTAATTAAAAAAATCAAAATTTTTATACAAAAACGTTGATAATATTTTTTCTGAAAAGTACTTCAAAAAAAAAAAAAAAAACAAAAAATTAAAAAAAGGAATATCCAATTCTGCTCATTATTGACTAATTTATGAGCAAAAGACTAAAAAAAGAACTACAATTTAACGATTAAAAAAAAAACAATATTTGTAACGAGTAATCAGAAACAACTCAAAGTATACCAGGGGTGCTTTTTAGTGGGTACTAAAAAATGGAGGAAATCAAAAATATTTTTTTTGTGATTTGAACTGGGATATTGTCCTGGCTCAAAACCATTTTGCATCTATATTTAATAGAATGCAAATTTATTTACAAATGGCATGGTGACATTTATTACTTGGCTGCAGACTACCACGATGATGATTTCGACCATGTCAAAAGTCTTTTCAAGTGGCTTCGCAACGACTTTTCAACATCAAACCCGGCCTCTATAAGGAGATGATTCTCACAAACGAACGAGAATCACAACTCACTTGCCGAATTTGCGTTTAAAAAATCGCACCAAGTAATATAGTACACATGCCATCTTACAAACATCTCATTGAGTTGCATATGTAAGAATGTGTATATGCAGGTATAGTTACCCAGCAATACTTCTGCCGTGCCAACGCCCATTTGTTTTAGTTTTTTCGTTTGTATTTTTTTCGGTCTGTAATCAATATTTGATTTGAACTGGGATATTGTCCTGGCTCAAGACCTTTTTGAATCTATATTCCATAGAATTTTGAACTGTCCGATTTGTCGTGGAATGTCCCATATATATTTTTATTTTTCTGATGATACACTACAAACAAATTGAGATATTTCCATCAACTACATATTATTGTTTTATTACGATTCCACGGTGGTTGGTCCTTACCTTCAAAAAATAGCTAAAATTGAATCAAAATCGATGACTAATCAAACAACTAAAAACAAAATATATTTGTATGATTTGTTTTAATGTTTTTTATATCTGATAAAAAGATAAACTATATTTCTAAATATTTAGCGACAGTCCCTTAATTCTATGCGAAAGTGAAATTTGAAAATTTTCTAGTCCTCATAATAGTCGTTAATTGATCATACGTTTTATTTCAAATGAGAGTTCAAAATGAGAGCACAATTTCGATGAAAATTTAAATTAAAAAAATACAAAATCGGGTTTATCTTTATTATGCATCATGCACAAAAAAGATAAATTTTTTGGGTCACAGACATGCACGATAACTTAACATCAACAAAAATTCGAATTTGGACAAATCTCTTTATTTTACATGTCTGCGCAATCAGAGGGATGCACACACCGACTTTCATCATTCTAGCTGTAGCGGTTTAGATGGTACCAAGTTTATCCCTCTGTTCCCATTGTATTCCTTGAAATTACGAATTTGGAAAAACCTTTTTAATTTTCATGTCTACGCAGTCAGAGGAATGTATTATGTCTTAGTATACGTCTTAGGTTCCTAGTGGATATAAGAAAAAACACAAAAATTACTATAAGCGTCGAATAATTCGACCAATCAGTCACTCTAAACTTTATATTTAAAGTGCTTTCAAAGGTCTATTAATTCAGAAAAAATAATTTGACTAAATGCAGCACAAAAAAATTACACGTGAATATCATGCTTTTTAGTGGTATTTTCAGCAGCGTTTAGCTCACAGACGGATTGATCTAGGAACGAAATATTTTGCAAAACATCATTAAACAATCCAAACTTTATTTTCGTTATCGGAAACTATTTTATGATTTGTATGGACCGCGACCCAGACTAATGTATTTAATGCACTTCCTGAATCATTTTGGTCAACATACCCCGGTATACAATTTGTTTCTTTTTTTTCATTTCATTTATTTCTAATTCAAACAATTAGAGTACAAACAGAGTGAACCAAATTTCATTTCGATCGGATGCAGAAGTATGGGCGATAAATTTATTTCTTTTAATTACACTGACGAACACAAAAAATAAATTTCATTAAATGAAACACCTGTTGTAGGTGAATTTTTGCAAAAAAAAAATTTTATTTTTTTATGCCGAACGTAGGGGTCGCGCTTTTACATTTTTCTATATAACTTCTGCATTTATAAACGGATTTTAAAGTGTGATACATCTATGTTTTTGTCTCGACGAGGCCGATTTTTTTGTCTTTGAAGTCATTGAGCTCAAGCACCCCCTTCTGGTACTTACCCATCATATCTCAGTTGCTACTACCCTAATGAACCACTCTAACATCAGAAAATTAAAGCTCGCATAAAATCATGAATCATGCTTGAGCTCAATGACTTCAAAGACAAAAAAATCGATGTATCACACTTTAAAATCCGTTTAGAAATGCAGAAGTTATATAGAAAAATGTAAAAGCGCGACCCCTACGTTCGGCATAAAAAAATAAAAAAAAAATTTTTGAAACTACCTTTCAATAATACTTCATATTCGAAGGTGTACGGCGAACTTTTTTTTTACTTGTAACCTGGTTACGCTCTAATGTATACTCTTCAGAAGGACTCCAAGTAAACAAATGCAAAAGAATCCAGAAACTATATTATTTTATTTTTTATACAACAACTAAACCGCAATTTTTCTTAAATTCTCAAACCTTTTCTATAAAAATTCTCCATCCCACAATTTATTCTAATTTTCTCGGCATTTCTGCAGAGCCATGAAACCCCCTTCACTGTCACTTCGTAACACTGTGCCCCATATCACTTTTCCACACCATATGTGTCCCAATGCAGTCATAATACTGCTGAGGTATAAAAATAAACGTTTTAAATCTTATTTTATGTGGCGTCTATTTTGGGGGTTATTAATAAAAATCGTATACTTACATTAAAATAAGACCTTCTCGGCTTTGTTAGGTTTTTCATTATTATTATTCTCTGTTCTTGTTGGTGTTGTAGCCTCTTTGCCCTTTTGCTCTCTGCCAGCCTGTTTGCCTGCCATTACGTGTCGAAGAAATATCAGAAGTCTGCCAAGAAACTGCCACTTGGCTGTAAATACGGATGGTGGATGGAGAGGAGGGATGAGGATGTAGATGTGGAAATGATGCCAACTTAATCGAAATTCCAAGTCGTCGCGTGTTGACATTTTTTTCCTTTTAAATCGATGGATTTTTGCTGCTGCTCTGTTTCGGTGCAGGAGCTCAGCTCAGCTCGGCTCAGTTTTTGGCTTTCAAACAATGAAGGCACACACATACAGACTCACACAAATATGGATAAACACCAAAAAATGCAAATTCGGAAAAATGAAACGTACACAGAAAAGCAAAAAATAAAAGACTAAACTCACACGAACACGCTCAGACACACAAATCACGTTCACACGAGAGTTCGTCGGTACAGTGGCCAACATCCAAAATCGGACATAAACCATTATCCTAATTTTACTACACAACAAAAATTATTTTTTTCTAAGGTTCGGCCCACGGATTCTGGTAGAATAAACTATATACATTAGGTTGGGTTGCGGTCCATACAAATGGACAAACAATTTCCAGTCACCCCACAAGAATAATGTTAGGATTGTTAAATGATGATTTGCAAAATATTTCGTACGTTCTATATCAAGCCGTCTGTTTGCTAAACGCTCCTGACAATACCCCTAAAAAACATGTTTTTCCCCTGCAATGTTTTTCCTGCATTTTTGTCAATTTTTTCTGAAATAATAGACCTTAAAAAGCACTTTAAATATAGGGTCCGCCATCTAACGTTTTTTCAACTATTCAACCGTTGGACTATTATTTGTGGGGTGCCCGAGGCTGCCATTTGAATGAAATTATATTTCATTATTAACCGAAAGGATTGTACTTTCAAATAAAAAAAGAAATTTGAGAAAATATTCAGTAGTTTTTTTATAGCATTTAGAGTAACTTATAGGTGGAATTGTTGGATGTTTTTTTCATAGTGACAACTGAATTTCTATCATATCTGGCTTTAGTATTTTATAAAAATTATTAGCGGCATTCAATACCTTCCGAATGGAGCCTAAATGATGAGCTTCGGAAGGAAATTGATGCCGCAGCGCTCATTTTTGTAAAATTTTGGTGCTGAAACTCCAACTCCTGTACTAAATTACTTTACAAACATGGAGTCAGTGACGTCATTTTTCGCCCGATATCCATCACCCAAAGGTATTGATTCCTTATGTTTATTTTTCATAACACCTCTTACAAAATGTTTCCAAGAAATATGAGTTTTTGCCGTTAGTTCGTGACCCATCCTAATGTATGGGACTGAATACATACTGAAAGTATATTTCCATTCACACCACCCCCCCTAAAATTCAGTTTTGGGAGACAGAAGTACAAAATTAACTCTGAAATGAATTTTAAGTTTTGATGAATTCCTGGCATTTATATTGAGTTTTGGTGTATTCAGAGACTCATAGTCTACTACAAAAATCCCACTTACGCCCGCCACCGAAATAAAAAATAATGTGTGGCCATTTTTAAGTGTTTAAAATGTTTATAGAATACTAAGAAAACATAATCTGTATGCCAAAAGTTCAAGAAAAGTCTCATTTTAAAATAAAAGACATGTCACAAAAAATTGCAATTTAGAAAAAAAAACGCCTGCAGTGCACACTTGTCCCAAATCCATTTTTTATGGCATAAAGTCGAAAAATAAATATACAATCTTGTAATTTTGCAGATTTGCTAGACATAACATACGTAAAAAATAAAAATAAAATTGGGCCGATCGGACCACGCCCACTACCACCTCCCATGTAAACTCAATATATAAAAACCAAAATTATCACCCTGTTTTGGAACAGCGTGACCAAAAACAAAATTTTCTGAAAGATTTGAACTGGGATATTGTCCTGGCATCTATATTTAATAGAATGCAAATTTATTTACAAATGGCATGTTGACATTTATTACTTGGCTGCAGACTACCACTATCATGATTTCGACCATGTCGAAAGTCTTTTCAAGTGGCTTCGCAGCGACTTTTCAACATCAAACCCGGCCTCTATAAGGAGATGATTCTCACAAACGAACGAGAAGCACAACTCAATTGTCGAATTTGCGTTTAAAAAATCGCATCAAGTAATCATGTACACAAAGTTTAAAAGAATGAAGATTTGTTTATTCATTATTAACAAAGCAAAATATGACACACGAATATCACTGCAATTTAAATAATTATTTCAAAATATAAAATAGAATGTATACATATGTACAAAAAGGTGAATGATGTTGTATACCATTTTAAAGGTAATTTCAATACCTTTTAAATAAAATATTAAATATTTAAATAAACTCGTACACAAAACTGATTCAGAGATATAATCATATATATGTCTATGGCTAATCAAAAGCTGTGCTAAAATAAAAAGACAATTGTTGGAGTTTGCCGAAAAATGCTGACGAAATATTAATTCGACCATAAACTACAGCCTCAGACGAACACTTTCACATTTACACATTGAGTCAAGTTGAGTCCTATATATAACTTTTAGTCCATGATATTTATAGATTATGTTCTCTACAAATCACAAAATAGCAATACCTATGAATACTGATAAGACCAGAATAATCATATAATGTTAAATATAATATGTCCACTACTAACTCTTGCCGTTAATTTTCATAATATAGTCGCTTTATTATTTTCTTTTTAAGTCTGCAGTTTAATTAATTTGTAAAACTGCTTTATATCAAAATTAATCCAACTTTTTTTGAACCGCAAAGTTTAAGTACCATTCAGGCTTGTGGTGTTGCCACCTAATATTCTGATTTTTGTAAGACGTCCACAGAACACGGAATACGTCTTCAAGTGTAGTATCAAAACTGTCTAACATGGAGGATCAAGCGTAAAGGCTATACATTGGTCCAGAACTACTACTTATGCCCCTTAAATGGGTCTTCTAGCTAGGCAATTATCCCAAATACACCTACCGATTCCCAAAAAGGTGGTTTGATGTCAATAATATCGATGCTATGCAATAGTTCGCGCAGACACGGAATCTCAATATAATTAAAAATTTCGATTGTGATGTCGAAAATGAGGTCTCACTAGCAAAACTAAAAAAACTCGTTATTGGCTTTGGCACGATATTATAGCATGGCAGAAATACGGGTGACAGGTGCAAAAGACTAGTCGACTCCATGAAACGGCGTATGTAGCAGTAATAAGCCAGTACAGTATTAAATTCAAGAAAATATCGTTATTTAAGTTATTATTCAAACAAGATGTGAATTAAAACAAAATATTTATATTTTTTATTAGCGCTGCTATTTTTTTGACTGGTCTTTCAAATAAATGGCTTAATTTCATAATTACATTACGTATTTTTATACCCTACACCACAGGGTATAATGTCTTTATGCATTTGTTTGTAACACCCAAAAGAAAACGAGATAGACCATCATTTATTACACCGATCGACTTAGAATCACATTTTGAGTCGATTTAGCGATGTCCGTCCGTCTGTCCATCTATTCTTGTAATCAAAGTCCAGGTCGCAATTGTGGTTAGAACTAAATGAAACTTTGCACAACGAAGTTTTATGGAATAAGGACGAACGCTATTTAATTTGAAGAAAATCGGTTCAGATAAATATATATATATATAGCTTCCACACAAATGTCTCCGCCGATTTGATTATTTCCGCTCTATAAACCACATATTTTCTTCAAATTTGGCAAAACAAGTTATATTTCAACTATAAACATCTATGCCGAAAGTGGTTCATATCGCTTCAGATTTATATATAGCTCCTACACAAATGTCTCCCCCGATTTAATTATTTCCGCTCTAGAAAACACATATTTTAACAGATTTTCTTCAAATTTGGCAAAACAAATTATATTTCAACCAGAAACAGCTCTGGTAAAAATGGGCCAGATCGGTTCAGATATATAAATAGCTCCAATACAAATTTCGCCTGAATTGATTAATTGATTATTTCCGCTCTAGAAATAATATATTTGAACTGATTTGCTTAAAATTTGGCAAACCAGCTCATATTTCAACTACAAACATCCATGGCGAAAGTGGTTCAAATCGGTTCAGATTTATATATAGCTCCCATATAAATGACTCCACCGATCTAATTCTTTCCATCAAATTTGGGAAAGCGTATCATATTTCAGAAAACCTATGCTAAAAATGTGTCAGATCGGTTCAGATTTATATATAGCTCTCATTCAAAGTTTGTGTTCAATTTTTTTTTTTACAAATACAGATAGAAGTATAAAATTTGTAGTATATATATACCCGGTTCAAATGTAACGACCTTTTTCTACCCTACACCACAGGGTATATTGACTAGGTGTAGGGTATCATATAGTCGGCCACGCCGGACTTTAACCTTCCTTACTTGTTTTTATTTAAAGCCTGATTATGAATGTCGCAATATCATCATTCAATCAACGTAAAAACTTTTAGGATATTCGAAGTAAAATTAATATTGTTCATTGTCGTTGCTATTTGTTGATTGTTGCTGTATACTTTCAATGTCTATACCCAAATATTTTATACATGGCTAGTGAATATAAAAAAAATTTTTAAAACTTTTCAATTTAACATCGAATAGACTGATTGTGTAGGGTCCGCCATCTAACGTTTTTTTTTTCAACTATTCAACAATTGGACTATTATTTGTGGGGTGCCCTCAGCAGCCATTTGAATGAAATTATGTTCCATTATTAACCGGAAGGATTGTAATTTCAAATAAAAAAATAAATTTGAGAAAATATTCAGCGGTTTTTTATAGCATTTTCAAAAACAAATTATTTGGCGGACCCTATATTATTGATTGACTAGATTGTGTTATCCGCTTTTACGCTTATACATAGCCGTCGATGTTACCTGTCTTTTAGTGTAAATTACAATCGTTTCCAATGGCGTTAAGTACTTCTTTTTGAAAAATACCCATTTTATGTGCTTTTTTACATATCGTCCTTGCGCACATTGGTTAATACCTCCAACTTTTTTGCAATGTCAAAGTGATTAAAAAAAATTGATATGCCCTAATATGCATGCATGGATGTTTTGAAAGTTTACATCTGAAACTATGTGTTTGAGTGTTGCTTCGCTTTTGCGTCGGTTGGAATATTTCCACGTAGACATGTTATTTAATTTAAATTAAATATGGATAAAATCATTACGAAGTCATATTTTAAAGCACCATTGCTTTTAATTGAATCTGAATTGTACTTCTTGCTCTGAACAGCGTTTAATTTTGTTTTCCTCCAGTTTCATTTAAGCACAATTTTTGACTTTTAGCCACTGTGTGTCTGCTTACGTTACGGCGCGGTGTACTACCATACGATATATACGTTTGTAAGAGCGATTATGTTCTAGTGTTAGTGTGATGTATGTATGTTTGCTTGTTTGTGTTAGAAAATAGAAAGACATAAAGAACATGAGAAAACCAATATATTTACGAAGACAAGCAAATTCATGCTCATGAGAATGTGAAAATGTTTGTTCAAAACTAAAAAAATATAGACGATACTAGCTCGTCAGCCATACCAGCCCTCGTATATGAGCTCCCATATCCGGATAACAAAGCGTAGGAATCTAACAAACATTTCCACTGGCACTGCCACATCCGCCATACGTAACTGATGCTACATTTAAAACAGAAAGAAAAACAAAAAAGCTGAGCAAAAAAACATGTAACAAGTGACGTTGTTATGTTGCAATATCTGCATTTTCTTTAATTTAAAATTAATATCGCTTCAAAGGCGCTTTGTTCGTTCGACGTTGTTCACACACACGCTCATGCCAAGTGAGTGTTCGTGTCTGCGTGTGTGTGTGCGCTGTAACATAAACCATGCATAAATTCTCCATGGCTGCCTGTGTCAGTCTATGATCTTGTGTTTGGTTATCTGTCGTTGTGTGTGTTCTTGTGTTTGGCTGAGTCAAACCAATATCCATCCATCCAGCCACCGACAGACATTCGCTGCACTTCGCCACGAAGACAGCAGCTCACATGCATAACTTGTAAAGAAGTTGCAAAGATCACATCCGATAATTTACAGCGTGGCATAGAAGTGAACATCTTTACAAGCCAAAACTCATGACAAGCAAATGAAAAAATGTTCACGAATCTTTAATCAAATAGTCATCAAATAATATCGCTGTTTTTCTTTAAGACTGGATAGGTATCCAGGTAAGGTAAGCTGCGACAACAAAAATCTAAATAAAATGTTAAAATTTCCTGGAGTCAAAACAAAATATTTTTTTGAAAATTTCTTTAATACATATCTTTACATTGTAGTTGGCGACAATGTGAAAAACTTATTTTTTATATTGAACAAAAATATAAATTTTTATTAACGTTGTTATTATCGCAGCTTGTCGTAACATCTTAAAGAAAAACAGCCCTAATGTTGTAAACAATGACACCTCGGTGTCGTATGAATAACATTTTAGTTTGAAATATAGATCATACGCTCCATAGTTTATTCCTTGCGGAAAAATTAACTATCTCGAAACTTGTCATGTGAGTACGAGCCCTTAGCGCGGAATGATCGCAAGCGCCAAAACACACATTTTACAGGAGAAGGATTTTATTGATTATTTTGAAATATTTGCATAAAATTAAATATGTTTTAATGCAAAATTCCCGCCGTACCCGACGAATTATTATTAAAAATTGATAATTTGTTTACATCATACGGTACTTTTGGAGCTTGCGATACAAATATTGTACTTGCGGCTACAAATACTGAAAAAACTATGGCGCTTACGATATACGTTTTTTTTCGATTAAACCTCGAAATTTTAGTAAAAACAGACTTTTTATTATAAAAAATTTATTAAAACAACATAATAAAATAGATAACACTACTTTTATAAAGGGAAAATGAACAGTAAAGTAATTCAAATCGTTAATAAAAAACTATTTTAGACACATTTGAATTCTTATGATTAATAGTTAAATTTCATATAAAAGTTTTTAGGTAATATCGTTATTGTATTTTTCTTTGAACGAATAATTAAGTTAATATTCATTACATCCACCCTACTATCTGCAAAATATCCATATTTAATTTGTGCGCAAAATCCCAGTTTCAAACAATTAAATTTTAATGTTTGGCTGCAGAAATGCTGTAGAAAATGAATTCCAGTCCTTAAAATCTAAATGATTTAGCATAATACTTTCATATCACTTCGGTATCGTGTGGGAATTTGAAATTATGGTCAGCCACTCAGAAGGGGCCCAAATTATCCTTCCTTTACAAAATGACTCAATTATAAAGTGTATAGAATCAACTGGTATCATCGTATGACCGGGAAGTAAAAATGTTAGTATACCCCCAGGATGGGGGCATACTAACTGTGTCATGCCTTTTGTAACACCTTGAAATATCGACATGAAAATATATATATATATTTTTGATCGTCATAAAATTCTAAGACGATCTAGCCATGTCCGCCCGTCCCTCTGTCTGTTGAAAGCACGGTAGCATCTTAACGAAAGGAGCTAGGACGTCCAAATTTTCCATAAATGAGTCTTATAGTCGTAGATCGGTTGGGATTGAAACTGGGCGAAATCGGAACAAAGGGAAAAAATGTTCCCTCTCAAGGACTAAAAATACCCATAATAACCCCTAATATTTTAGAGTATTTAAGCGCATTTTTTCAATGTGTCTGCTTGTACTTACTTGATATTGAGTATGCGCATTCCCCCGATAACAAAAACGTGCACCATAAAAAGATTTTTATTCGTAGGGGGTGAATTGGCGCAAAAACGGGAGAAAATGGGTACCTATCAAACGGCAACAGCTATAAACACGAAATTCGGTGTGTACATTCCATTAATTGAGTAGATACATAATATAAAAGTATTTTTTCCAAATTCGTACTTTTAAGGTATAAAATGGGAATAGAGGGATATAAATGGTACCAACCGCTGCATCTAGAATAATGAAGTTCGGTGTATACATTTATCTGATTGCGTACACACGTAAAATAAAGGGATTTTTAGAAATTCGTACTTTTTGGGGTTAAAATGTGAAAAGGGGATAAAAATAGTACCAACAAAATGATCGCTGCTGGAGTATTGAAATTCTGAGTATACATTCCTCTGGCTGTGTAGACACGAAAAATAAACGGTTTTTTTCAAATTTATACTTTCAAGGGATATAATGGGTACTGAGGGAAAAAATTGCGTAGACACGTAAAATAAAGAGATTTTAGGGGGTAAAATACGTAAAGGGGATTTTCATAATTTGTACATTTGGAATTAAAATATAATGGAAATACAACCAACTATAGGATCCACTATCAATATTTATGGTATGTAAGCTTTTGGAAAATATAAATATTAGAATATTTATTTTTTAAATTGACTTGAATTATTATTTCGTTATATATAGTGTAAACGTATCGGTAGCCTTGCCGCGTGGTTTGAAATAATAGAAATATTATATTTATTTATAAAACTATTTTTTCTATATTTTTATTTGTTTTGGTTTGGCTATATTAAAAAAATTAAAATCTATAGAATTGTGAGCAATGTGCCTATTTTCATCACTATTTTAAGCTAACTATTATGTTTCTTTGTCAAATTTACCACTATTTGAATTAAATAAATGTTAACGTTTACCCACAATAATAGGGAAATGACAACAAAACCATGTATATAGTATTTGACTTAATATACGAATATTCCAAGTAGTATATTAAATTATTGTATATGAGGCACAAATCGCACAAAAAGGCTTTGTGTCCAAAAAGACACTAATTTAGAGATACTTTCAGTTCTTGTGGGTAAACTTTTTTCTTCTGGATCGATAAAAAATATATAAAACAAGTATCTGTGAACTTCGTAACCTATCGTACTTTCAACCAACACTTCATTCTATGGCCGAGGGTATAAAAATACTCGTAATATTGCATCAATATATTGATGGACCTATCTAAAACATTTATAAATATCTCTTACATTATCTGACAGTTTTTTCCTAAATTCATAAACTGTCGCTTACGATAAAATTGCTTTCTTTGAAAATGTGAGCAGCGACTTACGATAAAATCTTAGCCCAATTTTTTTATATAAACGTTAAAAATTTTGACATTTTGACAATTTTTATTTATGTATCAGCCCATAAAATTTTAAATTCAACAATAAAAAATATTTTCAGAAAATGTCACTTACGATACTTCCGCGCTAAGGGGTCGAGTAGTTCTGTGCGTTGCAAATTCACCAATTTCCAAATTAAACTAAGTTTGAGAAAAATATTACCATGTGTAAAGTTTGAATTAATTCCATAACTCCTATCGAAAGTTATCGAGTACACCAGCCAGACGGACGGACGGACGTGGCTCAAACAACTTAAAAAGTTGTGAAACGGATTTGGTTCAAAATATGAATATGATATGATGAATATCGGACGAAAAATGACGCTGATCACTGACTCCATTTTTTTGTAATAATTTAATGCAGGTAATGGGTTGCAGAGCGAAAATGTTTAAACTCTTTTTTTCATAATTTAGGCATCATTCGAAAGGTATTGACAGTAGTTATTTATTTGAGTCAACATTTGACAATCTTCTATATATTTCAGTTCAATTCAAATCTACTTTGTTATTAAAACACATGCAATTATACACCTCCTATTTTCTAAGCTGATAATCCTTTTCTCGTAGATTAAACTATCTACAAATTTAATAATATCCTTTTATTGTCATCAAATGGCACTTGAATCTAAATTATTTATTTATTTCTGCTGTGTTTTGCTTTTATTTTGTTCAAATTGATTTATTTACATTTCTGGTAAATTGTTGTTTGTTTGTCGTGTTTCTCTCTCTCTCTCTCTCTCCTGCTCTGTGAGTTGTTAAAAACTAAACTTGAAACATCCTTTGGAAGGAGTTCTTTGTTTTTCGTTCGTCTATTTATTTATGACAACATAAATATGAAACATTGTGGCTGTCTGGCACTGGTGTTGGTGTTAGTGGCTCTGTGTCCTGCTGGTTATGTGTGAATGTTGACAAACAACTGACTGACAACCAATGTTGTCGGTTCATGCGTCCGTCCGCCTCTCTGTCTGTCGGATTTTTTTGTTGTGATGTGAGAAGTACATCAAAAAAATTTGTTATATTGTTCAGTCAGTTGTTGGGAATTGTTATCCATCTAAAACTGTACGACCACTATGGTGGTGGTATGCGCAGATGGTAAAGTTGCAAATCCACTGAAAGTGAATTGAATTTAAGAACTTGTTCCATGTAGTTTTGTATGGGCAATTAAAACCCTTTAAAGAAATATCGGACCACTAATTATATTGATTTTTTTCAAAATTGTTTGTTTTAATATCCCGATAGAAAAGGTTGGAGTATTTAACAAGTAAAAGCGGCGTTAAGTTCGGTCGGGCCGAACGTTATGTACCCTCCACCATGGATTGCTTTCTACAAAGGCTGTCAAGCCAAACCAAAACAAATACAAATATTGAAAAAATAATTTTATAAATAAATATAATATTTATAATATTCCAAGCCACGCTTATAAGACAAGACTACCAATATGTTTACACGATAAATATATCGAACAAATACTCCAAGTCAATTCAAAAAATATATATTCATAAATTTATATTTCCAAAAAAGCTTAAATACCATAAATATTAGTAGGTAGTGGGTGCTACAGTTGTATTTCCATTCTATTTTAATTTCAAAAGTACACATTTTGAAAATCCATTATCTCACGTGCATAGTGCAAAATAACTTCATGATTCAACCAACTTTTGCCATAAAGTACGAATTTGGAAAAATCTTTTTATTTTGTGTGTCTATGAAGTCAGAGGAATGTATACACCGAGCGGCCATTTTGTTGGTACCATTTCTATCACTTTTTTCCAATTTTACCCCCTAAAGAGTACGACTGTCTCTCTTTATTTCACTTGTCTACGCAATTAGAGGGATGTACGCACCGAATTCCATCATTCTAACTGTATTTGTTTAGGTACTATTCTTATCCCCTGTACCCATTATATCCCTTGAAAGTACGAATTTGGAAACAACTTTTATTTTTCGTGTCTAGCTGCCGTCATTTGGTTGGTAATATTTGTATCCCCTTTTTTCCATTTGAACACCAAAAAGTACGAATTTTGAGAAATCCTTCTATTTTACGTGTCTACGCAATCAGAGGAATGCATACTCCGAATTTCATGACTCTAGCTGCGGTCATTTTATTGGTACTATTTTTATCCCCTTTTTTCATTTAACCCAAAAAAGTACGAATTTTGAAAAATCCGTGTATTTTACTTGTCTATGCAATCAGAGGAATGTATACACCGAATTTCATTATTGTAGGTGTAGCCGTTTGGTTGGTACCATTTTTATCCCTCTATTCCCATTTTATCCATTAAAAGTACGAATTTGGAAAAAATAACTTCATATTATGTATCTACTCAATTAGAGGAATGTACACAGCATATTTCGTGTTTCTAGCTGTTGTCGTTTGAAAGGTACCATTTTTATCCCTTTTTGCCCCATTTCACCCTCTACGAAAAAAAATACTCTATGGAGCACGTTTTTGTTATAGGGGGAATGCGCATACCCAATATCAAGTAAGTACAAGCAGACATATTAAAAAAATATGTTTAAATACTCTAAAATATTATGGGGTCTTTTCAGTCCTTGTGAGGGCAAAATGTTTCCCTTTGGGCCGATTTCGCCCAGTTTCGATCCCAGCCGATCTACGACTATAAGACGTATTTGTGCAAAATTTTGACCTCCTAGCTCCTTTCGTTTAGATGCTAGCGTGCTTTCATCAGACGGACGGACGGAAATGGCTAGATCGTCATAGAATTTTATGACGATCAAGAATATATATACTCTATAGGGTCTCAGGTCGATATTTCAAGGTGTTACAAACGGAATGACAAAGTTAGTATACCACCATCCTGAAGGTGGAGGGTATAAAAACGAGATTTCGAAAACGTTTCATTTTAAAATTAAATGTCCAAGACACAAAATATTTTTTGGATATAATTTTAGTATAATTTTAATTTAATTTATTTTTTACTACAATTCCAACTTTTGTCGAAGATTCCTTAAATATTTGCACTATCATTTTGGGAGTCACATCACGTCCGAATTTTCTACTTAATTTGCAAAATTTATTTTTTCCTTAACTTTCCATACCAATCTCCTTTTTTATAGTCTGTCTAGTACACATACATACGAATACAAAATGTCATGTTTACAAATTTTTAATTTTTCATACTGTCCATGAGGGGGTGTATGTGTGCGTGTGTGTGAGTGTGTGTGAGTGTGTCGTTGTATTTGCATACGTACGAGTATTTTGTCTATGCATTTTTATTGAAAATTTAGGAAAATCAAACAACATTTTTCACTTCAAATTGTTAATTTGAATGATGATTCAAAGTCGAGAGTTGATGGCAAGGATTTGTTCGACATAAATTGCAATTTGTTTAATTATTTCTCTTTTTTGTGGCATAGTCGTCTCTCTATGTTATTTGAATATTAAAAATAATTTGTAAAAGGGAGTCATATTAAATATTTTTTTCGAATATATTAAGGACACATTTTAAGTTGGTATTTTGCAATTGTATTTTTTACATACATTCGTAGTTATGCAACTGAAGTTAAGTGACTTTTTTGTAATTTTGATGGATCAACAGAATTTCTTGAATCAACTCACACAAAATATTTTTTATAAAGTTTCATTTCATTTGAAGGAATTCTTCCTGAACCTGATGTTAATATTTCTTTGTGTTGCAAACTGAACTGCCTTAAATTATGACCGGTATGTTCATGCGAAACCACATCATGTCCCATATCCTTTTATTTATTAAACCACTTGTGCACTTGTGCCACTCATGCCGCCGCACAACCTTAATGCCGCCAAAGGCGCTCGCCTGTTGGTTGTTGGTGGTTTTTGCCATCGTCGCCCTGCTTGTTGTTGTGTCATTTTAAAGGCGCTGACAGTTTTAAAGATATCTCCTGCACTGCAATACCACCATCTCCTCATATCATCCTCATCATCATCTGGCGATGCTGGTGGTGACCGGGGTTGTGATGACATACACCGCAGCACTTTCATGTCTTTTGAATAAATATTTGTGAAGTTGTTGAAGGGTGCACCAGAAATGCCAAATGAAATACAGATCCGGAATGTATTGAAATAGTGATGCGGATGTGAAATAAATGCAACGAAATGAGATGAATGTCGAGAGCAATGGGCGACATTTTTGCTTTGACCTTTGGTTCAGCTGAAACTATATTATCCCGAGACCATTTAAGGAAAGTAAACAATTGGAAATTTGGCCAAAATTTAAAAGGTGCAACCTTATGGTTACCACCTATTGGTGACACAGTTCATCATGTACATGACTATGACTCTGAATAAGACTGTGGCTTAAGTGTTGAAATTGATGACATAGAAATGTATTTATTTCATCAATCGAAATTGAACTGAATGATGAAACTCTTAAACACTGAAAGAAAAATCGTTCGTTTCATCAACGAATCAGATTCGTCAGTGCCATTTCGTTGCATCAACGAAATATTTCGTTCCAACAACAATGCGACACGTTGCTGCAACGATGTGAACGTTTATGGGTTGAAACCGATTTTTCGTTCTTTTCGTAGTTTCATTCCTGCAACAATTCAATATTCGTTGATGCAACGACAATATTCTCTTTCATTTTTTACATGGGAAAACATTAATTAATACAAACAAACTATAAATTTCTGATTATAATCATTGTTTTTATACAAATCCATATTATTTTGTCAAAAATTATAAAAAATAATGGAGTTTGGATGGAACACTTTGCCTCAACAACCCATTCGTTGCAGCAACGAAACTGATATCGTTGCAGCAACAATTTATTCGTTGGTGCAACAATCGGAGACACACAAATTATGTGTTTTCTAGTGTGTGTTCTTGGGATCGAATACGATAGTAATTCTCATTCACGTTGTTGGAGTTCTGCCTTAAGTAGTTGAGCTGCTGTTGAGAATAATCACTTCGAAGTCCACTGCCGGTGGTCACCATAGAACTAAATTATCTATACTGAAAGAGAAACGTTCGAGGCCGGGACGAATTTTGTTTTTGAAAACTATCTAATGTCGGCGTTCATTGCTGCAACGGTAAACTTTCGTTGCTGCAACGAAAATGCTTAATTTATTGCCACGAATATTTTCGAAACCACATTGTTTCAGTAAGGAAACCGCGTTGTTGTAGCAACGAAACAGAATTGTTGCAGCAACGAATCAGAGTTCTTACACCAATGAATTAGAGTTGTTTCAGCAACGAAATAGCATTGTTGCAACAACGAAACAGTTGGTGCAGCAACGATCAAACTCGTTGTAGATCTATAATTTCCACTAAATCAAGATTCGTTGCATCAACGAAACTTTGTTCGTTGCAGCAACGAACGCCGACGTTGGTTGACTTTCAATGAACAAATTCGTTGCAGCAACGTACAATTTCGTTCCGGTTACGTACGTTTTTCTTTCAGTGAAGATATAAATAAAGATTTTATGGAATTGTTTATGTAGAATTTCAAAAAATCATATTTAATATTTTCTCCGTTTTCGAATACAATTTTACATAAATTGATTACGACATGTAATTTTATAGGAAGCGTTATAACTTCCTAATTTATTTACTCTTATAAGGCAAGGCTACCACTGCATATACATATCTAAATAATGCTTCAAGTCAATTCAAAAAAAATATTCTAATATTTACATTTTCAAAAAAAATAAATACCATAAATATTGGTAGATAGTGAGTGCTACGGTTGGTTGTATTTTCATTCTATTTTAATTCCAAAAGTACAAAATTTGAAAATCCATTATCTCAAGTATATAGTGCAAAATAACCTAACTTTATGATTCAACCAATTTTTGCGAAAAAGTAAAAAGTACGAATTTGAATAAAATCATTTTATTTTGGGTGTCCACGCAGTCAGAGGAATGTATACTTCGAATTTCATGACTCTAGCTGCAGTCATTTGGTCGGTACTATTTTTATCACCATTTTCCATTTAACCCCAAAAAGGACGAATTTCGCAAAATTCCTTTATTTTACGTGTCTACGCAAACAGAGGAATGTATACACCGAGTTTCATTATTCTAGGTGCAGCCGTTTGGTTGGTACAATTTTTATCCCTCTATTCCCATTTTACCCCGTAAAAGTACGAATTAGAAAAAAAACTTTTATATTATTATCTACTCAACTAAAGGAATTTACACTCCGAATTTCGTGTTCCTAGCGATAGGTACTATTTTTATCCCTTTTTGCCCCATTTTACACCCTACGAATAAAAATCACTTTATGGTGCACGTTTTATAGGTAAACAATATTATTATAAATTTTCAAGTTATTATAAAGATTTACGATAATGAAGTTTACTGAGCAAAACCTTTGAATTTGAATTTTATTTTTTTATACCCTCCACCTCCAGGGTGGGGGTATCCTAACTTTGTCATTTCGTTTGTAACACCTTGAAATATCGACCTGACACCATATAAAGTATATATTCCTGATCGTCATAAAACTCTAAGACTATCTAGCCATGTCCGTCCGTCTGTTGAAAGCACGCTGGCGTCTAAACCAAAGGAACTAGGACATCCAAATTTTCCATAAATGCGTCGATTGGTCGGGATTGAATCTTGGCGAAATTGGCCTAAAGGGAAAATTTTTTCCCTCACAAGGACTTCTGGTTCTCACTTGATATTGGGTATGCGCATTCCCCCTATAACAAAAACGTCCACCATAAATTGATTTTTATTCAAAGGGGGTGAAATGTGGCAAAAAGGGATTCAAATGGTAGATATTAAACGACAACAGCTAGAAATACGGAATTCGGTGTGTACATTCCTCTAATTGAGTAGATACATAATATAAAAGTATTTTTTCCAAATTCGTACTTTTAATGGGTAAAAATGGAAAAAGGGGATAAAAATAGTACCATCATGGAATTCGGTGTATACATTCCTCTGACTGAATAGACACTCAAATAAAGAAGACTTGGTTGAATCATGAAGTTAAGTTATATTGCGCTATGTACGTGAGATAATAGTGTTTCAAAATTTGTACTTTTGGAATTAAAACAGAATGGAAATACAACCAACCAATACAATAGCACCCACTATCTACCAATATTTATGGTATTTAAGCTTTTTGAAAATATAAAAATATATATTTTTTTAATTGACTTGAAGTATTATTTCGATATGAAAACGTATTGGTAGCCTTTCCTTATAAGCGTGGTTTGAAATAATAAAAATAGTACATTTATTTACAAAATTATTTTTTCAATATTTCTATATGTTTTGGTTTGGCTATATTAAAAAATATATATTTTCTTGTAATATTGCTACACTTCTACGAAAATCAAAAGCCTCTGTGGAATGCAATCCATGGTGGAGGGTATATAAAGTTCGGCCCGACCGAATTTAACGTCGTTTTTACTTTTTATACACGCCACGAGAGTATTATGTCTTTGTGCATTTGTTTGTAACACCCAAAAGGAAGGGAGATAGACCCATTGTTAATTATACCGATCGACTTAGAATCACTTTTTGAATCGATTTAGCAATGTCCGTCTGTCCGTCCGTCTGTCTGTCCATCTATTGTTGTAATCACGATACAGGTCGCAATTGTAGCCAGAACCAAACGAAACTTTGCATAACGAAGTTTTTCGGGACAAGGACGAACGCTATGTAATTTGAAGAAAATCGGTTCAGATTTAGATATAGCCCCCATTCGAATTTCCCGATTTGACCCTTTTAACTCTAGATACCACATATTTCAACAGATTTTCTTCAAAATTGACAAAACATCTTATAGTTCAACTAGAAATACCTGTGGTAAAAATCTGTTAGATCGGTTCAGATTTATATATAGCTCCCATACAAATTTCGTTCCCAATTTGAATTTTTCCGCTTTAGAATCCACATATTTTAACGGATTTTCTTCAAAATTGGCAAAAAACCTTATATTTCAACTGGAAATACCTCTGGTAAAAATATGTTAGATCGGTTCAGATTTATATATAGCTCCCATACAAATTTCGTTCCCAATTTGATTTTTTCCACTTTAGAATCCACATATTTTAATAGATTTTCTTCAAAATTGGCAAAACATCTTATATTTAAACTAGGAACACCTATGGTGAAAATGGGTCACATCGGTTCAGATTTACATATAGCTCTCATACAAATTTCGTTCCCCCAGAAACCGCGTATTTTCAGAGAATTTCTTAAAATTGATCATAACACGTTATACTTCAACTAGAAGAACTTATTGTGAAAGTTAGTCACTTCAAAATGGAATGGGATATAGCCCCGATACAAATATTATTCTCGATTTGACAAATTCTACCAGGTCTTTTTAGCCTGTGATTAGGAAACATACAAAAAATTTTCCCGTTTTCACTTTTTTACTGAATTGAATTCTATTCCCGTAGAAAGTGGAGTGTATCATATAGTCGGCCCCGCCCGACTATAGCCTTTCCTTGCTTGTTTCATATGAATTATTATTGGTTTTTGAATGGGATTTTGAGTATTTTTCACAATTTTCTTTGGATCATTTTTCATTGGGCGATGTTTTGTAGGCCCGGAAAAAGTGCACAAATTGTTAGCGATTTTTCATATGCAAAATGATGCAATTTTTAAGAGGATTTTTTATGTATTTTTATGGACAATTCATTTTCCCCTTTTTGAACAATCTTTGTCCCAAATTTTCATTTTTGGGACAATTTTTCTTTGGGACAATTTTTCATCAACAAAATAGAATAAAATTACCGTAAGAACAAGAAATGTCCAAGAAATTAAAACGACATTTTATTAAATTCATAACTAAGACCGAAAAAATCATAAAAAATATATTTTTGATAGCTAATTTTTTAAAGCAGCAAACAATGCATATTTCATAAATATTTATGCATAAACGTATATAAAAATCAATTATTTCAATCACTCAACATTCAGCCCATTTTCTCATTGTGGCATTTAAAAAATGTTAATATTTTAGAATAATTAGAACTTTGTTAACAAGTTTCCATTTTAATAAAACTTTTCTTCATAAATACAATTTCCACAACTAAGCAGGCAATAACTCATTTTCTTTTTCGTGGTACCCCATGTCAATGGCTGTTGATGAAGTGGTCAGGGTCAATGACCACAGGAAATCCGATTAATGAAAACCAAAAATAAAAAAATATAAATTATTGTACCTAAGCTGCAATTCTGAGGACACCCACCAAAATCAAAGCAAACAAAAAAAAAATACTTTTAATTTTCTCTTGTTTTCACCGCGGCGGCCGCCGCCGCCAATTATGAAATATGCCTCATTATAAATTAAAAGAAGAAGAAGAAATATTTTAAATATTCATTAAAACAAAACCCCGAGAAGACAACCATATTTTAAATTAGTAAACAGCTTAAAAAATGGGCACACGTAACGAGCAACATCGTGATGGTGTGGCTGCTGATGATGCTGCCGCGCTTATGATCATCAGCAACATAGTCAACATCAACATCCATCATCGGGACGCGACAACAGCAAAGGTAATATCAGCATCACCATCATTGGCATCTTTGTCGCCAATGGCAGCCACATCATCAGCAGTAGTGGCAACAGCTACTCGTAGCAGTGTTCTCGTTCTCATGGTCCTCATCAGCTTTTGTGCCCCACAACAAACAAATTGGTGAAATATGCTTTTCAGCGTTTTTAAGTGGAAGTAAACACACACATACACCAGCCAGCCAGCACACAACCATACAGAAACGGGGGAATTTTAGTTTTTGCTGCTCCTGCCACTTTCTGGTCCTTTTTGTTGTTTTGATTGTGTGGCATGCAACGCTGTTAACTGTTGTGCTTTTAATCCGCTTTTATGTAACCTATTTCAGGTAATGCCTGAGCGTATTTATGGGACACATACATTCACACACACACATATATGCGACGTACCTATCCCTGTCCTCATAAAACAGCCGAGGGGACGACCAGCTGTTGTCCCGAAAAAACAACAACGGCAACATCAACAACCACATTGAGTAGGACTACAGCAGCACGCAAAGTTTAAGTAGCTCTTAACGTGTTCGTTGTCGTCCTGCCCGTTGTTGATGTTGTCGTTGACGCTGATGATGTTGTTGATGTTGCCATTTCCGTTTCCAGAGCTGTTCCATAAAAGGATAAAGTGTCAGGCAAAACTATACATTTGCATGTATTTGTTTGTACGCGTGTAAGTGTATGCAAGTGTGTGTGTGTGTATGTGAACGAGTCACAGTAACTGCGGTTTTAACGACAAAGTTTATTTTATTTTTCTCTTCACTATACATACATATTTTCTAAGGGTTTCTTATTGTGTTTTTTTTTTCGAGGGTAGCAAAAAGGTTTAAATTACATCGAGACTAAACATTATTTAGGACATTTTTTGTCGAACTTTTGTTTACAAAAAAAAAGAAAAAACAAGCGTAAAACTTTTCTTAGCGGAGCACATTTTTGGGTACCTTTTGATTTTTTGTTTTCGGGAAAGGTCATCAAAGCCATCAACATTAACTAAGTTAACATTTTAACTTCAAAGCTTTGCCAAACCTAAAGGGTTTTTTCTCAAACTTTCTGGGGGCACAATTGACATACACAAATATTTACTTAAGTCCTTGACCCACGGAAAATTAGCCCTAAAATCACACTTCACAAGCGATGTGCAGTAGGGCGGTCCTTAGTTGTGAACTATTGTTTCAAACAATAAAAAAACGACGTGTGCAAATTAGAGAAGGAGAGCAGATTTGTCGAAAAGTATTTTATTTTATTTTCTATTTGTTTCAAAAACAATTAGCAAATAGGAACTCTAAACATGTCATTAAGATCGATATTAATAGCAAAAACATTGCTGCATTCACTCCCACAGAATTTAAGTTTGGATTGCTGATGAATGATCTGCAAAATATTTCATCGCTGGATCAAAGCGCCTGTGAGTTAGACGCTCCTACAAAAATAGACAATACAATTTTGGATAATAAAATACAAATTTGGATGCAGTAAAAAATACTGGTATTAAATAAACATCAACATATTTGTATACCATCGACCTCAGACCCTATAAAGTATATTTATTCTTGATCGTCATAAAATTCTAAGAAGATCTAACCATGCAACTGGGCGAAATCGGTCCAAAGGCAAAAATGTTTTCCTCACAAGGACTGAAAATACCCATAATTTCATCGTGTTTTTTGAATAAGTCTGCTTATATTTGTTTGATATTTGCTCATTCCCCTTAAAGCAAAAACGTGCACAACAAAGTGATTCTTATTTGTAGGGAGTGAAATGGGGCAAAAATGGATCAAAATGGTACCTATCAAACGATAACAGCTAGAAAACCCGATATTTGGTGTGTACGGCAGCACCGACAATAATGAAATTCGGTGTATACATTCCTCTGATTGCGTAGGCACGTAAAATAAAGGGATTTTTTGAAATTCAAACTTTTAGGGGTTAAAAGGGAATACAAATTGTACCAACCAAAAGACCGCAGCTGGAGTCATGAAATTCGGAGTATACATTCCTCTCACTGCGTAGACACGAAAAATAAAAAAGGTTTTTCAAATTCGTATTTTCAAGGCATACAATTAGAGTGATCAAAAACCCGGTTTTTTAACAATGCTGGGTTTTCGGGTTTTTCGAAAAACGCGATTGAAAAAATCCGGTTGTCCGGCTTTCAATTAAATAAAAACCCCGTCGGACCGGGTTTTTCGGGTTTTCTTAAAACAATAAAAAATCAATTGTTGGACGTTCCTGTCCCATATATAGGGCTTAATTTCGTTAATAGTTTTAATTACATCGATCTTCATATTTTTATAAACATCTCATTTCTTCGCTAGAAGTTCAGTTCACATCTCTCATTATTTTACGAATTGAAGTCCAATGGAAATACTATCGAAAGCTCCAGATTTCTTCTCTTCAAGTCTATACTATCACTTCCCGCAGTTTTTGGACTGTCGCACGAAGACTACGTCATTGGTTTATGCCACTAAAACATTTAGTCTGTTGCACGCTCGGTTGCAAGCAACCTAGAATGGTAGCTCGGCATGTTGAATGATGGAACGACCAGCTCAGACGGTCAAGGCGTTGTTGGTACCCCAGAGGATATGTGCACTCATAGAGAAAATACATGCCAAAACAATTAAGAGCAGACAAATCAGCTTAAAAGATCCTCAAAGGAGAGTGATGTTTTCCCTTGGGGTGCAATTGTTCCCTACCCGATCACTACTTTTTGTAGCACGCCTATGGCAATAGAACACCCTTAATATTTTGAGAAATTGCCCTTAAAAATGAAAGTGCAGCAACTAATTATTCATGTCATTCGGGATTATAAGCATTCCCTTTATTTGAAAAGACTTTAGTATTTCATGCTTTCTTTTATAAACTTAGCAGATAAAAAAATCATTAGGAACTAAATTGTATCAATTACCAATTATATGCAAATATCTTAAAACTATAATTTGCTATGACCTATGTGTACTTATTCGAATCGAAATAAATTTATGTTTGCAGATAAGGCAAAATCAAATTTAAATTATACAAAAAAACTCAGTCACGTCATTTAAATACAAAAAATAATAATTAAAAATAATTGAGTAAATAATCTGAATTAAATACCTGTAAACGTTTTAGCGATGCGGTACTGTAATAAATTACCTTATGCTGTTTTTGATTTCGTAGATTTTGTTGTTGTTGGGATTACGGTGATTTAGATTTACGACGATCGATGAAATGGCCACTCAGCAATCGTGATGAATATAACCCTCTGTAATTAGAGTTAGTAGTTCTACACACTCAACAAAAACAAAAATGTAGTCCTAAATATAAGGCAAATAGGCAAGTAGGCAAATTAATTGATGTTATGTTAATTGTGATTTTCAGTCTCTCTTGTTATTCTCTTTTTGTTTTTTTTTGTATTTACTCACTTATTGTCCGTCCGAAAATCAAGGAAGGCGTCCATTTCTTGCATTCGCATTTGAAATTCTTTCCGGACAATCTTGGTGACGTGAGTGACGAACACGGCGAGAGATTTCACCAACAAATTAAGACCATTGAGCGGCGCTATCAAGGATTTTGGGATGAAGCAATGTTGGGAGACTATGTATGGTTTCTCACTAGAGAAACGGATCCCAAAAGCAGCCGAAGACAAAGCAAGAGCCACAACTATTTCTAACGCACAAAAATGTCAAATGTCGAAAAAAATAAAATATTCGGAAAATATGGGATTTGGATTTATTCACTCAATTGCTTATAACTTTGTCATTTTTCGGTCGATTTTCTTGTGGTTGGTCTTAGTTCTTACGTTAAAGTATCATCTTTACGAACATGAAGAGAAGCCAGACGTTTTTTCAACGGTATGTACTTTTCCGCCGGCACAGGATCACTCTAAAATATGATTTTTTTGAAAATTTTTCCTATTTTCATCGATATATTTTGAACCACTTAACTTATAAAAGATCCAATTATACATGTTTGTTCGTCTACTCAATACCTTGCATTTAAGTACCAAGAACGATATAATCAGACATTTCTAGCTCGAGATATGATTTGTCAAGTGAAAAAAGGACGAAAAAATAAAAATATAAGGATATCTCAAAAACTGTTCCATAAAAAAAAATTTACCTTGATTTTTGAATTCAGCAGATGGAAATACATTAGAAAAGTCACCTCTCATCAAATGTACATTTCCGGTGTAAACTAGTGTTATTTTTTATTCGATGTATTTTAGTTCTTTGTTATTGAGCTGATTATCATCAAAACATTTCTGTGTATTGTTTCCAACGTCATCAGGATAATCTTTCTTTGAAATACCAGTTGACAATTACATATTAGTTTTTTTGTGGGTTTGGTATATATACAGCAACTCCGATTAGACATAACCAACAGAAATATTTGTCAGACTGCATACAAAATGACAGCTGTAATTGTTTTTTTTGCTGTTGGATACTTTTTGAAAATGGGGATTAGTCTTAATATATTTGAATCGATTGGAATAGTTAGTATTTGCTATATAAAAAATGTTTAAAAAATCGTTTAGCAGTACGGTACAGGAATTTAGAAGTAGATTCCTTTCAATGAATAAGAAATTATATCCAACATGGCTTATGGAGTAGAAAAAAGACTCCTCCTTTCTTTCATCTATTATATTTGTGGGAATATTTATATTCTTAGCATTCTTTAAAACTTCAGCTTGTTAAATGTTTATTCAAATAATTTCACATCTTCTAAATAAATTCACCCTCCTTCCCAGTATGTCGCGTATGTGCAAATAGCTCCCCTATCACTCCCCAAGAATCACATAATTTTCTAATGGTTTGTGCACTTGGCCATGCTTCGTTCGATTCGATTTTGTATATTCGCACTTATCCAATTTGTCATCAACTTTTCGAAATTACATTTTTAACAAATGGGATTTCAATATCCTTTTCTCATGAACTCTTTCAAACTTTTTAACGAATTTTCCCCCAAACTTGAAATATGTGCACTGTGTATCGTTAGTTTTTTTAGTTGTCGTTGTTATTGTTGTTTGGGGAAATTTTAATTCAGTTTTCGCATTTCGCTTTATATAACTTTATTTGCGCGGATTATAAACTAATGTTTCCAATGCTGCAGCAAATATCAACGCATTGTAAACTAATACCAAAAATATATGTGGAGATACGTATGCAAGCGAGTGTAGGTACAGTAACCGGCACCTACAATTGGGAATGGATTTATTGTAGCATGATAATGTTGTCCCATTTCATTGGGTATTCCAACCAACTTAGTCAAGTATGTGTTAGAAAGGAATGCCTCTCATTCAATGTATGTTTTTATACCCTTCACCTCCAGGATGGGGGTATAATCACTTTGTCATGCCGTTTGTAACACCTGACAACAGCTACAAACATGAAACTCGTTGTGTACGTCTCTATAATTACGTAGACACGTAAAATAGAGAGATTTTTCTAAATTTGTACTTTTAAGGGATACAATTGGAAAAGAGGGATAAAAATGGTACCAACCAAACCGCTGCAGATATAATCATGAAATTTGGTGCATGTATTTATCTGACTATGTAGAAACGAAACATAAAGGATTTTTTCGAAACTTGTACTTTTAGGCGCAAACGGCTGTAGCTAGAATCATGAAATCAGTGGTTACAATCGTCTGTCTGTCTGTCACGCACAATATGAATATTTCCCCAAAATCGTACTTTTAGAGTCAACATTTTAAAAAATTATGAAAGTTTTATTATTATTATATAAAAATTATAAAAGCAGTCGTATGTACCTAGAATCATGAAATTACAATATGGTCGCGAAACATAACGGATCTGTGAAATGTTCACTTTTCTTATCTTCTTTCCGCTTCTTTCTTATTTTCTTTCCGTTTGCAGCTGCATCAAGAAATTGCTAATGGGAGAAATCGACGCTGATGGAAAATGTTTTTCTCTAATGACGACTGACATTACATTTTAAAGATTGCTCCCTCATGTTCTCTTTTTGATTACAATTACAGTATTAGTAGACTATTAATATTATAATAATGAAACAAGGAATGCCTTATTCACCATTTTCAATTGTAATTCAAAAGACATCACTTGAAATTCAAAAAATATCAATTGAAATTCAAAAAATGTCATTTGAAATTCAAAAATTGTCAATTGAAATTCAAAACTCGTCATTTGTAATTGAAAAGACAACATTTGAAATTCAAAAGTCGTTATTTCAAAAAGACATCATTTGTAATTCAAAACTCGTCATTTGCAATTCAAAACTCGTCATAAGTAATTCAAAAGACACCATTTGAAATTCAAAAGTTTTCATTTGAAATTAAAAAAAAATATTCCATTTGCAATTCAAAAAAGTAAACAAAATTATTTAAGCAAAATATACACTAGGTTGTGTAGCATTTATTTATTTCTGTAAATTTTAATAATCTGATGTTTAGAACACAGATTGATAGATAGACGGACATAGCTTAAATAGAAAGTCATTGATAAATTTGTTTCGATTTTAGAATACACACCCAGAAAAAGTGATGTTACAGAGATGTCTTCTACACGGATATTCCGAATCAGTTATATTTTGATATTTGATACTATATATATAACACAGTACGACAGTGGTTGGTACACATGAGAAATGTTAACAGAATATGAAAATAGGCTTAAAATAAAGAAATACGTGTCTCGGCGATTTGCTGTAGCACGTCAGAATTTTGAGAAAATCGATTTTAAAGATTCGAAGGATCGTGGAGGTTCACTTGTAACGTAGTACTATTATAAAAAGTTCTATAAAAACAGAATGGGTGAACCGATTTAAGTGCTTGAGCCAGTTTTGAAAAGGGAATTAAATTTGGATTTGTTTTTATTATTTTTTTATTTATTTCCCCTAGATGGCGCTTTAATTTTTAATTAAAGCGCCATCTAGCGGAAAAAAATATAAAATATAAAAATTTTTTAATAAAAACAAATCCAAATTTAATTCCCTTTTCAAAACTGGCTCAAGCACTTAAATCGGTTCACCCATTCTGTTTTTATAGAACTTTTTATAATAGTACTACGTTACAAGTGAACCTCCACGATCCTTCGAATCTTTAAAATCGATTTTCTCAAAATTCTGACGTGCTACAGCAAAACGACGAGACAAGTATTTCTTTATTTTAAGCCTATTTCCATATTCTGTTAACATTTCTCATGTGTACTCAAAAAAATTGATTTTGTCGTACTGTGTAATAATATATATATATATAATTACTTTAAGCGTACGAAATACAAAGGATTTTGCCGCGTACCTCCCACGCAAATCAGTCTAACCTATTTAAATTTAAAGATTTTATAACTTCTATACAAAAATTTGGTAATGTTTTCATAGACGTTATATACACCTGTAATATGAGCGAGGTTGCAAGACCACGAGAGTATTATGTCTTTGTGCATTTGTTTGTAACATCCAAAAGGAAACGAGTTAGACCCATCGTTTATTATACAAATCGGCTTAGAATCACTTTCTGAGTCGATTTAGCAATGTCCGTCTGTCGGTCCGTCTGTCCATCTATTGTTGTAATCAAATTACAGGTCGCAATTATAGTCCGATCCTAACAAAAATTGGCACAAGTAAGTTTTGTGGATCACGGACGAACGCTATTTAATTTGAGGTAAATCGGTTCAGATTTAAATATAGCCCCCATACGAATGTCGCTCTCGATTTGACTTTTTCCGTTCTAGAAACCACATATTGTATCCGGTTTTCTTTAAACTTAATACAACTAGAAACACCTATGCAGAAATTCGGTAAGATCGGTTCAGATTTATATATAGCCCCCATACAAATGACGCTCCCGATTTGACATTTTCCGCTCCAGAAACCACTTATTGTACCCGATTTTCTTTAAATTTTGCACAACATCTAATAATCCAACTAGAAACACCTATACAGAAATTGGGTAAGATCGGTTCAGATTTAGATATAGCCCCCATACAAATGTCGCTCCCGATTTGACATTTTCCGCTCCAGAAACCACATATTGTACCCGATTTTCTTTAAATTTTGCACAACATCTTATAATCTAACTAGAAACACCTGTGGCTAAAGCGGGCTAGATCGGTTCAGATTTAGGTATAGCCCCCATACAAATGTCGCTCCCGATTTGACTTTTTCCGCACCAGAAACCACATATTCTACCCGATTTTCTTTAAAATTGGCACAACATCTTATAGTCCAACTAAACAAAACTTCACCATAGTTAAATTAATTGGGTAAGATCAGTTCAGATTTAAATATAGCACAAATACAAATGTTGCTCCCTAAAGTTTAACCGATTTTGGTCAAACTATACATTTAATATTTCACCAGTTGCGTTCCAGGTTTCAATATATCCTCATACAAATGTCCTTTCAGATTTAACATTTTTTTGTCAAACATATACTTTTACAGGATACAAAAAACCTTCCCGTTTTCAATTTTTCACCAAATTGAATTGTATTCGGATAGAAAGTGGAGTGTATCATAGAGTCGGCCCGCCCGACTTTAGCCTTTCCTTACTCGTTCTTAAATATTTTTTTAATTTCAAATGGTGTATTTTAAATTACAAATGACGTGTTTCGAATTTCAAACGATGAGTTTTGAATTTCAAATGGTGTTATTTTGAATGTCAATTCATATTTTTTTGAATTTCAATTGATATTTTTTGAATTTAAAATGGAATTTTTGAATTTCAAATGGTGTCTTTTGAATTACACTTGGAAATGGTGTAGTTTAAAATAGTAAACAAATATAGTATGCGCATTAAAGATATCACAATTTTCCAAATATGTTACTTCACTTCTTTGTAAAGTTGACAGCCTCTAATCTACCGGTAATACTATGGAATCCACTCCGTGGTGGAGGGCTGCTGCCTAATACCTTTTGTCTTGGTCTAAGTGCCTAACTAACATACATACATGACTGACAATTACCCAGTCCCTGACCCTTTTTGTAGAATTAACACAATTTCAAAAAAATCATGATGATTTTGTGAAATCCCATTTTTTCAATTCTGATTTGTCATTTGTCTCCCACGAATTGGTCTTCTCGTTTCTTAGTGAGGTTTCCTTCAATTTTAATTAATCTAAAGTAGATTTATTAAACTAAATTGAAGTAGAGACTAAATTGAAGTAGAGACTAATTTTCCAATTTCACTTATATTCGCAATATCCTTCCCAACATGTTGTCCTCATAGTGTACACATGCAGATGCAGTATATCCACACAATGGGTAAATATCCACCACATGCAAACGAAAGCCACAAAGACCACAACAAACGAAATGGGATGTGTATAAATATGTGTGTGCGTGTTCATATGTGTTTGTATGCAAATGCCTGTGTATATGTGGATGGGATGCTCGTGTTACCTAAAGAAATGCCATGAAAGCATTAAATAAATATGTATTTGTGTATCTACTTATGCACATACCGAATATGTGGAGGAATTTCTGAACTGCTCAGTTCGAAAGCTGAAAGTTTAGGCTACAATTTCGCGAATATGGGTTATCCAATATAGGATCACAGACATTATACATTTTCTTCTTCTGATCCTTGGTCGAAATGGCGGTAATTTTTCTGAAAAGACTTTTGGGATTAACTTTCCAGGTATACTAAGTTTGTCATTCCGTTTGTAACACCATGAAATATCGGCCTGAGACCCCATAGAGTATATATATATATATATATAAACGAGAGGAGCCAGTACGTCCACATGACCACGTCTTATAAAGGGTGATTTTTTAGCTATTATCTTTTTGGCAACTCTAGTTTAAACAGCTGACACACGTTTCGTGTTTTGTTTCTCTGTCAAACATCTTCAGTTTGGTCTATAATTTAACAATGAATTTTATTATCAATATCCGTGCTCTGTTAAGAAAGTTCTGAAAGAAAGAAATTGTGTTCAGCGACGAAGCTCATTTTTGGCTCAATGGGTACGTAAATAGACAGAATTGTCGATTTTGGAGTGAATATCAGCCAGAAGCATTGCAAGAGCAACCAATGCATCCAGAAAAAGTCACAGTTTGGTGCGGTTTATGGGCTGGTGGCATCATTGGGCCGTACTTCTTCAAAGATGATGCGAGATCGTAACGTAACTGTGAATGGTGAGCGCTACCGTGAGATGATATCCAACTTTTTTTGCCCAAAATGCAATAGCTTGACTTGCATGACATGTGGTTTCAACAAGACGGTGCCACATGCACTTATTGAGAGGAGAGTTCGGTGAACATTTTATTTCACGTTCGGGACCGGTCAATTGGCCGCCTAGATCGTGCGATTTAACGCCTTTAGACTATTTTTTGTGGGGCTGTGTTAAAGCTCATGTCTATACAGACAAGCCCGCTCCAATTGACGCATTGGAAGACAACATTGAAGCATTTATTCGTGAGATATCGGCGGAAATGTTGGAAAGAGTATGCCAAAATTGGACTAAGCGGATGGACCATTTGAGGCGCAGTCAAGGTCAACATTTGCATGAAATAATCTTCAAACATTAAATTATATGGACCGTACTATCGATTCAAATAAAGATTTCATGCATTTTTCTGAATTTTATGTGTTTTTTTTTTGGAAATCAGTCCGCTGGGAAAATTTTTTCTCCCACAAGGACTGAGAATACCCCTAACATTCATTGTATTTCAGCATTGTTTTTGAATATGTCTGCTTATATTTACTTGATATTTGGAATGTGCACCATAAAGTGATTTTTATTTGTAGGGGGTGAAATGGGGCTAAAAAGGATAATAATTGTACCATCAAACGGCAACGGCTACAAACACGAAATTCGGTGTGTACATTCCTCTAATTACGTAGATGCATAATATAAAAGTATTTTTCCAAATTTGTACTTTTAAGGTGTTAAATACCAGGAAAATATTTTGGAACCTGCTCAAAAACAGTATGTGTTCTAGAACCGGTTCCATGGTAACAACTACCCTTTCTACTAATGGTTCCAAAGAACCGATAAAGTGAAACCTGTTATAGAAGTTGTTCTTTAGAATATTTTACTGTTTACATATTGATTCCGTGGAATACAAACATATCATTAAATGTGTATACACAGAAATTTAGCAAAATCTTCGTGAAAAACCGATGCGTGTCCATTTGACCTTTTTAATTCATCTAAAGAAACAAGAATATTCCCCAAATATCGCACCTAAAATGAAAGCATGAATTGTTTTATGACTAACCACAAAATATTTCGGCTGTAACTCATACCTTCGCGTAGCGAAATCGATTTAACATAACCTCTAAAAATCATGACTACGTCACTAGCAGAAAACCTTTTACAAAAAGAAGTATTTTCAGATTCTTCTCACTCCTTATTTCGCCAGACTTCGATTCTGCGTGCCAGCAATTGACTGGAACCCAAACTCTTGTTTCAGGTAACGTATATGTGATAATATCGATTGTACGCGTATTTTTCATTTCAGTCGAATCCATTCTGAATCAACAATACCCAGCAAAAACTTGGTAATGACACCTCATTATTTTTAGCACAACCTAGTAATGACAGCTCGTTACGTCCTGCATTATTTTAATGTATGAAATAATTACTTCCTTATAATGTTTTAAATAAGTAGTTATTGGTAAGTTAAATTTAATAGAACTTCAGATTTTAATAATTAATTTTCTACATTTTTGTGGTGAGTCAGTGAATAGCAGTGTTGTTGTTATCACAGCTTAGTTATCTAGGCTTAAATAAGAACAGCCATAAATTCTGTATTCAGATTGTTAACAAGTAGATACAAAATATATAATTTTGCGTTTTGTCTTTTGTTGAGCTTGAGGTCAGTTTTTTTCAAATAATAAACAAAAATTACTATTTTCTTGATTTTTATTTCCCAATATTTCGTCCAACTCAGTTGGTCATCTTCAGGGGGTCTAGTACAAAAAACACAAATTATTCAATTACAAGTTACAAGCATTAACAATCCAAAAATATCACAATATTTATATTTACATTTTTAAAAAAGTTATTCACAATAGAAAATTCTCCTGCCACTCTCTGCAAGCATTTGTCAACCACTGTCTAATTTGTCGTCTATGTTTTTCCACCGTGTTCCTATATATTTGATATATTTATGTCCCGTCAAAAAACTGCCCTTGCAGCCCACTGTACCTTGACGGGACATAAACCAAACTTTAATGACGTCGAAATATTAGCGGAAGAGAATAATTATACAAGGAGATACACATTGGAAATGCTAAATATACACAGATGGGTGTGCTCAAATATATAGGAACACGGTGGAAAAACATAGACGACAAATTAGACAGTAGTTGACAAAAGCTTGCAGAGAGTGGCAGGAGAATTTTCTATTGTGAAAAACTTTTTTAAAAATGTAAATATAAATATTGTGATATTTTTGTATTGTTAATGCTTGTAACTTGTAATTGAATAATTTGTGTGTTTTATGTACTAAACCCCTGAAGATGACCAATGGACTTGGTCAAAATATAAGAAAATAATAAAATAGTAATTTTTGTTTTATTATTTGAAAAAACTGACCTCACGCCGAACAAACCACTAACATAATATATAATTTTATAAAAATGTTGTTTTCATCACTTATTAAGCCCATTATTGATAATACATTATTTGGCTAGTTATCAATAATGACACATTTTGTATCTTCCTGAGGCCACTTATTTTACAACTCTTTTAGAAGTACTTATTTACTAACTATTCGTAAGCGTGCGTGGAAGTACATATTTCTCACCTTTTTGTAAGCGTGCGTGAAAATACTTATTTCTCAACTTCTTGTAAGCGTGCGGGAAGTACTTATTTCTCAACTTTTTGTAAGCGTGCGGGAAGTACTTATTTTTTACAATCCCTTTATAAAAATAATTAGAAACGGATCCGAAAAATAAGTAGTGAAGGATTTTGGTTTTGCCTTATTCCCCACATTACATGGTAATGAGAGTTTTTGTTGGGTAATTTTAAAAAATCCCATACAAAATTCACCCATGAAACAGCAGATTCCACAACTGGTTGCAAAGAGCAGGTTTCTGTTCTAGTTTTGCGTAAAAGAACCTGTTGGTACAAACTCGAACAAAAATAATCAATGCTAGAACTAGGGCAAGTTCTGTGGCAGTACAAGTTGTTCATCAGCCGGTTCTTTGCAATCGAAAATTTTGCTGGGATGGTAATAGAGGGATAAAAATGGTACCAACCAAACGGCTACATCTAGAATAATGAAGTTCGGTGTATACATTCCTCTGATTGCGTAGACACATAAAATAAATGGATTTTTCGAAATTCGTACCTTTAGGAGGTAAAATGGTAGAATAAATAAAAATTCTACCAACCAAATGGCCGCAGCTAGAATCATGCAATTCGGTGTATACATTCCCTGACTGCATAGACTCGCATAAATAAAATGATTTTTCCAAATTTTTACTTTACAAAAACGGGTAGAATCATGAAGTTAGGTTACCTTGCAATGTGTACGTGAGAGATAATGGATTTTCAAAAGTTATACTTTTGGAATTAAATTACGATGGAAATATAACAAACCAAACGGCTGAAGCTTAAAATGCACCGACTATAAACCTATACATAGGATATTTAAGCTTTTTTGAATATTGTTGTCTTATGTTGACTGGAAGTATTATTGAGATATGTATAGTATAAACATATAAAAATTTTATATTTATTTAAAAAAAAATACTTTTTCAATATTTTTATTTGTTTTTGTTTGGCTATATTAAAAAAAATCGAAAATCGACCTCCTCTGTGGAATGCAACCATGGTGTAGAGTATATAAAGTTCGGCCGAACTTTACGCCTAGTTTACTTGTTAAAACTTAAACACTATTAAAAATTCTTAAATTGTGTTCAAAAACATTTTGCGGAGAACTGATATGAAAATATTTTTTTATTTGAGCTGGGATATTGTCCTGGCTCAAGACCATTTTGCATCTATATTAAATAGAATGCAAATGGCATGGCGACATTTATTACTTGGCTGCAGACTACCACGATCATGATTTCGACCATGTCAAAAGTCTTTCCAAGTGGCTTCGCAGCGACTTTTCAACATCAAACCCGGCCTCTATAAGGAGATGATTCTCACAAACGAACGAGAAGCACAACTCACTTGCCGAATTTGCGTTTAAAAAATCGCACCAAGCAATAAAGTACACATGCCCTCTTACAAGCATCGCATTGAGTTGCATGTGTAAGTATGTGTATATGCAGGTATAGTTACCCAGCAATACTTCTGCCGTGCCGACGCTCATTTGTTTTAGTTTAGGACAATGTTCCAGTTCAAATCAAATATTGATTACAGACCATAAAAAATACAAACGAAAAAACTAAAAAAAATATATTTTTTAGAAATTGTCATTACATTTCTTTCTCTGCATTTATTAGGCATCAAAGATTTGGGTCAATAGGCCACGTCCAGCCGGGCAGTAGATTGATGTGTATGCAAAATGTCCATCATATTTGGACGATTTCAAACTACACGACATTTGGACAACATTGTGTTTTTATTTAATTCAAATCTTGTCTAAATTTTTGACATATTCTTTCTAATGTTTGATATCGATTTTTTAAGACACTGACAACGGAGTGGAAATTGTAGTAGAACCTCCGTTCAATTGTGGGGGAGGAGTATCAGTAGTCAAGTACAATTTCCATAACAAATAGCATTAGACACTCAGAGCAGGCTTTAAAACTATATCCTTTTTTGAACCCTTAGATAATCGACTGAGAGAATTGTGCTTTCAAGGATACTTGCGACACTTGATTAACGCGGAGAGACTACATTTCTAGTTCAAGTTTTTATTATGCTTCACATCTCGTGGAAAGAAAAGTCTGCATAATTCGAAAATTTTTCAATTTAGATTCGCTATTCATATTTTCTGCCCGAACACCTCAGACAGCAGTGCTTATTTTAGCATGTTAGCGAGTGCGCTAAGTGCATTTGTAACCGTATTTGCATCTTTTCTGTTGCATCAACATCCACTGGCGCACAATAAAAATATATAAATGTTGCTAACAAAGTTCTTCCTTTCTTTCTTCGCCCAAAAACTGAGTTTTAAGAAGAGTTTTCTTACATCCAACGAAATATTTTAATTTTCTGTTTTGTGTGTTGTTGCAGGCGATAGTGTTGGTGTTGGTGGAGTGTTGCTTTTCTGCCGTTTGAAATTGTTACATTTCACTTGTGTTTCCTTCAAGATATGACCCCCCCCCCACACCCTCCCATAATAAAGTAACAGGGCGTATATATGTTTGCATGTTGTGCTTACAATATGCACGTACAAGCAGACATAAATTCATGTTAAAATTCAGTTTATACATAATTTTATTGTGAAATTACCATAAATTTAGTTGATTTTTTTTCCGTCGGTTTGCTGAAAAAGTTGCTGTTGTTTATACAATATCATAATTTTCGTGCGAAAGCAGAGAAATTCTAGTGCAACAAATGCCTAGCTTGGGAAAAAGAGGCGGCTAAAATGGATTTCTACGGAGGAGGAGGAGCATCGAAATAAGTTAAAGTGAAATTAATTATTCAATATTTTTGTAATTTTTCTTCTAGTCTTAGAAGCGCCATTTTGCTACCAAATGAAAGAGTGCGCTATGGGCAATTAAAAAATATAGTTCTTTCAAATTTTAATCCTTCATTATCCTTGAAGGCAAGCCTTACTGTTAACTTCTTTATTTTTCAGAGCTATTTTATATAAATATTGATGGCTTTTCCATATAGCCTTAAAATTGGACATTGCAAAATTAATTGTTGGTCAGCAGCAAATCTATATTTTTCTAAAAATTATATTTGATACATAACAATGCTATGTACTCAGTTTTTTAATTTCTGTCCATATAAATTTTGAATTTGAAATTTGTGAAATGGTACTGAATATCTATAGAAAAAGTACTTTTTACACTAAATGGTACTAAATTTTTGTTTTTATTCATTTCATACGAAAACAAAACTAGATATTAAGATAGTATTTACATACTTCCTATTAAAGATTAATATTGATTTAAAATTAGAAAGAAAACATACATACTTTAAATAGTTTTGAATTTACCTATAATTATTAGTTCATTTACACAAATTTCTTAGGTAATCATATTCCTCGAATAATGACTTACTTTACGAAATCATTAGAAATAACGAAATTATAAGAAGATGTAACACTTCACTTTATTAAATTATTTTTCTCAATTAAGTGATCACAACATGAATGTGATTTCTATTATATTTTGTACAGAAAATGTGCAAATTAATACCACATTCATCATCGAATATGCGCTATGATGAATGTGGTATTAATAGAACGCCAGTAAATGTAAGTTTTTAATATTACTAGTTTCGATCCAAAATTTGAAATTATTTTCATAAAATAAAAAGCTGTCCCCGCCACATTCTGTCGAAGATTCTTACAATAATTGCAAAATTTTTCGGCACTTTCATAGAGTAACATAAAATATTGCAGTATCTAGAGATAACTTCTGAAATACCTCAGTGATTATGATCTTTAGATATTTTAGTCGACTTAAGACCATATTTTTAACAGCCTGTGAGTCGGTAATACCCCTTTTTAATAAGACAACAAAGGTGTCCCACGTGTTCATTGGGATTCAAGGTTCGCACTCAAATTAAAAATTTTACATTGATTTAGGGTAATTAAGTTTGTTTGCCAATATTTCAAATAGTACTGAGAACATCGTGGTGGTACTGCGGTACTCTTGGTGGTGAAAAAGTACTAAAGTACTGAATTTGTCATCCCTGATATAGTCATCCCTGATATAGCCTTATAATCTTGGTTTAAAATAATTAAAACTTTATATTTATTTATAAAATTATCTTGTATATTTTTTATCGGATTAGAATCACTTTCTGAGTCGGTTTAGCAATGTCCGTCCGTCCGTCCATCCATTTATTTTTGTAATTAAGGTAAATATCGCAATTATTATCCAATCCTAACAAAAATTGACACAAGGAAGTATTACGGGCCAAGGACGAACGCTATTTAATCGGTTCAACTTTACATATAATATATATAAGATCACATATTTTAACACATTTTCTTCATATTTGTCACAGTACCTAATAATTTAACTAGACACATCAGCGGTGAAAGTGTGCCAGATGGGTTCAGATTTAAATATAGCTTTCATATAAATTTCGCTCTCAATTTGAAATTTTCCGGTCAAGCAACCAGATATTGTAACCCATTTCCTTCAAATTTGGCACATCACCTAATATTTCAACGAGAAACATTTATGGTGAAAATGAATCAGATCGGTTCAGATTTATATTTAACTCGCATACAAATGTCGCTTTCGATTTGACTTTGTCCGCTATATAGAAAGTGGTTGGTACCGACTTTAGTCCTTCGTGACTTGTCTTTTTTTAGATTTTAAAAATTATATCCTCCCAGCAAAAAAAATTGTAAGTACTTTTGTAGGAAGCACATTTTAATCGCATCTCAAAATAAAAATGTGTATTTTTCCGCTTTTGAAGAAGTTCTTTTAATCAACTTCAAAAATAGTCGATAATATGTTAATATCCCGTGACATTTTACGAATAGAATTTTCACAAGTGAATAGTATGGGGTCACAGAGGTAATGTGTCCGCTTTGCACCAGAAGGTCCCGGGTTCGAATCGTGGCTCGGGATTTTTTTTGTTTTTTTTTTATTATTTTTATAAATAAACAATTATAATAAAAAAATGTTTGCTTAAAAAAAAAACAAATTTATTGCTTTAATATTGTACTGCAAATATTTATTTTTTATTAATTATTACTACCACATAATATCGGTAAAGTTAAGAAGTGTCAACTTATTTAATGCTAATTTAATATTAATTTGCGTTATATATTCATATTCATACTAAATAAATATTTTGTTATAATTCATTCTAAGTAAATATTTTGTTAAGTTTCTTTTTGTCAGTTCTAACGAACAAAATGGTTTGCTTTAGTTATTCAGCACTCACAACAGAGGATAGCTGAGGCGGTTAGAGTGTCGTAGTAACCGCTGTTCTATCCCTGGTAGCGGCTGATTTTTTAAAACAAAAATTAAAACTAGTGAAAAAGTGGTTTCTTGTCAACACTTTTAAATAACTTTTAAGTCTCAAAATAGAGGATATCCCTCCTATGACAACTCCATATTAAATTCATTGGTGAATATGCCAATTTTCACTACTTTCGAATCACAAGCTGAAAATCTTTTTCACTTCTTTGGGTGCTCTCTTTTTGCTAGGCTGTTGCCATTTTTTGCTTCGGACATACTGTCCATAATTTTTCGAAACTTTTCTGGTTGAAAAATAAAATTCAAATGTTTTGTTGTTTTTTTTCGAATTCCGTAAGTTTTCTCCACAAAAGGCTGAATGAAACAAAGAAAAAAATATTAAAGAACGTACAAAGAACTCAAGCCATATTGCTCATTCTTGTTTGTATTTGTTTGTGCAAATATTTACTTGATTTGAGGAAAATTTCATCAAAATGAATTAATTAATTTACTTTGTTTGAAGAAACGTAAATTAACATATGCCTCAATTTGAGCAACTTATTAAAATATTCCTTAATTTGAGGAAATATTTATTTGTTTTGTTGTTATTTCATATTTCTTATGCCCAAAATTTGCTAATTGATGGGTCACCCATTAGTATGTAAATAATTTTATTGACCACATATTTTGATATGTGCCCCTTTTTGTCGCTTACTCCAACGAATGTCCCTTTTTTGTTATCTCCAAAAATTCGAATTCCTCTCCCTAAACATTATTTAGCATATTACAATTTGTCAAAGTTCTATCCTGTCACAGTTATATCCGTTCTATCCCATAACGGCCCAAAATTCAAAGAATATACATGGACAATTTTAGGAATTTCCCTTAAAAAGTGCGAATTTTCCTTTATGCCGAGCGTCTATACGACGAATTACGTTAATCTAGCATTATTTCCAAGATAATATTGCATTTTAATCTCTCACATCCCTTAGCAATTTTTTCAACTTTCACCTAATATTTGCTAAAGCTTTTAGGCAATTAGGCCAAATATAAAGCTAAACCTACGCATAAATCTCTTCCAAAATTTTAAACATTCAAAGAAAGTGACGATACATGAAACTGTTGTCGTATAAATTCTTTGATTTTTTGCTTTTATCTGCGATAACCAATTACCTCAGTCCATGAATACCAAAGGTCAGCAAATTCCAAATACCACAGGATTCATTCGATTCGATTGTTGTCAAAGTCATTCACTACAATGTGTGTAGGTCTATTTTTAATTTGGATCCCACGTAAATTCGTTTTTTAAGTAATATAACAATCTCTTCAAATATTCGATATTCGTTTAAAAAATGTCCTTTATTATATTACAACTCCCACACACATTTATCAGAAAGTCAAGGACATACCAATCCATATTAGCAAATGTTAATGGAGAGCTATGCCTGAGGGAGGGTGGAGATGTGGATAACATCAGAATACTTGATAAAATTAATTGAAATGAAGAGTCCTCTAAAAGCATATGAGAACATTTTAGAGCTTAGCTGCAGCCGAGTGAATCCTTCGCGAAATTAAGGCATATTTCATATTTCTCTTGAAATTTGAAATATTTCGAGAAATGAAATTAAATTTTCAAGCCCCAATAATGGTCCTTTGTAGTATGTCAGATGACTTACAAATACCTTCACGCAATATCAAGCCCTACCTTCTGAAATTCCAATCCCCTTCTCAGAACGCCCGCTCCTGCTGCCTGCAGCTGCGACTGCAATTGCCGTCATACATCACCGCTTGATTTGTTTGCACTGCTTCAGCCTGCTATGTTCTCGTTATGCCGTCGCAAAACAAAAGTTTTATGAAAATTTCAGCCCACATTGATGGCGGAAGGCCGGCGGGGGCGGTGCAGTAAGACGAGAAGGTCGTAGGATGGAGTCAATGCAGCAGGATGCTGCATTTAAAAGGGTTTTCTATTTATTTGTGTTTCGTTTGCTCGCTCTCTCTCTCTCTCTCTCTCTCTCTGTGTGGGAACTTTATGCAAAACTTTGTTTAGAATTATTTTATATCCCCGAAATATTTACGAAAATTGTATTCTACGCATACAGTTTTATGGTTTTATTTAGTGTTAAAGTAACAAAAGTTATTTGAGTTGAGTCGAGTTGAGTTGAGAAATTTAAACGGATTCCAAAGTGCAGCGGAGGAACAATGCCAGAAAATGGTTTGCTTTGATTTTCGCCGTAAATTAGTTGGAAGGGGGGAATTGTAAATGTACATTTACGCTGGGCTGGAAAGCTTGGTGGTTTTTAGATTTTATTAAATTCTTTAATGCACTTTCGGTGTTGCTCAACTCTTAAATGTATTATTGTGAAGCATTTTATGGTGTAACTTTAAGAGGGTTTTGGTTGACAAGACAGGAAAAGATCCAATACTAAAAATATAACCCACCCACGTTTTGAATTTCGAAAACGAATTTAAAAGCAACTTCATTGAAGTTGTCTTCCTGCATTCCTCGTGTTTTTGTCTGTCACCTTTAAAGCCTAATCAAATGTGGATCTTTCATAACTTTTGTTTCTTTTTTTTGGAGGGGGAGGTATTTTTTGCTGTCTGGGAATTGCTTCAGAGCATTTGTACCGACAAAACTTTTAATTATGCTTAGCCAGGCACTGCCCGAAAGCGAGGGAGTGGCGTGGAAAATCACGGAGCCAAAGTAAACTTTGACCATTAATAATGCGATTAAAATGCATGAGATGATGACCGACCATCGTAGTTGGTATACATTGAAAATCCGAAGATTAATTGTTTGCAAAGATACGAGCTGTGTACGATAACAAAATGTTTAACATACTACCTAGCTATGGACAGTGGCAAGCAAAATTTTTTAACCTGCAATCGAGATATTCAAGATATCATTAATACTTAAACCATATCCATAAATAAAAATATACCCTTGTATCTATATATATATATAAATTAATCCGTGTTTGTTTGTTTGTTCTTTATAGCAGCCTAAACTACTGAACCGATCTTCTTCTTCACAGTATATTCATGCTGAACCGGTGGTGAAAATAGGCTATATAAATTTTTGATATTTTCAGTGGGCGTGGCAACTCCTACACAATCTGGGGTTTTATTCGTTTTTGTATAAGTTAGCATAGCGGGTAGAGTCTTGCATTTTTGTGAAAGTTCACTAATTATTATTCTGCACAGTTTTGCCAAAAATACGAAGTTAAACCCCAATTTTGAATATTGCCAGTTCCATGACACCTAGGGTGCTGACATTTTGTGTTAGTGCATCTAGCATCAATATGCGTAGTTGTGCCAAAAATGGGCGGTATTGGAAAAGAGGGTGTGGTACCTCCCATACGAAGTAAAAACCCAATTTTGAATATTGTCAGTGCTATGGCACCTAGAGTGCTGAAATTTTGTGTCAGCGCATCTAGCATCAATATGCGTAGTTGTGCCAAAAATGGGCTGTATTGAAAAAGTGGGCGTGGCACCTCCAATACGAAGTCAGAACCAAATTTTGAATATTGTCAGTTCTATGGCACCTTGAGTGCTGCAATTTTGTGTAAGTGCATCTAACATCAATGGGCTGTATTGAAAAAGTGGGCGTGGTACCTCCCATACGAAGTTAAACCCCAATTTTGAATATTGTCAGTGCTACGACACCTAGAGTGCTGAAATTTTGTGTCAGTGCATCTAGCATCAATATGCGTAGTTGTGCCAAAAATGGGCGGAATTGGAAAAGTGGGTGTGGCACCTCCCATACGAAGTTATAACCCATTTTCGAATATATTCAGTTGTATGACAAATACAATACAGAAATTTTATGTGATTGCATCTAGCATAAACCTGCGTAGTTGTGCCAAACATGGGCGGTATTGGAAAAGTGGGCGTGGTACCTCCCATACGATGTTAAAACCTATTATCGAATATATTCAGTTCAATGACACCTAAAGCGGTGACATTTTGTGTGAGTAGATTCAGTGGAAATAGTTGTGCAAAGATGGTCGAAAAGTGGCCGTGACCCCTCCAATACGAAATTAAAACCTGTTTAAGAGTATATTCGATACCGAGACTCCTACATTGTTGTGTGAGTTAATTTAGCTGTAACCTGCTTAGACAATAGACAAATGGGTGGAATTTTAAAGATGGGGAAATTTTTATTTGAATTTTGTAAAATTACACGTTTCCTCTGGAATTTCTTTGCACAATAGTAAAGAAAGGTTACAAAAACATAAATATTCATTCATCAAAAGCCGACTTAAGTCAAGATAAAGGAAATTATATTATTTTTTTAGTTTTTGTGTTGTCTGATTAGTGAACAATTTGATTGACTTTCTATATGTTTTGTATGTAGTACATTTGAATTCCAGCTATTCGATTAAGTAAGTTCTTCTTACGTAGGAAGTTCATAGTTTTGGTTATGGAAAGGAGGAGAATCACACTCAACCTAAAATAAATTTGATTTTTGACAATTCTTCCTTTTTCGCCGTAAACTAAAGTTCTGTTCTTCAATATTCTCCATGGAACATATCCATTGATTATAAGTGGTACATATATTACCGATCACAAGAAAAACACTATGAAACCTGATTTTAATTTCAGTCTGTTTTTCAGCCTGGCGAAGCGGGCGGGGGTTCAGCTAGTCTATATATAAAAATCAATGTGTGTCTGTATGTCTGGATATTGCGTATAGGACGCCAAACCGGTGGACCGATTTGCTTGAAAATTTTGATGTATCTAACTGCTGGATAGAAGATGGTTCCTGGATATATCATGTCATGATGGGGTTGTATCTCCCGCACAAACTATTTTAAAACTATTCAAAATCCCCCATTTTATCTTCCAAAGCATACAAAGTAGGGGAACCCGTGCAACGCCGCACAGTGGAATATTTTCATACAAGCTGCGGCAAAAATTAGAAGGAATTGAGCTAGGACCTTGAAATTTCACACACAACCCTTATACCCTCAAATTAGATCAAAAACAATTTTTTGTTTAAATCGGCCCACGCCTACCTCCCATGTAAGTTAAAATTAAAAACCGCCAACCAATTTCATATTTTAATATATATGTTAATACAAATGATTTCATTTGCGAACACAATTAAATGAAAATAGTCAGTGCCATGTCCAACGCCCAAATAAAAATTTTAGTTTTTTACGATTTTTTAAATTTTTGATAAAAAATTGTTTATGTTTCAATCGATGACAAACGGCTATTATATCTTTATAAATAGCTTAAGATCGATATCGGCAAATATTTACATGCGCTCGCAGGCCATAAAACTTTACCTCCCTGTAGTATGGTTTAAATAAATTTTCCTAAATACATTAACAGAGAACAACGCAGAAAGTATTGCTTAATTTTTGGCTCAGAAGGTTTTGCCATTTCAGTAATTAAATCGATGTTGGCAGCTAAATAAATAAGACAATAGTTTAACAATATTTGTAAATGCCGAGGCATCGGCCAGTCTCGCGAATATCTATATATACAGGGTTTTCCAACAAGAGGTGTTATTTTGGTATTCAAAGAAAAATGCCACTGAGATAAATGATCGGATGTTTATTTCATAATAAAGAGGAAGGTATGCCGTTAATAATGAAAAACCATATCAGCCAAATGGGCACCACGACCACGCTTACAGGACCATATCCTTTTCATGAAATTTGCCATAACCAAAACGCAAAGTGGCTGTCCTATGTCATCGATAGCCTCACGAATTCTATCTTTGAGGTCTTGAATCGACGCTGGGCTGTTAGCGTAGACGTTATTTTTCACGTGGACCCAAAGGAAGAAGTCGCAAGGTGTTAAATCACAAGATCTCGTTGGCCAATTGTGATCACCTCTTCGAGAGATAACACGGTCCGGAAACTTTTCCCGTAAAAGATCAATGGTTTCGTTGCTTGTGTGGCACGTAGCGCCGTCTTGTTGAAAGTAGACGTTGTCCAGATCAATACAATCCTACTCCGACCATAAAAAATCATTAATCATCTCTCGATAGTGCAATCCATTCACCGTAACTGTTGATCCAACCTCATTTTCGAAAAAGTAAGGTCCAATAACCCTTCTGGACCATAAACCGCACCAAACAGTCACACGATGGGGAAGGAGAGGCTTCTCAACAATAACTCTTGGGTTTTCCGAGCCCCAGATGCGACAATTTTGCTTGTTGACGTAGCCACCGAGGTGGAAATGGAACTCATCAGTCAAGATGATTTTTCGATGGAATTCCGGATTATTTTCCTTCATGAATTTTAATAATTTCAATGCGTTATTGAAGCGTGTATCGTTCCATTTTTAGTAATGGCGTACTTTCTACTTGTCAAATGTCAAAGAATAAAAGCTTCAAAAGTGACAGCTACCGAAATACTGGGTGATTCAAAATAACACCTCTTGTTGGAAAACCCTGTATAACAGAGTTGCGTTACTAACTGCCTGGCTGACTTATCATTGACCAGCCCCCACACCAAACGGCTGAAGCCAGGGTCATGAAATTTTCAGGGTAGTTCCCAAATATGACGTAGATGTCGACTTTTAGGGGGTAAAATGGGACAAAAAGGTATAAACATCGATCCTTCGTCCTGGCTGAACGGCAGTAGTTAGAAACATGAAATTCGGTGTGTGTCTGGCAATGACCATGCAGACGAGCTACAAATAGAGATTTTTCGAAATTTGTACTTTAAGGGAGGAAAGAGGAAAAAAGGGATAAAATGGTACCAATTTAAGTATTGCAGCTATATTCGTGAAAATCGGTATCTACATTTCTCTGACAACGTATACTTGCAACATAAATGGATTTTTCGAAATTTGTACTTATAAGGGGTGAGTTCCCACTCAAATAGTACCAAATAAAGTATTGCACCTATAGTCGTGAAATTTTGTGTATAAATTCCTCTGACAAAGAAGAAGCGCAATCTAAATGTTTTTTTTTTTTGAAATTTGTACTTATATGGGGTGAGCGGGACAAAAAGGGAAATAAAGTATTGCAGCTAGAATCGTGAAATTTGGTATGTAAATTCCTCTGATCATGTATAAGCGCCTTAAAATTGGATCTTTCAAAATATGTCCTTTTAAGGGTTGCAAGGGACCAAAAGGGATAAAAATGGTACCAACTAAAGTATTAGAGCTAGAAAGGCGGCATTTGGTATGTCAACTCCTTTCATCACATAGAAGCGCTTTTTTGAAATATTAAGGGGTGAGCGGTGCAAAAACGGGATAAGAAATGGTACCAACTAAAGTATTGCAGTTAGAATCGTGAAATTCGGTATGTAAATTCCTCTGACCATGTATAAGCGCATTAAACTTGGATCTTTCAAAATGTGTACTTTAAAGTTTGCGAGGTACAAACAGGAATAAAAATGGTACAAATTTATGTATTGAAGCTATAGTCGCGAAATTTGTGGTGTAAATTCCACTGACAACGTAGACTTGCAACATAAATGGATTTTTCGAAATTTGCACTTTTAAGGGGCGAGCGGGACAAAAAGAGATAAAAATGGTACCAACTAAAGTATTACAGCTAGAATCGTGAAATTTGGTATGTAAATTCCTCGGGAGGGAGCAGGATAAAAATGGAACCGACTAAATTGTTATATAGAGTGATTTTTTTGAGGTTAGGATTTTCATGCATTAGTATTTGACAGATCACGTGGGATTTCAGACATGGTGTCAAAGAGAAAGATGCTCAGTATGCTTTGACATTTCATCATGAATCGTCTTACAAACGAACAACGCTTGCAAATTATTGAATTTTATTATCAAAATGCGTGCTCTGTTAAGAAAGTTCATTGCGCGCTTCCATTTTATGGTCAGTTTAATCGACCCACTGAAGCGGCTATTCGGGCTATTGTGACTAAATTTCGCACCAAATTTACATTGTTGGACATTAAACCACCAACACGCTTACGTAGAGTGCGAACTGAAGAAAATATCGCAGCTGTAACGGCCAGTGTTAATGATGACCACCAATTTTCGATTCGTCGCCGTTCGCACCAATTGGGTCTCTGTTACTCAAAAACGTGGAAATGCCAAAATTGGACTAAGCGGATGGACCACCTAAGACGCAGCCGCGGTCAACATTTAAATGAAATTATCTTCAAAAAGTAAATGTCATGGACCAATCTAACGTTTCAAATAAAGAACCGATGAGATTTTGCAAATTTTATGCGTTTTTAAAAAAAAAAAGTTATCAAGCTCTTAAAAAATCACCCTGTACTTAGAATCGTAAAATTTGGTATGTAAGTTCCTTTCACCATATATATACGTAATATAAATGCATTTTTGTACTTTTAAGGGGCGAACGGTGCAAAAAGAGATAGAAAATGGTACCAACTAAAGTATTGCAGCTAGAATCGTAAAATATGATATGTAAATTCCTCTGACCATGTAGAAGTGCAGTAAAATGGATTTTTCAAAATTTGTGCCTTTAAGGGGTGGGCGGGCAGCTATAGTTGTGAAATTTTGGGTGTCAGAGGAATGACAACGTAGTAGCGCATTCTAAATTTATTTTTTCGAAATGTGTACATGCAGGGGGTGAGCGAGACAACATGGGATAAAAATAGTACCAACTAAAGTATTGCAGCTAAAGTCGTGAAATTTGGTGAAATCTCAATTAATTTTCCGAAATTTGTATAAAAATAATACCAACTAAAATATTGCAGCTATAGTCGTCAAAAAAAGAGATAAAAATGGTACCAACTTTAGTATTGCAGCTGGAATCTTGAATCTGTGTTTCCCGTGTAAATTACTTTTTGAGTTGCATTTTTGTCAAAACATTTTTTTCTGCACTTGAAAGTACTTTACACATACATTTTGATTATTGCCTAAAGTAACTCATTGGTCGAATTTGTGGACGTTTATAGGTTTTTTTCATAGTGACAACTGACTGAACTTTTCCGTATTTAGTGGTAGTAATTTATCAAATATGTATAGCTGCGCGAAAGGTATTGACTTTCGAATGACGCCTAAATGATGAACATCGCACGAAATTGACGCCGTAGCGCAAGTTTTTGTAAAACCAGTTTGAAATTTTTGGCTCTGAAAAAACATCTCCTGTATTAAATTATTTCACAAAAATGAAGTCAGAAACGTCATTTTTTGTTCGATAATCATCATTTAGACATCATTAAAACATTTACAAAAATTTTCCCAGAAATATGAATTTTTAGCAGTCACTTCGAAAACCCCCAAAAACTTAATATATACGTCCAATAATACGACCAATGAGTTATTCTAAGACCAGCATATACATTTATAGTTAAAGTGTTTCCAAGGTCTAATAATACAGAAACAATTGGGCGAAAATTTAACATAAAAAATACACGGGAAAACATGATTTTACAGGTGTTTCCAGGAGCGTTTATCTCACAGACGGCTGGACCCAGCGACGAAATATTTAGCAGCTCATCATTAAACAATCCAATATTAATTTTTGGGGGAGACCGCAGAAATATATTTTCGTGACCCATACTAATATACATAACTCAAACGCATTTACTTGGAATTTCGAATACATCTTCAGAAATACATTACCTCGAGAGAAGTATCCTACGTACATACTTTTAATTTTGCATAGGTTTTTTGTTATTATCAATTTCTGTCTTGTCATTTATTTTGGTTCAAGACCATAGGTTGTGCCGAAGTCTTCAGCAGAACCCAAAAATAGCAAAGAAGGCAAAGTGAGACCTTTATTGTTGCAGCTGAAAGTTGACTGCGCAGTTTCGATGGGCGCTACACCATCTCATCAGAACTTTCGCAACGAATGTATGTCTTTGACTTAAATCAGGGTTCATATTAGTACCAGCGGTCACATATTTCAAATGAGAAACGCTGATAAACAAAATATTCCACCGAACTAAGTCGACACACTAAAAATCTCACTTTGCCAATTCAATGTTGTGCATGTGCTCGCATCGCTCGCAACAATGCAAAGCAATTCTTTAAGCCAAATTGTTAGCCTTTGTTTTACATGCCCCACCCTTTTGTAAAAATACAAATATAAATGCTATTGATCAGGTTATATGGGTTAGATATAATTTGATTACGATTTGTTTTCTTATTTTTATGAATTCTCCAAACATTTTTCATTTCCACTACACGTTTACTGCACCAGAAACTCCGTCTTACTGACACCATTAGCTATTAATAAAAATTTATTTTACAAAAATTGAAGAGCCATTTTTGGTTTATAAAAAATAATAATAAAATTAAGAAAAATACTCTTTTAAGATTTGACAATATTCTACAAAACTAGAAGCAAAAAAAATATTTTTGTTTTGATTGACAAAAATACTTTTTTTTCATTTTCGAAATTTCTGAAAGCCAGGAATGCAGCATTATTCTGTATTAGCTGAATGTATTATAATTTTATGATTTTTTCGCCACACTCTTCAATATATTTAAGAGTTTCTAGACCGGCCAGCTCACACATTAAAACATGTGCTTCCACACTTTTTTGCTCACCACTGTATGACGTGCCACAGCAATACACATGTTCTTAGTCTGATGTTACGTCACCATCGTCATCGTCATATGGTGATACTTTATGAATTTGTCTCCTTTGGCGGGAGTGTAGAAAACGTGACAAAACTTGGGAACAGAAAAAATACAACAACTCTGAAATGAATGACGAAAAAAGAAAACAAAACAAAGAACTAAAGCCAAACACGAGCACCACGAGTCTCATCATCATATCATGTTTGCATTTTGTTTCCCGCTCGGTTCATTCCATTGTCATCTGACAATGATTTTAGTTGAAATTAATTTAATGTACACACACATTCAAATTCACTCATACGTTCTCACACAGAGAGAATCTCATATCATTTGTTTATACAGTTCGCACACACAGATCCCCATTTGTACACTCGCACACACTAACACTCCGGATCACTTGAATAGGGATGTGAGATTTCCAAAGGTTATTGCGGGGGAGGAACTAATACGGATGGAAGGGAGGGACAATATGAACAGTGCCAAAAATTATCTCGATTTTGGAAGCAATACACCCGTTGCAGAGCTATTAAGGGCACAATAAAGTTAATACAGCTGAAACTCTGCCTGACTCGGGTGCAATAGAATCATGCAGAGATCGAAAATTCAATTAGAGCTGAATCTATGCATGCTTCGGTTGCTATAAAATAAGCAAAATGAAAAGTCACATATCGCGCTTATAACAATCAAATGCCGAACATACCGCATCACTTGCTCTGGTGCATTGGGTAGAGTACGCGACTGTCATGAAAAGAGTCCCATGTTCAAAACCCGGCCGATGCCATCCTGGAGGTGGGGGTATAATCTCCACCTTCAGGATGGGGGTGGAAACGAAATATCGACCTGAGACCCTATAAAGTATATGGGCATTTCCACAGAAAGGTTCACCAAGACCAAAAAATTAAAAGTTATTGTAAACACTTTGTTTTATCATATTTTCATACAGAAATACTCAAATTTAACTAATGTAAACAAATTTTACATTTATTCATATCCCATCTCGAGATATTCGAATCCAAAGTCGCACAAGTGCAACTTTACTCGTCTGAATATTTCTCTTGCTGGTTTTGTTTTGATAAAATTTCTTAAAGAGAGATATTACGCATTGACTTTTGGTGTCTGAAATCTTTCAGGGAGGGCAAAGAGTAAAAAAGGAAGGATACGAAATTATACGACTGCTATTAACGGTAACTTTTTGCTTTGCATTATCGCATATTTCGATGTCACGTTCGACATTGAAGAACAACATTTGCTGTTATTGCATCTAAAGTAAAGGGTGATTTTTATGGTCAGTTTAATCGACCCACTGAAGCGGATATTCGGGCTATTGTGACTAAATTTCGCACCAAATTTACATTGTTGGACATTAAACCACCAACACGCTTACGTAGAGTGCGAACTGAAGAAAATATCGCAGCTGTATCGGCCAGCGTTAATGATGACCATCAATTATCGATTCGTCGCCGTTCGCAGCAATTGGGCCTCTGTTACTCAAAAACGTGGAAATGCCAAAATTGGACTAATCGGATGGACCATTTGAGGCGCAGTCAAGGTCAACATTTCCATGAAATAATCTTCAAACATTAAATTATATGGACCGTACTATCGACTCAAATAAAGATTGCATGCATTTTTCTGAATTTTATGTGTTTTTTTTGAAAAACTTTCCTTTCCTTTAAAAAATCTCCCTTTACATGCTAAAAGATCATCAAATTTTGAGTACAAACAGAGATTTTTATACAATGAAAATAAAAAAAATCTTACTGTAATATAAAAAATGTATGACTTCTATAAAGTTGATCACGTGCGACATCTTAAGTGTGAAAATTAAAAATTTGAAAAAAAAAAAAATAATTAAATAATTTATTTATGTAAAAAATACTTATTTTTATTATTTAAATCTAGATTACCATAAACGGAGGCCAAAAATAAAGAAAGTTGAAAATCGCAGTGAAAAGGTTGGAAGAAGATCAGCTAAAATTACAAAACAATAAATAAAAAAAATTGATTGTTTGCTCTTATTATGTGAAAATAAATACATTGAATACTTCTGTTGATTAAACAAAATATATATTAATTATAGTTTCGTAAAAAGTGCAACAGAAACAACATAAATACCACGATGGAAAAAAATGTCATGTGTGACATGTCACGTTCGTCCGGGCTTAAAATTAAATTACAAAAAATGTATTAATCATTTTTGGATAAAATCAAAGACCATTTTGAAGAGACAGCAGTGCACAACGTTCTAAAATTGGTCACCATGAAATATTGCCACCGGATTCGCTAAAATCGGCGTTTGAAGGGTTGGCCGCGAAAACGACTTCTGTTTTGGTCACGATTTTTTTAAATTATCTTGAAAAAGAAAAAATACCCAAAATCAACATTAGCACCAATTAAGCAGCTAATTAAAAGCTATAAGTTAAGCATATGGTCAAAATAGAAAACCGTTTTTATTTTGCCTTTTTTGTCACTTTAAATGTGTGCGATGGTCACGTTCGACATCATGGAAATGCCCATATATTCTTGATCGTCATAAAATTTTAAGACGATCTACGTCTGTCCACCCGTCTGTTGAAAGCACGCCAGCATCTAAACGAAAGGATCTAAGACCTCCAAATTTGTTTGCCTGTAGGTCGGTCCGGATTGCAACTGGGCGAAATCGGTCCAAAGGAAAACATTTTCCCTTACAAGGACTAAAAATACACATAATAGCCCCTAATATTTTCGAGTGTTTAAGCATGTTTTTTCAATATGTCTGCTTGCACTTACTTGATATTAGGTATGCGCATTCCCCCTATAATAAAAACGTCCACAATAAAGAGATTCTTATTCGTAGGGGGTGAAATGCGGCAACTATAGATAAAATAGGTACATATCAAACGACGACAGCTAGATACGAAATATAAAAGTATTTTTTTCCAAATTCGTACTTTTAAGGGGCAAAATTGTAATAGAGGGATAAAAATGGTACCTACCAAGCGGCTGCACCTAGAAGGGATACAATGGGAACAGAGGGATACAAATAGTACCAATTAAACGGTTACAGCTAGAATGATGAAATTCGGTGTGTACATCCCTCTTATTTCGTAGACACGTAAAATAAGGAGATTTTCGAAAGTCGTACTTTTAAGGGGGTAAAAATGGGAAAAAAGTTTAGAAATGGTACCAACTAAATGGTCGCAGCTAGAATCATGGAATTCGGTGTATACATTCCTCTGACACGCAAAATATAAAGTCTTCTACTTTACAGCATTTTTTACTTCTATAGAAAAATTGGTTGAATCATGAAGTTAGGTTATCTTGCACTGTGTACGTGATATCATGGATTTTCAAAACGTGTACTTTTGAATTAAAATAGGATGGGAATACAACCAACTGTAATACTCACTATCTACCAATATCTATGGTATTTAAGATTTTTTATATATATTTTTTTTTAATTGACTTGAAGTACTATTTCGATATATAGTATAAACGTATTGGTAGCCTTGCCTTATCAGCGTGGTTAAAAATAATTAAAATTATATATTTATATACAAAATTATTTTTTTTCAATATTTGTATTTGTTTTTGTTTTGCTACATGAAAAATATTTAACATTTCACATATGACAAATGAGAAAAGCTGATAAACAAAATATTCCAGCGAAATAAGTCGACACACTAAAAGGTTAACTTCGCCAATTCAATGTTATGCATGTGCTCGCATCGCTCGCAACAATGCAAAGGTTGTTGTTGTACGGTACGGTCCGTCTTCGCTGTGCCTCGTGTACATTGTTGGTCTGTTATGTTGTCATTTATTTTGGTTTAAGACCAAAGGTTGTGCTGAAGTCTTCAGCGGAACTCAAAAATTAGCAAAAAGTCATGTTACTAGACATCTACGAATCGACAGCCTCTGTGGAATGCAGTCCATGGTGGAGGGTATAAAAAGTTCAGTCCGGCCGAACTTAACTGCGTTCTTACTTGTTTTTAAACTAGACTTGCCATTATTGCATGCCAATAATTGCTCTAATTCTGCAGGTTAGCATCTCTCCCATACTAACCTGATGAGAATGGAATGGAAGTTTTCGGTGGGCAATTAATTGTGCTGGCCACTCCAGAATATTTTTCTCCGGCAATAAAAGATTGAATTCTGCGATTACTTTTAAGCAGATTCACTCTATTTATTAAAGTGTTTTCCAACAGGGACGGCTAGATTTTGCCACACTAAATTACACGTTGCCTTAATTTTTCGAGCGGCAGTGTACAACTGTTTAGATGAAAACACTGGCGATGTACTCGGTGGTATCTGCGCTGCCGCTGTGTATCTTTTACAGGAATCTTCAAATATTAACAGAGCAGAGCGTGTGCGTTTTTTTTTAAACTTCTACTGGCATTGCGTTGTTTTGTTTCGCTTTGGCTTTGGTTGGGTTTAACGTTTTGTCCCTTCTCGGCTCAGTGTTTGTTGAGGCGGTTGGGTTGGTTTGGGTTGTAAATGTTGTTAACTTTAGTTTATGAAATATTAAATATATTTAAACAAAACGGAATGGAACGTAGCGAAACTATGCACTCACACACTCACCCACACTCGCACACACTGTGACACATCCCATCCAGCCATCCTGGCAACCATCCTTACATGCTTTTTAGTTTTTGAACTCATCTTAAACTATTCAGCCAACTATGTATGTGTCTGTCGGTCTGACTGTGTGTGCGTAAGTCTTCGTGTGTGTGTGTAGCGTGCGTACGTATATGTGTTGTACATCCCAAGTGGTATCCTACGAGTTTAATGCACTTTTAGTTTCTTTTGCAGACCGCCCGCTCGCTGCCTCATACGCATCAGTTTTATGTGTTTCTTCGCATGTTAACATTAGACAGATTGGCACGACGGCATGGGAACCGGCGGCGAGTTCAGGCGATTTACACAGGAACACATGAAACAATTTGTCGGAATTCAAACTCCCAAATCGCAGCTCTTGTTGGAAGATACTCGACAGGGAAATGAAACATACATCATACATAATAAATTACTTAAATTAATAAATTAATAAAATAATAAATTAATAAACTAATAAATTAATAAATTAATAAATTAATAAATTAATAAATTAATAAATTAATAAATTAATAAATTAATAAATTAATAAATTAATAAATTAATAAATTAATAAATTAATAAATTAATAAATTAATAAATTAATAAATTAATAAATTAATAAATTAATAAATTAATAAATTAATAAATTAATAAATTAATAAATTAATAAATTAATAAATTAATAAATTAATAAATTAATAAATTAATAAATTAATAAATTAATAAATTAATAAATTAATAAATTAATAAATTAATAAATTAATAAATTAATAAATTAATAAATTAATAAATTAATAAATTAATAAATTAATAAATTAATAAATTAATAAATTAATAAATTAATAAATTAATAAATTAATAAATTAATAAATTAATAAATTAATAAATTAATAAATTAATAAATTAATAAATTAATAAATTAATAAATTAATAAATTAATAAATTAATAAATTAATAAATTAATAAATTAATAAATTAATAAATTAATAAATTAATAAATTAATAAATTAATAAATTAATAAATTAATAAATTAATAAATTAATAAATTAATAAATTAATAAATTAATAAATTAATAAATTAATAAATTAATAAATTAATAAATTAATAAATTAATAAATTAATAAATTAATAAATTAATAAATTAATAAATTAATAAATTAATAAATTAATAAATTAATAAATTAATAAATTAATAAATTAATAAATTAATAAATTAATAAATTAATAAATTAATAAATTAATAAATTAATAAATTAATAAATTAATAAATTAATAAATTAATAAATTAATAAATTAATAAATTAATAAATTAATAAATTAATAAATTAATAAATTAATAAATTAATAAATTAATAAATTAATAAATTAATAAATTAATAAATTAATAAATTAATAAATTAATAAATTAATAAATTAATAAATTAATAAATTAATAAATTAATAAATTAATAAATTAATAAATTAATAAATTAATAAATTAATAAATTAATAAATTAATAAATTAATAAATTAATAAATTAATAAATTAATAAATTAATAAATTAATAAATTAATAAATTAATAAATTAATAAATTAATAAATTAATAAATTAATAAATTAATAAATTAATAAATTAATAAATTAATAAATTAATAAATTAATAAATTAATAAATTAATAAATTAATAAATTAATAAATTAATAAATTAATAAATTAATAAATTAATAAATTAATAAATTAATAAATTAATAAATTAATAAATTAATAAATTAATAAATTAATAAATTAATAAATTAATAAATTAATAAATTAATAAATTAATAAATTAATAAATTAATAAATTAATAAATTAATAAATTAATAAATTAATAAATTAATAAATTAATAAATTAATAAATTAATAAATTAATAAATTAATAAATTAATAAATTAATAAATTAATAAATTAATAAATTAATAAATTAATAAATTAATAAATTAATAAATTAATAAATTAATAAATTAATAAATTAATAAATTAATAAATTAATAAATTAATAAATTAATAAATTAATAAATTAATAAATTAATAAATTAATAAATTAATAAATTAATAAATTAATAAATTAATAAATTAATAAATTAATAAATTAATAAATTAATAAATTAATAAATTAATAAATTAATAAATTAATAAATTAATAAATTAATAAATTAATAAATTAATAAATTAATAAATTAATAAATTAATAAATTAATAAATTAATAAATTAATAAATTAATAAATTAATAAATTAATAAATTAATAAATTAATAAATTAATAAATTAATAAATTAATAAATTAATAAATTAATAAATTAATAAATTAATAAATTAATAAATTAATAAATTAATAAATTAATAAATTAATAAATTAATAAATTAATAAATTAATAAATTAATAAATTAATAAATTAATAAATTAATAAATTAATAAATTAATAAATTAATAAATTAATAAATTAATAAATTAATAAATTAATAAATTAATAAATTAATAAATTAATAAATTAATAAATTAATAAATTAATAAATTAATAAATTAATAAATTAATAAATTAATAAATTAATAAATTAATAAATTAATAAATTAATAAATTAATAAATTAATAAATTAATAAATTAATAAATTAATAAATTAATAAATTAATAAATTAATACAATTTTAGACACAAAATTCCAATAATTCTCCCCTAAACAACGTGGATACCAGAATTATTATTACCATTGCTAATTAAAACTCACAACAAATATGAGTCCATTAAAAATCAATTTCAAATGAGCAAACTCCTGCCACCTCAAACTAAATACGCAAAAAGTTTCCCCAACTAGCCGAGGCAGAAATCACTGTTCCCCAGTGTAACAAACTTGAGCTCCTACACATTTAAGTTTGCTCTGCTGCAATCTGACAATTACTTGAAAGTTTCGTTTTGAAGTGGACACACTAGAGATGGTGGCTGTTGCTTGCTCCTTGGCTACTTTTCACCCCAGCCTCTCGAATGTTGTTGTTTTTGGCTCTACTTTTAGTTGCCTCTGCCACTGACCAACCACCCAGACCTCAGGGTAGACCATGCATAAAATTAAGCTTTAAAGAAACACGTCCAAGAAAATATTAAATATTTGCCATAATAAATTTGGACAGTTTTCTCGGGTGGTCCTTTTTTTCGTTTGGTTGAAGCTTGATTGTTGGCTGCTGCTGCTGCTGGCTGGACATGTTGTCCGTTGTCGTCGGTGTGTATGAAATTAATCAAAAAGAGCCACAAAATTCCAATTAAAGTGATACTGTGAGTAAAAATGTTGCTGCAAAAATTTCTAATGTATTGAATTACCAAAGAGGACACCGGTATTGGTGGTGGAGGGTGTATGTGTGCTTTTTTTAAGGGAGGTACAGAAAGCTTGGAATTCCATATGCTTTCACACCAAAGCAAAAGGGAAGTCCTTGCAGGGCCAGTAAACTGTTGTTGTTTAATTATTGTTGACAGAATAAGGTGTCTGGAAGTAATGCCAGCATGATGAGAAAATGTAAAAAAATTCTTTAACAGGGATTAAATTGAAAGTTATATGCATATATTTCATTTACTCATAAAATACCACAACAATGCGGAAAGATCACAGAAATCGAGAAATTCCATGATATATAAGGCTAATGGGACATTGGGTTTTCTATTGACCACGCACTCGCTCCCTTTACTTTGGGCTTTAGTCTTTCGCTGTAGATCAGGAGGCACAAGAATATACCCAACAAGCAAAGTAATACGAAAACGATTCGAAATCGTATCGCCTAGAAGAAAAATATTGCGGCAACAATCATATTCGTATTGCGGAAGTTAACTCACATAGAGAAGTTTGTGCGGCCAGGGCGATACGCCAAGGCAATACGAAAGCAATACATCCGGATGATAAATCGGCGATATTGCCAGATTTTCACCCGGAAGAAATCTGGATGATATCGCCATAATATCACCTGGAAGATAAAAACGGGATATCGCCAGATAACCACCTAGAAGACAAAAATGCAATTTTCCATATGTTTCATATTTCAAAATTAATAATTACAAGAAGTGGTGAATAAAGACAAACAACAAAGAGTTAGAAATTAAATAGATGGACAATAGAGGAATATAATACAAATTGTACGCTTATAATATACCACTGCTGTTTTCGCCTTATGTTCTTTATTATTTCGGCTTTTCGCACGTAAAAAATGTTTCTGGTTAATCAAATGGACTTGGGTTTAGGAAAGAACGAAAACATATACCTGAAAATGAAATGCATGTGTTGTACCAGCTATTTTAATAAAATTCCGCTTACATACCTTTAATTGCAGAAATGAAGTTATAATTTTGAATCGATAGCTTCTCCTTGGTTCCCATCAAAGTAAATTGGGTGACCAAGGTCTGTTAAAAGCTTTTTGAGAGCATGTCTTATCAAAACTGCATGTTACTTCTCCAATTCATTTTGAAAACATTGTCTCTATGAAATGCAAAAAATGTGAATGTCTGATAAAATATAACCAAAAGATGTGTAGCAATAATAATCAACTTACGAGATGGCTTTTCATTTAGAACTTCAACTTGCAGCTTTCCGTTTACTTATACCTTTCATACTATATATACTAAAGAGTGATTTTTTTGAGGTTAGGATTTTCATGCATTAGTATTTGACAGATCACGTGGGATTTCAGACATGGTGTCAAAGAGAAAGATGCTCAGTATGCTTTGACATTTCATCATGAATCGTCTTACAAACGAACAACGCTTGCAAATTATTGAATTTTATTATCAAAATGCGTGCTCTGTTAAGAAAGTTCATTGCGCGCTTCCATTTTATGGTCAGTTTAATCGACCCACTGAAGCGGCTATTCGGGCTATTGTGACTAAATTTCGCACCAAATTTACATTGTTGGACATTAAACCACCAACACGCTTACGTAGAGTGCGAACTGAAGAAAATATCGCAACTGTATCGGCCAGTGTTAATGATGACCACCAATTTTCGATTCGTCGCCGTTCGCACCAATTGGGTCTCTGTTACTCAAAAACGTGGAAATGCCAAAATTGGGCTAAGCGGATGGACCACCTAAGACGCAGCCGCGGTCAACATTTAAATGAAATTATCTTCAAAAAGTAAATGTCATGGACCAATCTAACGTTTCAAATAAAGAACCGATGAGATTTTGCAAATTTTATGCGTTTTTTTTTTTAAAAAAGTTATCAAGCTCTTAAAAAATCACCCTTTATGATAAGTTTGAAACACTTCTACCATAATTTGTATAAATACTTTAATATCTTTATTTTGAATTGCTATTGAACTAATTTATTTGTATATGTATTAAATACTGCCAGGCTGCCTCAATAATGCCTTCATGGCGCTGGGGCCAAATTATATGTGAATGTAACAATATATGTACAAATAAAATTTAAATAAAAAAATAATAAAAAAACAAAACAGATAAAAGTTGTTATTATTGTCTTAGAATAACTCATTGGTCGTATTATTGGACGTTTAGATTGATTTTTTGTGGGCAACAAACTCATATTTCATGGGAACATTTTGTAAAAGGTGCTACGAAAAATAAATAGAAGGAATCAATACCTGTCGAATGATGTCTAAATGATGAATATCAGACTATAAATGACGTCACTGACTCCATATTTCTGAAATAATACAGAAGATGACTTTTCAGAGCCAAAATGTACAAGAGTTCATCATTTTGGCATCATTCGAAAGGTATTGACTGCCGCTATTTATTTTCTATAAAATACTGACATCAAATATGAAAAAGTTTTCAGTTGTCACTATGCAAAAACGAAAAAAATCGCTACAAACATCCAATAATTCGACCAATAAGTTACTCTAAGAAAAGAATCAAAATGTATATATAAAGTGCTTCTGAGGGTCTATTAATTCAGAAAAAATGTTTGGACAAAAATGCAACGTAAAACAAGTAAGATCCAAACATGGAATAAGGTGACCAACTTTCACGATAAGTTCTTCCAGTTCAAATATAACGTGTTATGAAAAAAGTCAAATCGGGAGTAAAATTAGTATGGGTGCTATATATAAATCTGAACCGATCTGACCCATTTTCATCATGGGTGTTTTTAATTGAAATATAAGATATTTTGCAAGATTTGAAGAAGATCTGTTAAAAATGTGGTTTCTAGAGCAAAAAGTTCAAATCGGGAGTGAAATTTGTGTGGGAGCTATATATAAATCTGAACCGATCTGACCCATATTCACCGTCGGTATTTCCAGTGGAAATATAAGATATCTTGCCAAATTTGAAGAAGATGTGTTAAAAAATGTGGTTTCTAGAGCAGAAAAAGTCAAATTGGGAGCGAAATTTGTATGGGAGCTATATATAAATCTGAACCGATCTGACTTATTTTCACCGTAGGTGTTCCTAGTTTAAATATAAGATGTTTTGCCAAATCTGCAGACAATCTGATACAATATGTGGTTTCTGGAGCGGAAAAAATCAAATTGGGAGCGAAATTTGTATGAGAGCTATATATTAATCTGAATATATAAATAATATATAAATCTGATATATATTGGTTTTCTGGCGCCTATTTAACGAAATTTTTATTTTCTAATCTGATTTCTAATAGTATCCTAATGAAGAGGACAAGTCCTGACTGAAGAACATCTGTGAATATATGTAGAAGTCGAACATTGCAAACATTGTTCTGAATTTTTTTCTTGCAACTCTGTAATTACTCACACATTGTTGTACTTTAGACATGACCGATATGACCAATTTTGGAGGGTGACCGAGTAGTCCACATAACCACTAAAGATCCAGAATTTTACAAATTATCTTGACAACACCACTCCACTAAGCATGCGAAATTTCATCAAGATATCTATTTGCATTCAAAAAAATACAGAATTAATTCAAAACAAAATCTACCAAATCCACTGTCCAAACTAGATCCTCTTTTGTTGCCGATGATGCTACCTAAGTTTCAAAAGTTGTTGTCATCTAGTGCCTTCATTTGATTATAACGCTTTTGATATGTCCCAGATGTTGAAAATGCCATTTTCGAATTTCGAAAAAAACAAAAGTTGTGCTGAATTGTGCTAGGTTTGTGCCCAATTGTGCCGTAAAAAGTTTTTCGAAAAATTGAAAATTGACCGAGATATTGCGAAAAAACTTTTTTCAAAAAAAAAAAATCGCTGGGATTGCCATTTCGTTTTTTTGCAAAAACAAAAGTTGTGCTGGATTATGCTAGCGGAGTACATAATTGTGCCGTTTTTAAAAAAGTTCTATCTCAATCCGTTTTCAAAAAAATCGCTATTTTCGAAAAATCCTAGAATTGCCGCAAAAACAAAAGTTGTGCTGAATTGTGCTAGATTTGTGCCCAATTGTGCCGCAAAAAGTTTTTCGAAAAAATGAAAATTGGCAGAGATACAGCGAAAAAACTTTTTGCAACAAAAATCGCTGAAATTTTCATTGTAGGTTTTTAGGGCAACAAAAGTTGTGCTAGGTTCTTCTAGAGGAGGGTGTTATTGTGCCGTTTCAAGCTAAGTTCTATCTCAAACCGTTTTCGAGAAAATCGCTAATTAAAATTTTGGCGATTTTTCAAAAAAATTCTCTAATTTTGTTAAAATCGCGATTTTTGCAAAATTAGATTAAAAGTTGGCGCTTTTTGGAATATGATAGAAAAATTGTGCTAGGCGAGCACAATCCAGCACAACTTTTGTATTTTTGAAATTCGCGTTTTTTGCAAAGTTATATAGAAAATGGCTAAAAAAGTTAAAATGGCGATTATTTTTATGAAGCATTGAAATGAGCACTTTTTGATGTATCACGAAAAAATTGTGCTAGGCGAGCACAATTCAGCACAGTTTTTGGATTTGCAAAAATCGCGATTTTAACAAAATTAGAGAATTTTTTGAAAAATCGCCAAAATTTTAATTAGCGATTTTCTCGAAAACGGTTTGAGATAGAACTTAGCTTGAAACGGCACAATAACACCCTCCTCTAGAAGAACCTAGCACAACTTTTGCTGCCCTAAAAACCTACAATGAAAATTTCAGCGATTTTTGTTGCAAAAAGTTTTTCGCTGTATCTCTGCCAATTTTCATTTTTTCGAAAAACTTTTTGCGGCACAATTGGGCGCAAATCTAGCACAATTCAGCACAACTTTTGTTTTTGCGAAAAAAAAAAAACAAAATGGCAATTCTAGGATTTTTTCGAAAATAGCGAAAACGGATTGAGATAGAACTTTTTTAAAAACGGCACAATTATGTACTCCGCTAGCACAATCCAGCACAACTTTTGTTTTTGCAAAAAAACAAAATGGCAATCCCAGCGATTTTTTTGGAAAAAAAGTTTTATCGCAATATCTCGGTCAATTTTCAATTTTTCGAAAAACTTTTTACGGCACAATTGGGCACAAACCTAGCACAATTCAGTACAACTTTTGTTTTTTCGAAATTCGAAAATGGCATTTTCAACATCTGGGACATGCTTTTGATTCCAAATTTCAATGCTCAGCCTTCTAGCTCAAAAAAACACTTTTGCCACGCCCCCACTGTTCACAAAACGAAAATTCAAAATCCGGCATCATATTTATCTTTCTCATGATTTGTAATATATTAGCTCCAATTTTCAGCCTTCTAGCTCAAAAAATACTTTTATAACGTCCCCACCGCCCACGAAACTAAAATCCAAATTTCGCCATCAAATTGATCTTTTTCGTGGTCAGTGACATATATGTACCAATTTTCAGTCTTCTGGATCTCAAAAAATCTTTTGCCACGTCCCCACCGCCCACAGAGCAAATTTTTAAGAATTCAATAGCCTTCCAGACCTCATCGGTTCAGCCGTTTACGCGTGATTGCGGAACAAACAAATAGACAGACAGACTTACACTAAGTTTTTATACTATTATTAGGGATAATATATTCTAATACGATATTCTAAAATCCCCTGTAGTCCCTACATGATTCCCCGAATATTCCCCCATATAAGTTTCAGGGACTTTTTCCGCAGCAAAAGAGGGTTGTAATTTCAAATATGGTTAAATCCATCAAATTATTTCGCAATTGCAATATGTATATAGTAGGTATTGGAATTTTTGATAAACCTTTAAATGACTTCATTACAAAGCGATAATGCTGGAAGCAATGACTCATGTACAGATGCACATTAGACTGGCGCCAAAATAAATCAAAAGGAAATAATAATCTTGAAAAGGTGTAGCCGGTAAAATTAACTGAACAAATAATGTGGTAAATTTTTCGTACCGGAGAACTAAACAAAATAAAGACGTATCTGAAGATCATGACAATTTGAAAAATATCGAAAAACCAATTCCAATTCATCTTTCGGCATTCGAGATACAATTTTGTGAATTTTACCATTGAGTATATGTCAGCAAAAATAGTTGTAACTTCAATACTGCTTCGAACAGTGGTTGGAAATCAATTTATTTGGGAAATAATTCTGTAACTTGCGTTCTATTTGACCCTAGGCCCATAAAATTTCACAAAGGCATATATGTAAAGGTATTTTGGATACTGCTAGACTTTGTGACACAATTTTATATTTATTTTATGGGACCTGGTGCCTGAACAAGACCATATGCAGTAAAATGTGTATTATTTTTTTTACATTTGGTGATATTTTCTCCTTTTTACAGGACTTTTAATTTCGAGTGGATATAGACGTTTAACAATTTATTTTCGTACTTTTGTAACCCATGTTGTAAATGAAAGAGAAGTATATCTGTTAAAAATACTTCAAATTGCATGTTTTTGTATTAGTTTAACATTAACAACAACTTCAAGCATCCTCCTTATAATTTAAAAAATGAGTAAACTAAGGGAGAAATGCAAAGCTAAACTAATACAAATACAAGCGTGTACTTTAAAGTATTTTAAATATATATTTTTGTCTTTCTTTTATTTCATACCCAGATCTAATTTTGTTAGTCATGGGGCTCGTCTGTGGTTTTGCAATAATATCATCAGCAACAATGAGAATTACTTTACTTGACTATTCTTCAAACTGAGCACTCTAACAAAAAATATTAGAAATAAAATGAAATCTTTCGATATCAAAGTTGATTTTTATAGAACTCTCGTAAATAGGGTTAACAAGTAAAAAAGGCATTAAGTTCGGCCCGGCCGAATTTTATATGCCCTCCACCATGGATTGCTTTCCACAGAGGCGGTCGATTTTCGTACAAGTGCAATAACATTACAGGAAAATGTAATTTTTCTAATATAACCAAACCAAAAGAAATACAAATATTGAAAAAAATAATTTTATATATAAATAAAATATTTTTATTACACGCTTACAAGGCAAGGCTACCAATACGTTTACAATATATCGTCGTTCCGAAGTTATCTTCACGTATATCCAAAAAATTTTTTTTTGGGAAATTGACTTTTAAGTTTCAAACTCTTATAGAAAAAAAGTGGCGCGAAAAAAGTTGCCTAATATTTTTGTTAGGCGTAGTGCTTGCAATTCTGCGTCGATTTTGTGAAAAATAGTCAAGGTTGTAGAAGAAAGTTTTTAAGTTACAACCATTTTTACCTATATAAAAAAAATTTACTTTTTGTTGTATACGCCACCTTTTGCGAAATATTTCTTTTTATGGCGCATACGTGAAAATAATCCGTAAAAACCATACTATTTTTTTGTGATAAACTAACCACTACCTCGTTAGTTGAAGGTCAAATAATTATCATTTCAGCTCTTATTTAACATTATTATATCTATTCTCAAGGAGAAGAAAAAGAGAGGACTATTCGTGGTCTTTTTTCTACTTCAATTTCCAATTGCCATCTCTTCATTTTGGAAAACAATTTGCTTTCTTTGTTTTAATTTATCTTTCTTCTATGCCATAAGTAGCGTAGCTAACTATTGATGTGGTACTCAAGTTTTTTACGAAGACCATTAAGTCTAGTTTGTCCAAATTTCGTTTGAATGCACTCTCAACTCCATTTTACACTACGCCTTTTAAGTTTGTATGTATGTATTAAAAATAAACAAAAGAGAAATTAAAAAATAGATCATTTGACTTACAGTCAGTTTTTCTTATGGTGAGTGCAGTTTGCACGAGTTTGGTGCGTTTTATTTTTTTGCTTAATTTGTTTTTAATATTCAAGGTAAACTAAAAAAATAATTGAAATGTCTAAAAAAAGTTCAAGAATACAAGTGCAAGTCAAGGAATCTAGTTCAATGGGTATGAAATATTTAAAACTGTACACAGTTAAATGAAACTTAAATTTGTTTTTCTACAGAATCTGATCCGTTCGATTCTGATGACTCTATTTATGATTGTGACTATATCCCTACCAAAAAGTCGAGGCAGATGGAAAATGGTATATTATTTTCAATTCAATTGAAAGTGTGTGTTAAGATATCTTTTCTATTTGTAGAGTCTGAAAGTGAATATTCTTCGTCTTTGAGCAGTAACGACTTTTTCACCTGGCCTGCAGCAGCTACTACTGCTTCAGAAAATACTGACAATTTCAATTCTGATGCCATTTTATCAAAGGAAACCCATTCCAATAATGATACTCAACCACTGACAGATGATCTTCCTAATGGTACTTTATTGTTAATTTCATATTAATAAAACTATTAATAAGAATTTGCTTTACAGATTCAACCGTGTCAAATCAAAATGATTCGTCTCCGCCGTTTAATTCAGGCAAACCTAAAAATACTCGTAAAAGAAAAATTAATGTCCCCCAAAGGAAACAAAATAAACGTAAAAACAAAAGATAGATTTAATAACAAAATTAAAAAACTATCCATCCAAAAACTTTGCGCTAAAAGTGATAGAAATGATTCCGACCGATTTCAAAGTTTATTCGTGTTAAATCAATTAAATTTTCAAAAAGTTCCATTCAGTAAAATTAAATCAATTAAATATAATAAATACAATTTATTTTCTCTGCAATATAAAACGTCTGCAAGTGAACGCAACTTTCAAACATCAAGCCTACGAAAACAAGCGAGAAAGGGAGTCATTGCAACTTCAGAAACCATTTTTGAAAAAGAACTTAATACATGTACAAAGATAAACATAAATCCAGACAAAAAGAAAGATATTGAAAGCCTCTATGTTTTCCTTCCAGAAAATCATGTGAGATTCTTTTCAGATTTATTAATGTAAATTTGTGTATACATTCAGCTAAATTTTCTAAACTAAATTTAAGCTCGAGTGGTACATAGATATATTTGATATTTTTGTGTTATTAGTAGTATTATGTTTTCATGTTAAAAATGTTTATAATAAAAAAGTTTTACTTTCGGTTTCAATAAAATGCATATAAGAAAACCAGTTCTAAATCCTTTTATCTTCCAATATACATCTATATTAATAAAAACAAAACCCTATTAACTTTATCCGAAAATATTGTAGTAATATGGGACAAAAACAATATGTATACACATATAAATATTGTGATAATTTTTTTCCAAATATTTTTTGGCACATACGTGATGATAACAAAATTTTTTTTTAATTCTTAAATTTCATATATTTTTTATTGTATTTATATCCACACAAATGGTTCATACGGTAACATAACTCGTTAAATTTTTAGCAAAACTGGATATAAAGGGTGATTTTTTAAGAGCTTGATAACTTTTTTTAAAAAAAAAACGCATAAAATTTGCAAAATCTCATCGGTTCTTTATTTGAAACGTTAGATTGGTCCATGACATTTACTTTTTGAAGATAATTTCATTTAAATGTTGACCGCGGCTGCGTCTTAGGTGGTCCATTCGGAAAGTCCAATTTTGGGCAACTTTTTCGAGCATTTCGGCCGGAATAGCCCGAATTTCTTCGGAAATGTTGTCTTACAAAGCTGGAATAGTTGCTGGCTTATTTCTGTAGACTTTAGACTTGACGTAGCCCCACAAAAAATAGTCTAAAGGCGTCAAATCGCATGATCTTGGTGGCCAACTTACCGGTCCATTTCTTGAGATGAATTGTTCTCCGAAGTTTTCCCTCAAAATGGCCATAGAATCGCGAGCTGTGTGGCATGTAGCGCCATCTTGTTGAAACCACATGTCAACCAAGTTCAGTTCTTCCATTTTGGGCAAAAAAAAGTTGGATATCATCTCACGGTAGCGCTCACCATTCACAGTTACGTTAAGATTCGCATCATCTTTGAAGAAGTACGGTCCAATGATGCCACCAGCCCATAAACCGCACCAAACTGTGACTTTTTCTGGATGCATTGGTAGCTCTTGCAATGCTTCTGGCTGATATTCACTCCAAAATCGACAATTCTGCCTATTTACGTACCCATTGAGCCAAAAATGAGCTTCGTCGAGAACACAATTTCTTTCTTTCTGAACTTTCTTAACAGAGCACGCATTTTGATAATAAAATTCAATGATTTGCAAGCGTTGCTCGTTAGTAAGTCTATTCATGATGAAATGTCAAAGCATACTGAGCATCTTTCTCTTTGACACCATGTCTGAAATCCCACGTGATCTGTCAAATACTAATGCATGAAAATCCTAACCTCAAAAAAATCACTCTTTACAACAAAATGACACTATAATATCTCAGGAACCGTAAGAGATATGGAGACTGGACAGATCGATAGCTCTCAAAAAATATATATAATATACCAGGAAGTGGTATTATCTCATTTTTTTTGATTTTGTGATATACGTTAAGATAACTTCGGAACGACGATATATCGAAATAATACTTCAAGTTAAATAAAAAAATAGATATTGTTTCTTAATATTTTGAAAATTTGGAAACATGAAAATTAAAAAACATAGTCATTTTTATAGGCCCACTTTCAACCAAGCCTCAAAATTGACAGAGTAACTAGATGTTTATATAAAAAAATTTTGGAGAAAATCGTATTAGAAAAATAAAGTTTTAATTTATTTTTGGTTTTCCAAATTTTCAAAAAAAATATTAATTATTATAGGCCCACTTTCAACCAAGCCTCAAAATTTAGAGAATCTATTTGTTTAAATAAAAAAATTTTGGAGAAAATCGAGGAGTTCAAACAATTAAAAAATAGTTTAATTTTTAAAAATCAAAATTTGTATACAAAAACATTGTGAATATGTTTTCAATATTTTTTCTGAAAAGTACTTCCAAAAAAACAAAAATATAAAAAAAGAATATAAAAAAGAATATCCAATTCGGACGAAGTTATGAGCAAAATTTTTTTCAACTGTCCGATTTGTCGTGGAATGCCCCATATATATTTTCAAAAAAGCTTAAATACCATAAATATTGGTTGATAGTGGATGCTATAGTTGGGTGTATTTTCATTCTATTTTAATTCCAAAAGTACAGATTTGGCAAATCCATTATCTCATGTACATAGTGCAAAATAACCTAACTTCATGATTCAACCAATTTTTGGCGTAAAAGTAAAAAGTGCGAATGTGGAAAAACCTTTTTTTACGTGTCTATGCAGATCGACTTTTTAAAATATCTTTATTTTACGTGTCTACGCAATAAGAGTGATGTACACACCGAATTTTATCATTCTAGCTGTAGTCGTTTAGTTGGTACTATTTTTATCCCTCTGTGCCCATTGTATCCATTGAAAGTACAAATTTAGAAAAAAAACTTTTATCGAAAAAATTTTTATAGATTGTCTTAGAATTTCATGGGTCTCAGGTTGATATCTGAAGGTGTTACAAACGGAATGACAAAGTTAGTATACCCCCATCCTTTAGGTGGAGGGTATACAAATGTAATATATTTGGAATATGAATATTTTCTATTATTAAATTGATTCTACTGAATTTCAGGGTTTGTGACATTTGCGACGTTTGTACTGTTTATACCTTTGTGACGGTCGTAAACCCAATTGTGGACATCCAAGGTTCTCAGGACGCAGAATGTTCATGGAGTACATTTTTAAGTCAGAATATTTCCTCTACAAATTTGGATCACTCTAATGTACACATGAACAATCACACAGGCACACGTAGACCTGTGTTCAAAACGGGTCGCTGCAAAAAAAAGAATATCGAAAGATCACACATTGCGTAACCCAAAACCACTTGGCAGGCTTTAGACACAGCCAGCCAGACAGACAGACCAGACCACACACTCATAATTTTCGTAACCGATCATTGCAGTCAGATTTGCATTCGAATCGATTCGATATGTCTTCATTCTTGGCCATGTAGCTCCAGCGTGGTCCCATGTACCCCAAAGAGAGTTCTCTCTCATGTATCTCTTAGGAACGCAGTTACTCACTTGTGGATACATGGATGCAATGCAGCAAATGAGATGTGTGCGTGTGTGTGTGCGTTTGTGTGAAGAATGTTCAGCTAAATTACGCGAGTATCTCAAGTCGTACTCTCGCTTATGCATAAACAAAAACCGGCACATTTTTTATTATTCTTAGCGCTTTTTTGTATCTTTTGCTTCGTTGCTGCTGTTGTTGTTGGTTCAGTTGTTATTATCATCATCAGCAGTTGACAACCCGACAAACCAGCTGTAAACGTACGAAACTCTACGAAAACGAAACGAAAGAAAATAAAAGCACAACACAACAACACACCACGAAATTAAATATTATGCAAAAATCTAAAACACACATAAACTCAGAGAGCGAAATAGAGCCAACGTTCTCAGATTTGTAGCAAGTGTGCTGCAGTGAGTGAGTGAGTGAGCGTGAGAGAGTGGTGGTGGGGCAGAGAGGGAGCGAATGAATAACGGAGATTGCGCTGTTTGGATACCGCATACCGAAAAGACAACCAAAACAAAAAACAACAGTATCCATTGGATGTGTAGTCATGTTGTTGTTGCTGTTGTTGTTGTAAACATCTGACTGTGTGTGTAAGCCTTAAAACTTGCTGTCGTCGTCGTCGTTAGACGGCTGGATGGTTGGCTGTATGTCTTACAGTCGGTTCGAAAATAAATGTAAGGGTTGTGATGGTTAAAGCTTGATGTAGGTACTTAGTGATATAATTTTACCATGGTCAAATTTCGGGGAAAACTGAGATACTTCTTCTTCTGGAGTACCGTGAAAATAAAATTCGCTTGCATATGCGGAGAATCTAGTCGAAGTCCATTTTTTGTATCTAGTATCCGAGGCCCCACGATATGATTACATTTTTGGATAGAACAAGTTAGTAAGCTTCAGTCGACTAAACCGACATATACATACATACCCTCACTCTCAGAGAACATATATACGGAAGTTATAAGGAATTAAATTTAATGTAGGGCAGGATAATTTGTGTGGAAGGTGCTAGGAGGTTCGTGTCACATGATCCCAGATCCACATTTATAAAACAATTGTATAAACATGATCAAATAGCAAGTCATAGTGAATGCCATGCACCAGTATATAAGTTATGAAGGATTTAATATTACCTAGGATAAATACAATTGTGTGGGAGGTACAAGAAGGGGCGTGGCTAAAGCGTAAATATTTTTTACGTTTCAAGTGATTATAAAATTATTTTTAAATATTAACTTTCGAATGATTTTGATTATCCGTAGGGATGTTATGTCGGTTTTATTGTAACCAAAGTTTATGCAACTTTGTGTGGGAGGTACCAGAAGGGGCGTGGCAATATGGCTCATATTCCGGGCGAATATAACTTCTGTAAAAGCATTGTCAAATATCAAATTTCGCAGTATTCCGATTATCTGTATAGAAGTTAGTTAGTAGAAGTTAGTTAGCAGCTTTAATTTTACGTAGTTATGGGTGATTTGTGTGGGTGGTACTTTAAGAGGAGTGGCAAAACCTGAAATATTTAGTACACTTAAAGTGATTTTAAAAACATTATCAAATACCAAAATATAGCTGATTCCGAATATCCGTGTAGAAGTTATATGGGTTTTAATTTAACATTGGAATATGGGCTATTTGTAACAGAAGGGGCGAGGCAATTTCGCCCATTTTCGAACTTAAACTAAGTTTGCGAAAAATATTACCATGTGCAAAGTTTGAATTGATTCCTTAACTCCTTTCGAGAGTTGTCGTGTACACCAGCCAGACAGAAAGACGGACGGACATGACTCAAACACCTTAAAAAGTCATGAAACGGATTTGGTCTAAACATACTTAGGGTCTTAAGTCACTCCTTGAATGCGTTACACTTTTTTATGTCCCAAATGATATATATACCCTCTTACTCTGTAGAGTGAGGGTATACAAATATGAAGAATAACTGATGGTCATGTTTTCGATATTTCGTTTAGCTATTGAGTTTTCGGACGAAAAAAGCAATTTTTTCCGTTGCAAAATCGAAAAATTTAGTAATCGATAACTTCCATGATAAAATTAAAATTTACATATATCCACAAATGACTGAAAACTCAAAAGAGCGAAAGAAAAATTATTTTTATTTTTTGTTTAATTTATTTCGGTTTCTTATTAATATTTGATATTGGGATATTGTCCTCAAGATCTTTGTACATCTATATTTTATAGATATATTTTACTTCTTCTTCAGGAGAGTTTGCAGAGATTTTTCAACAAGATACCTAGACTATTCAATAATTCTCACCGAACGAATGAGAACAACAACTCACATTCCGAATAGGAGTCAAAACAATCGCACCAAGTAAAAAAGAACACATTGCCATCTACATCGTCAGAATTGTACATCGCATCGTCTATTTCTCCTCCAAGATCTCGACGCGTTTGCTCCTAAATCAACATATGCACCAGTTACTTCATCCAATGTAAATAGTTCCTAAGGCTTTCACTTTTAACGTTAACGGGGGTGCGGTACATTTTTGGGAACATTTGTCTGTGTCACACAAAAATCTTTTTTTTTTGAATTACTTAATTTTTTCAGTGTTGGAAAAAGTAAAAATCATTGTCAACACAGATAGAAAAAATATGAGTTTTCAAATTGAATGTAAAAAATGGATTGGATTTAATTAAAGTTGTTTCATAAGTTTTTATAATTTCGCAAATAAGGGCTACAGCTGCTACCAAGTTATTGTTGCATTGTTGTTTATTTACCAAAATTGTATTAAAAATTAAATTGTCAAACATCTAGCTGTGTGTGAATAAATAAAAAAATATTCATGTGTAAATACACCTAACGTTTCAAATCGTTGCAGGAACATTCGTTAATGGAAGTGATTTGTGTCATATTACATCTGCTTTCTTTAAGCCGAGATAACAAGCTGCGATAACAGTTATAGGAGGCTTAGACGTACCAAATATTTGTACAAACGTCTATTTTCACAAAACCGATTATTCACCACACACATCTGATTTACAACCACTCACACGCAATTGATTTGTACAAAACCTTTTTCACTGAGATTTTGAAGTGACAACATGTGCCTTTACTGCGAGTGCCGCAGCAGTAATTGTGGCGACAATTCTAAAAAAGGTGAAGAACCAAAAAAATAAACCTAAAATAAAATAATTATGTGCAAGGAATGTAGAACCACTGCGTTTTAAAATATTAAATATTTTTAGTGTGTTTTTCATTCTTTCCAATTTCCCATAGTGGATATTGCATTTTCATAAATTCAAATAAATTCGTTAAATTCATTTTTTTTCTTTATTTTTTGTCGTTTTATTTATACTTTCTCTCTTTTCGAGTATTTTAACTCGCACATACACATGGAAATTTCAGTAATTTCTTTAAATTCACACATATAGATACGTCTGCTCGCGTTGAAATTCTAGTTGAAGTGGCAAACGTCAGCTACAAATGCAAAACATTTGTACAAATTCAGGAAAAATAAAAAAATTCTCGATTTTTATTAAAAACTTTGCACAAATTCAAAATATTTGCCCAACAGCCTTTTGCGCAAATATTTGGTACATCTAAACACCCCGTTTAATAAAAATTTTATTTAATCAAAAGAAATTTTCAAAAAAAAAATATTTTGTGTTAAATTTTTTTGCTAAGTCCGAAATTTTTAACAAAAAATTATTTTTTCAAAATTTGTTTTCATACATACATTGATATTGCTTTTGGCGACAATTTTAAAATATATTTTTTTATTGAGTAAAATTTTTGATTTGAACTGGGATATTGTCCTGGCTCAAGACCATTTTGCATCTATATTTAATAGAATGCAAATTTATTTACAAATGGCATGGTGACATTTATTACTTGGCTGCAGACTACCACGATCATGATTTCGACCATGTCAAAAGTCTTTTCAAGTGGCTTCGCAGCGACTTTTCAACATCAAACCCGGCCTCTATAAGGAGATGATTCTCACAAACGGTCAACTATTTCAGGAGCTACAAGCGATTGAATGAATACACCTTTTTGAAGAAATCGTAATTTCTCCACTGTCAAATTGGTCATAACTCGTGGAAAAAATGATGAAAAAAAAATCCAAAAATTAGTATAAAACTATTTTGAAAATACATACATAAACAAACTCTCGAAACAATCCAAACTCTCGAAGTCAAAAGTCGTACCGCTTGGCATGGAATGACTTATATATGCATATACCTATAATAGCAATTTGTACTTTTAATTTGCACTTAGTGGGACAATACGGTTCAAGTTAAAATCATGATATTCGATTATGGGATTAAAAACACTGTTTTTTCCTGTCGTTTGCCAAAAGTATTTATCCGAGTGTTAAGAATGCCGCAAACCGCAAACACTCTGTAGCTTAATTAATATGCACAAATTTGCTAAAATTACATTAAATCTGCTACGCGCTAACCACAGAATAATCCCAATTAAAAAAATACCACAAAGTCAAGCCAACCATGAGTAATTTCAAAAAAAGGGTATTCAGTTCGGCGGGATCGAAACGTATACTTCCTCTACAATGGAGATGTATGTATACATTTTTATACCCTAGACCACTTCGTGGACTAGGGTATTATAAGTTAGTTTTCCGCCAAATGTTTGTAACACCAAGAAATAATTGAGCTAGACCCATTTTTAAGTGTACGGATCTGCTTAGAATCACCAGCTGAATCTATTTAACGATGTCTGTTAGTCTGCTGTCCATTTAAGCTTGTTCGCACTCTATAGGTCGCAATTGTAGTCTGATTGTCATGAAATTTGGCAGAAGTTACTCTCTTTGGCCAAGGACGATTGGTATTGAATTTGGAGGAAATCGGCGCAGATATAGTAAATAGTAATAGATATAGTAATAGTGTAAATTATATGGAGGCTATCCATATAATTTACACTATTACCGCTCTAGAATACACATTTTGCATGGGATCTTTACCAAATTTTCAGGATCGTGTTACATTTGAACTAGAAAAAGGTCACGGGAAAGTGGACCACATGTGTCTCTGTTTTGATATAGCTCCCATACAAATGTACCTCCGATTTATAATATTACTGCTCTAATCAAATTTTCCACACAATGTGACATTTATACTAGAAACACGTATTTTCAAAACCAGATATATAGGTGAATGTTTTGGAATAGCCCCCATACATATGGGCCCCCAGTTTACACTATTATCGCTCTAGAATCCCATCGTGCATTGGATCTTGATAAAATTTTGCAGATAATGTTATATTCCAATAAAGAATACCTACTTTGAAAGTGATATATATGGAACTACATAAAACTGGTCCCATGAAACACCTGGGCTTAGCAAAAAAGCGAGGTTTATACGCAGGGAGTAGTGTAGGGTATCATATAGTCGGCCCCGCCCGACTTTAGTCTTTCCTTACTTGTTCAGAAATGATGTCGGTTCAAAGCAACGGATGGTGAGTACGTGCACATCAAGAGCTTTAAATTGGTCACAATTGGCAGAAGAGTTTGAATTACGAAAAAAATACAACAGCACCAAATCACTGAACTTTCTTTTAAATAAATCTGTTGTATTTAGCGTTACCAAAACAAATATTTTTTCAACTTTTTTTTCATTTCATGGCAGTTTTTAAATTTTCAAATATCCAAATTCAACTGGTCATTCATTATTGGTACATGTGTGTACTCGAAATGTTAACCATACTTCAGCAATGAAATATTTTATGAGTGACATTCCTTTATCACCCACTGTACACGTCTGGTACAAAGAACGAGTGTGGATGAGAAAAAGGTTTGTTTGGCTACTGCTAAGCATAGGGGGACATTCACACTATACGATTTGTACGCTGTACGTACAGCTAGGTCCGTTTCTTATCATTTCTCCAGTAACGTATCGAAATTGTGAAAAACAATCAAAGTAATTACTCAACTGATATGACAAACAAGTAAACGGTTGAAAAAGATAATTTTACGTTTAAGGGTCTAATGTAAATCCGTAGTGATTAAATGTTGTGTGCAAGCTATCTTTTATTTCTTTTTATTTTTGTCATTTAAATGACAAGGTTCGGCCCATGGATTCTGGTAGGACCAAGTAAATCCACTTCTATCGTCGTTTTGAATGTCTACGTCTGAACAGAACATTGTTATTTTTTGTGTTGAACATAATAATAATAATAAGCCCAACTCAAACCTCTATATCTAGAGTTGTAGTTGCTTGTTTTCTTTCAAACACTACAACCACGACTTCCGTTGGTTAGTTAGTCACGATGAATCGTATAGTGTGAACGTGCTTTGTGGCACAAAAACAACCTGCTACAAAACATTACAATGGGGTAGAAATGTCTCAGCAATCTCTCATGAGTAATGCTCCAACTCTACGCTCAGAGGGCTCATACATATCTCTCGCCGACGCCACCAGCCTGGTTTGGCTCTCCCTGCAAGTGAGTGAGTGTGTGGTGTGTGCGTGTTTTTGGTGATGTGGTTGTTGTCATCTTCTAGGAATGCTAAAATGCTAATGTGGGCCCTCGTCGTCGTCGTCATCGAGAGAGTGGCTGCTGCCGCTGCTGTTGGGGGAAAATATTAGATGATTTGTGTGTGCGTCGTTGCGCTACTACAAACGACAACCAACAACAACAATAGAGCACGGGCTCAGACTCAGCAGCACTGCACAAAAACTTTGTACATGCTCTGTTGTGTGTTGCGCTCTGCCGCTCTGTGTTCGATGTTCGGTGTGTGTGTTTTGTGGGAACATTATTATTTTGGGGGGTTTTTCCCGTTTTGTGCGCTCGCAGGCTGGCTCGTTTTTGGTGGTCGGGGACGGTCGTAAAGCGCCGCGCCGCACTGAGTATAGAGTAGTGAGTGAGTGTGTTGTGATGTTAGTTAGAGACTGTGAGCGGCTTTTACTCTGATTGAAGTACTACACAGCACAACAACAATACGGCAAACGACGACGACGGCAACAGCAATAATAATAACATTATTTGTTGTAGCTCACGGATGTGTTTTGTTGTTGTTGTTGGTGTCCGTGTGCATATTTTACAGTCGTATCAGTCAGCCAGCCACACAGCAAGCAGCCAGCAGTAGTCATCTTTTGCTGTGAGTATAACATTCGCATAGAGTTTTTAAACGTCAGACGCGTTTTTTCATTACAAGTTGTGGGTACTCAATTGCGCTTAATATACACACTGAAGGAAAAAAAAAACAAAAAAAAACCAAACACACACACTCACACAAGAAGAAAGCAAATTAAACAAAAAAAGCAAGAAAAAAACAACAAAATCCAAACCAAAAGAAAGAAACCGACGACTAAAAGCCAAATAAATTCCATTCCAACAACAAAATATAAGAAAAATTATTACTTATTATTTATTTAGAAAAGAAAAACCAGCAAACAAAACCAACAACATATTACAACAAAGCAAACGCAACGCAAGAAAAAAATTATACAAATAGATTTTTTTTATTATAACCACAAAAATATGGAGACATCCCATTAACAAAGAAGCAGAAACAAAGCAAATATAGAAACGGAAAAAGGTTAAAAAAGAAAGAAAATCACAACCAACCAACCAACCAACGCGTATAGATAGATAGCAAAGCAAATAATATCGGAAGTTTAAATAACTAAAATATATATTTTTCTATAAATTGTACGAGGAGGAGCAAGAGCAAAGTTATTTTTTCCCAACGAGGAAATAAAGAAAATATGGTGCTTCATTTACAACAACCACAGCCGCAACAACAAAAACAACAAGCGAAAGAGTAGAGTGAAAGAAGAAAATTTATCAAAAAGAAAAAAATAAATTAATTAAAAATAAGAAAGAAGTGTGTGTGCGTGTGTGATGAAATAAATCAAGCCACAGCAAGTGTTTCGCCCCAAAAGTAAAGTGTTTCGTTTTTTTCCGTTCATTTTAAAGTGCAATATGTTTTGAGACGGGAAACGGGACAGGAAATCGGAAACCAAGCAGCCCACCCAATTTGAAGGGACAAGAAAGAAGTAAGTTTTGGAATCTGCGTGTCCGAAGTTGGGCTATTAACGAACGCCGTTAAGCCATGATGTAGCGGATGGATGTTCGTTCAATTTGCATTTGCTAATGTCCAGCCAATTTCGTCGTCGTCGCCGACGTCGCATACCAGCGTATCTATTTTTAGCCGCATAACTGCCTGCCATATGCTTACCAGTTTTTGACTTCATCTTCGTCTTGTGTCTTGCTTTTTTGCCATGGTTTAATGGTGGTGGCGGCTCTGCCGTTTCTATGGATTGTATTGGGTCTGAGAGTTGAGATGTTAGGTTCGATTTTGTGTCTTGTGCAAAATTTTACAGATGATTCGTCTTCTTCTTCTGCTGCGTCTTCTTAAGCCTCGCCAACAGCAGCAGAGCCCTCCACCCCACCAACCCCAACCAGGCTGTCGGGCAGTAGCCAGCCAGTCATGAAACCTACAAACAACCCAACAAACAACATACAGCCAGCCAGCCAGCCATCCAGCCAGTCATCAAACCTACATACAACCCAACAAACAACATGCAGCCATCCAGCTAACCAACCAACCCAGCCAGCCATCCATCCAGCCAGCCAACGTTGATTTTTTTCCTCTACTACTACGAACTTCTTACACTACGTTCGTGCCTACAGATGTGTATGGCTGTATGAACATGCATATGGAAGTATGTGGGGTATGTAGGTAGGTATGTACCTGATGGATGGATGGTAAGGCGGCTGCTGCTGTGCTGTTCTCGTGCCGTTGTTGTTGCTGCTGTTTGGCATTTGTGGTGATGTTTGTCTAGCAAAACCGACTACATTGTCGGCTAGTGTTGCAAAATTTGCGGGTTTCCAACACTCGCCCAAACACACACGCAGACATAAATGTCATATGCATGCCCAATGAAGTTTCTTTCTACTGGCATTTTGGCCAAAATAATAGCAAATATTAGTTATGCTAATGCTCCTGCTGCTGCGGCGGCTGCTGCTATTTATTTGCCTTACACTCAGTATCTCACTGTTGTGGCAGAGATGTTGCCCGTTGCTTGTATGTATGCCTGCAGTTGTGGTTGCTGTTGTTGTCGTGTGACGCCCTAAAAGTTTGTGTGTTAGAGAAAGAAATCTCTTCTATGCTCTCACAAAAAACAAAGACTCACACACACAGATACACTCATCCACACACACACACGTCAAGTTTCAACTACAAAACCCCAGCACAGTCATTCATACAACTAACACTCGGTACATTTCACTTTACTCTCTAATATTTTATCAGGCTCTCATTGTCTCTCTCAGCATTCCCGCTCACATGATTCACACTCGTATACTCTGCTTACTACGCATTTTTTGTTCGATTGGTGGGAGGGGGGATGGGGGCTGTTGGTGTAGTGAAATGCCGTCTGATGATGATGGTTACTTTGTTATTGTTATTCATATAGGGCCACCCCTCCACCTACCACACAGCAACCCCCACCATCACCACAGTCATGCTGGCACTTAAAATGTACCATAGTTGCTCACTGCTCGGTGTTCTAATGTCGTCTAGAAAGTAACCAGCCATCCATCCATCTATGTTGGGGATGTGCTATGTATGTGCCACATGGTACTCGGCGTACTATTCCCATTGCTACAACAATTATCCTTTCTGCTCAATGCTGCCTTAATGTTCTATTTTTGGTGGTCTCCCGTTTTCGGGGTTACCACAGCCCCTCCCTACAGGCCAGCGTCACCCGTCTGCATCCCCCCTCCCCCGCTTGGTTGTTGGCATGTTCTCTGGAAAACCTAAAGCCGGCAACTTATTAACAGCATTTTATGCGTAATTGATAGGATTTCATAGCTTTTTTGTTTCGTGTGTGTGTGTGTTATTTGTTTTCCTATTTTGGGGTCTCGCCGTGTCATTAGGGGGATTTTCAGGGTAAAAATGCTAAATGTCACATTTTGTAATTGATTTACAACGTACATAACGCGTCTACGAGGGGCGGTTGGTTAATGGCCTTCACATAGCTGTAAAACAAGCAAACATAAAATTTACATTTCATAACACGCCATGTCCAGCAGGACCGGAAATAAGCAGAGTTAGTGATAAGTCTCATGCACCTTGTCAAGCTCTAATTAAAAACAAGGGTCAAGCGCCCGCCCACCTGTCGGTGTCAAATCACGCTAACTCTTGCGGAAATATATAATAATAATATGGTGGACTGTTAAACTAATCAAAGAACTCTCTCTCTCTCTCTACATGAAATTAATAATGTAATTTTCCATAGCCTAATCTAAATAATGATTTATTTTTTGTACACCACACCACCACCACCACAGAATTTTTATTAATTATGTTGGCGACATGGCTTGACCTTAATCCTGGATACCAGAGTATTTTATATTCGATTACAACGTCACTTACCTTTTCACACTCTGCTTATCACATGTATTAACAGAGTAACAAACATCCCTTAAGGGAGATGTGTCACTCTCATTCACTCAGCTGTGCACATTACATTTTTTAGTGAATGAAAAGGATCTGGCGTTAAAGGCTGGCTCCGTTGAAATACTAGTGCTACTCGTTGAAGAAGCTTTAACAGAATTTTTATTCATAAAAATCGCCAGAATTAAGAGGTGGCAACCCCACTACCTAAATGCAGAAGGTATTTTCCAGACTTAGCAAGCGGACACACCATAACACGATGATACCAATAAAAATCACTGACACAGGACACTGTACATTAAATATCACTGAAATTCTGTAATCATGCAATCCAACTGATGTTAACTAACATTGAGTAATATCTGTAATGCTAACAGAAAATAACACTGATAAAAAGAGAGGCACCAGAAAATTTATACAGCTCACATTCCGTTAACATGATAAGGAGAGCAAAGAGAATCTACTATTGAGATTGGAAAATGTAATCGACGTTAGATTTGGAACAACATCGGCATAAACAAAATGTTAAGTGAAATATTTAATTCGATTAATTGGTAAAAAAATCAATTATTTTGGTAAATTATAAAAATAACTTATTTCACAATTTGATTAGTAGTAGTAAATAGAATAAAAATACTAAAAAATTGATTTTACTTTTGGGAAAAAGTAAATAAATTAAGAATCAACTGTTGCTCCAAATTATTCCACTCTCGATGGTAGTTTCTGTCTGAAGGAGAGAAGCTTGGATTAGAATTTGAAATGTATTGACGCAGCTGTTCCGAATCACTACTATTCGCCTTGGAAAATTGGCATTCATAGATAAGATTAGCAACAAGGCTCTCCCTTGTCGCTCCTATTGTTGGAACTTATATCATGGATTTTAGAATAAATCATATAGAAGCCTTCTAGAATGTCATCCATCAAAGCAGTTCTCGCAGATCTTCTACTGCAGCCCTTCTAGAAGATCTGTCATCAAACCCATTCTAATGTCATTCCACTTTAATCCTAGAAGAAGTTTTTCGCACTTCTAAAAGATATCCCATTAAAGTCCACCTAGAAGAACTTCCACTTTAGCCCTGAAGAAAGTCTTTCACTTTAGTCCTTCTAGAACGCCTTCCATCAAAGGCCTAGAAATCCTTCCGCTATACTCTTCTGCAGTAGCTCTTCTAGAAGATCTTCCATCAAGGCATCTCTTGAAGGTCTCTTATCTAGCAGATTTTCTATATAAAGGGTGTTTTCTTAGCAATTATCTTTTTGGCATCACTGGTTTAAACAGCTGCGCACGTTTCGTGTTTTGTTTCACTGTCAAAAATCTTCAGTTTGGTCTATAATTTAACCAGGAATCGTCTTACAAACGAAAAACGCTTGAATTATTGAATTTTATTATCAAAATGCTCCAATTTATTCCACTCTCGATGGTAGTTTCTGTCTGAAGGGGAGAAGCTTGGATTAGAATTTGAAATGTATTGACGCAGCTGTTCCGATTCACTACTATTCGCCTTGGAAAAGTGCCATTCATAGATAAGATTAGCAACAAGGCTCTCCCTTGTCGCTCCTATTGTTGGAACTTATATCATGGAATTTAGAATAAATCATATAGAATCCTTCTAGAATGTCATCCATCAAAGCAGTTCTCGCAGATCTTCTACTGCAGCCGTTCTAGAAGATCTGTCATCAAAACCATTCTAAAGTTCTTCCACTTTAATCCTACTAGAAGTTTTTCGCACTTCTAAAAGATATCCCATTAAAGTCCACCTAGAAGAACTTCCACTTTAGCCCTGAAGAAAGTCTTTCACTTTAGTCCTTCTAGAACGCCTTCCATCAAAGGCCTAGAAATCCTTCCGCTATACTCTTCTGCAGTAGCTCTTCTAGAAGATCTTCCATCAAGCATCTCTTGAAGGTCTCTTATCTAGCAGATTTTCTATATAAAGGGTGATTTCTTAGCTATTATCTTTTTGGCAACACTGGCTTAAACAGCTGCGCACGTTTCGTGTTTTGTTTCACTGTCAAAAATCTTCAGTTTGGTCTATAATTTAACCATGAATCGTCTTACAAACGAACAACGCTTTCAAATTATTGAATTTTATTACCAAATGCGTGCTCTGTTCATCGCGCGCTTCCATTTTATGGTCAGTTTAATCGACCCACTGAAGCGGCTATTCTGGCTATTGTGACTAAATTTCGCACAAAATTTACATAGAGTGCGAACTGAAGAAAATATCGCAGCTGTATCGGCCAGTGTTAATGATGACCATCAATTATCGATTCGTCGGCGTTCGCAGCAATTGGGCCTCTGTTACTCAAAAACGTGGAAATGCCAAAATTGGACTAAGCGGATGGACCATTTGAGGCGCAGTCAAGGACAACATTTGCATGAAATAATATTCAAACATTAAATTATATGGACCGTACTATCGATTCAAATAAAGATTTCATGCATTTTTTCTGAATTTTATGTTTTTTTTTTGAAAAACTTTCCTATAGCTTTTAAAAAATCACCATTTATTATGTATTCTACTATAGTTCTCTAGAAAGTATTTCACTTGCCCTATAGTACTTCTAGTCATCAAAGCCATTCTAGAAAATCTTCCATTATATCCCTCTGAAAAGTCTTTCTCTGCAGACCTTCTAGAAGATCTCCCGTCAAACTGATCTTACAAATTCCTCCACTATAGCCCGTCTACTATAGAAGATTTTCCACTTTTTTTAAGTTCTTCCACTATAACTCTATAGAAAGCTTTCCATTGTAGTAATTCCAGAAGTTCTCCCATCAAACCCATTCTGTAAGTTCTTCCTCTAAAACATTCTAGAAGGTCTTCCACTGTAGCACTTCCTGAGTATCTTCCACTGAAGCTCTTCTCTAAGTTTTTCAACTATAATCCTACGAAAAGCTCTTTTAGGGTTTCTTCCGAAAGATCATATATTACTTCAGTAAAGTAAAAGACCTTTGAATATACATATATTGCAAAAGAAGGTTAAGGAATATATACATTGGAAGTACAGAAATCTCCGACCTAGCACTGACATCCACACTTTTTACTACATCTGACTGGCAAGTAATCATCATTATGATTACTTCCTTCCCAATTTCCTAGCTGACCATACCACACCTCATATAATTGATGTCAAAATGTTTGCCTACAAGATTAATTGGTATTGAAATTGCAAATTAACAACAACAGTCTATTACTGTTTTTTATTTATGTACTTTGTTTGGCCAAAGAAGATTGAAGACCGTGATAGCAACAGCAACATCAACTTTCTGTGTGTGTATGGGTGGATGAGTTTGACTGTGTAGTTGCGTGTGCGTGCACACCGGATATGAAAATAATTTACTTGGAAATAATGATTTTGTATTTACCCAGATTTATCTTGCAATTAAGCATGCTTTACATAGCATTGATTGAGGAGGATACGTCTTTGAAATTGAATCATGCCAGGCGGAAGGTGAGTCAGACTGATGGTCTGGATGTAGCCATAAAAGCATTTGTTTTTGACCACAAAGAGTCGGTAGGATTTCGAGCAAAGTCAATGGAAAAGGGATATTTGAGTTTATGAGACTGTCAATGAATGGATAATACTCTTACATATGCAATTAGTAACATATAATTATCCTACGAAAGAATGTTGAGGTTTTATATGGATCAGTCATGGTGCCTGACATGTACGAGCGGATAAACGAGGTAACTGGAAAGGTAAACTACAACCTGACTCAATTTGAAAGGGGCATGAATAATGTGAGAGCTAACCTATATTTAATTAAGTGTAGGTAGGGAAAGAGCTGACCCAGAACTAAAAATAAATAGTTTCATCACCTATGTAGAATAGTGGACGGATACATAAAAGGCGGACCGAAGCGCCACGATGAAGTAGGTGTAAGAGGATCATGGACAGTTGATCTCCTTCTTGAAGTAATACGGAACGGCTGTAACGTGAATAGCGCTAATGACGTTGGATTTGGTTTTATTCTGTAACACTTCGAAAAATACCTCATATATCAAAATTAAGTATCAGGATGATTTTCGCATGTGTAAGATATATCTTCATTTTCATTCATACACGTAGAGATTACGCTAGTCTAAGCAGCTTCCCAAATATTTCATCCTCCCATAGAGCTTCGTTTACTTCATCTCAGTTATTCTCTTACTCCATCTCAACCATTTTCTGATGAAATCCAGGCTAGACGCCTCTGTGAATAGTCAGACTTCATCCTTTGTCAGGGACAGGGGATACCATGCCGCATATTCGACAAATGAGAATCCCCTGTGTCCACTCCTTGTGACGAAAGAAGAAAATTACATCTCTTAATAACACCTCTGAATTACATCTCTGAATAACCATTTGTCTAATATGAGTTTGAGTTATACACGCATGACTCCGATATGGATTGTAGAGTTGATGCCGGTGTCTTCTCAGACTTTCTCACGGATGCAGCGTCTTTCAAGCCGGAGTCATCGCAATTCCGGAAGCATGCAATAAACTTTCCTCTGTAGACCCTGAGATCTATCCACATAATACCTACTCTATTAAGTCAGTGCATTGAGAACATTTCTAGACTGAGTTATCTGTCGAAAGTTATCCATATGTGAACTCCTGGGCGGAGGTATTTTTATGGGAAAGAACGAGCAGGCGAGGACATGATGTTCTTTAAGTATCCTCGCTTTAAGTGCATCATCTTCAGGCTCCAAACCGATCTAATTTCAAGTTGAAAGACTTAAACATTTGTGAAATCTGCAAGAGTACCTTAGAAGGCTTTCTATCAATGACAGTCTAGAAGATCTTCCACTATAGTCCTCTAGAAGGTCTTCCAATTCTGTCCTTGAAGAAGATATCCTATTCAAACCCTTCTAGAAGGGGTTATACTTAGCACTTCTAGATGATCTCCCAGAAAAATCCTTCTAGAAGTTTTACCACTAAAGTTATTCTAGAAGTTCTTCCATTAATGTCATTCTGGAAGTTCTTCCACAATAATCATCTAGAAAGTCTTCCACGGCAGCCCTTCTAGAAGATCTCACATATCGAACGAACGAGTGGGGAGGATATGATCTGCTTTATGTACCTCCTATATGCGGTTGATCGCAACTCCGATAGGATCTATAAGAGTGACATCTTCAAACACTATCTAGACCGAGCTAATTTCAAGTTGAAAAACTTAAACACATGTGAAATCTGCCAAGAATACCTTAGAAGCCTTTCCATCAATGACATTCTGGAAGATCTTCCACTATAGTCCTCTATAAGGTCTTCCACTCCAATCCTTGTAGAATATCTCTTATCTAAACCCTTCTAGAAGGTCTTCTATAAAAGCACATCTAGATCAAAGCCCTTCAAGAAGCTCTTTCACTAATAAGTCCTTCTAGACGTTCTTCCATCTATGTTATTCTGGCAGTTCTTCCGCATTAATCCTCTAGAAAGTCTTCCACGCAGCCCTTCTAGAAGATCTCCAATTAAAATCCTTCTAGAAGGTCTTCCACTAAAGTTTTTTAGAAATTATTCCACTGATATCATTCTAGAAGTTCTTCCGCAGTAATCCTCTTGGAAGTCTTCCACTGCAGCCCTTCTAGAAGATCTCCCATAAAATTCTTTCTAGAAGCTCTTCCACTAAAGTTCTTCTAGAAATGCTTCCATTAATGTCATTCTGAAAGTTATTCCGCAATAATCCTCTAGGATCTAAGTATTCCACTGCAGCCCTTCTAAAAGTTCTTCCGCAAAAATCCTCTAATCTCTATAATCAACTTTCTTCATTATAACTCTTCTTGAAAGTCGCCCCCTTTTGCAATTCTAGAAGATCTTCTTCGCTTTTTACAAGTTCTTCCACTAAACCCCTTGTAAAAGTAATTCCGATTATCCCCCATTGAAGGTCTTCTATAATTTCTGTCACTATAGCATTTCCAAAAGCTGAAATATCAAAAGTATTTGCAGTATAGACGGGTTATTGGACAATTGGAAAAAGTGCGCTGCTAATGAAGCTATAAATCAAGGAATACTGCTGAAGCTGCGACAACGAAGAGGAATTAGAATTGAACACTTCTTATGCATCTGCCCAGCTCTAATAAATCAACGGAACATGGCTCTCGGAAAATATGTACGACACTACATTGACCAAATGTCGGAGATTTACTCACGGTCACTAGGGAAAAGTATATCCGATATAGATGATCTCTGTATTTTCCATATTAAGAACTCGTCTAGATGTAATTGTTTTCGTCGTGGGCAGTCATTTATCGATATTAGCAATTTATGTGCGAGTCATCAACCTTCCTCAGTGATGAGACCCATTTTCAGCATGAGGGCTACGTTAAATGCCAAAATTGTCGGATTTGGCGTTTAAAAATTCTTGCACATTTTTCGCTGGAGAGTCATGACTCCGACGATAATTCTTGGGAAAAGTAGTGAAGATTTTCCGATCAAACCTGTCAGCATTGAGATTCATTTTTATCTTTATGGCTTCGTCGAACTTGAGATCGCGTTTGAGCTTCAGAAAATTTCCCTATGGCCGTTGAGTAACTAATACATCGACAAACTTATTTCTGGTGGGAATTTTGTTGCACCCTCTTACAATGAACATGAATGAATTATTGTTTTCGCTGCCGAGTGTATTTTAGGTATGTGGCCACCACCAGCATCATCAACCTCATTATGACCATCATGTTATATCACTTGACACCCTAATTAAAGTTTCATGAAAGATTATGAAATATTAGATTAATTCTAACATTTCTGACCGTTGGTATACAAACAAAAAACAGAACACAATTTATGCCGAAGTCTCATAAGTCTTTTTCGATTTTGTTTTCGACAGCTCCACCCTCTCCCAAGTATATGTGTAATTCTATGCACGCCGTCGTCTTTCATTTTTATTAAACATTAAGGCCATGTGAAATAAATTAATATCTGACTTTAATACCATGGAGAGTTTACATGTTATTCCGGTGAATATCCAAGAATCCCTTTAGGCTTTTGTTATTTCTACAGCTATAGCTACTTAACTGAAACACTGTTACCGGGGCTGGTGGCCTGCTGCTCAAGCTAAAGCTGTTGTTCGTAGTGTGTAGAAAATCTTCCAACACCACCAGCACACAATAAAGGAGGACAGACAAACCAAAACTTCAGTGTTAGCCAACCACTCACCATCTCAATTCCCCCCACCCGATATTCGTCCTCGCACATGACATCGTCAGGCAAGAGCAACCCACATCCATATCCTTTTGAACAGCAGTCGTACCATACATACAACTTACATACATCCATCCATCCATCTTCACCGACTTATGGACACAGGGGCAGACTTACACATACTATATGTACGTATGTATGTATGCATATAGAGGCAAGGATACTTCACCTAACTGATACCCACAAATCTCTTTTTAACCTCTCAAATAACTACAGACTCTTATTACAACCATTCAGAAGAAGCTCAGCTCACCAGCACCACTCCGCTCAGCTCTGTACAAGATTTTTTGGCCAGAATGAACGAACGAAACAGTTTCTTTTTATTATATGCTGTCGGATTTTTTCAAGGTGTTTTTCTTTTGTTTTGCCCACGTTTCCTTACATATTTTAGTCCATCAACAAAAAAGAAGAACGCACCATGATGAAGGAAAAATCGTATATTACACACTGAATATGATTTAGCAGTTATGACCAACATAATAGCAGTGGTGTGGGTGGGTATCAGAAGAGCCTATGCTATGAATTATGTATGTGTGTGCAATTTTATGATACCCCTGCTCCATCCAATAAATGCTGAGTTATGTTCAATATCAGCAAAAGCATACGTTACCCTTTCCGGTCGGGCTTTGTGATATTAAACATAACTGCAAGTGTTCTAAGGGGGTGCCAAAAACTCACCACAATTTCGTAATTTAAAATTTTTTTCTTCATTAAAAAACATCTTTTAGTTCAATATCGTGAACCTTTCCAAATAACAAAGAAAAAACACGAAAAAAATTGGGGGAAATCTCTTTATTTCTTAACAGAGTCCCGTTTTAGCAATAAACGGAGTAAATCATATTGTCATCAACCAGGCATCAGCGTTTGAACAGGCTTCCACCTGGATAGTGGCACTGTTGGTTTTCCATAGACGGAGTCCGCAGGAGAAAATTGTTTGTAAATAAAACATTTCACTTATTTCTTCAATATTTTATTTCAGCAAGTGTTGCTGGAGAGGGAAACAACACTTTGACTGACAGAAAATAAATGATAATGCCATCTATATGTGAATGTGACAGTGTTGCCATATGTGAATCAGGCGATGTCGATCATCTGGTCGCTCTTCAAACTGCCAGCCTCAGCTGATGTCGCTCAAATGAACGATTTTCAAACACCACCTCTTCATTGTGGGCAAATCTTTTATTTTTATTTCTTTATTTTTATGAATTACAATATAAAGTATTTCTATATTCTAATTTTGGGTCCGAGTAGCTACTCTGCAAAGCATATGATGGTAATTGAACCGACAACTCATGAAGTAGTTATTTTTCGTAGACCATTCGGCTAAGGTGTTGATTGATTGTTGAATTCTACTACTTCATTTTCAGGCAGGGTATTAAATTTGATCTTCATCCTTTCTATAGTATACGAGTTCTGGTAGACTTCTCAGGTGTAGAAGTGCAGGAATACGCCATTTCGAATGGAACCTTTCGCAGTTCTCGCTAAATCCTACATCCTATCAGTATATCTCCTGTGCAACTTTTATTTTTATTTCTTTATTTTTATGAATTACAATATAAAGTATTTCTATATTCTAATTTTGGGTCCGAGTAGCTGCTCTGCAGCGATAGAGCAAAGCATATGATTGTAATTGAACCGACAACTCATGAAGTAGTTATTTTTCGTAGACCATTCGGCTAAGGTGTTGATTGATTGTTGAATTCTACTACTTCATTTTTCAGGCAGGGTATTAAATTTGATCTTCATCCTTTCTATAGTATACGAGTTCTGGTAGACTTCTCAGGTGTAGAAGTGCAGGAATACGCCATTTCGAATGGAACCTTTCGCAGTTCTCGCTAAATCCTACATCCTATCAGTATATCTCCTGTGCAACTTTTATTTTTATTTCTTTATTTTTATGAATTACAATATAAAGTATTTCTATATTCTAATTTTGGGTCCGAGTAGCTGCTCTGCAGCGATAGAACAAAGCATATGATTGTAATTGAACCGACAACTCATGAAGTAGTTATTTTTCGTAGACCATTCGGCTAAGGTGTTGATTGATTGTTGAATTCTACTACTTCATTTTTCAGGCAGGGTATTAAATTTGATCTTCATCCTTTCTATAGTATACGAGTTCTGGTAGACTTCTCAGGTGTAGAAGTGCAGGAATACGCCATTTCGAATGGAACCTTTCGCAGTTCTCGCTAAATCCTACATCCTATCAGTATATCTCCTGTGCAACTTTTATTTTTATTTCTTTATTTTTATGAATTACAATATAAAGTATTTCTATATTCTAATTTTGGGTCCGAGTAGCTGCTCTGCAGCGATAGAGCAAAGCATATGATTGTAATTGAACCGACAACTCATGAAGTAGTTATTTTTCGTAGACCATTCGGCTAAGGTGTTGATTGATTGTTGAATTCTACTACTTCATTTTTCAGGCAGGGTATTAAATTTGATCTTCATCCTTTCTATAGTATACGAGTTCTGGTAGACTTCTCAGGTGTAGAAGTGCAGGAATACGCCATTTCGAATGGAACCTTTCGCAGTTCTCGCTAAATCCTACATCCTATCAGTATATCTCCTGTGCAACTTTTATTTTTATTTCTTTATTTTTATGAATTACAATATAAAGTATTTCTATATTCTAATTTTGGGTCCGAGTAGCTGCTCTGCAGCGATAGAGCAAAGCATATGATTGTAATTGAACCGACAACTCATGAAGTAGTTATTTTTCGTAGACCATTCGGCTAAGGTGTTGATTGATTGTTGAATTCTACTACTTCATTTTTCAGGCAGGGTATTAAATTTGATCTTCATCCTTTCTATAGTATACGAGTTCTGGTAGACTTCTCAGGTGTAGAAGTGCAGGAATACGCCATTTCGAATGGAACCTTTCGCAGTTCTCGCTAAAGACCGAAAATTCGGATAGAGTTGAATCTCTGCTTGAAGGCTTTCCATCAATGACATTCTGGAAGATCTTCCACTATAGTCCTCTCGAAGGTCTTCCACTCCTGTCCTTGAAGAAGATCTCCTATTCAAACCCTTCTAAAAGGTCTTCTACTTTAGCACTTTTAAAAGATCTCCCATAAAAGTCCTTCTAGAAGCTTTACCACTAAAGTTATTCTAGAAGATGAACATCTCGCGAGATATCCCCCACAAAAAATAGCTCTTGGTCGGCAGGTTAACAAGTCAATAATGTTTCATCTCTACCTTACTAACCTGCTGAAGAAGAATCAGGCATTTTTGCTGGATTTTCCATGCCCAGATTTTCAACTATGTATATCCGAAGGACTGGATATTTTTATTATTATTCAAATTTTCAACTAATATCCAAAAGGACTGATCTCCTTGAGATGCCTACTAAGTCTACCACATCTCGAATTGTCCATCGTATTCCAATGTAATTTTGTAGATTTTCTTCCCCATTTCTGCTGTGTGTCCACCTCATTGTGTCGATCATTGATCGTCAACTGATCCACCTAATATTTTATGGATGTCGACGAAGGATTAGTCTGCCCTGAGTAGATATTAAATCTGTTTTATAAATTTGTTCAAATTTTAGTTTTTTCGTTTGTATTTTTTGGTCTGTAATCAATATTTGATTTGTCCTGGCTCAAGACCATTTTGCATCTATATTTAATAGAATGCAAATTTATTTACAAATGGCATGGTGACATTTATTACTTGGCTGCAGACTACCACTATCATGATTTCGACCATGTCAAAAGTCTTTTCAAGTGGCTTCGCAGCGACTTTTCAACATCAAACCCGGCCTCTATAAGGAGACGATTCTCACAAACGAACGAGAAGCACAACTGAAGGGCTGAATCGGAAATGAAGAAAAAAAGTTTCATAAGACTGAATAGGAACGAAAGGAAGGTATTTTCAGAAGGAACCCCCCTGTTGAGAGAAGGATATGCATTTCATCCGAAGTTTTCATTACCTTTGATATGAAATTAAATAAAAATATGAATACTATATATTTTCTGAGAAATACTGAATATTCATGTAATATCCCCGTAGTATTTGGATATCAGAATTAAACTAAAGCTCATATGATGCCGACTTTTTTCTTAAATAAAAATGCAGATATAAATGCAAGAAAAGAAACTCAGGATAGAGCTTTAGATATCTGTATTTTTTGTTGATTGATGATGTATGCAAACCAAGTCATATTGGTATGAACTCTGACAAATTCTTCCACAAATTTGTGTGAATTAATATGGCCACAATTTTACTACACTATCAGTGCTCCCCTTCTACACATATTTCGGTCACCATAACAATGCTACACCAAGTGCCAGTACTGTAGTGTTGGTACATGCGAGGGTTAGTTACAATCCTTGGGCAGTGTTGAGAACTCAAGTATATTAAAATGGGTTGCAGTACATGACATTTACATACAAGTTTTCAACTTAATATCAAATTATAACAATTTGGAATATTTTTTTGAATTGACAATAACGTTGCAAGATTTGACTAATTGATAACCGTTTGATTGTTATTGGAAGGTGGATCACCCGATACAACATTAAAGAGGACAGGATGGGCAACTTTTAAGCTACTCAGGACATTAAATTGAATAAAGTTATATTCAATTTATAATCCTAAGGATTTGACTGACCAAAAAACCAATAACATTGGTTTAAGTTTTAGAAGGAAGTATGGCTGGACATCCCATAGTGGTAGACCCGAAGCAAATGTTCAAAGACAATGTTGCTCGAACCTAACTGTGCCGATTTCCAACTGCGGTTGTATGATACAATGTTATCGTCAATATTTTGATTGGGAAACAGCTGTCAATAGCAAAATAACATATGATTTAAGAAAAGATAAGTCTGAAATGACCCCTTGCCCCTGCTCATACAAGTTATCACAAATTGTATATTCATCATATCGAAAAATCTGATTCTAGAAGATTTCAATTAATTTTACTCAAGCTCAACACTACAGATTTTTTTATTATGAATATTTTTAAACAAACAGCAAATATTTTAAACAAAAAATGTATGCTTGTTACGACCCATTCTATTGCACAGAGGTATGTGTAAGTGTTACTGAATACTAAGCACGAATACTTAATATGCCAGTGTATGGGTGCGTGCTCAATTTAAGTATTCCTTCAAGTATACTCTTGTAATACTTTAGTTATAATTTTACTTCACTTTTTCCAACATCTTTTTCTTGCTTTCAGCTTTTTTTGTTACGACTTTCTTCTTTCGTCGACATCTTCATCATCGTCTTCTTCGACAGCAGTCTGTGTCTCATCATCATCATCATCGTCAATGTATGTAGTACTCGCTCGAACATCGTCATCATCATCACTGTCATCGGCTTATTCATCTTTGCCGAATGCAGCAGCAACGAACGACTTCGTCGTCGTCTCCGTTGACATCAATCTTTAACATTTGCAACAATGTTGCCAACAATTTTGATTTCACACCCTTCATTTAGTTTCACTCAGACATACCATACCTGCCATGCCTTGTATTCGAGTTCGGAGCTCAAGTAACGCAACATTCTTGTGTTGTGACTGACTGTCTCGGCTGGCTGGCTGGTTGGTTGGTGTTGTCGTTGTTTACAATTGTCATTTCTCAAAACAAGGTGTAACAATGTGAGTGAGTGAGTGTTCTTTGAGCGGGAGTGCGATGGGTGAATGAGTGTACGAGTGTGTGTGTGCGTAGAGGTGTCGGTACCGGTGTGTATTACTGTTCGTGGTTGTTATGTGCATGGGGTTATGTTTGCGTGTTACACTGGAATTGTTAAGTTTTTTCTGTTTCTTTCATTTCGTCGTCGTCGTCGCCGTTGCCGTTGGTTTTTCTCAGTTTTCTCATTTAATATTATGATGTCTCATGTGTATTGTTTACGCTGCTGCCGCTACTACTGTTGTCGGTGTTATTGTTGTTGTTATTGATTATGCTGGTTGTTGTGTCCGTGTGTATGTTTCCTCCTACATGTATGAGCAGCTCTAACATGGCAGAAATGAATTGTACCTTTTTTGTCATCAATCAAATATTTACAACAATACCGCTATAGCACGAATGAGAAAGAGTGAGATTTTTTCAAGATTACTCTTTTATTACACGACGAGATGTCGGTGGTTGCCGTTGCTGGGGTTCCTAACACGTATCCTTATCATCTTCGTATCAGTTGTGTATCTGTATCCGCATTTGTGTCGGTGTGTGTGTGTGTAATTTGCTGATTGAAAATGAACTATCTATTTCATATATTAGGGTGGATCGTCGTAAATGGAAATTGTTGATTTTTTACAATGTTCTTGGATTTTTTGAAAACGAAACGAAAAGTTCGCAAATTCAAGTCTCAGACAAAAAATAATTTTTAGAGATGGGAAAGTTGTTATACAATTTTTATATATTTTTTATTGATTCATAGAGCTCACAGTACAGCAACAGACATCACTATTTTTGTAGTTTTAGGGAATAATCTCGAAATTTCTCCATTTTTGTGCAAATATTCAGCTTTGATTGGTCTATCCTTGTACATTTAAAATTATTTAAAGTCAAAAAGTTTTTTGATCCAAAGTAACCGTTTCTTTCATTCAAATATTATTTTTTGGAAAATATTTATTATAGACAAACTGTATTTGGTACAAATAAAATCATGAAACTATATATTATAACAATAATAACGATCAAGAAAGTTGAAAAATGAAATGAATGAATCCAAATAAACAAATTGCTTCTAATTAAAAATTTGAAATTTTCAAAATTGTGTAAAAAGCAAAATATTGTAAAACAGAAAATTTTAAAATTTTTGATTTTTCTTTTGAAAAAAGTTATTTTATTTTCATTCTTTCTTGTTGCAAATATTCGTAGCAATTCCATAGTCCTTTTTCCGAAGTCTATGCTTCTAAATTACTCTTATCTTCTTTGCTTCAAATGAGGCTTTTGATTTATTTTGACCGAAAGATGTTGTTTTGAACCACAGTGTGCTGCTGTATAGAGTTTTTAATGGAATTCTTCAGATATCTAGGTGTGGTAAGAAAAAAATGTTGTCGGAATCGGAATTTAAATTTGCAGAAAATTTGGGATTATTGCAGAATCCAGGTCGAAATTTCTCATTTATGGGAATTAATAACCAATTGATGTCATGAAATCGTATTGGTCAATTATAATTCCGATTCCGACAAAATCAAATTCACCCCAGAATTATTCCCTAATAAAACCAATTTCAATGAAATAAGTATATATGGGCATCTCCCAGTGTCCCGGACGCGACATTCGCACGCCTTAAACTACGCCAAAGACAAGAAAGAAACTGAAAAAATCGATCAGCCATTTTAGTGCTCTAAAGCACTTAATGAGTACTATATTTTAAAAATATATCGTCAGGATTTAGTACAAATTAGTACAAAATTATAAACAATTTTACATCGAAACGGACGCGACAAAAAAACAAAAGTACTTTTGAAGGTCTTATAGAAATATACAAAGTTCAGCGATTTTTTGAGAACTTTGTTTTTCCATATATAATACATGTAAATGAAAGTCAGGGAATATATTTTGTTTGTAGATTTATGATATATGAGAATTATCTCTTATTTTTTTTGAAATTAGGTACAGCAGAAATACGGACGCGACAAAACGGACGGGACAAAAATTTCAACTCGTAGTAAACAAATTTAGTAATTTTCGTTATAACACTTCAACTTTTGATAAAAATAAAAGAGAACAAGTTAACTTCAAGTTTCATAATAAAAGTTGTCGAAATAACGAAAAATTAAAGTTAAAAGCTATTAGTGTGGTCTGATTTCCCTTTTTTTGGTAGACCTTTTTTGGGAGATGCCCATATGTGATTTTACTCAAAAGTTTTTCTTTTTACAAAAATAAAATCTGCGACAGCCTGGTACCTCATCCAAAATGTACACTGAAGTTAGAACATAAACTTTTCTGATACATTTTGCTTTTCGCTCACTTCCCAATTCAATAATTTTCTTTTCACGCTCCACCCTAATACTTATGTATGTATGTCTGACTTTACTCATGTTACTGAGATGACCAACCACACTAATGGCCATCCTCTTTGTAGTCGTGTTGTCAAGGTGTCAGCACGATTAATTATCGATGGCTTAACGTTTCAGACATGACCACTAAGCCAACTACAGTTGACACACCAAAGTCCCTTGAGTATTGGGGTGGCCCTTTTTTGGGACAACTGTGGTAAAGTTTGGCTAACAACCACCACCCCTATTTTGGTATTCAATCAGCAATAGAAAACTAAATGAAAAAAATGGTTTCAATTGGAAGACGATCCAAACGACCCGCAACGATCATGATAATAATTTTTTATTTATTTCGATTGTTGGATAGAAGACCTTAAATTAATAAGTTAAGATTAAATACTAGTCTGGCGTTAATGTTTGAAAAAATCGAGAAGAAATTATTGGATAAAATGAGCTCAATATCAAAAAGGAAATAGATAAGGAAGTAGATTTTTTCGATAACTACATCAGTTATCGAAATTAAAAAAATATATTTATTTTTTTACAATATGAAATCATTTGACTGAAAATAATCTTAAAAAGCATGGAAAAAAATCGTTAACTTATCGAAAGTAAAAATTAAAAAAAATGATAAAGAAAACGTGAAAATATGAAGAAAATCTAAAGTAAAATTTTCCGAAATCCATTAAAAAAATCTATTCCAGTTTGTTTTGAAGTGCATTTACATTTTCCTATTTAATTCCTTTGTAGACATGTAATTTGTAATTTTGCTTTAAATAAAAATGCGCATAGTTTTTATTGAATTTACACAATCGATAACTATGGCAGTCATCGATAACTAAAAAAGTCATAGATTTTTTCGATTCTCCCTAAATTTTCTATCTAAAAACTATCGACTTTGTTACTTTAACCAACGACAATTCGAGCGAGATATCGATAATATGACCGAAATTGTTTCTTCTTTTTTTAAGGTGTTCTATCTACATATGTGGCCAGATCGAGGAGTCTCTGATATTATAATCTCCCCTAATTAACAGATTTAAAATCGCATTTTATTCAAATGATATTTTGTGTATTATTTTCGATTAACAACTCTCTGTTCTGATCATAAAGTTTATTTCACATTTCTTTCAGTTAGTTTGTTAGCTTTTTCCAAAATTCTTCATTTCGTCAATATTAATTATTAATTATTTTTATCTGGGGACGATGCCTCAAGCTAATTGAAACCGAAAAAGGCCACACTATGGTTCTAAAGGGTGATTTTTTAGCTATTATCTTTTTGGCAACACTGGTTTAAACAGCTGACGTACGTTTCGTGTTTTGTTTCACTGTCAAACATCTTCAGTTTGGTCTATAATTTAACCATGAATCGTCTTACAAACGAACAACGCTTCCAAATTATTGAATTTTATTATCAAAATGCGTCCTCTTTTAAGAAAGTTCATCGCGCGCTTCCATTTTATTGTCAGTTTAATCGACCCACTGAAGCTGCTATTCGGGCTATTGTGACTAAATTTCTCACCAAATTTACATTGTTGGACATTAAACCACCAACACGCTTACGTAGAGTGCGAACTGAAGAAAATATCGCAGCTGTATCGGCCAGTGTTAATGATGACCATCAATTATCGATTCGTCGCCGTTCGCAGCAATTGGGCCTCTGTTAGTCAAAAACGTGCAAATGCCAAAATTGGACTAACCGGATGGACCATTTGAGGCGCAGTCAAGGTCAACATTTGCCTGAAATGATCTTCAAACATTAAATTATGTGGACCGTACTATCGATTCAAATAAAGATTTCACGCACTTTTCTGAATTTTATGTGTTTTTTTTTTGAAAAACTTTCCTATAGCTTTTAAAAAATCACCCTTTACTATCACTCTAACTTTCGAATATTTGTTTTTGTCTAATGATCATTCGAGTACTTTGGATTTGATTTAATAGAGATAGTTCATGCGTCTGTCGATTTCTATTTGAGATCCTATAGGGGAAACCCCAATACTTTCTTTGAGTGTGGAATATGCTTGCCTTATTGTTCTATTTGCAAATTGTTAACGGCCTGAAAATCAATTCTTGCTTTTCTGTTTAATTGTCGTATCGCCATTGTATTTTTATGTACCTTTAACACGTCACTCGTGTAATGACTCAGACAGTGTTGTAAAATTGTATTCCAAATTTGTTGACAAAACAAAATCTTATCTGTATTGAAATGTGATGTTATCTGTGTTCAACAATGTGATTGAGACAAAGAGTGCCAAAATTGACCAGAAAACAATTACAAATAATTCCATAAACTCCCGAGAAGACTCAGAGTCTGGACTTCTCTTCAAAGTTTTTCTGGCACGAAACAAAATACACAAAAAATTAAATAAATATTTTGATTTGTTTTTTAACATAAGAAAGGCATTATCGCTATTTGCAGAGATGGCCAAAAGTAGAACTTAAGAACCCTGTAGACTAATGCTTTTTGTTTAAATAAATAGTTTTGCTACTTCCAAACATTTTATTTGATTTAATTTTTGAATTTAAGACCTTTTTGGAATATAGTATATGCTTAAATTTCGTAATACGTAAATACGACAGGGTTTTAGATTTAATTCACATTTGGTTTTAGATTTAATTCAAAGAAACATTATTTCCTTTGTTAGTATGCTACGAAAAATAAAATAATATCATTTCTGTTAGTTGTAGCACTCTATACGGTAAACCACTAATGATTGTCCCCACACAGGACATGAAAAACGTATATGGCTGCTGTGCGTATAGTTGATTGTCGTTCTCCTCCTTTAAATCACAATTACAAATTACGTGGCTACGGAAAAAAACTTTTTTTATATAAAGTAATAAACTTTTAAAATTTTTAGCATAAAAAAATAAATTTATTGCTTCATTAATGTACTGCAAATATTTATTTTTTATTAATTATTAATACCACATAATATCGGTAAAATTAAGAAGTGTTAATTTATTTAATTTTAACTTAATTTAATATTAATTTGCGTTATATATTAATTCATACAAAATAAATATTTTGTTAAGTTTCCTATTGTCAATTCTAACGAACAAAATATTTCGCTTAAGTTATTCAGCACTCACAACAGAGGATAACTGAGATGGTTAGAGTGTCATAGTAGCAATCAGAAAGTCGGCTGTTCCACCTCTGGTAGCGGCGGATTTTTTAAAACAGAAATAGAAACTAGTGATCTTTTAAGTCTTTCAAAATAAAGGACATCCCTCCTATGACAACTCCATGTTAAATTCATTGATTCCAATTTTCACTACATCCGAATCACAAGATGAACATTTTTTTCACTTCTTTGGGTGCTCTCTTTTTGCTGGGAAGGAGTTGTCATAGGAAGGAAGTCATTTATTTTGAAAAACTTTAAATTTAAGTTTAATCCATTATTTCACTAATTCAGTAGTAACAAAGGAACCACTTTTTCTAGTTTTCATTTCTATTCAAAAAAGCGCCTCTACTGAGGTAGAGCAGCGGATATTCTGGATGCTAATACGGCACTCTAACCATCTCATAATATAAACGAAAATAAAATGCAAATAAATATTAAATTAGTATTAAAATAATTAATACTATTTAATTATTAAGAAATTAAATAATAAAACAACAACAATTAAACATTGTTTATTTTTAAAAATAATAAAATATAACTCTTTTCCGGAGCCACAATTCGAACCCGGGACCTTCTAGGTGTAAAGCGTACACCTTACCTCTGTGACCCCATACGAAAAAATTGATTCCCATTTACATGTATCAAATTAATATATTATCAAGTTTTGTGGGAGTTTTTCAAAAGAACTTCCTCAAATATGCAAATTGGGATTTTGAGATGCGAATAAAATGTGCTTCATGTGAAAGTACTTCCAATTTTTGTGGCTTGTTAAAAATGTCTATATTCCTAAGTCTATATTTCCTCTAATTTATGTAAATTTCTTCACATTTTAAGGATTTTCTCAAAAGAAAATACTGGAATAGTAAAATAAGCAGTAATTCTCGATCTTTTGCTGCGAAATATTTCTTATATACTTCAAATATTATTTTAAACAATCACTGTGTAGACTCCTACCTTGACTTCGCAGCAATCATGAAGTAATAAATTGTTCAATTGTTCTTTATGGTAGAACTATCATGAAACGTTTGAGAATTATTTCATGTTGTTATCATTTATATGAGTTTTACATACTCGGAAACAAAGTAATTTATCATTTTATAATAAGCCTGTTTAATTGGGCTTACTACCTTAATTTTTGTATGGTGTTTACTCGCTTAACAATAAAGTAGCTCACTACTCTCTTAGTGTTGCTGCCCGATTTTCGATGTTGATTCATTTAAGAAAAAACAATGGATGAAAATGTTGCCAACTTATCAAGTCTCTTAGTTGTAAGCTAGTAAGTCTAATCGAACAGGCCTAACATTGTAATTTCACTTTTTTCTGTAAAGTAAAATTCTAAGTTTTCAAGGGTTTTTTTAAATAAAAAATACTATTACTATTGGTCCATAGATTTTCTTCAAATAGCTCTAATTTATCACAAAATTAATAAAAATCATGATTATTAAAAAAATGCTTGCATCTGCATATACGATCATAACTACTACATTTTTCTATAGATATTTTACGCATAGACACTTCTTAGAATTTTAGCAAGCTAGATTTTTATACCCTCCACCTCCAGGATGGGGGTATGTATATTCACTTTGTCATTCCGTTTGTAGCACCTTGAAATATTCATCGGAGACCCCATAAAGTATATATATTCTGTATCCTGGTAAAATTCTAAGACGATTTAGCCATGGCCGTCTGTCTGTTGAAAGCACGATTGCGGCCGAACGAAATGGGCTAGGAGGTTGACATTTTTCGTAAATATGTCTTATGGTTGCAGATCGGTTGGGTTTGAAAGTGGGCGAAATCGGCCCAGAGGAAAAATGTTTTCCCTAACAAGGACTGAAAATACTTCTAGTATTTAGATTATTAAATTATTATTTCTGATTTGTGTACACTTGAAATTTGTTTCGTACCTTCCTCTAGTAACATGTAATCACCAAAAAGTACAAAAATAAATTAGCGGGTGAAATGGGACAAAAGGGATAAAAATGGTACCAATGATACGACAACAGCTAGAAACATGAAATTCGGTGAGTACATCCCTATAATTACGTAGACACATAAAATAGACAGATTTTTCGAAATTTGTACTTTTAAGGGATACAATTGGAAAAGAGGGATAAAAATGGTACCAACCAAAGCACTGAAGTAAAAATCATGAAATTCGGCGTATGCAATTATCTGACTGCATGGACGCGAAACATAAAGGATGTTTTCGAAATTTGTACTTTTAGGCGGAAAATGGGGCGAAATGAATAAAAATTGTACCAATCAAAGGGTTGTAGTTAGAATAGGGTAATTCCACAAGATTTCGACCATGTCGACCATCATCGATTTGGATGAAATTTGGCTCATACATTCTACTAGTGTTTGTGGGCAATGTACCGTTGACCGTAGCTCAAAATAGCACGTGGTTTAAGTTTTACAGTGGGCCAAAGTTGGTTATCTCGGGGTTTATTTGGGAGAGATAGCTTCCTTATCGATATCATAACTTTGGATCGCGTCATCAGATTTTAACGATATTGATCTCATCTGAAAGATTTACACCTCTTCTTTCCGAATCTGTACAAAAATATGAGAGGATGAAAATCCAAACCTATGCTTTTTGGGTCGTTTTCTGTTGGAATTACCCAATAGTGAAATTCGGTGAGTACATTGCTGTTACTGCGTAGACACGAAAAATAAAGATATCTTTCGATATTCGTACCTTTAAGATCAAAACGCGATCCGCCCAGAATCATGAAATTAAATGCGTTCATTCCAATATGGTAGAAATCGGCCCTGAGGAAAAATGTTTCTCCCTAATGACCACTGACAATACACCTAATATTTAGAGTACATTTTTAAAGATTGTTCCCTCATGTTCACTTCACTGCAGTATTATAAAGAGTGATTTTTTTGAGGTTAGGATTTTCATGCATTAGTATTTGACAGATCACGTGGGATTTCAGACATGGTGTCAAAGAGAAAGATGCTCAGTATGCTTTGACATTTCATCATGAATAGACTTACTAACGAGCAACGCTTGCAAATCATTGAATTTTATTATCAAAATGCGTGCTCTGTTAAGAAAGTTCAGAAAGAAAGAAATTGTGTTCAGCGACGAAGCTCATTTTTGGCTCAATGGGTACGTAAATAGGCAGAATTGTCGATTTTGGAGTGAATATCAGCCAGAAGCATTGCAAGAGCTACCAATGCATCCAGAAAAAGTCACAGTTTGGTGCGGTTTATGGGCTGGTGGCATCATTGGACCGTACTTCTTCAAAGATGATGCGAATCGTAACGTAACTGTGAATGGTGAGCGCTACCGTGAGATGATATCCAACTTTTTTTGCCCAAAATGGAAGAACTGAACTTGGTTGACATGTGGTTTCAACAAGATGGCGCTACATGCCACACAGCTCGCGATTCTATGGCCATTTTGAGTGAAAACTTCGGAGAACAATTCATCTCAAGAAATGGACCGGTAAGTTGGCCACCAAGATCATGCGATTTGACGCCTTTAGACTATTTTTTGTGGGGCTACGTCAAGTCTAAAGTCTACAGAAATAAGCCAGCAACTATTCCAGCTTTGGAAGACAACATTTCCGAAGAAATTCGGGCTATTCCGGCCGAAATGCTCGAAAAAGTTGCCCAAAATTGGACTTTCCGAATGGACCACCTAAGACGCAGCCGCGGTCAACATTTAAATGAAATTATCTTCAAAAAGTAAATGTCATGGACCAATCTAACGTTTCAAATAAAGAACCGATGAGATTTTGCAAATTTTATGCGTTTTTTTTTTAAAAAAAGTTATCAAGCTCTTAAAAAATCACCCTTTAGTAGACTATTAATATTATAAAATGAAGCAATGAAATTTCTTTAAAACAGTGCGCATAAGTATGCCTGATATATAGTAAACAAATATAGTAATGCGCGCATTAAAAATATCACAATTTTCAAAATATGTTACTTCACTTCTTTTATGGGTGTTTTTCGAGCCAGTAAAAAATATTTTTTAAAAAAATTAATTTCTTTTCAAACTTTTGATTTTTTTTGTGCAGATATTGGCTGTTGTTGTTTTTTACCAGTGTGTGCTTAGGTCCGTGTCTGAGTATGTGTGTAATTAGCCTGTTTTTAAAGAAACGGTCAATATAATTGCCTGATTTTTATCCGGCATTGACAGGAATCTTTTTTGGTTTTCTTTTTCTGGACACAAAATATCATTTGTGGTAAAATCATGCAAAGTTAATTGCTGCCCTTATGAGCAATTAAGATGAGGCATTATAAGCTATCTATTGGAGGATATTCGTGTTTAGAATGTCCTTTTGAAATTGCCTTGAAACTTTGGTAACAACAAATGTAAATATATTGCCCAAATTGTACTATATTTGATTGTAGATTTCTACTACAAATGCAAATGCTATACATTAACCCTTAATACCCTGACGGTTCCGAAAGAATTCATTCAAAAAATATTTTTTAAAAAAATTAATTTCTTTTCAAACTTTTGACGACTATTTCCAGAGACTGATGGCTTAGTCCACGTAAATTTTAATTCTAATAAAATACAAATTTAAGAAAACTTTAAACGTTAAAAAATAATATCGCTTTCGAGCTTGGGTTGCCAAAATACACCAGCAAATTTTATACACAGCCTTTCGACAACATGGTTGTGAAGCAGTGTTATTGTACTGCCCCTGAACGCACAATAGGCTGCTTAATAAACTAAATCATATGTTGACACGTTGCATACAGATAGATGTATGTACTGTTTGTTTGCATGGTTCTTTTGGCAGCGATGCACTCTAATACACCGACAATGGCGACGACATATGGCACTTTGGTCAAATAACGATTTTCAAAACTTTTGTTGTTATTTTTTAATTGTTCTGGTGTTTTTGGGCGATTATTTAAAATATCGAATACTTAGTTACACTTTGTGCAAATAAACACCGCACACACACAGTGTCGTCTACACACAATTTATGGCTAAACAAATAAACAGTAACACACAAACACACGTACAAATGTTCGTGGATACATGTGTGTGCGGCTCCATGTCCTTGTGCAACATGAGTATACATATGTGTGTGCGTGTGTGTGCTCTTTCACATTTAATTAAAGTATAACAAACAAACCGCAATATTTATATCATTTATTTTTTATTTCCATTTACATTTTTATTATTATTATTTTAGTGTTCAATGTTGTTGATTGTGTGATTGTCGGAATGTGTACGAGTGTCTGTGTGTATCTATTTGCTTGAACCGCAAAACTGTTGCCACAAAATATGAAATAAAATTTGTTAAGGATGTTGAAAGGCCAAAATAGATTTATACGCCATTACACAAACAACACATACAATCCAATACGCTTTCGAGTGGTTTGTGTGGGGCACATACATACATGCATAACTTTGTGTCCACAACAACCAAGTGTTGTACTCATATGTATGCTCATGTAGATTTTTTGTGCAGATATTGTCAGTTGTTGTTTTTTACCAGTGTATGCTTAGGTTCGTGCCTGAGTATGTGTGTAATTAGCCTGTTATTAAAGAAATGGTCAATATAATTGCCTGATTTTTATCCGGCATTGACAGGAATCTTTTTTTGCTTTTCTTTTTCTGGACACAAAATATCATTTGTGGTAAAATCATGCAAAGTTAATTGCTGCGCTCATGAGCAATTAAGATGAGACATTAGAAGATATTTATGCGAAGATATCCGTGATTAGAATTTCCTGTCGAAATTGCCTTGAAACTTTGGTAACAACAAATATATTGCACAAATTGTACTATATTTGATTCTAGATTTCTACTATAAATACAAATGCTATACATTAACCCATTATTGCCCGGTACCCGATCCTGTTTTAATTTTTCTTCATTTTTGAGTATTTTTTGGGCCAATTATGAATATTTTATACACAAAAGTTTGATATCTATGTTGGTCTTCAAGATATGGCTGGGGTAGTTGCATGGTTTAATTATTAATAATAAAGAAACAATCATGTCAACAGTAAATTGAATATGTCTTTACATATAAGAATGGAACAAAACTTTAGCATTACAGCAAAGAAAACTTTTCAATTTAATTCAAATTAGGTATTTTTGTGATTTTTAATGTTTTGCGTGTGGATCAGGGAAAGTAGGCTCTGCATAGGGGGGTTGTTGGTATTATATTAAAGGAAATATTCTAAATATTTGATAATCCGATGTTACTGCAAAATTTACGCTTTAAAAATATTTTGTCCGTGTCTTAGGAAAAAGTCTTAAAATGTAAAGGGTGTTTTTTATTGGGGTATAGAACTTTAAGTTCACTTTTTTAACTGGCGGCCATTTTGGCAGCTGTCAAGTGATTAATATTTAGTTTGGTTTGCCATTTCATCATGAACAGGTTGACAAAAGAACAACGCTTGCAAATCGTGCAAATTTATTTCGAAAGTAATGGTCGACATAATCGACCATCAGTGCAATTAATTCGGTTAACCGCATAATTTCGCGGAATGGACCTGTCAATTGGCCACCAAGATCGTGTGATTTGACACCATTGGATTATTTTCTTTGGGGATATGTGAAGTCGCTCGTCTACGCCAACAAACCAGAAACGTTAGGGGACTTGGAAGCCAACATTCGTGGCGTTATTGCCAACATACGGCCCCATATGCTGGCTATATTCGAGCCAGCCGCGGCGGCCACATGCCCGAAATCATATTTAAACATTAATGGCATAAAATTATCCTTCCAATAAAGCCAAATTGATGGACATTAAAACGATTTTCTTGTGTTTTATTTCAATTCGAAGTTCCATACCTCAATAAAAAACACCCTTTATTTGCAGAGCTATAGGCATTTGAAAAAACTGAAAATCCTTCTCACAAGTGTACATTAGGATGTGTCAGGAAAAAATTACAGTGTTTACCCTCCAGAAATGAAGATTGGATTGTTAAATGATCCACAAAATATTTCTTCGCTGGGTCAAGTCGTCTGTGCGCTAGAGGCTCCTGAAAACTCCTCTACAAATCGTGTTTGTATGAATTATGAATATCGGACGAAAAATGACGATGCCGATTCAATTTTTGGGGAAATAGTTTAATATACATATGTGTCATTCCTTGTTTTTTCAAAAATATATATATTTATTTCACTGTTAAATTGGTGATAACTCGTGAAATATTCTATTTTTTTACCAAAAATACATATAAATATTTCTATGTCAAGCGGTACGGTTTTTGACCTTGATAGCTGCGATTGGTTTCATAGTTTGTGCATGTATTCTTCTTATAAAACTATTGTATTTTTGAAAAAAAATAGATTTTTTTTCACGAAAGTGTGAAAAAATGTTTTTTTCCAAAAAGATGTGTTCATTCAATCGCCTGTAACTCCTGAAATACTTGACCGATTTTAATATACTATACCTTGGTTTGAAGTTAATAAACTACTGCAAAAGTAATATTTCACTGAAAATCTGGTTGATTTTGGAAGAAAAATATAAAAAAATCGTAAAAAATAGAAGCCATCATTTCACCACTTCCAAACTCACACAGTCACTAAAATAGACATCAAAAATTGGATTAATGTAATCATTTCAAAAATCAAAAAAAAAATTGTAACAATTTAAAAAAATATAACGCGGTTATTCCATTCCACTTTAATATTCAAAAATTTCCTTCAAAACAAGGTGTAGTACATTAAAATCGGTCAAATATTTTAGGAGTTACATGCGATTGAATCAACACACCTTTTGTTCACTCTTAAATTGGTCATAATTCGTGAAAAAAAAAATTATTCTAATTTTTTTCCAAAAATACGTATACAATATTTTTATGAGAAGAATACGTGGTCAAAGCCCATACCACTTGACTTGGAATGACTCATATACAACATTTTTATGAGAAGAATACATATACAAACTTTCAAAACAATCGCATCTATCGCACTGAAAGAATTATATTCGTACTATTTATGATTTTGTCTTAACCTCAATGTTCAAATTTTCATTAAAAGGTCACCAATGAGATACTTTATAAAATGTAAGAAACATGTTTCGTAAAACACAAATCAATAAAAAGTGTCACAGAATTTCTGAAACATTTCTTAGAAACTATGAACTGCAGTTCTTTGAAGTTCGATACAACTCATATTTTTTTCATACAATTATTATTTATTTTTCGTAATATAATTTATGAAAATTTCCATAGATTTTATAAAAAAACATCATTAATTTTATGAAAAAGTTACCTAAATAATAATAGTTTATACTGAAGTTTAAAATATAAACAAGAAAAGCAAAAAAGTCTGACTTGTTGACTGAGAGACTTTGCAGGGTACATACTTATGTCAGAGTTAACAGAGGACAAATGAGAATTTCTAGCATTCAACCGAATAAAGTCGACACACTAAAATGTAGTTGTAAGTTATGAAACATTTCATGAAAACTATGAAATCCTTCATTGTATTTATGAAGACATTTCATAACACAAATATTTTATTGGTTATGACATATTTCATAATATTTAAGAATTGTTTCTTTAATACAATGAAATCTTTCTTTGATCTAATGGAAGTTAGTTTCACTAATTTTTTGAAATATGAAATGTTTATGAAAAAATTGTATGAAACATTTCATTTTATTTATGAAGTTTTCATACATATTAAGACAAAAATCACTAAATTTATGAAAAACCTTTTATGAAATCGCTTCGTTCAAAAATCGTACCGCTTGACATGGAATGACTCATACTCATTAATTCTAGTTTATTTGTACTTATCTTGAGATGACTTGACTGGGTTGGGAAAAAATCCAGTAAAAATTTTCCTGGAGTTGAGTAAAAATTTCAAATTAATATGAGAAAAATTGCTTTGGCGATATAGGAAGTCCAATTTAGTTAATTTCATTGTGGGTATAAATAATTTATTTTCAATCTAATCCAACCGCTTTGGTATAAATGTTGTATCATAAAACACGGTTTAGCATCTCTATCGTCCTTTTATTTTGAGTTTTCAAATAACGACCAAATTTCTTTAACTGAAAAAAACTCACCTCATGTTTTCCCCCATTTAGAGGGAAAAGTATATTGCTAATAAGTATCCATATTTTGTATACAAAACATTTTCATCATGAGCCCATTTCAAATAAAACAAAGTGGTAGAGATCCTCCTCCGACCCACATTTAAGCTTTTGCTTCGAATTTAGGCGGGGAATCATTTCCACTTTAAATAGGAATTTTCAAATTTAAAAATTTCGAAAAACAATAGATAACATCAACGCATAATCGTTTCTAATCTCATTACCGCCCAACACATCCACCTGCATTTGTGGCTTTAAGGATATCTACAAAAATCCCAAACGGATATTAAGGCATCTGATGATTATGGTGATGACGACGACGCCGATGATGATGGTGATGGCGATGACTACGTTTAATTAACATATGTCGACAACATAAAACCGTGAAAACAGCGGCTGGGAATAAATGCCTACCCAAACACATCCTCTCATCATTCATTCGTTATGCAGCTGCTACATGTACCTTCTCCCCCCGCTGCCGACCAGACCAACCCAACCAGCCCATTAACCGGGTGCCGCTGATGCTGAACATACTTAAGAAGTTAATGTTATTACAGACAATCCATTTAAATTAATAATAAGTTATGTATTTGTGTGTTTATTAACCAAAGAGTGTGGGAGAGAGTGAGAGAGATAGGTAGAGAGAGCGAGAGGGGGAGTAAGTATTATGTTGTTGTTGTCTTGCTATTGTTGCGGTCCGAAATTGAGGTGAATGAGCGCCAAGGATTGTATAGATGTGGGTATGTGTGCCCGTGTATGTGTTTGTGGTTAGGCAAATATCTCATAATTATCCTGAGTAATAACAAAGATAAAATACTGTCATAACGGTGTATGGGGGATGTACTTACACAACTACGTACATTTACATTAGAGTGCCTCAATGGTTTAAAGTCATAGATTAGCACATTTTAATTTACTTCGTTTTACTTTAACTTTCAACTTTTTCGATAAGCTCGAGATATTGAAACTAAAAATATGGAATAAAACTATATTTCATGGAAAACCCAAAAATGGCCAGAAAGAGTAAAGCAAATATTTGCTATCGATCTATAATAACATCCCGAAAATTGTACAATGATCCCGAAAAAGTTGAATAATGGCATTGCGAGCATTTTGGTAAAGAATCGCAAATTTTGAAACACATTTTCCCCACTTTGGGACTTCGACTTTTTTTTGAAAAACATGAAAATTTTCACTGAAAGAATTTTCCTTCATAATAGCGATTTGCTAAAAGGTTTTTCATAAATTTGGTGATTTTTTTTCTTAACATATATAAAAAATTCATAAATGAAATTTTTTCACAAACATTTCATATTTCATAAAACAAAATAGTTAAATTAATGACACTTAGTTTCATAACATCAAAGAAAGATTTCATAGTGTTAATGAAACAATTCTTCAAAATTATGATAATTGTCGTAACCAATAAAATATTTGTGTTTTGAAATCTCTTCATAAATATAATAAAGGATTTCGTAGTTGTTATGGAGCGTTTCATAACTTACAATTACATTTTTAGTGTGTCGACTTTCGGTTAAATGCTAGCAATTCTCATTTGCACTCTGTTAACTCTGACATAAGTATATACACTGATAGAATTTTCCTTCATAATATTTATGAAGCGATTTCATAAAAGGTTTTTCATAAATTTAGTGAAGTTTTTCTTAATATGTATGAAAAATTCATTAATTCAATGAAATGTTTCATAAACATTTCATATTTCATAAAACAAAATTGTTAAATTAGTGTAACTAAGTTTCATAAGGTCAATTGTATTAAAGAAACAATTCTTAAAGATTATGAAATATGTCATAACTAATAAAATATTTGTGTTATGAAATGTCTTCAAAAATATAATGAAGGATTTCGTAGTTTTTATGAAATATTACATAACTTACAACTACATTTTTAGAGTGTCGACTTGTGGTTCGGTTGAATGCTAGCAATTCTCATTTGTACTCTGTTAACTCTGACATAAATATATTAGGATGGGTCACGAAAAAAAAATTACGGTGGACAACCCCCTGAAATGAAGATTGGATTGTTTAATCATAATCTGCAAAATATTTCGTCACTGGGTCAAGCCATCTGTGAGCTAAACGCTCCTGAAAACACCTCTAAAAATCATATTTTTACTGTGTAATTTTTTTATGTTGCACTTTTGTCGAATTTTTTTTCTGAATTAATATACCCTTGGAAGCACTTTAAATAAAATTTTTTATTCTTGTCTTAGAATAACTCATTTGTCGTATTATTGGACGTTTAGATTGATTATTTGTGGTTTTCAAAGTGACAGCTACAAACTCATGTTTCTTCGGAACATTTTACAAAAAGGTGTTTTACAAAATAAATAGAGGGAATCAATACCTTTCGAATGATGCATAAATTATGAATATCGGACCAAAAATGACGTCTCTGATTCCATTTCTGTGAAACAATTTATATTCAGATCCAAAATTTACAAACTCTTTTTACAAAAATGAGCGCTGTGGCGTCAATTTTCTTCCGATTTACATCATTTAGGTGTCATTTGAAATGTATTTTACACAATAGTGATACAAAATACGAAAATGTTTAAAGTTGTCACTATGAACAAACGAAAAAATTTGCTATAAACGTCCAATAATACGACCAATAAGTTAATCTAAGACAATAATCAAAATTTATATTTAAAGTGCTTCCAAGGGTCTATCAATTCAGAAAAAAGAATTTGGACTAAAATCCAACATAGAAAAAATTAGAAGGGAAACACATGATTTTTAGGGATGTTTTCAGGAGCGTTTAGCTCAGAGGCGACTTGATCTTGGGACGAAATATATTGCAAATCATCATTAAACAACCCAAACTTTATTTTTCTGGGGTGAGTGGAAATCGTTTTTCCATTTGTATGGACTGCGACGCAGCCTAAAGTAAAGGGTGATTTTTTTTGCTATTATATTTTTGGCAACACTGGTTTAAACAGCTGACGCACGTTTCGTGTTTTGTTTCACTGTCAAACATCTTCAGTTTGGTCTATAATTTAACCATGAATCGTCTTACAAACGAACAACGCTTGCAAATTATTGAATTTTATTATCAAAATGCGTGATCTGTTAAGAAAGTTCATCGCGCGCATCCATTTTATGGTCAGTTTAGTCGACCCACTGAAGCGGCTGTTCGGGCTATTGTGACTAAATTTCGCACCAAATTTACATTGTTGGACATTAAACCACCAACACGCTTACGTAGAGTGCGAACTGAAGAAAATATCGCAGCTGTATCGGCCAGTGTTAATGATGACCATCAATTATCGATTCGTCGCCGTTCGCAGCAATTGGGCTTCTGTTTCTCAAAAACGTGGAAATGCCAAAATTGGACTAAGCGGATGGACCATTTGAGGCGCAGTCAAGGTCAACATTTGCATGAAATAATCTTCAAACATTAAATTATATGGACCGTACTATCGATTCAAATAAAGATTTCATGCATTTTTTTGAATTTTATGTTTTTTTTTTTGAAAAACTTTCCTATAGCTTTTAAAAAATCACCCTTTATATAGGTCAATGACATATTTATTGCAAAGACTCTCGCAATGATGGTGTATGTGTTGATTGGTTAGTCAACAAGTTAGACCTTTTTTGCTTTTCTGTTTATATTGGAAAATTCAGTATAAATTATTAATATTTATGAAACTTTTCATAAAAGTAATGAATTTTCTTCATAAAATCTATGAAAAATTTCATAAATCATATTATGAAAAATAATGAACTTGTATGAAAAAAGTTAATCGAATGAAGAACTGCATTTCGTAGTTTCTAAGATATGTTTCATAAAATCTGTGACATTTTTCATTGATTTGTGCCATGTATGAAACATGTTTCATACATTTTATGAAATGTTTCCTTGGCGACTTTTTAATGAAAATTTTCACTGAGGTTAAGACAAAATCATACATTTTATGAAGATAATTCTTTCAGTGTGGTAATCTAGTATTTTTTCATCATTTGCAAATCTAGAATTTTTTTATTTTTTCTATTCTAATTTGTATAAATCATTCAAAATGATCATTGTGTAGCTTCTAAATTTTGTTTTTCGGCAGGTGCAAACTTATTTTCTTTTTCGTAAGTTCCAAATTGTGTAACACTTCCCTACTTTGGGTATTTTGGTATTTGTCGGAAATGGTTGATGGCTATATCAAAATTTATACCGATCTGCCTTATTTTGGACGGTTTTGTCTAAAAATATATCAAAATACTCCAAAATGGTATCCTTTTGAGGCTAAATTTCTCCCTCATTCGACCCTAAAAACTTTGAGAATCATCATCATTTTTAATGATACACTCTAATGTAGGCTCAGCCACATGCGTGTGTATTGCATGTGTGTTTGTGTGTATTTGTTGTGTTTCTACGGCATGTAACGCGCATTTTTTTGTTCCGTCCAATTACATCCATTCAACTTTTGTACGCAACATAGCAAAATGCGATTATTATCACGTGAAATGTTACGTCGTCAGATGACATCAACCAAACAGCGGCAAACAAAGGTGAAAAAAAAAACAAATGTTAATGTAAGAGAAGATGATCTGATAAGTTTGGGTAGAATATCTTATAAGTGGTCTAATAAAACGAATATCACACCCCTCACCCAGCCATTACATATTCAAGGAATTTATTCTTTCAGTTGTGTGAGGAGGTGGCGGCAGGACTCGCCCCCTTGACATCATAACACACGTAAGCTTAATAGCACTTTTTGTCCTCCCTATACATTTGATCTCTTATCAAAAGTTATTACATATTAATTTTTTATGATACCCCCTGTGTAGGAGTATAGCCAAATTTGTTTGTTTTTTATTTATTTATTTATTTGACTATGATGATATTTTGTCCCTAATTATATTTGACGTTGTATCGTTAACTGATTGAATCGTTTAATCTGATCTATTAGAATAAATATCACGAAACCACTTAAACTGAATAGGTTTCCTTGTTAAATGAATGCTATAGCGAGTACGACAAGTACTTGGCGGGCACTACCTCCGGCAGTAGTTGGTAGAATTTTTTAATTTAGAAAAAAGTCATTTTTTTACACAGGAAATACCTTCGATGAAAATAGGAATTTTGGAACTGTTTTTTTTTCAGAAAAAAGTTTAATCATAGAAAATATGTATTTCTAAATTTACCAAGTATTTTTAAACCACAAAGATTTTATCGCATGTGATGAATATTTTTCGTATGGAAGCTATATAAAAACACTGTGATTTTTTTATTTTTTCCCCTAATCTAAATTAGATTTTTTTCTATGAGTTAATATATATTTATATACACATGTTTACTTTAAATGTTCCATTTTATTAACCGAAATGACCGACAATTTCTCAATGGGGATTCACAAGTGATTCACTAAATACTCTTGAGGTTGTACAAGCTAAAATCTTATGACTAATTCTCCTCATAACACAGAGAATGATCCACAATGTAATCGGCAAAACAAGCTCATATGCATATTAGAAAATTAAAGACACACTCAAAAATAAATAAATTAATTCCAAAAAATACAAATAATACAATAATAAAAATACAAATGTAGCGAAAAAGAAGTTAAAAAACAATAACGGAATCAAAAACTGTGCAAGTGTCTTAAGAAAAACCCACGTAAAATACAAATATATTTTTTTCTAAATTCATTCTGGGTATGTGGGTTATATATTTGGAATGTGCTCCCCAAGAGCTACTCCTGGGTACCCACAAAGTGGACGCACCCTCCTCCGTTTGGCCACAGTGGGCCAAAATTAAAAACAGAATTTAACTTAAAAGGCCAAATATAAATGGGTACCCACAAAGTGTACGCACTCTCCTCCGTTTGGGCACAGTGGACGAAAATCCGAAACAGAAAACTGAATTTGTTTTGTATAAGAATATGCCTTATGAACTGAATATGTTTTGTGTAAGAATATGCCTTATGTAGTGGTTAATTTTATTATCGCACTTAAATATAGTAATTTCATAATATGTTATATTTATTTTATTATTTTCAGCTATAGTTCTATAACAGATCGGGTCAAATATCTCGTTTATATTAATTTATTGCCTCTGTTAACAATTTAACATAGCTCTGTTAACTCCATAACAGCACGCTGGAAAAAGAAGAGGTTTCTGCCTTTGCTAGTTAAATTCGAATATATCTTCACACACACGCTAATCATATAATCACAGCAATTTGGTTTACGCTCTAAACGTTATAACATATATTATAAGAGTTTCGTTACATCTAATATAATTCTTTATATTTATTTTAATTTTATTTTACTAATTATTTTTATACCCTCCACCTCCAGGATGGGGGTATACTAACTTTGTCATTCCGTTTGTAACACCTTGAAATATCGACCTGAGACCCTATAAAGTATATATATTCTTGATCGTCATAAAATTCTAAGACGATCTAGCCATGTCCGTCCGTCTGTTGAAAGCACGCTAGCATCTAAACGAAAGGATCTAGAACGTTCAAATTTTCCATAAATGCGTCTTATAGTCGTAGATCGGCTGGGATTAAAATGGGGCGAAATCGGCCCACGGGGAAAAAATTTTCCCTCACAAGGACTAAAAATACCCATAATAATCCCTAATATTTTAGCATATTTAATCATGTTTTTTGAATATGTCTGCTTATATTTGCTTGATATTTGGTATGCGCATTCCTGTTATAGCAAAAACATGCACCATAAAGTGATTCTTATTTATAGGGGGTGAAATGGGGCAAAAAAGGGATAAAAATGGTACATATTAAACGACAACAGCTAGAAACACGAAATTCGGTGTGTACATTCCTCTAATTGAGTAGACACATAATATAAAAGTATTTATTCCAAATTCGTACTTTTAAGTGGTAAAGTAGGAATAGAGGGATAAAAATGGTACCAACCAAACGGCTGTACCTAGAATAATGAAATTCGGTGTATACATTGCGCTGATTGCATAGATAAGTAAAATACACGGATATTTCAAAATTCGTACTTTTTGGGGTTAAAATGAAAAAAGGGGATACAAATAGTACCAATCTAATGACTGCAGCTAGAGTCATGAAATTCGGAGTATACATTCCTCTGAGTGTGTAAAGACGGAAAATAAAATGATTTTTCAAAATTCGTACTTTTTGGGGTTAAAATGAAAAAAAGGGGATAAAAATAGTACCAATCTAATGACTGCAGCTAGAGTCATGAAATTCGGAGTATACATTCCTCTGACTGCGTAGACGCGGAAAATAGAGATTTTTTTCAAAATTCGTACTTTTTGGGGTTAAAATGAAAAAAGGGGATAAAAATAGTACCAATCTAATGACTCCAGCTAGAGTCATGAAATTCGGAGTATACATTCCTCTGACTGCGTAGACAAGGAAAATAGACGAATTTTTCGAAATTAGTACTTTTAAGGGATACAATGGTACAGATGGATAAAAATAGTACCAACTAAAAGACTACAGCTAGAATGATGAAATTCTAATTGCGTAGAAACGTTAAGGGGGTAAAAATGGTACCAACCAAATGGGCGCAGCTGGAATCATGGAATTCGGTGTATACATTCCTCTGACTGCATAGACACGCAAAATAAAAAGTTTTTTTCCAAATTCGTACTTTTTACTTTTACGCAAAAATTGGTTGAATAATGAAGTTAGGTTATTTTGCACTATGAACGTCTGATAATGGATTTTCCAAATTTGTACCTTTACAATTAAAATAGAATGGAAATACAACCAACTGTAGCACCCACTATCTACCAATATTTATGGCTTACCTTATAAGCGTGGTTTGAAATAATTAAAATATTATATTTATTTATAAAATTAATTTTTCAATATTTGTATTTGTTTTGGTTTGGCTATATTAAAAAAAATTATATTTTCCTGTAATATTACTGCACTTCTACGAAAACCGACAACCTCTGTGGAATGCAACCCATGGTGGAGGGTATATAATGTTTGGCCCGGCCGAACTTAACGCCGTTTTTACTTGTTTTTTTTAATTACGAATCCCAACATCGATCGATGTATATGATCTGAAAATTTCATGATGGAAATCCAAGGGATTTTATATTAATTATAATTGTTTCTTTAGAAGAATCCTAAAAAATTGACCGCTGCAATTTATTTTCGGGACCCATCCTAATGTACATATGAATCTAAAGATGTAAAAATGTGTATTTAGTTATTCATTTGTTGATCTTTTCTACTTTTTACATGACTTTAATTTATGTTTTAATTATTGAATTTCGTGCTTTACCGAATTGTCAAAAGGCAATATCAAATGAAAGAGAAGAACATCTGTTAAAAATACGCTAAATATCATGTTTCTATCTGTATTAGTTTGGCATTAACAGCCATCCCAATGTTTCCCCTTAAAAAGTAAAACATTAATAAACTAATTGGTAGATTTTGCAGTGATTGTTAACGATGAACTGCAGAAATCTAATCACACAGTTCATAGATATATCAGATCTAATGTTAGCCCTTCGGAATATATTTTAAGATTTTCTCAAATTTATTTTATTTTATTAGTTATAATAGGTCCGCCATCTAACGTTTTTTTTCAACTATTCAACCGTTGGACTATTATTTGTGGGGTGCCCTCAAAGATAAATGTTACGCCGACAAACCAGAGACAATTGACAATATTCGTGAAGCCATTGGTGAAATACAGCAGCACACAATCGATAATGTGCTTAAAAATTGGACCGATCGCGTAGGCTACTGCATGGCCAGCCGAGGCAGCCATTAACCGGAAGGATTGTACTTTCAAATAAAAAAAGAAATTTGAAAAAATATTCACTAGTTTTTTTTATAGCATTTTCAAAAAAAAGTTATTTATAATATTTTTTTCGGGAAATTACATGTGAAAATTTTCCAAAAGCTCTAGATTGGTACTGCCAAATTTTGTTTGATTATCATCAAATAGCCGACATGTTAAAAAAAATAATATTTTGTTAAATACATTAAGGCAATCTATTTCAAATTTTGATAAATACCAGCCATCATAATACCCATTGAAAATGGCAAATAATTAAAAGCTAAGCGGCTAGTTAATTTTCTACAGTTAATGAGGTACAGCTGCAACCGAATGCAGTGTCAGACAGTCCATATTACACTTCAATCAGATTATACACATCTGAAAGTATAGGTGAAATAGAATTAATTGGCGTTTTTAGTTTTTTTTTTTCATTTTCTTATCCTGTTGCTCCTAAAAAGGACTACAAAGATAAAATTGTTCAAAAATTATTTTTAATACTTATTCGCACCCTATGACACCAGTATACATGCCAAATCAAAGAAGGCAATATGTGCTAAAAATACTTAAAATTTCAGACTTCTATCTGTATTATTAAATAGTAAGATATGAATAAACTAGAAATCAAAGGGTAAACTTGAAATATATGTTAATGCTGAACCAATACAGATAAAAGCATTATATTTGATGTATTTTTAATAGACATTCTCCTCTTGATTTCTCGTCTTAATTTGACACTAATACCGTTGACATAGGGTGCGGAAAAGTATATAAAATATTTTTTTTTAAATTGGAACATTGTAGTCTTTCGGAGGGGCAACAGGATGAGGAAATGAAAACCCAATTAACTCCCTTTTGCCAATAGTTTCATATGTAGGTGATTCGGTTCAAGTGTAACGATTTTTATCACGGGGATATCTGTTGATGTTTGATTTGAATCTAGGTTTCAGTGCATGATACACTCATTTTAATTTACCTGTGTAGCCCAAAATTGTCATACCACTCTCAACTCCCGAAAAAATAAACAACAACGACAACTGTGACTATATAAAAACAAAGACATTAATTAACGTACAATGGCAACGTTAGAAACTTTTGAAAGGTAGTCGTTTACGTGCATAGCTACGTACGTACATATGAGTATATACAAGAGCGACAAGTACGACATTTAGTATATATATGCATGTATGTCTGAACATAATGAAAGGAGTTTCACTGATATTTTAATAAAGTCCTGTACAGTTCACCAGCCCACATGCAGACGTATGTATGTACGTACATACGGACAGAGTCAAATGAAATATTCACGTAACCATACTTACGTACGTACATACGTATGTATGTATATATGTACGTAGCACACGCAGTTGACATTTATGGCAAACACTTAAATATAATTTATAACAAACATTCATGCGTTTCCACCATACATACATACCTATGAACGTATGTATGTGTGGCTTAGGTTGGAGTGAATTTTACAAATTCAAGATTTTTTTATTTTGATCTCACGAAAGAGTTGACATTTCCTCAACTCTTCAACTATAAAATTCATTTTTTGTTTAGTTTACCTTTACCTTTAGATCACCAAATCATTATTTGCTGTAATTGCAAAAAAAAATATTTTTATCAATCCTAAAAATCCCTAAATTAAAGTACAATTGCTTAAGATACCTTGGAATAAAAGTGGAATTAAAAAAATATCCATAAAATTATTTAGAATATTTTTAATTATTTTATTTAAATATTAAAAAATTATCCATTTGATGGAAAATACATAAAAAACGTTTAAAACTATTCTCAAAATTATAGGACACCAAAATACATGAAAAGATTTGAAAACTATTAAATAATTTTGTGACGTTCCTTTTAAAATTTTGAGTGCGACCCACTCTCGTGGTCTACCCTAATGTTCGTATTATGTATTAATATATGAGAATGTACATAGATGTGTACATACTTTTGTACTTTGTATATAATACCTTTTTATATAATGAAAGGCTTTGTGAGTGACAATATTTAATGTTGTTTAATTAATGTCGAAAAAAATAACTTCAAATGTTTTGTGATAGTGACTCGTTTATGTAGGGGGGGGGGGGGGTGTGGATACATTAAAACCCTCCACTATAGAGAAAGTTCTGTGATGGGATTGTGGAAATCATGATAAGTCGCAAATTCATACTTTATCGATTGCATAAGTAAGTTAATTACTTCGATATAGAAGAAAATATATAAATATTAAAATTCTAATTAAAAACGGTGTTACAGATGGTTGTATTTCCATTATACTTCAATTCCAAAAGTACAAATTTTGAAAATCCATTATCTCACGTACATAGTGCAAAATAACCTAACTTCATGATTCAACCAATTTTTGGCATAAAAGTAAAAAGTACAAATTTGGAAAAATCTTCTTATTTTGCGTGTCTATGCAGTCTGAGTATGAGAATATATACACCGAATTCTAGCTGCGTCCATTTGGTTTGTACCATATTTATCCTCTTTTTCCTATTTTAGCCCCATTAAGAGTACGACATTCTAAAATCTCTTTATTTTACATGTCTACGCAATTAGAGGGATCGTTTAGTTGGTACTATTTTTATCCCTCTGTACATACAATGGGTCCTTTACACTACGAAGTTGGAAAAACTATTTATTTTTTGTGTCTACACAGTCACAGGGATGTATACTACGAATTTCATGACTCTAGCTGCGGTCATTTGATTGATACTATTTATATCCCCTTTTTCCATTTTTACCCCAAAAAGTACGAATTTCGAAAAATCCGTTTTTTTTACGTGTCTACGCAATCAGAGGAATGTATACACCGTATTTCATTATTCTAGGTACAGCCGTTTTTAATGACACCATTTTTATCCCTCTATTCCCATTTCACCCCTTAAAAGTACGAATTTGGCAAAATATTTTTATATTATGTGTTAGTGGAAAGTACACACCGAATTTCGTGTTTATAGGTGTTGTCGTTTAATATGTACAATTTTTATCCCTTTTTTCCCCATTTCACCCCCTACGAATAAAAATCACTTTATGGTGCACGATCTTGTTATAGCGGGAAACATATTGAAAAAATATGCTTAAATACTCTAAAATATTAGGGGTTATTATGGATACTTTTAGTCCTTGTTAGGGAAAAAAATTTTCCCTGTGCGCCGTTTTCACCCAGTTTCAATCCCAATTGATCTACGGCTATAAGTCGCATTTATGGAAAATTTGGACGTCCTAGCTTCTTTTCTTGACAAATTTAAAGTTACATTTTAAGTACAGGTTGTGGTTGGCAATATTACTTAAAACACTATGATTAACTTTTTTGTGGAATATTTTAACCCCCATCACCTCAATATATGGGTCTTTTCGGTCCCTTTTGTGCAAAAAGGTAAAAACACCCCTAAAACAGGGGATTAACGGGCTAAAATGTTCTACAGAAATATTTGCCATAAAATTCTACTATAAGTTACTGCATACATCACAGTTAAAAACTCAACTTACATCTATATTTATAAAAGAGAATGCCGTCCGTGTGAACACGCAAAACTTTATAACGGATCGTCTGATTTTCACGATTTTGGGCTTGATGAATTCGTGTTGGCCCAAGGAAGGACATAGGATGTAAAATTGGTACATAAATATTACTGACCACGAGAATGATAAATATGATGCCGAAATTTGGATTTTCATTTTATGTGTGTGGCAATAGTGTTTTTTGAGCCAGAAGGCTGCAAATTGGAACGTATATATTACTGACCACAAGAAAGATAAATATGATGCTGGAGTTTGAATTTTCGTTTGGTGGGTAGTTGGGGCGTGGCAAAAGTGTCTTTTAGCTAGAAGGCTGAAAATTGGAACTTATATATTACTGACCACGATAATATCAATATGATAAGATCAATATGAAACCTGGTTTTAATTTTACCATTTGTGTTTTTGCCTGGCGAAGCGGGCGGGGTTCAGCTAGTTTAAGATATAAGTCAAAACTTAAAATTCATTTTAGGGTTAATTTCGTACTTTTTCCGATTTGGTGCTAATTTGACCCACTGGAACTGAATTTAGGGGATGGTGTGAATGGAAAAAATATTCTACATCAAATTTCACTATAGGTCACACAACAAAAGAAAGCTGTAGATATAATATAGATAAATAAAATATCAGTATTATATATATTTTCCCTATTTTTTCAGCATTCTTATGATGAATCGTCATGGAAAACATTGTGATTCTTACATTTAAGTTGTGGGATGAGTTCAGCAATATTACTTGGAACACTGTGAGAGGCATTTTTGTGGATCATTTTAACCCTCTAGCTCCTCTACATAGGGGTCTTTGTGGTCCCTTTCGTGCAAAAGGATAAAAAACAACCCTAAAACAGAGGTTTATCGGTTCAAAATGTTCTAGAAAAATATTTGCCAAAAAATCTACTATAAGTCACTGAATATACCAGAATTAAAAACTCTATTTAAATGCAATAAATAAGTCAAAAATTAAAATTCAGTCATTCATGTTTAATTTCGTACTTTTTCCGAATTGGTGCTAAACAGTCCCACAAAACTAAATTTTTGGGGGTGATATGAATGGGAAAAATATTCTGCGTCAAATTTCACTATAAGTCACCGAACAAAAGAATTCAGTACCAATTTCGGTATTTAAATAAGAAATTAAACTGTGCTACAAAAAAAGAATGAATTAGAAAACTCTCGGAAATGGAATTATTTTTTGTAGTCATTGTCGAGTAGAAGAAGAATCTGTATTTGAATTTTGCCAGACACACCCAAAGTCTTGAGTTGCAGGTAAAAATGCGGTTTTTCGTATCTTTGCACGTTTATAAGCCCCTAACATATTTAGTTATCAACCAATTTTATATAGCTTATTTTAGAAAACTTATGAAATTTGTGTACTTTTGTCCAGCAAACACACCTTTTTAGACAATTTTTAGACCTTTTTCAAATCTGACAATATTTTTACACCCTCACTCTACAGAGTAGGAGGGTATATATCATTTGGGACATAAAAAAAGTGTAACGCATTGAATGAGTGACTTAAGACCATAAGTATGTTTGGACCAAATCCGTTTCACGACTTTTTAAGGTGTTTGAGTCATGTCCGTCCGTCCGTCTGGCTGGCTGGTGTACACGATAACTTTCGAAAGAAGTTAAGGAATCAATTCAAACTTTGCACATGGTAATATTTTTCCCAAACTTAGTTTAAGTTCGAAGATGGGCGAAATTGCCACGCCCCTTCTGGTACCTCCCACACAAATGACACATATTCCTATATCAAATTAAAATCCATATAACTTCCAGACGGATGTTCGGAATCAGCTATATTTTGGTATTTCATAATGTTTTTATAATCACTTTAGGTGTACTGAATATGATAGTACCTCCCTTCCAGTACCTCCCTCACAAATCACACAAAACTACGAAAAATAAAGCTGGTATAACTGCAATGCTGATGATCGGAATACTGTGAAATTTGATAGTTAGCACTGCTTTTATAGAGGTTACATTCGCATGGAATATGGGTGATATTGCCACACCCCTCCTGGTACCTCTCACACAAGGTGACATAAACATTGTATATAATATAACCAATATAACATCCATACGGGTAGTCAAAATCATTTGCAATTTGATATTTAAAAATCTTTTTTATAATCACTTTAAACCTTTATAATTACTTAAAACTTAATATAATCACTTTAAACTTGTTATTTACGCTTTAGCCACGCCCCTTCTTGCACCTCCCGCACAATTGTCTCTATCCTAGGTAATATTAAATCCTTCATAACTTCTATACTGGTGCATGGAATCCACTATGACTTGATATTAGATAATGTTTTTACAATTGTTTTATAAATGTGGAAGCTGGGACCATGTGACACGAACCTTCTAGTACCTTCCACACAAATTATCCTGTCCTACCTTAAATGTAATTCCTTATGACTTCCGTATATATGTTCTCTGAGAGTGAGGGTATGTATGTATAAGTCGGTTTAGCCGACTGAAGCTTGCTTACTTGTTTTACATTATTTTGTTTGGTAATCGTACCAACTGCAAATTTATTTAAATAATACTTTTAGTAAGGAGTAAAACGCCGCTTTGTTTTTGAGAAATCCCTCAGCAGTTTACTGAAGTTTTCGCTAAAACAAAATTGTTATATTCTTGCTCAAATCTCTCATAATTTTACAAATTGAAGTCCAATAAAAATACTTAAAAATCAGCAATGCAGACAAAAGTGGTAAAAAAGCATGGTGACCATTTTAATAAAAAATCCTCAATTTTTGGACACATTTTCCCCACTTTGAGAATTTGGATATTAAAAAAAAATCTGTTATTTTCGCCGTTTTTATATCTTTATCGAATTTTAAGTATTTTAATTGAAATTCAATTCGTAAAATTATTGAAATTTGAACTGAAATTACCAAAACTTGTATTTTTGCCATTATTTTGTTTTACCGAAATTTTCAACTCAATCAACTACTGACGGATTCTTAAAAACAAAATGACATTTTACTCCATTCTAACTGTGTTACTTAAATCAAATTACAACTGGTACGGTTACCAAACAAAATAATGTGCAAAAATATTGTCAAAGTTGAAAAATGGCTAAAAATTGTTGAAAAATGTTCCCTGTAGTGTTATTAAAAAATAAAACAATTGTTTTTTTCATATTTTATTTCTTACGGATTTTTGGAGCCAGAAAAAGATTTTTTGAAAGAAAAAAGATTTTTTGGAGACTGTTCGTATAAAATTTGAATTTTCACTAATTAAAAAGCGGTTAACCGAAGACAAAACCCGGTTAATAGAACCGAAACCCCGGGTTTTGCGGTTAACCAACCCAAAAACCCGGGTTTCTCGTTTATAAAAGGTAATAAATATTCAAAAAGGACCTAAAACCGATTATGGTTAACGTTAACATTAAATTTGCACCTTTGGTCGGCGTTGATGTGAATAAAAATATCAACAATTTTGTATATTTTGGAATATATTGGCCACTTTAAGAAAATTTCTGAAGTCAGAGATGGTGTAAAACACAAGATTCACTTCCTGTAATGATGTGAAAGTTTTGGCAACGACCGGAAGCAGTTGTTTCTTCGGCTTAATGGTAAATTTTTCCTTTTCCTCGACCTCCGAATGGTTGCTATGGCTATACGCCAGGGCGTATACTGAACTTGGCATTCTCCTCATTTTTTGGTTACATAAACACAACTTATTAAATATTAATAAACCAACTTAGTATTTCGCACAATATTACATAACACAAGCGTTGTCCCAACGTTGTCGTCGCCATCCCTACACTTGGCAACAACTCAATTAAGGACAAGTCAGAGAGGGAGCGAACAAAAAATATAGAAAACTCATTAAAAGTTTTTTGACCCTTCATTCTTTCTGTGAAACAGAAACAGTCGCAGCAGCAGCAGCAGAAAAAAACTAATTGATTTTCATTGTTTTTCCTTTGCTCTGTTCCTTTCATTGCAGCAACATTCAACATATACCAATCCAACAGGCTATAACAACCACAGCAACAACAGTAATAAACAGCAACAGCAATCATTGTTACCGCATCAACAGAATTTCAACCAACAATCATCGGCGGCATCATTTACTGCAAACACAAATCAGGTCTTAACAACAAACAATCCAATAGTTGCCGGGGCTGCTGCAACATCTCCAACGTTAACGTTAACGTCAACAACAACAACACCAACTGGTCTGGGTCAAAATTCGATTAAGTGTAAACCCCTGGTAACAACACATCATCAGCAGCAACAGCAACAGTATCAACCGCAGCAACACCATCACAACAACACAACAGCCATGGGTCCCACCACATTGAATGGCACACAGCCACCACCAGCTCAGCTCCAGCAATACCAACAACATTTACAACAGCCACAGGTAACGACTGATACGCAGCAGCATCTGCATCATCCACATCAACAACAGCAGCAGCAGCATCAGCAACAGCAGCAGCATCAACAACAGCAGCAATATCAACAATCAGGTTCAGATCAGCTGTCAAAAACAAATGTCTATATACGCGGCTTGCCAGAGGGAACGACTGATAAGGATTTAGTTATTTTATGTTCAGAGTAAGTTTTAACCACACAATGTAAATATACAAAGCCCCTACCCCCCACATCCACGCACCCTCCACATGCACACAAAAAGGCATTGTTATCGCCAACAATAAGGAAATTATCACAAATGAGGACACTATAAAGTACAGATTTTTTTCGAGTGTTTCTCAAATAGTGTGAGAAACTTTCACTAAGTATTTTTCTGTTGGAAAAACATTAGGTCTAATTTAGTTTCAGTCAATGAATAAATTTGGTCCTTCGATTTAAGTTGCGCCATCGAACGATGAAATAAAAGTCAACTTAAGACAATTTCTGTTAATATTTTTCTGAAAGGATAGTGTTGACCATAGTAAGATTGTCACACTCTTTGTAATGAACTGCTGCTACACTCAGAAAAAAGTGAACCCTATAATGAGTTAAAATGAACTAAAATGTAGGAAAATTGATCTTCGTATAGGGCTAAAGCAATATTTCCTCATATCAAGTTCAAACTTTTCCTTAAAAGTAATACATGCTTTGAACTTGATTCTGGTTCAATTTTCCTCAAACCAAAATTCCAGTAAGTTTTTCCTCAAACCAAGTACATTTTAAATCTAAGTAAAATTTTGCTGAAATTTTCCAAAATCTTAGTAAATTTTTCCTAAACTCAAATAAAGTAAATTTTTACTAAATCTAAGTAACATTTTGCTGAAATTTTCCAAAAATTAAGTAATTTTTTACTCAAATCAAGTTAATGCTTGCTCAAATTGAGGACAATTTTGCAATTTTTTTTCCTCAAAACAAGTAAATTTTTACTTAAACTGAGGAAAATTTTACCTGATTCAAGGAAAAACAATAAGTTCAATTTAACTAAAATAATTCAAACAAATGATTTTGCTTCAGAGTATGCAAAACTAATACAAAAAATGACAACATGAAATATTTCTCAAGCGTTTCATGAAACCTCTGCCATAAAGAGATAAGCTATTACTCCATGATTGCTGCGAAGGCAAAATTGGCACCTTCGCAGTGGTTGTTTAGAAAAATACTTGAATTATTTAAGAAATAAGACTTTGCAAACGAACGAGAATTGATCTTAGATTAATATTCAAGAATATTTCTAAACAATTTGAAGTGATTTTTTATAAGTTCATTAATACTTAAATGTATGAAGAACGCGGCACAAATTTCAGTAAACACATTAACTTAATTTTAAGATTTTTTTAGTTAAAATTTCCTAAATTGATTTTTTTTCCATACATTCTGATTATTTTTATACTCTCCACCTCCAGGATGGGGGTATACTATCTTTGTCATTCCGTTTGTAACACCTTGAAATATCGACCTGAGACCCTATAAAGTATATATATTCTTGTTCGTCATAAAATTCTAAGACGATCTAGCCATGTCCGTCCGTTTGTTGAAAGCACGCTAGCATCTCAACGAAAGGAGCTAGAATGTTCAAATTTTCCATAAATGCGTCTTATAGTCGTAGATCGGTTGGGATTGAAACGGACTAAAGGACTAAATATACCAGGACTAAAAATACCCATAATAATCCCTAATATTTTAGCGTATTTAAGCATGTTTTTTGAATATGTCTGTTTATATTTGCTTGATATTTGGTATGCGCATTCCACTTATAGCAGAAACGTGCACCATAAAGTGATTCTTATTTGTAGGGGGTGAAATGGGGCAAAAAAGTGATAAAAATGGTACATATTAAACGACAACAGCTAGAAACACGAAATTCGGTGTGTACATTCCTCTAATTGAGTAGATACATAATATAAAAGTATTTTTTGGCAAATTCGTACTTTTAAGGGGTAAAATGGGAATAGAGGGATAAAAATGGTACCAACCAAACGGCTGTACCTGGAATAATGAAATTCGGTGTATACATTCCTCTGATTGCATAGTCAAGTAAAATACACGGATTTTTTAGAATTCGTACTTTTTGGAGTTAAAATGAAAAAAGGGGATAAAAATAGTACCAATCAAATGACCGCAGCTAGAGTCATTAAATTCGGAGTATACATTCCTTTGACTACGTAGACATGAAAAATAAAAGGTTTTTTTCCAAATTCGTACTTTCAAGGGATACAATGGGTACGTGGGGATAAAAATGGTACCAACCAAACGGCTACAATAAAGAATAATGAAATTAGGTGTATACATTCCTCTGAGTGTGTAGACACTTAAAATAAACGGATTTTTCAAAATTCGTACTTTTTGGTGCTTAATTGAAGAAAGGGGATAAAAATAGTACCAATCAAATGACCGCAGCTAGAGTCATGAAATTCGGAGTATACATTCCTCTGACTGCGTAGACACGGAAAATAAACGGATTTTTCGAAATTCGTACTTTCAAGGGATATAATGGTGCAGAGGGATAAAAATAGTACCAACTAAACGACTACAGCTAGAATGATGAAATTCTAACGTCAAGGGTACCAACCAAATGGCCGCAGCTGGTATCGTGGAATTCGGGGTATACATTCCTCTGACTGCATAGACAAGTAAAATAAAAAGTTTTTTTCCAAATTCGTACTTTTTCTTTTACGGCAAAAATTGGATGAATCATGAAGTTAGGTTATTTTGCACTACGTACGTCTGAGAATGGATTTTCAAAATTTGTACTTTTGGAATTAAAATAGAATGAAAATTCAACCAACTGTAGCAATACAATACAATATTTATGGTATTTAAGCTTTTTGAAAATATACATATAAGAATATTTATTTTTTGAATTGACGTATTGGTAGCCTTGCCTTATAAGCGTGGTTTGAAATATATTTTTTTTCAATATTTGTATTTGTTTTGGTTTGTTTTGGCTATATTAATAAAATTATATTTTCCTTTAATATTACTGCACTTCTACGAAAATCGACATCCTATGTGGAATGCAATCCATGGTGAAGGGTATATAAAGTTCGGCGCTGCCGAACTTAACGCCTTTTTTACTTCTTCTTACTTAAAACCTTTAAAATTATTTTTCCATACAAGAAAGATTTTACTCAATGGTTGGAATTTTTTATTAGATCCAAAGAAATGTTTTTAAGTAAATTTACTACCCTATTTCTAGTAAATTAGCTATTTACTATGGCTCTGAAAGAGGAAACTTTACTCATATTTAGTTAATTTTCCTACTTTTAAGGAAATTTCTGAACTAAATTGAAGTATGGATTTTACTCAAATTTAGGAATACTATTTTTCTGAGTGTATGCTTTGAGATATATGACGACTTCCATAAAAACTTTGATTCCGATTTCAATGGTTGTTTCATAATTTGTAGCGCGTATAGAGTAAAGACAAAGCATTTTCTCATTTCTTTCAGCCTTTTTGTTCCGCTCGCCCTTTAAAAGTACAACAATGCATTTATATTGCGCTTCTATGCGGTGAGCTTAATACTTTAGTTGGTACAATTTTTATCCCTTTTTTCCCGACTACCCATTTAAGGAACAAATTTCAAAAAATCAATTTAGAATGCGCAGAGGAATATACACACCAAATTTCACGATTATAGATATAGTACTTTAGTTGGTACTATATTTATCCCTGTTTGTCCCGCTCCCGCCTTTAATGTACAAATTTCAAAAAATCCTTTTTGTAGATCGCCTGCAGGGTAAGTGCAAGGGACACACCGAATTTTATGTACAAATTTCGAAAAATCCAATTTTACAGCACTTCTGCGTGGCCAGAGGAATTTACAAAACAAATTTCACGATTCTAGCTTCAATACTTTAGTTGGTACAATTTTTATACCTTTTTGTTCCGCTCGCCCTTTATAAGTACAACAATGCATTTATATTGCGCTTCTATGCGGTGAGAGCATTTACACACCCATTTAAAGAATAAATTAAAAACAAAAACAATTTAGATTGCGCTTCTACGTTGTCAGAGGAATATACACACCAAATTTCACGACTATAGCTATAGTACTTTAGTTGGTACTATTTTTATCCCTTTTTGTCCCGCTCGCGCCTTTAAAGTACAAAATCCAAAAAATCCTTTTTTTTTGTAGATCGCCTGCAGGGTAAGTGCAAGGCACACACCAGGACGAAATATTGATGTTTATCCCTTCTTTGTCCCATTTTACCTCAGTGCGTGTTTCGTAAGTCTGCGTCTTCGTCATATTTGGGTACTACCCTGAAAATTGCATGACCTTGGTTTCTGCCGTTCGATCTGGACGCTGATCAATGCTAAATCAGTCAGTCGATCAGTAACGCACTTAAAGAGTACTAAATGAATAATATATTGTGCGGATTAAGTACAATTTGGTACAAAATAACAAACAATTACACATTGAAACGGACGCTACAAAAAACAGAAGCACTTATGGAAATATACAAAGTTCAGAAATATGAGAATTATCTCTTAGACTTTGCACACTAGGTAGAGAAGGAATACGGACGCTACAAATATTTACTCTTGTGTTGTAATCATTTTCGGTAGAGCACTACAACTTTTAATGAAAATAAAAGAGAACAAGTTATCTTCAAGTTTCATAATAGTAATCGAAATAAGGAAAAATTAAGTTAAAAGCTTTGTTTTATTTTTTTGGTGAACCTTTTATGGGAGATGCCCATATATAGATTATGTCTCAGGACACATAAAAAATAAATTTTTTATGTCTCGGTGACCAAATTATTTCTTTTTTGTTGCATTATGTTATTGGACAATGTTATAACAGTCGTTTCATAAATATGGAAGTTGGGTTCACCTTCTAGTATCTCTAACGTGACCATCTCTTATTGGGCAAAAAGCGGGATTTTGTAGAAAAAATGCGGGATCGTGAAAATCTAACCAAAATGTAAAATAAAAACTAGCTGCATTACACCGTGCGACAATTTTACATTTATTGAACCTGAGCAAGACAACTAGAGATTGTGTGTAGAAAAACTGTGTACTCAATTTTTCATTTGGTCATCATTTCTCCTTTTTAATTTCTAAAGCATATAGATGTTTGAATAATTTATTTTCATATTTTAGCGAGTCATACAAATGATATGGGTATCAAGTGAAAGAGATGAATATATGTAAAAAATATTTTAAATATAATGTCTCTATCTGTATTAGTTTAGTATTAACAACAATTTCAAGTTTCCATCATTATTTATTTAGTTTATTCATCTTTTACTATTTAAGAGGGGAAATTTTTAATGATTGTTAATGCTAAAGTAATACAGATAGAGGCATGGAATTTTTAGTATTTTTAACATACATTCTTCTCTTTTGTTTGATAATTTTTTACTTTTACTTTTGATACTCATGTCGCCTGTGTATAGCACTCGAAAGTACGAAAATAAATTATTAAGACAAATACGACCTTTGAAAATTAGAAATACTGTAAAAAGGAGAAAAGATCACCAAATGGGAAACTGAGCACACAGTTTTTTTTTACATATTATCTCTAGATTCATATGTATATGGTTTTGTTCGGGACCAAAAAGTACTATCGCATGGTGTTATAAATTACACACATGGGGAAAATGAGACAGATGGACTATATCAGGAATCAAGAACTTCAGGCTACCTTGTTTACAGAATAGTTTAGGATTGTAAATAGTTAAAATTGACCGAGAGTCATCAAGTTTTTCCCTACCAAGGTCTGAAAATATTTAAATAAATAAAAAATATTTAGGGTATTTAAGCACATTTTGTGAAGATTGCTGCGGGAATGATTTTTAAAGATATTAAAACTGTAAAAAGTCGACAGGCAAGAATCGGTAATACTGTGAAATTCGCTCCATGGTAGAGGGTATATAATATTAGACATGGCCGAACTTAACTATGCCATGTATTATTAATATATGTTCTAAATTAATCAATTGAATAACGCAATTGAATAAGGGTTAAGCGAGACAAAAAAGGATAAAAATAAAACAATAATAATAACAATATTATTATTAGAATCGTGAAATTTAGTTTGTAATTTCCTCTCATCGTATAGAAGCGCAATAAATGTATTTTTGTACTTTTAAGGGGTGAACTGCATAAAAAGGGATAAAAAATGGTACCGACTAAAGTAATGCAGCTAGAATCGTGAAATTTGATATGCAAATTCCTCTGACCGTGCAGAAGAGCAGTATAATTGGATTTTTTGAACGTGCACGGGACAAAAAGGGATGAAAATGGTACCAATTTAAATACTGCGCTATAGCTGTGAAATCTGATGTGTAAATTCCTCCGACATCATCGAAGCTCAAATCTAAATTGATTTTTCGATATTTGTACTTATATGTGGTGAACGGGACAAAAAGGGATAACAATGGTAGCAACTAAAGTATTGCAGCTATAGTCGTGAAATTTGGAGTGTAAATTACTCTGGCAACGTAGAAGCTCAATCTAAATGGATTTTTTTTTTTGAAATTTGAATTACATTTTATAAAAGTATAGATTAAATTACTATTAATGATCTTAAATGTTGCCTAAAAACTAGATCTAAAATTTAGAATAACGACAATTAGTTAAATGTTTTAGAAATTGTGGACTTTTGTCGGTTACAAACAAATTTTTAATCGATATTTGTACTAAAAATAATGTAAAACGAAAAAGCGGGGTAAAGCGGGATTTTTTGTAAAAAAGCGGGATTATGCGGGATGGAAACATTAAGCTGGACTAGGCATCAAAAAGCGGGATAGTCCGGCGAAAAGCGGGATGGATGGTCACCTTAAGTATCTCCTACATAAATGTCTCTATATTTTCTAAATCCTCTTTAGAGCTTTACTGCTCGGAATTTTTAGCATAGAGGGAGATGTGTTTCATCTATGTCGGTTTAGCCTAAACTAAACTGTCTTACTTGTTGTTTTAGAATTATGAGCAGATGTTCTTCAATGTGTCCCAAGTAGCTACTTGATATTTTCTTCGTCCTTAAATGTTTACTCAACTATTCATTCATTAAACTTAAACTTATTTCGAATTTTATCGTCATTACTTACATCTATATATATCTCTGGTTTTCTCTTCTTGCTTTTTTTCCAGGTATGGTACTATAGTATCGGCCAAAGCTATATTTGATAAAACAACAAAAAAGTGTAAAGGTAAGTTGTCGGTGTTTCTTGTGCAGCACTTTATATCCCCCGTCCCTTACACCACCACCACCTCCTCTCCCACCCCAATTGAACTTTGTTTTATCATTAACGTAATTTTTATCTTCGCATAAAGATTCATAATGAAACTCGTTTTGTTTTTCTGTTCAACCTCCAAACAACCCCACAAAAAGCAAAAAAAAAAATTACAAAACTTATCTTTCACATTTTTTCTCATTCTTTTCACCCGTTTTTTCGTGTGGATTTGTCTTTTTTCTGTTTTCTTCTTGGTTCTTATTTTCAGGTTACGGTTTTGTAGATTTCGAATCACCGGCATATGCTGAGAATGCCGTTAAATCTCTTCAAGCTAAAGGCATTAAAGCACAAATGGCAAAAGTGGGTGTTTGGGTGCTCCTTAGGCCGGCCATAGTACGTTGTTTTTATTCCTTTTTCAGTTTTCATTTATCATGTTGCCTTTTTGTTTTCCTTGTACTCTCCTTTTTTGTTATTTGTTGCATGCAAGAAGAAAAAAACAAACATATAATTAGTGCAAAAAGAAAGAAAGAAAGCAAAAAAAAACTAAATCAAGAACAGACCAGACCATCGGACCCAGCTAAAAGCGTATCAAATGAACGAATGAATGCCAGCGTACGGAATAGGGACATTTTTTCCAAAGGACCAGGGTTTTTTTGTTTGCGAGAGATCACGTTTCTTCTTTTCGGTTTTTAGCACAAAGACATTCATTTGCAGGAGGACTGTTTTTTTTTTGTTGTCTGTTTCTTGTATTATGTGATAATTTTAGGTAACGAAACAAAACAAAACAAAACCAAAAAGAAAACTATGGTCAGTTTCAGAGAGTAATGATGAAAGAGGAAGGTATACTATAAATAATAGTAAGAATACAATAGATAGCCTAGCATTTGTTTGGCAATAGAAAAAAGAAACAAAATAATGCAGAATAAATATTTAATAAATTTATTTATTTTTATCTACATAAATATGAATAGTACAAGTTAATCAATAGAGATGATATTTAGTTGAATAAAAATATCTTCGTTTACATTTTTATTGAAATATTTTTTTTTTGTTTTGAGTTTTAGTTAGTTTTATTTTAATTGTTCATCTTTTGTAGTAAAGTTCTCAGCCGTGAAATATGATAATAATAATTTTTAAAAAAGTCATTAGATTTGAACGGAAATATTTCATAAGTTATCTTGTAGACAAAATTGAGTTAATTGACATTTTTAGTTTATCATTTCCTCATCATGTTGCCCCTTCACAGGACTACAAAGTTCCCAATTTTCAAACATTATTTTATATACTTATTACCACCCTATGATACCGGTGTAAGTGTCAAATTAAAGAATACTTAAAATGTCCTTTAGTTTATTCATATTTTACTTTTTAAGAGGAAATACTTGAAGTGGTTAATGCTAAACTAATGCAGATAGAAGCATACAAATTTAAGTATTTTTAGCTGAGATTCTTCTCTTTAATTTGACATTTATACCGGTATCATAGGGTGCTAGTAAATAATTTAAAATAATTGATTTGAAGTGGGATATTGTCCTGGCGCAAGACCATTTTGCTTCTATATTTAATAGAATGCAAATTTATTTACAAATGTCATGGTGACATTTATTACTTGGCTGCAGACTACAACGATTATGATTTCGACCATGTCAAAAGTCTTTTCAAGTGGCTTCGCAGCGACTTTTCAACATCAAACCCGGCCTCTATAAGGAGATGATTCTCACAAACGAACCAGAAGCACAACTCACTTGCCGAATTTCCGTTTAAAAAATCGCACCAAGTAATAAAGCACACATGCCATCTTACAAGCATCTCATTGAGTTGCATATGTAAGTATGCAGGTATAGTTACCCAGCAATACTTCTGCCGTGCCAACGCTATTTTTTTTGGTCTGTAATCAATATATTGATTGATAATATTGATTACAGACCAAAAAAATACAAACGAAAAAACTAAAAAAAATTAAAATAATTTTTGAAAAATTGTATCCTTTGGAAGTTTGTAGTCCTTTTAAGGGGCAACGGGATGAGGTAATAAAAAACTAAAAAAAAATATTCGTAATATATACTAAATCCTTCTCCTAAAATACTTATTTAATTTGCACCGAAATGGACATTTCTCTTTCCTTTCAGAATCCATGAGGTCTGAATGTGCTAAAAAGGTTGCGAAGAAAGGAAAATCCAATATTAAATAACACTGTGCGACTGTCCAAAAGCTCTGGAAAGTGATATTATTTATACACTCCACGAGAGTATTTTGTCTTTGTGCATTTGTTTGTAACACCCAAAAGGAGGCGAGATAGACCCATTGTTAATTATACCGATCGACTTAGAATCACTTTTTGAATCGATTTAGCAATGTCCGTCTGTCTGTCTGCCTGTCCATCTATTCGTGTAATCACGATACAAGTCGCAATTGTAGCCAGACCCAAACGAAACTTTGCACAACGAAGTTTTTCGGGACAAGGACGAACGCTATTTAATTTGAAGAAAATCGGTTCAAATTTAGATATAACCCCCATACGAATTTCAGTCCCGATTTGACTCTTTTCACTCTAGATACCACATATTACAACAGATTTTCTTCAAAATTGGCAAAACATCTTATATTTAAACTAGGAACACCTGTGGTGAAAATAGGTCAGATCTGTTCAGATTTTTATATAGCTCCCATACATGTTTTCGCTCCCGATTTGACTTTTTCCGCTCCAGAAACCACCTACTGTATCAGATTGTCTTCAGATTTGTCAAAACATCTTATATTTAAACTAGGAACACATGTGGTGAAAATAGTTCAGATCGGTTCAGATTTACATATAGCTCCCATACAAATTACGCTCCCGTATTGACTTTTTCCGCCCCAGAAACCACATATTTTCACCAAATTTCAAAGTTAGTCACTTCATTCCATGTTTGGATATAGCCCCGATACAAATCTCGATCTACTCGATTTGATAAATTGGACCAGGTCATATTAGTCTGTGATTAGGAAATATACAAAAATTCTTCCCGTTTTCACTTTTTTACCGAATTGAATTGTATTCGGATAGAAAGTGGAGTAGTCGGCACCGCCCGACTTTAGCCTTTCCTTACTTGTTTTCTTGTTGGTATTGTCGAGTAGAACGAGAATCTGCATTTATTCATTACAGATTCTTGTTCTACTCGACATTACCTAAAGGAAAAATAATATCACTTCCCAGATTTTTCTGCTTCATTCTTTTTTGTAGTACTGTGTAATTAATTTGATTTCGGCCCCGGACGGCCATGTGAATTGAGACAGTGTCTTTCTAGAATATCAAATACTTCAAATATATGATTTACCTTCAGTGTACACAAAATGCACTTAAAACATTACAACATTATATAATTCCCAATCGTTGCATGACACTTCAGCCATAAAGAGTTCAGCTATTACTGTTGTGACAGTTGCCGAGGCTTTATAGGCACCTTCACAGCGATTTTATAGAATAATAACACTTTGCGACAAATCTGGGTAGGTCTTGTCGACTACAATAAGAATCTGTGTGTGAAATTTTCCGAGCAGCCCCAAAATCTTACCTTAGAGTAATAAAACGGTTTGGCGTACCTTTGTTTCTCAACGTATTTAAACAGAAAGATATATAAATTATTTACGAAAATTTGTCCAGCAGTTACATTTTTTTCGTCATTTTCCAATTTTGATTTGATGCTTTTTCGCTTTAGTTTATAAAGTAACAGTAATACTTTGAATTTATTTGAAAAGAACGTTAGCAAAGAGTAAAACGCCACTTTGTTTTTTATATTGACTGAGTTATTGAAGTTTTCATTAAAAATAAATTTTTGTTGAAATACAAGTTGTGGTCATGGCAGATCAAATCTCTCAACTTTTGTCCCAATAAAATACCTAAAAATCATTAAAATAGATAAAACTGTCAATAAAGGCATGGTAAATGTTTTAGTAAAAAATCAAATTTTTTGGAACATATTCATCGCTCATTACCAAATTGTGAATTGTGACTGTTGGTTTGAAAAATAAAATTCAATTATTTTTGTACGTTGTTCGATCGTGTAAAGATTCACAATTAATTCCCCAAGTCTCCTTCACAAAATGTTGAAAAAAAAAAAACAAAGAAAGAATAATCATTAAAAAAGTTCATTACTTCTTAGATTACACGTCAAGTATTCTCTGAAATATTTTTCATATATTCAATTATACATAAATGTACGAAGAACATGACATACATTTAAGGAAACCCATTGGCTTAATTATAAATTTGCAGTTAAAATTTCCCAAATGTAATTTTTCAATACATTATTCTTCTCTTAAAACTTCAGAATGTTATAAAACTTTCTCCCGACAAGTATGACTTTTCAATACAGTAAGAAATTTGTGTTTGACTCAAAGCATTTCTTCTAGTAAATGAACTATTTACAATGACTTTGAAATATGGAAACTTTACGCGCATTTTGTTAAGACTTTTTTTTTTGGTAAATTGTACTAAATGGTTTTATGTATTTTACTCAACAGAAACGATGTTTCAGAAACCATAATTCAGTGACGTTAATTAAAAATATTCATTCGGCTGAGAACTTATCCCACCCAGTTAAAAAAGTGTCCTCTTTAGATTAGTAGCATTAAATCCAATAAATTATATAAATTTTGCAGAAGATTTTTGATTATGATTTTTTTTTGTGAAATTATTTCATTTTTAACTGGGTCTTTGAGGATTTTATATATAAGTTTTGTAGAACGTTTTTGGTGTAGACAAATTTATTAAAGGTTATTCAATTACAAGTTTTATAAGTTATACATATATTTACATTTACAATATAGTAATTGTGGTATTTTAAAGGTTTGTAGTATTATTTAGGGAGTGATCGGTTAGCTTCTCGACCTTAAAAAAATCTGAATGGAAATCAATATCGAAAATTTATCGTAGATTTTACATGGAGCGATTCACTACTAAAATTATAATAGAAATATTAAGGATACCTTCGATGAAAATTGAGATTTCAATAATTTAAAAAAATATATCCATAAAATGTGGGTATTGATTTTGTGGAACAGACACACAAATTTTTGTTGCTTAGTTTTAGGGACAAAATAACAAATAATACAAATCTGTTTTTAGTTTTTGTGTTGTTTGATTAGTTATCGAGTGGATGGAAAAAAATGAACAAAGCGTCAGGCATTTCTCCAAAAATTAATGGGTCCAATATGCATTCCTAACCCTTGGAAAACAATTTCAAATTCTGAAAAATTTTCGTCTTCTGTCTCAAATATTAATTCGATGTCGGCGGGCTCCGTAGATTAAATTTTTGCCCGACACGAACAAAAAGATCCTATTTAATGTACATTAGGATGGGTCACGTTCCATACAAATGAAAAAACAATTTCCAATCACCCAACGAAAATAAAATTTGTGTATTAAACGCGCGCGAAAACATCCCTAAAAATGATGTTTTTCTCGCGTAATTTTTTGTCTTTAATATTTGTCATTTTTTTCAGAAATTAAAAAGGGTGATTTTTTAAAAGCTATAGGAAAGTTTTTCAAACAAAAAACACATAAAATTCAAAAAAATTCATGAAATCTTTATTTGAATCGATTGTACGGTCCATATAATTTAATGTTTGAAGATTATTTCATGCAAATGTTGACCTTGACTGCGCCTCAAATGGTCCATCCGCTTAGTCCAGTTTTGGCATACTCTTTCCAACATTTCGGCCGGTATCTCACGAATAAATGATTCAATGTTGTCTTCCACTGCGTCAATTGAAGCGGGCTTGTCTGTACAGACATGAACTTTAACATAGCCCCACAAAAATTTGTCTAAAGGCGTTAAATCGCACGATCTAGGCGGCCAATTGACCGGTCTCGAACGTGAAATAAAATGTTCACCGAACTCGCCTCTCAATAAGACCATTGTTGCGCGTGCTGTGTGGCATTTGGCACCGTCTTGTTGAAACCACATGTCATGCAAGTCAAGCTCTTGCATTTTGGGCAAAAAAAAAAGTTGGATATCATCTCACCATTCACAGTTACGTTACGATTCGCATCATCTTCGAAGAAGTAAGTCCAATGATGCCACCAGCCCATAAACCGCACCAAACTGTGACTTTTTCTGGATGCATTGGTAGCTCTTGCAATGCTTCTGGCTGATATTCACTCCAAAATCGACAATTCTGCCTATTTACGTACCCATTGAGCCAAAAATGAGCTTCGTCGCTGAACACAATTTTTTGGTAAAAAAGTGGATCTTCGGCTTTCTTGAACTTTCTTAACAGAGCACGCATTTTGATAATAAATTTCAATAATTTGCAAGCGTTGTTCGTTTGTAAGACGATTCATGGTTAAATTATAGACCAAACTGAAGATGTTTGACAGTGAAACAAAACACGGAACGTGCGTCAGCAGTTTGAACCAGCGTTGCCAAAAAGATAATAACTAAAAAATCACCCTTTAGATCTTTAAATATACATTTTTATTCTTGTCTTAGAGTAACTTATTGGTCGAATAATTGGACGTTTATAGTATTTTTTGCAGTTAATACCTTTCGAATGATGCCTAAATGATGAAAATCAGAATGAAATTGACGCCGTAGTCCTCATTTTTGTAAAAAAGTTTGAAAATGTTGGCTCTGAAAAAGTCAGTGACGTCATTTTTCGTCCGAAATTCATAATTTAGGTATTAATTCCTTGTATTTATTTTTCATGACATCTTTTATAAAATTTTCTAAGAGATATAAGTTTTTAGCTGTCACTTTGAAAAACCGCAAAAAATCAAACTAAACATCTGGGAATAGACCAATGAGTTATTGTAAGACAAGAATTACAAATTTTTATTTGAAGTGCGTCCAAGGGTATTTTAAGTCACAAAAAAAATTGAACAAAATTTGGAAAAAAATTTAACGGGAAAAACATGGTTTTTAGAGGAGTTTTCAGGAGCGTTTAGCTTATAGAAGGCTTGACCCGGCGACGAAATATTTTGCAGATCATCATTAAACAATCCAATCTTTATTTCTGAGGGCTGCAATTTTATTGGCCCATCCTAATGTACATTCGATTGTCAGCTATTGCGAACATGTTTTTTTTCCTTTCGTAGGAAATTTTGAATTTCGTAATGGAAAGGGAGAGAACTATACATGCTATTTTAGGGGTGTTTTTTGCCCTTTTGCAGAAGAGTTCCACTGTTCCACAAAAATGTTCCTCGTAGTGTTTTAAGTAATATTCCTGAATATGTCCTATACATAAAATGTAAGAATAACAAGGTTTCATATGCCGACTTATCATATGAATGTACAAAAGGGGGAAATATTGACCCCCCTGCCTGAAATGACCTCCTCAAAACTCTCAAAACACCGATACACGTATATTCTTTTTTCACGCCCTCTATCAGAATCCGTTGTCAGAACCTCGTTATTTTTTTCTAAACCCAAATTGTTTCCTTGATGGTAGAATTATCAATACTGGTATCCCACTTCTGAAGCTTAAACTACGCCTTTAGAACGTGGCAACATTTGCTAAGCTAAAGACGAGCATTTAAACTTTGGTCCCATATGAGATGACCCTAGTGGATATCCTACAGTAGCCTCCTTCAGAATTGCGACAGGTCGAGAACAATACATCACACATACAATATTTAAGAGTCATAGTCATAGTCATAGTACACATAAAAATACATATTTTTGTAAAAACCAATTACATTTTAGTTTAGTTATATACGAAAGTTTCCAAAAAAATAATAACACTATACCCAGAACAACTCTGAGGTAAAAAACTATAAACGAAGATCGTTCGACGATCGATCAATCGATTCCAATCGAAATTCCAATCAATATGGGTATAGTGTCTGCTTAAAGTTTATAGCGAAGTTTCAAGTATTTTTTCTTATAACGTTTTTTTTTTGTTCGTTCGTTTTCAAACTAGACACAGAGAATTTTTAAAAGTAATTTTGTGTAGACATGGACCGGCCTTAGATACAAATTTCAATAACCATAAAACTTGAGTAGAACTGTAGATACATTTACCTTACCTACCAGCATACATACATACAAACATACATACTTAAAAAAAACTTAACATAATGATTATATTAACCATAATCAATGTAGCCAAGTTACGTTCATACTTTATTTGTTCTATTAACATTAACATTGTGGCAAACATTTCCAAGAATTGTAACTAATTTGAAAATATTTTTGCAAAAATTAAAAAAAAAACACAAAAACGCAGCAACAAGAACAGGATCCAACAAATTTGTACATCACAAATTTGCCGCCATATTTCAAAGAGACTGATTTAGAGAAAATGTTATCGAAATACGGACATGTGGTATCGACAAAGATTCTATGTGATGCACAATTGAATTCCAGAGGTAATTGAAGACCACAACACAATGGAATTTCCTTTTCTCTCGGAAAATATTTAAACACATTTGTTAACGCGTTTGCTTTTGTTTCTGTTTTTTTTCGGTTTGTTGTTTGTGTTTTTAGGTGTTGGCTTTGCTCGCATGGAGAATCGTGAGAAATGCGAACAGATCATACAAGTTTTGAATGGTACTACAATACCGGGTGCTAATGATCCGTTGGTGGTTAAGTTCGCTGATAGCGGCTCGTCGGCTAAAAAGAATCTACTGAAAGCCCGAGACCCAAATAACCGTTCACGTTTGGATATATCGGCCGGAACAGCAGGTATGGAAAGTATACCTGTAACCCCTGATCCAGGGGCTCAGCAAAATGGTAGTACAGCTGGCTATACTCGTTTTGGTACACCCCAAATAGGTAGTTATCCCTTGGCTAGTTCCCCATGGATACCCGGCTATATGATGGCTACAACAGCTACACAGCCAGCTGCGGCATTTGAAAATCAGGTGAGTCCTCTCTCAGTGCCAAACTGAATTTATTGATCTTAAGATTTGTTTTGAATTGATTGGAGATCGTTGAGGGATTGAAGAGTGCAGGGGGGAAGTCAATTTGTTTGATAATGATTCACTATCTGAAATCATACAAATAGAAAACTTTAGTTGGAAATACTACAAACAATAAAAGTCTAAAGTCTCTACCCTATTACACTAAGACAAAAATGAAGTGACTTAAAATGAAACAGAATTTGGAAAATTTCAAATTTAAGCATTTTTTTCTCATATCAAATGCCTAGTACATTTTGCCTTAAAACAATTGAAGTTTACTGAAAGTTTCCTCAATCTGACAGAAATTTGATTTGATTTATTTATTTCAACTTGTAATTCAAAGCCATCTAGCCAATTTAAAACAAATTACAAAATGCATATATAATACTTTATATTGCAAAACGCGAATTTAAAAAATTCTTCAAATAAATGCTTTTGCTTCAGAGTATTCAAAATTCATATAAAATATGACAAATAAATCTCAGACGCCATAAATACTAGAGTAACTATTCCACGATTGGTGCGAAATCAAAGGCTTCGCAGTGATTGTTTGGAATAATATCTCAAGAATTTATGAAATAAGAGTCGTCAGGCTTACGAGAAGTGTTTCTTATATTATTGTTCAATTATTTTCTAAGCGCATTAAATTATTTTTTATAAATTCATTAATTATGATTTTTTAGAAATTCATTGAAGTTGTGACAGTAATTTGAGGTAACTAGTTTGTGCAGTTTTTGTTTCTGGAAAAATATTGCCCCGCCCGACTGAAATATATTGAAAACTTTGTCATTTCTCTTTCAAAATTATGCGTTCTATGTTAGTTGTATGTACTGTACTGTTGACCTTTAAATTATTTTTTATTTATTTTTTAATAAATACCCAAAGAGGTCGTATATTTTGCAAAAGCCTAATAAAGCAACAGCATTATTTTCAATACAAAAAATTTCTTTCTTAGTTTCTTTCTTGAAACCTAGAATACTCTTTTCAGCACAAGTATTTTAAGATTTTTTTATTTCAAAGTTTTTACTTCGAATTAAAGACTCCTTTATAAGCAAAATTACTACCCAATTTCTAGAAAATGAACTAGTTGAACAATCTTTGTTATGGAGAATATCTGCGCAACTAATTTTCTTTAATTTTCCTCAGATTTAAGCAGACTGTTCTTCTGTGTGTACGAGATTTTAAATTTCAAACCTGTAACTAGAAACTTTCAAAATGTTCGCCCTTAAGTCCGCAAACATCTCAATTCGATGAGTCAATTTTATTGGCCCTATTCTTTATGAGTAGACGGCGGATTTTTATGCAACATCGTATTTTGAACGGATGGTTATAATTGAATGCCGTCTTCACACAAATGATTTTACTTATAAACCAATTTAATAAACCGATATGAATATTTTATATACTTGAGTATTAAAAATGGAATTTGCATAGAAATCCGCTGTCTATTTAAATCTAATTTAAAATCTAATGCAATGCGACATAATTTGTCAAAATAATGTGAAACTTTTGGCTTCTGAATAGGGTTTGGGGTCCGGGAATTTCCGAGCCGTTTTTCCCGGGAATTCCCGAAAAAATTGGACGGGAATTCCCGTACACAAAATTTATTTCTGGGAATATTTTATACAGGAAATATTAAAAAATATGGTTATTGATTATTTTGATCACTAATGTACAGGGTTGCCCATATTCGACGGACCCATCTGGCAACGCCATAACTTTTGACAGAGATGTCAGATCGCTTAATGACATACCGCGTTTGAAGCGTCAGTCCAAGCAGATTTTTACCATGCAACAATACACGCCACGCGAGCGCTCTGAAATAGTTGAAATTTACATTCAACAGAACAAGTCAATTGTGAAAACTCAACGTGCTTTTAAAATATTAAAAAATGTGAGAAGTGCGCCTTCTAAGAACACCATTAAGCGTTTATACGAAAAATTTTCGACTGGTGAGGCTCTTTCTAATCCGAAGAGGCCAAATAACAGTCGACCAAGGCGATCGGCCGAGAATATCGCTGCCGTACGAGCCAGTGTTGAGAGGTCACCAAGAACATCCCAAAAACGCCGCAGTTGGGCATGGCTCGGTCCACTTTACAACGGATTATTCGCGTTGATTTGCATTTGTTCCCGTACAGAATTCAATTGACGCAAAGATTGTTGCCTGTGGACAAGCCTCGTCGATTCATGGGTCCGTCGAATATGGGCAACCCTGTAGTTTTACTACACTCAGAAAAAAGTGAACCCTATAACGAGTTAAAATGAATTAAAATTTAGGAAAATTGAACTTCGTATAGTACTAAAACAATATTTCCTCATATCAAGTTCAAACTTTTCCTTGAAAGAAGTACATGCTTTGAACATGATTCTAGTTCAATTTTCCTCAAACCAAGTAAATATTTACTCAAACTAAAGAATATTCCATTAAGTTTTTCACCCAATCAAGCACATTTTTACTAAATCTAAGTAAAACTTTTCTAAGTAATTTTCCAAATCTAAGTAATTTTTCCTAAAAAAAAAGTAATTTTTTACTAAATTCAACTAAAATTTTCCTAAAACTAAGTAAATTTTTACTCAAATTTAAAATATTTACTTAAACTGAGCACAATTTTGCTGATTTTTTCCTCAAAACGAGAAATATTCTCCTTAAGCTGAGGAAATTTTTATAAGGAAGAAAAAATGAACTTAAAATAAGTTCAACTTATCTAAAAATAATTTAAACAAATGATTTTGGGTCAGAGTATGCAAAACCGATACGAAAATTGTCAACATGAAACAGTTCTAAAAAATTAATTATACCTCTGCCATAAATAGTTGAGCTATTATTCCATGATTGCTACGAATGATTGATTTTTGTGCAATAAGTAATTGTTTCGACACATAAAATTTCAAAATGTAATGATGCAGTTTTGTAGAAAATTGATTCAGTATAAAGAATCTATAAATTGTATCAAAAAAAAAAAAAACGTTTATTTGTCTTTGAAATAATGAAGTAAAGACACATTTAAATTTTGAAAACTGTTTACGCACTTCTATAGTGATTGTTCGTAAGATAATTTTATTGCTCTGATTTAAATAGTGATTTTTTTTTCCAAATATAGCCTTTTCTGTGTATTTAAAAAAATATATATAAATTTCGCTCATATGGTTTAAAAGATATGATATAATAAAATTTGTTCTATAATGTGCCGTGATTGCAAACATCCTTGGAAGAAAGAAGGTTGTTCGGTCGTGCTAGGTGCTCCCGCTATAATAAAATAAAAGTTAAGACTCCATACTATCAATTAAAATTAAAAAAGTTTAAATAATTAATAATCTTTTATAAAATCATAACATTTGTCTCCAAATTCATGAAATTTTCAATTTTAAAAAATCACAAAAAGATATAGAAAAAGATAAAAGATTATAGAAATTATAGATTAAAGTTCTGCAGAAAGTGTGATAGAGTTGCAACAAATACAGATGTTTTTCATCGACTTCTAGTATCGTCACATCCTTTTATAAGTAGCATTCGATGTCAACCCCGTAAACAGGTTCTAGAACTTGATTCTATAGTTACAGAAATGATAGATGATGAATAAAAGTCTATATTTAAATGTTTGTACTGAAATTTATTTATAAAATAAATAGTTTTGCTAAAGAAACAAAAAGTTTAGGGAACAAATATAGTATGGGATATGTGGGCGATGAGCGGTGGGCGTGGCCAATTTTGATGAAACTTTATTTTATTCTTAATTGAGGTAATAAAAGACTATGTGCCAAATTTCAGAAAGTTTGGGCCAAAAATAAATTTTGGGTTCTATGGGCGGTGGATACTGGACGTGGCCAATTTTGATGAAAATTTATATTTTTCTTAATTAAGCTAACCAAAGACTCAGAGCAACATTTCAACATTCTACGAGCACTCTGTGCGCCTTCGCAGTGGCTCTTTAGAATAATACTTGAAGTATTTAAGAAATAAGTCTCGGCAAACAAATGAGAATTGCTTTTTAGATTAATATTCAAGAATTTTCTATACAATTTCAAGTGTTTTTTTAAGTTCATTAATACTTAAAAGTATGAAGGACTCAGCATAAAATTCTGTAAATAATATTAACTAAATTTTAGGAAAAACGCATTTTTTAGTTAAAATTTCCTAAATGGATTTTTTCCACACAAACAATTTCTGACTCTTTTTCCTACTTAAAACCTGAAATAAGGAAACTTTACTCAAACTTAGTTAATTTTCCTATTTTCAAGGAAATTTTTACTAAACTTGAGTAAAATTGTTGAACTAAATTGGAGTATGGAGTAGGAATGCTATTTTTCTGAGTGTATATAAATGGGAAATTGTAGATATATTGCAAAATCGTATATTTACATTACTGGCAATAATAATGATTATTCGACTTATTTTTTGAGAAACCCTTCTGGGGGAGTACAAACTTTTTTGAATACAGATTTTTTAATTTACATATTAAACCAAAAATAGGGATAAAATTAAAATTGTTTGTCTGGAAATTTTCAAGGGAAACCTAATAGGAATGCTATTATATCCTGCGGTATATTTAAAATACTATTTCGAGCATTATAAAATATCGTAGTATTAAAAAAATATTTTAAATTAATTCAAATGCAAAATATTTTCCCAAATGTATGTCTTATTACAAAAACTTTGACCGAATGATTTAATAATTATTGATGAAAAATATCGATCTCCCAATTACTAATATTATTTTATTTAATTTTTTGGATCTGGTCATATCTAGACACACACAACAAGTCCTCGAATAATATAATTTTATATTTACTGAAAGGGTCCTACTGTTCAGAGCCGGATCCAAACGATTTGTACTATATATTAGAGTAGCTTTACTAGATTTTCTTTCTATAATAAGCAACTTTTTTCGGAAAAATCTAAGTAATGTTATTAATAAACCTGTTTAAACTGTTATCCCACTTATAAAGTGTTTTTTAAATCTGATGAAAATTATATAAATTTCACTTCGATATTTTTCGATTGCGCTCTATCAATATCTACAATTTAGCCCCAAAAAGTCAGCTGTGTTTGAATGGTTTGCGGTCTCAGCTTTACTGTCAAACCCTGATCTCCAATCAAACTGTAGATAATATGATTTAAAAATTTATCATATAATTTTATACAATTTATTAATTACCATTGTTTTATTTTATTCTCATCCCTCTCCCCCTCCAACCAGTATTTACAATTGGCTTCTTCACCACAACATCTTAGCGTTTCGCCATACAAGACAGATCTGGTGAACACCCTACAGGGTCCAGGCATGTATTTGAATGGCTCGGAGGCCGTTATGCCATACGGTGCTATGATGCCACCCATGGGTCCTTTGCAGGTAAATAATCGCGACTCGCAAAGTTGAAAACCAAACCAACAATTCTAAAAATAATGCAATTTATTTCTTCCATCATTCCTGCATCTGCAAAACATATATAAAACTATCATTACCTTCTATTTCCATTACAGTACATAAGTCCCTCATATCCCTACTATGCTCCCCCTATGATTCCTACCATGTCTATGACAGATTCCTCTGACCAGGCATTGAGTACTGCTGCCTCACCCAATGGGGCTGCCTATACACAATTTTTACATCCTTTAGCACCCAAGTAGATGAATGTTTTTGTTTGTTAAGGTAAGTTGGCAACACGGGCAATGTCAAGACAACTCTCTCTTTCTCTATATATATATATATCTCTTCATTATAATGTGGCAACTCTGATGTTTCTTTCTTCCCTTTCTGTCCCTCTCCCTCGCCTCTTCTAACAGTTCTAAGTCTATCCATAAATGGATGAGTATCATAAGAAACCAAAATTTATGTTTGTAACTGAAAATCGATGATGAAAAATGAAGAGAAGAAAATGCAGAATAAGAAAGAAACAGATGGAGCAGAAGATGATGAGATGCAGAAAAATGCGCTTTTTTAGTAAAAAACAAAAAGAAAAATAAATGAAATGAAATGGAAAAATGAAAAAGAAAAGAAAAGAAAAAGCCAAACAATTCTAAGGGCTTTTTGTCTACAATTCACACCCCCTCTCCCCCCAAAAAAACACACCCTCACACACATACATCATAAGTACGCAAAGATCTGGCAACGTTTTATACGACAAAGAAGAAGGATAAGAAGCAGAATAAGGATAAAGAAAACCCCAGAAGCAGGAGAAGATGCTGTAGCTTTGTTTCATTTCTCCAACGTAGAGATCACTGCTGAACTCTGCGTGCAGAGGGATCGATGGCCGGCCCGCGGCATTCGCAGGACATTTAACGCCATCGCTCCATCACCGCCATCGCCATTGTCGTCGTCATCGTCATCATCATTTCCGCCGTAGTCAAATAGAAATGTCTCATATTTGTTTCGTTCTTTCTTTTCGAAAAGTAATCTTAAGCTGCACATTCCATCGTTTATTAGGATACGGCGGTGCCCACGGGCCCTGAGGAGGACGACACCCCCGCCGGGCGCCCTTCTTCCTCCTCTACGTCCGGCACCGCCTCAAAGCTCTTTTGAATTATGTATGTTTTTTAGTAGTCATGTGTTTTTTTTTGTAATGTTTTTTTTTTCTAGTTTTAGTAGTTTATTATAATAAATGAAATTTTTTATGTTTTTTTCTCACTTTCTTTGTTTCTTGTGTTTCTTAAGCTATTTAAGCTATTTTTGTAAAATTTTCCAAAAAAAGGATAAGAAAACCCAGAAAAAAATCCAGTAGTTCTTAAAGAAAATAAAACAAAAATCGTAGTGGTAAAACAATGATAAACAGAAGCAAAGAAGATGATGAAAAAGAGAAGTAGTTGAAGAGAAGATGAGAAGAAGAAGAAAAGCGAGATAAAAGTTTATTAAATGTAAGTGAACAAAAAATAAAAAAAAAGAAGAAGAAAAAACACACACAGAGGAAAAACAAACCATAAATGTGGATGTATTATTTATTTTGAATAAACGGAGAAAATAAAACTTGAAAGGATATTTTTAAGTAAAACACGGATTTGTGAATGCTCGCGAGCATATTGTTTCTTTTGGGAGGAATTTTGGGTGAAGGTTTGTCCAACGAAGGCTGGTTGGTGATGAAAACGTCCAGAAACTAATCAATTTTGTTCTCAATAAATTTCCAAAAAAACATCATCAATCCTTTGGCCAGTTTTGTTGCAGCAAATTGGATACAGGTTTGTACAAAAGGTTTGTTGGGTAATATTTATGTTTTATTAAATATTTAGCTGGGGAAATGAGTCATCATTATATGTGCCAGTTAGAATGATATTAGACCACTGTCACACTTTATCCGTTCTGAGATAAGTAATGATTTATGTTTGAGACAAATGAAAAATATTTTCTAACGAATCACAATTTTTTTTTCTTTGAATATCTTACTACTATGTCGAACTTTTACAAAAAACTAGTAAATCAAAAAAATTTTTTTTTCAAATCCATGCTTTATGCAAGCAGAATTCTATTGGGCCTAGAAATTCTTTTTTAGTTATCTTTTGTAGAAGGAAAAATTACTGCGTTATCAGGAGCAGAAATAATAGATTTTTAATTTGTGGTTTGTATGGGAGGTACCACGCCCCTTTGTCCATTCCCGCTCATATTTGCAGCAGCACTTAAAAAATGCACACCAAACCGACGTACCAAATTTTGTTCAAATACCGTTATCAGGAGCAGAAATAATAGATTTTTAATTTGTGGTTTGTATGGGAGGTACCACGCCCCTTTGTACAATCCCGCCCATATTTGCAGCAGCACTTACAACATGCACACCAAACCGACGTACCAAATTTTGTTTAAATACCGTTATCAGGAGCAGAAATAATAGATTTTTAATTTGTGGTTTGTATGGGAGGTACCACGCCCCTTTGTCCAATTGGTCAAATTTTTCCATTTCCTTGTATTGTCATCGAAAATGATTAAGTGTGCAAAATTTGAGCAAAATTGGTTGAGAAAAAAGCTTTCAAAAATTGATTTCAAATTTTGTGGCACACAAACATATATAGAAAGTAACCTTATAAAGAGTGATTTTTTTGAGGTTAGGATTTTCATGCATTAGTATTTGACAGATCACGTGGGATTTCAGACATGGTGTCAAAGAGAAAGATGCTCAGTATGCTTTGGCATTTCATCATGAATAGACTTACTAACGAGCAACGCTTGCAAATCATTGAATTTTATTATCAAAATGTGTGCTCTGTTAAGAAAGTTCAGAAAGAAAGAAATTGTGTTCAGCGACGAAGCTCATTTTTGGCTCAATGGGTACGTAAATAGGCAGAATTGTCGATTTTGGAGTGAATATCAGCCAGAAGCATTGCAAGAGCTACCAATGCATCCAGTAAAAGTCACAGTTTGGTGCGGTTTATGGGCTGGTGGCATCATTGGACCGTACTTCTTCAAAGATGATGCGAATCGTAACGTAACTGTGAATGGTGAGCGCTACCGTGAGATGATATCCAACTTTTTTTTGCCCAAAATGGAAGAACTGAACTTGGTTGACATGTGGTTTCAACAAGATGGCGCTACATGCCACACAGCTCGCGATTCTATGGCCATTTTGAGGGAAAACTTCGGAGAACAATTCATCTCAAGAAATGGACCGGTAAGTTGGCCACCAAGATCATGCGATTTGACGCCTTTAGACTATTTTTTGTGGGGCTACGTCAAGTCTAAAGTCTACAGAAATAAGCCAGCAACTATTCCAGCTTTGGAAGACAACATTTCCGAAGAAATTCGGGCTATTCCGGCCGAAATGCTCGAAAAAGTTGCCCAAAATTGGACTTTCCGAATGGACCACCTAAGACGCAGCCGCGGTCAACATTTAACTGAAATTATCTTCAAAAAGTAAATGTCATGGGCCAATCTAACGTTTCAAATAAAGAACCGATGAGATTTTGCAAATTTTATGCGTTTTTTAAAAAAAAAAGTTATCAAGCTCTTAAAAAATCACCCTTTATAAAGCATGGAAAAAACACTTTCATTCATCTCAAAATTGAAAAAAATTAATAAACAAAATTTTTAATTTTATTCGCAAAAGGAATATTTCCTTACCAAAAATGAAAGAAAGCTCAAAATATTTTATTTCAAGAAAAAAATATATATAAAGTGTGAATTTTTAGCTATTATCATTTTGGCAACACTGGTTTAAACAGCCGACGCACGTTTCGTGTTTTGTTTCACTATCAAACATCTTCAGTTCAGTTCAAATTATTGAATTTTATTATCAAAATGAGTGCGCTTTTTACAGTAAAATTGTGTTCAGCGTCCAAGCTCCTTTTTGGCTCAATGGGTACGTAAATAGGCAGAATTGTCGATTTTGGAGTGAATATCTGCCAGATGCATTGCAAAAGCCAATGCATCCAGAAAAAGTCACAGTTTATGCGGTTTATGGGCTGGTGGCATCATTGGACCGTACTTCTTCATAGATGATGCGAATCGTAACGTAACCGTGAGATGATATCCAACTTTTTTTTGCCCAAAATGCAAGAGCTTGACTTGCATTACATGTGGTTTCAACAAGACGGTGCCACACGCAGCACGCGCATGAGAGGCGAGTTCGGTGAACATTTTATTTCACGTTCGGGACCGGTCAATTGGCCGCCTAGAATGTGCGATTTAACTCCTTTAGACTATTTTTGTGGGGCTATGTTAAAGCTCAAGTCTATACAGACAAGCCCGCTTCAATTGACGCATTGGAAGACAACATTGAAGCATTTATTCGTGAGATACCGGCCGAAATGTTGGAAAGAGTATGCCAAATTTGGACTAAGCGGATGGACCATTTGAGGCGCAGTCAAGGTCAAAATTTGCATGAAATAATCTTCAAACTTTAAATTATATGGACCGTACTATCGATTCAAATAAAGATTTCATGCATTTTTCTAAATTTTATGTGTTTTTTTTTTTGAAAAACTTTCCTATAGCTTTTAAAAAATCACCCTTTATATTTACAGGTTGTTCGCCTAGAAACTTTATATTGAAATTATTATTTACTTTGTTATGTTATTCAAATTATCTGAATCACTTTAAGTGGGCATTATAAATAAAAATATTTTGTTTCATCACCACACACATGTCTGTCGATATAGTCTGACTTAGATCACTTTTAAACTAACACTAAAGTCAATTTTGGTGTGCATAAAATGAGAAATGTCATTGTAAGGGTACAATGTCAAAAATAAAAGTTCTTACATTAGAGATCTGATCAATGTTAAGAGAAAACGGTTTAAAGTTCGGCCGGGCCGAAATTGATATACCCTCCACCATGGACTGCATTACAATGAGGCCTATTTCTCTATTTTCGTAGAAGTGCAGTAACATTAGAGGTAAATGTTAATTTTTTAATATAACCAAACCAAAACAAATAAAGATATTTAAAAAATAATTTTATAAATAAATATAAAATTTTAATTATTTTAAACCACGTTTATAAGGCAATACTTTGTACTATATATATCAAAATAATACTTCAAGTCAATTCAAAAATTATATATAAGACAGCAATCTTCAAACAGCTTAAATAACATAAATATTGGTAGATAATGTTTGTTACAGTTGATTGTATTTCCATCCTATTTTAATTCCAAAAATAAAAATTTTGAAAATTCGTTATCTCTCACGTGAAAGATAGCCTGACTTCAGCCAATTATTGCCGTAAAAGTAAAAAGAACGAATTTGGAAAAATATTTTTGTTGCGTGTCCTTGTAGTCAGAGAAATGTATACACCGAATTCCACGAGTCTAGTTGCGGCCATTTGGTTGGTACCATTTTTATCACCCTTTTCCCATTTTATCCCCTTAAAAATACGACTTTCTAAAATCTCTTTATTTTACGTGTCTACGCAAGAAGAGGGATGTACACGCCGAATTTCATCATTCTAGCTACAGCTGTTTAGTTGGTACCATTTTTATTCCTCTGTTCCCATTGTATCTTTTGAAAGTACGAATTTGAAAAAACCTTTTGATTTTTCGTGTCTGCACAGTCAGAGGAATGTATACTGCGAATTTCATGACTCTACGTGCGGTCATTTAGTTGGTACAATTTTTATCCCCCTTTTCCATTTTAGCCCCAAAAAGTAAGAATTTCGAAAAAATCCCTTTATTTTACGTGTCTGTGCAATCAGAGGAATATATACACCGAATTTTATTATTTAAGGTGCAGCCGGTTTCTTGGTACCATTTTTATCCCTTTATCCCTTAAAAGTACGAATTTGGAAAAAATACTTTTATAGATACATAACTACTCAGTTAAATGAATGTACACACCGAATTTCGTGTTTCCAGCTGTTGTCGTTTTTTTTTCTTTTTTTATCCCTTTTTGTCCCATTTCACCCCCTATGAATAAAAACCTCCTTATTGAGCACGTTGTTGCTATAAGGGGAATGCTTATACCAAACATCAAAGAAATATAAGCAGAAATATTCAAAAAAACATGATGAAGTACTCTAAATATTATGGGAATTTACAGTCCTTGTGAGGAAAAAATTGTTCCCTGTGAGCCGATCCCAACCGATCTACAACTATAAGACGTATTCATGAAAAATGTGGACGTCCTAGCTCCTTTCGTTTAGATGCTAGCGTGAATTTTATGACGATCAAGGTGCTACAAGTTAGTAAACCCCCATCGTGGATGTTGTCGGTATAACAATTTGCATATCTCTTTTTTTGTTTTGGATTTTTGACTGAGACATTCTAACCTTTCCAACTGGCAGCTAAACTTTCCTGAAAATACCTCTAACAAATCATGTTTTTCCCTCTTCATTTTTTGCGCTGTATTTTTGCCATTTTGTTGTCTGAAATTTTGATTCTTGTTTTAGAGTAACTTATTGGTCGAATTATTAGACCTTCACAGTGACAACTGAACATCTTTTCGTAATTTCTCGTTTCCAATAAATATGGTTCACCTTGAAAAAAGCACAAAAAATCAATATAAACGTCCAAAAATACGACCAATGACTTATTCTAAGACAAGAATATTTTTATTATTTAAATTGCTTCAAGGGTCTATTAATTAAAAAATTTGACAAAAATTCAACTTAAAAAACAATACACTGGAAAACAGGAGCGTTTAGCTCACTGATGGCTTGATCCAGCGACGAAATATTTTGCAGGTCATCAGTAAACAATCCAATCTTCATTTCTGGGGGGTGACCGCCGCAATTTATTTTCGTGGCCCATCCTAATGTACAGTGAGCAAGCTAGAGTGAACTTTTAGAATCACATTCTATTTGGACATTGACAGCTGTTTCCTGCTCGAAGAACACATATCCTCGATTCGAACTAAATCTGCATTGACTAGAAATATACGAACTGAGTATCACAATCTGAATTGACTGACGGTGAGCCATTTAAAAAAATCACAAAACATTAAATCCATGTTGAACGAAACGGAAATTCTGCTTGAAAATAAAACAGTATTTCTCGATTTTCAAAAAATATTAAACAGTAGCCACTAGGATGGATTGAAAAAAGGTTGAGGTTTAAAAAAATTAAAAACTAATATGTAACAACGTTTATAGTCTTTTGTGACATGTTGAGCCTTCAAAAAGAAGTTGGTATAAAAGCTCTGCAAACACCAGGAGCTCAGATAAGAAAGTATGTGCTTTTGATCGCACATTAACCAGTGATTTTTTTGCTCTTCATTTGGAGATTACAGTCGAATAGGTGTGTGCGCGTGTAATTTTTCAAGTATTTGTTTGTGTCAAAACAGGCTAAAAACGAGATGTACCAGGCACTCAGTAAAAAGAGAAGGAAATATCTCCCTTATTCTTTTTGTGGTAAATTGTTCATTTGTTCTGATTTGCTCATTCGTAATTGTTGTTGTTGATTACAACTATGTACAACAAATGCACATGTCCACATGTTTTATTTCAAATTTCTTTTTAACTGTATGTTGCTGCTATTTTTCTCTCGAAGTGGAGAGAAGGAGACGGACACACTAAAACTATCGAACCTTCTCTGGAGGTCTTATTAAGAGAAGAAATAGAAAGTTTTAAAGTTTGTGGTACCTACTGTTTTCTGAGCGCCTATTACATTCACAAAAGCTATTTCTCTTTTAGAGCGGATTGAATGCGCAAACCCGAAAGTGAACGCCCAAAATCATGATGTTTGACTCGAATTATTTATGTACTTATTTTATTTAAAAATAAGCAGTATACCTTAATCATTTTAATGATTAACAATTTTAATTAATTATAGTTTGCCAAGGTCTTATGTATTTACATACATATTTACAGAAATATAGCATTTTTAAAAAATAGTATATTTTATTTTTGTTAATCGGTTACTGATTATCATTACTAGGGCCAGAAAGTAAAAATCCAAAGAATTAGATTTTTTGAACTACACAATAAAAGCTTGTAACGAAAAGTTGAGAAAAATGTGACACCAGCTCTGAAAATCAAATCAAATTAGCCAAACGGATGCCGACGCAAGTAATCACTTAAATAATACGTCAAAATTTAGTTGAAGTTATCGATTGCATGTTAGAAAATGAGGGGATTAGGGTTTCGGTCTTAATATTTGTTTGTGCTAGGAGTAAGAGATATTACTTGCTGTTGGTTTTTGAACGCCTAATACAAATATAGACTTAGAAAAAAACACTGTTTCTTTCTACTTATGATCGATCAAAGACTAATTAATATGTAGGGAGGGCGCCATGCTTTGAGCAAAACTTTGTATATTACCGGGAGCCCAGCAAAATATCAAAACAAGTATCAGTTAATTGTTGTTTTAGAATTAGATAACAAAAAAGGAATGGCAAATTCTAAAATGTTTATTGTATATCAATCATCTTGAAGGTCAATCAATCAATCGTGTTGAAAAGGTCATGTCATGATGACCAACGAGTAGTTCAGTAATTTGTTTCAGGCGCTCAGAAAAAAGAATCCAATATCCTTAACAAAAATTCCCACCGTAATTTAGTTTATGCCTACCATTCCTTTACGCAAAAAGCAACAAAACAGTATTGGAAACAATCATTTGTGCATGTGCAGTTATTGTAGTTCTGTCCAACACATGTGTAAATCAGAATAAATAGAAAGATGCATCTTTTCATCTTTGATGGGCGCCTGGTACCTCAACCTAACGAGACAACCAAAGACTATAGAATTTGATTGGTTGGGCGTCATCTGTAATTTTGCCGAGAAAAATTGACACAAAACAGATTTTTTAAAGATAACGACTTTAAAATCTATGGAGAGATGTTTCGCTATTGTGTTTTCTGGTGTCCTGGTAGTTTTTTTCAGAGCATTGCTATGACGAAATAACACGAAAATTCCAAACCCGAGCTTTCATAAGCAACAAACACTCTGGCGTAGTCTTTTTGCTTTCACATGTATTTCATGTGTGTGCCTCTCTCTGTCTCTCTTTGATGGGCGCCTGGTACCATTGACACAGGATCATCTGGTTTCAGGCTTGCCGTATGTGGGGATTATTTGTCTCCAAACAGGATCGTCAAAAAAATTTGAAATGAGGACAGGAGTTTTGTAGGGATTTCTTAAAATATTTTAAATTAAATTTTGTACGTACGTATTGAAATCAAGTAAAAATTACTCAAAATTATTTTCATTTACTCATTTAAACAACAAACATTTTTAAATTAAGTGCCTTTTTTCGTTCGTCCGTGGTGAACAATCAAAAATAATACAATTATTTCTAGAGACTATAATTCGTTGTGTCTGCATGCAAAGAGATCGTAGCTAAAATATCTCCTATATACGTTTTATAGAATGTATGTAAAATTGAGTGATTTTTGATTGTTCGCTTTAGACGAACTAAAATAAGTTACTGAAACAGGCTCTATGTAAAATTTATAAACTCAATTTTAAATCCAGTACAAAAAATGATGGGTACATCAATTGTAAGAGTAGATTGAGTTGCTGCTTCGCTCTTAATCGTACGACGATAAAATATATTCCCTGATTGTTGGCGAATCAAAAAATAATGCCTAAGTTGTTTTTGTTTCGATAGAATCCTCTGAAATAAAAACATTTTTTATTGGGCGATCATTTGGTATTTTTCATGGATATTTTGGGGGCAAGGAGAAAATTTGTTTGGCAAGCTAGCCTGGTTTGTGACATAAATAAATAAATCAAAACTATTCACATTATTGTTAAAGAGTTTTCTGTTCTCCTGTTACTGCATGTGTAGATTTGGTCATCTAACATTTTAAATTAGAATCAATCGTCTATAAAAAAACTACTGATTATTTTTTAAATTTTCTGGTTTTATTGCAAAGGTCGAACTTTGTCACTTAATAATGGAACACAATATCAATCATAGGACTACCAATATCAATCATAGGACTGGCTTAGCAGTACCTCTTCCGATCAACCAAATTTTTCAGTACAGCCCAAAATCCACACCAAATAGTGACTCGTTGTGTGGATGCATTAACTTCTCAATAGTCACGTGTGTTTTATCTGAACCCCATATGCGGCGATTTTGCTTATTTCCATAGCCATCGAGATGAAAATGAGCTTCAGAAGGCTGAACTGAAGACTGATCTCTTCTCGAAAAAATCCAAGTAAATTTCTCTCTTCCAGTTTGCGTTAAGACTCACTAATTCGGAAGTAAGCATCCCATTTTGCAAATGTCAAACATAAACCTGAAAATAAACATTTAATGTGGTCTACTCGCTTGCTGTAAATACTTTACTAAGTGGAAGAAACCCAACCAAAAATGTTTTAAATAAAAATATTATAAGACCTATTCTATGGAAGTCTTGTGTGGTACACTAGGGTTGGGATAGTGTTGTATGGGAATTTTATGAGTTCAATTTTGATACGCTAGAACCTCTTATTTTGTGAGGTTCGGAAAAAAATGCATAAGCCAACAAATGGGGGTGGAGGTAGTAGTAGTCGGTGCTCATAGCAATCAAAGTTGGGAAAAGGGTAAAAATACACAAAAAGCCCTAAAACTGTGACCTCCTTTAATTTTCTCTCCCCAACATTTTTTTCGAACGCACATACCTCCTATCTTCACTCTTTAAGGTGGCTCCCATACAAAAATTGTTTTTTTTTTTTATAAAATTTGTTCCCACCGCTCTTACTGGGCCAAGCAGGCCGATAGTGGAGTCAAATGTATAACCGACCCCCAATATTTTTTCAACCACCGCATTTTCTCCCAACATACTTATCTCATATCTTCAACTCTTAAGAATTTTGGCCCCCGTACGAATTTTTTAATTTTTGTTATGACAGTAAGGTGCCCCGGAGTCACCCCTAGCTAGGTTAAATGTAAGACCAACCTCCACTAATTTTCCCTCCCCAACATTTTTTCCGAATAAACTTCCCTTTAACCACACTCCTTAATGGGGCTCCCATACAAAAACTAATTTAAAAAAAATGCTCTCGCCACTCTGGAGAAGGCTACCAGGGGAGTCAAATGTATGACCAACCCGCATATTTTCCCAGAACGTAACTCTCTCTATCTCCAACCCACACATTTTATTTAAATTTTTATGAAGGAAAGAACCAAAACTGTCTCCTAGTCACCCCTAGAGGGAAGACATGTAAGACAGACCCCCAGTAATTTTCTACCCCAACATTTTTCCCAAACATACCTGTCCCCTATCTCAACTCAATAACGGAGGTCCCATACAAAAACTAAATTTTTATAAAATTTGCTCCCATCGCTTTAACTGCTCCAGCGAGGGCCCTTGTCAAATGTATGAACAGCCCCCAATATTTTCTCAGAACACACCTACCCTCCCACTGCAACCCATACATTTGCATATTTTTTATGAAAGAAAGGCGTAAAACTGTTCCACAGTAGACCCTAGAGGGGTACACTGCAACCCTTAAGTTTGCCCCCATACAGTTGCATACTTTTAAAGAAAGAAAGCCGAAAAACTGTCCCACTGCAGAGCCTAGAGGGGAAAAGTGTAAGACTGACTCCCGTTAATTTTACCTTTAAGGGAAAAACTGATATGCTTCCTATAATGCTTAAGGGGGCTCCCATACAAAAGCAAAATTTGCTCCCACCACTCTAGCTGAGTCAAATGTACCAAATGTTACGGCACAACACATTGTTATAGTCATATATTTATGCAATATATGATTACATTTTAAAATCTAGAGAAAATTAAAATTAAATGTAATGCAGTGACCCATACGTCGCACTAAACACTGTCCAATGTTATTTAAGACCCTCTGTAACATTTCATGATAACAAACGGCCGGGCAGACGCAATACATTTTCAAGGTAACTTTAAAGAATGTAAAACAGATGTTACCACCGATAACATAACATTCACTGTTATCATTATCATGTCTCTCTCACTCTCACACATGCTGTCCGTTACAGGCATTGGCACTGGGGACATAATGTATGCTCCCCACTCACATGTTTAACATTTCAATTTCATGATTTCATGTTGCTGTTGCTGCTTGGTATGGCGCATGTTCTGTTATTGGTATTTTTTAGTGATTTGATTTTTTGTTTTGTTTTGCTTTTCTCATGCACTTTGCAAATTCTCTTTTGAGGGCAGCAGACGAGATGGGTGCAAAAAAGCCCCATCAATGGATGAGATGCGCTTTTTTGTTTGTTGTTGGTGTTATCGTCGTCGTCGTCGTCGTCGTTGGAGCTAGGCAGCAGAAGTAATGAAGAAATAAAAGAGGAATAAATCAAAAACAACACAAAAGTGAAACATCGCCTACAAACGTGTCGCAGCGACATTAAAAACGTACTAAAAATTCGCAATTTTCTCAGTGAACAATAGCAAATTTACGTTCAATACATTGAGCAGAGCGTTGTAATAATTAAATTATTTTTACAAATCAATCAACAAGGTTTGTGTGCAAGGAAAAAGTGAAACAAAGTAGCGTCGAAAAAGAGGCAGTTCGAGGCAAACAAAAGAACATAACGATGAGCAAAAGGCAAATGCAAAAAACACACAGCCAGACATGAGGATAGTGTGACAGTGAGACAGGTGCAGTAAAAGCGAAAACAGCAACAACAACCACACAGACCACCACCACAGTCCCCCAGCAGCTGTGGCAATTCGTTCGTTCGTTCGTTCATGTTGCAGCAGCAGTGGGGTGTAGTTGTTTTTTGTGTTGTTGGCTTCACGATATATTTGTGTTGTTGTTTTCGGGCATTGTTGTGTGATGATGCTAATTTTAATTTGCCAAAGCCAAACTGACTGTGAAACCAATTGAATGCAAACAACACAAAATATCTGTAGAAAAAAAAACACACACAAATATTTATTACACCAAAAACAATTAAGCAAAAGTCATTCAACTGCCGCCGCCGAAGCCAACGTGCATACATATAAAGAACAAAAAAATAAGCGTGAAAATCAACAAAATTGTTTATTAAAATTCGTTGCATTTTAGAAAATATTTGAATTTTAGTTAAATACTCAAATTATAAAAAGTGCCGAAAGCCATAAAAAGTAAAATGCATAAGTAATTGGACGGTGTCTGTCTGGCTGTTTTTAATCTTTTGCATTTTGCATCTTCTGTTCGTGGACCCCAGACATTTACAATTGTCATACTGTGCGCGCTCCATCTCGCTCTGTCTCTCATTATTTTCGTAATATTTACTCGTAGCAGTACCTTCCATTCGACAGAGTTGCCAGCAGTGTGTTTTTATTGACAGGGCCAGGAAGTATTAATGCATTTTCGTCGAGTATTTATATTGCGATTATAAAAAATGAGATTAACTGGACTAGACAAAGAAAATATAGATGTTGGTAGAATTTTTCAAATTTTAGTCTACACCATTTTCAAGTGTAATTCAAAAGATACCATTTGAAATTCAAAAATTCCATTTGTAATTCAAAAAATATCAATTGAAATTCAAAAAATATCATTTGAAATCAAAACTCATCATTTGAAATTCAAAACTCGTCATTTTTAATTCAAAAGACGCCATTTGAAATTCAAAACTCGTCATTTGTAATTCAAAACTGGTCATTTGTAAGTCAAAATACGCCATTTGAAATTCAAAAGTTTTCATTTGAAATTCAAAAATTATTCCATTTGAAATTCAAAAATGTAAACAAACTTATTTAACAATAATATACATTAGGTGGAGTAGCATTTATTTTTTCTGCAAATTTTGATATTCTACAGTTTTGGAAACAGATTTAATAAAATGATAACCTTCACCAGCTCAGAGAGCATCTGCATATAATTTATAATGACTTGCATTTTACTTAAGGTCGGATTATTTGTGTGGGAGGTACAGCAAATCATAACTATTTTACAGATATAAAGTGATTGTAAAACCATTTCCAATATTAAGTTGTTACTGATCAGTTTTATTTTAACCAAATTTGCCAGTTTGTGTGAGAGGTCTTGCAATATCGCTCATATTGCAGGTGTATATAACGTCTATGAAAACATTACCAATGAGCAAATTTCAGAGTATTCCGATCGTCCGTATTGAAGTTATAAAATCTTTAAATTTAAATAGGTTAGAGTGATTTGCGTGAGAGATACGTAAATCTGTTTTCTTAACCGCAGAATATTAAAGTTTACAGAAATAAATAAATGCTACCCAACCTAATGTATATTTTGCTTAAATAATTTTTGCAAATTGAATAATTTTTGAATTACAAATGGAATAATTTTTTAATTTCAAATGAAAACTTTTTAATTTCAAATTGTGTCTTTTGAATTATTTATGACGAGTTTTTAATTGCAAATGACTAGTTTTGAATTACAAATGAAGAGCTTTGAATTTCAAATGATGTCTTTTGAATTACAAATGATGTCTTTTGAATTTCAATTGACATTTTTTGAATTTCAAATGGAATTTTTGAATTTAAAGTGATATTTTTTGAATTGCAAATGGAGTTTTTGAATTTCAACTGGTGTCTTTTGAATTTCAAGTGATGTCTTTTGAATTTCAACTGGTGTCTTTTGAATTTCAAGTGATGTCTTTGGAATTACAATTAAAAAAGGTGTAGTGTTGTGAAGAAACGTAAGAAGTGCATGTCGACGTCTAAACGATAGTGTACCAATTCTGATAGTGAGTTTAGTTAGAGAGGCGTTCAAAGTCTATTTTAGAATGACACTTGGAATGACATAAGGTCGATTTTCAATTTTTTATGGGATCTGACATTTGTCATTTCAGCTAGATGCAGTCTTAAAAGGCTATAGCTCAACATAGCATATTATTGTGTAGGGGGCGTCGAAAATTCGTTATCAAAAATGTTGCGTGTTATTCTTCAGTACTCAGTTTTCTTACAAAAATGCAACGAAAATTTTGAAAAAAAACACAACTATGTCGCGACTCGTTATGAAAGTTTCTATACAATTCAGAAAGTAAAATGTAAACCAGACCAGAAAATTAAAAACTGTGTATTCATCCTTGTTATATTTGATCTTAAGTTCAACAAAAATATACATAGATATTTTTTGTTTTTAGTTAGTTTTGCAATTTTACGGATATATACAGAAGCCATCAATAAAAAACAAAAAGATACAAATTTTATAAGTGTTGTAGAACCTAAAAAATATTTTTCCAAAAATTTCAAAATTATAATTTAGGAATAAAATTTGAAAGGCGAAAATTTCCCAGTGTCTTCTTTCCTTAGGTACCAATATCGGGTTTGATGGACTAACAGAAGCATTACAAACAATGTCTCTCAAAAATTGTCAATTCCACGACCAAATAATGAAACACTAAGTACAGTTTTGTTATATTTCGTGTCACCTTTCAGAATTATATGGACGTTTCCATGAACCATCAAGTTTTTTTTCATTTTGTCGCAAGGTATTGTTTAACTGTCTGACCCACAATCATTGACATCTTTTGAAAGATAAACCCGAACATAATAAAATACTTTGTGGCTCTATTAAATTTTAACTAAACAAGTTATTTTAATTTTGACAGATGGTGTTAATTGTTTGTTTTCTTGGCTACGCATCCTATTTACGAAATCTCGAAACTATAAGATATATCTCAATGATATCAAAGATGTTTACACATAAAGTTTTAATAAGAATAAGACGAAAACTTAAAATGTTTCGAATTTTCATATGAAAACAAAGTTTCCTCAGTTAGTAAACAATTATATATATCTTCGCTGAAAGCCTTCACAGAATAAGTCAAGTTGTACAATAAATCTTCGTGAGTAGAACACCTTTATTGAGGTAAACCTTACGAACCAATGCACCCCATAGATATTCTCTGGAGTTGAGTATACAGGTTAGTTAACAATAATTTTTCTTGCGTGAAATATATTATATTAGGAATTCATATTATAGTATGAAATAGAATATTTTGTAAGTGACATCTACCGTTTTATAAATTCATACAAAAAAAACTTTTTGAAAATGTTGCAATCCTGACAATTAATTTCAGAAATAGTCGTCTCCAAACAGTTTTGGTTTTCATCCGTCCGTCTTATATCGAGGACTCTATGGACTCCACTTTAGTGTTGCTTCTCTTCAATTTCGACTTATTTTATGCGACACTCCATGCGAAGGTGTACCCACATTAATAGTTTTGTTATTTCTTGATCTTGATGTAAAAAAACACATTCATAAACAAAAAATCTTTTGATTGATCCAATTATTATAATTAAATTTTGAAAAATCTTTATATTCTTTGCTTTACTGCCAATAATTGCCGGAATTATGACAAATTGCACAAAAATTCCATACAAAAATGTGCGATATTTCATATGAAAAATCACCCAAAACTGTAACGTAACGTAATTAATGGACAATATTTCACATTTGTCATTTGGATGATATTTCATTATGAAAAATCATTCAAAATGAAATTATTAAAGGAATGAATAAACAATATTTGTGGCGCAGAAATGGATGTACATTTTGGTTGTCGTTTTTCTTGAAACGAAGTTTTTACATTTAGACCAAAACTATTCTGATGTGTTGAAATATATGTAGGTAAGCAAATAAAACACTCCTTACATTGCCGGTAGTAAATAATAATAAATTAATAAATATAATAAGTTATACAAATAATATTTACTTATTTAAATAAACGTTTTTGAGTATATTTTCACTTGAAATACGCTATTAGGCCCGTTCGGTTGGCTACTAGCTCGATATTTGCATAGATTTTACTCGCTTAACATAAAAATTGCTTGCTACTCTCTCAATTACGACGTGTTGGGTGCTTCCAGATCCATTTAAGAAATATCAAGGACTACAAATACTATATAGAAATTCCAATTAGACAATGGAATTTTACTCGCTAAGTCTTAGCGACATGAGCTAAAGTCTCTTATTTAATCATTGTAGCACTACTGTGTTGGCAGATTGTAAGTTTTGGGCATTTTGACGTTTTCAAGTTTTATTTCTAAAAAGATGAAAGTAGTAAGGCAAAAATGCTATAACTGTAATGTATAATATGTTTTACATATTTATCCATTGTTTTTTAATAAATCAGAGATAAAAATCTGGCACCACCTTGCTCACTAACTAAGAGAGTAGTAAGCTACTTTCGTGTTAAGCGAGTAAATTCCATACAAATAATAAGCTAGTAAGCCCAATCGTACAGGCCTAATACAGGCAGTAATGTTGCCAATTAATAGACATTCAAACCACTATCGTTTTCTTTGATAAGTTGCTAAATTAAAAATAAGCGAGCTGAAAAAAACAGTCCTATTATTTCAGTGCCAACATCATTATATCATCTTGAAATGCGAAATCACTGACATGACTCTTAATAATTTGTCAGTAGGTGTAAAAAGTTTAATAATAAAAAACCATTGTGATCACAATAACGATTTTTCAAAAATAAAAGGTAATTTTTACAGCTATAGAAAAGTTTTTCAAAAAAAAAACATATAAAATTCAGAAAAATACATGAAATCTTTATTCGAATCGATAGTACGGTCCATATAATTTAATGTTTGAACATTATTTCATTCAAATGTTGACCTTGACTGCACCTCAAATTATCCATCCGCTTAGTCCAATTTTGCCATTTCCACGTTTTTGAGTAACAGAGGCCCAATTGCTGCGAACGGCGACGAATCGATAATTGATGGTCATCATTAACACTGGCCGATACAGCTTCGATATTTTCTTCAGTTCCCAGTCTACGTAAGCGTGTTGGTGGTTTAATGTCCAACAATGTAAATTTGGTGCGAAATTTAGTCACAATAGCCCGAATAGCCGCTTCAGTGGGTCGATTAAACTGACCATAAAATGAAAGCGCGCGATGAACTTTCTTAACAGAGCACGCATTTTGATAATAAAATTCAATAATTTGCAAGCGTTGCTCGTTTGTAAGACGATTCATGGTTAAATTATAGACCAAACTGAAGATGTTTGACAGTGAAACAAAACACGAAACGTGCGTCAGCTGTTTAAACCAGTTTTGCCAAAAAGATGATAGCTAAAAAATCACCCGTTACAAGTTCAAAACAGGTCTCGTTCCATAATCAGGACAAAGCAATTGTGTTTTAGCACTTTTTGAATTTAATTAATAAAGTTGTTATTTTTACAAAAGAGTGCAAAAATTTTGTGAGATTGTGTATTTCAATGTCCAAAATATATCAGGATTATAGTAAATTTATATTCAACCATAATAGAGACGAAAATGTGTCACTTTTTAAATTATTCATTGATTCGCATTTGATTAGTCGACATAATGCACGTTGGCAACTCTGTCGCTAAGAAGTAGCACTATGTTAGTGTTATTCTGTCATTGTCCTCAGTTGTAGGCAAAACATATCAAAACAGAGGGAAAGCCGCAGCAATTCTAAAATAATTGAACCAAGTGTGCTTGCTGAACAACTTTTATACAACAAAAAAAGAAAAACAAAAAATATTGGCAATAATTGCCGCCGTAAAGTTAAACAACTGTGAATTCTTCCAACAGACAGACTGCTCCCGTGTGCCTCCAGGAAAGCGAAAGAGTGACAACTATTTTCTTCTCGAATCTTTCAAGTAAAAATATTAACAATTTTATACAGACTTTTTCGCCGTAACGTAAATCTTCCAAACAAATTATTTTTGCAAGCAAACTTACAACCAAACAAACATACTGTGTACATTTATATACGTAACTGTGAACTGTGAGCCAACAGCAACAAAGTCTAAAAAAGAAATCAATCTTTTAAAAGCGAACGAAAAGAAATATCCCAAAGATTCATTCCCTCGCATGAAAGAAATAAAACCGCAAAAAGTCATAAAATAAACAAAACAAAAAACAAAACAATAAGAAAACATAACAAGAAGCCAAAGAAAGAAGAAGAGCAGACCAGCCAATAATTACAAAAACAACGCCCGTTATAAATACACCGGTTCTCTTCTTTTAAATTGCCGCCTGTGGAATACCACCTTAAGTCGCTCTCTTAAATCGTACGGTCGTTCGCTCGCGTTCTCTTCGTTCGTTCGTTCGGTTGCCGGTTCACTTTTGACATTTTACGTCGCTGCTCGCGTACGCGTGGACTCTTGTGTTGTGTAAACAAATTGAGTGTGCGTGTGTGTGTTTGTGCGCGTTCGGTTTTATCGCTTTGCGTGTTTCGGTTTTGGGGCCATTTCCCACCGTGTGTGTGTGTGCGCGTGCCTTCGTGTGTGAGACTCTGTTTGTCGTGTGTTTGTTGGCAATAATTAAAAATAGTGTGTGTAAAGTGTTTAAACTCTCATTCATCCCCACATTTACGAGTGCTTGCCATATTTGCTGTTAAGACCTTAATTGGTTTAAGTTTTGCTCTAATCGCACCGGCTATTGGTAAGTGTTGATAAGTGTTACGAAAAATACCATTTTGTTAATTATGCGGAATGAATTTGTTGTCGACTGTGTTGGTGATAGTAGCGATGATAGTTTTCCACATCGCTTAATGTGTTTGGTTTTGGGAAACTGGGTAGGGGAGCGTTTAATGAGGGGTCTACGTGCAGTTACAGTTCCGGTCATTAAAAGTGGTGGCGACGTTATAGTATTTGTTTGCTTCGATTAAATCCACATGGGGTCTGACTAACCGGATCTAGAAAATTAATACCAGGATAGCCCTGAATACTCTTCAGAGTACACGGTGTTGTTCAACTGCATTTAACGTTGGTAACTATAATGGAACCACTTCTTTCAGAGGATGCACTGACTTAGACCACTTTCATCCTTCTCAAAATTTAAAAAATTAAACAAAAATATTTTATTTTAATTCGAAAAAGTAATATTTACTTACCAAAGATTATACTGAAATTATTATTTACTTTTCAAATAATTTCAGTTTATGTGTTATTCAAATTATCTGAATCACTTAAAGTGGACATTATAAATAAAAAATGCGTGTTTACAGTGGTGTGTGTCAATGTCTGTGGATATAGTGTGACTTATAACACTTCCCAGCGGTGGGAAGAAGGAGTAAGAAGACCTTCCAGGGCTTATATCTAGTTTACCACAAGAGCTCCAATTTGTTCAAAAATCATACCATGCGTACAACTTTTTATTCGTATCAAAATAAAAAAAATTTTGGCGGCGGCCCATACTTCCCGAGTTATGGGCCCTGAAAGTTCGTAGATATATTCCTCGATATCTTCCATGTTTTCCATCGGATCGCGTCAATATGGGTATCATTAGAAAGCTAATCGCAACACCTTTAAAACGATATGTATATGTTTTTTCGATCCGATAACCCATTGCGAGCCAAATTCAATATTTACGATTTTTTAGTCGAACTTTCTACAAAAGAGCTTATTATCTGGAAATATTACAGATATGGCGATACGTATTTTACATCACACACATGCAGACAGGATCATGCGCAAAAATATGAACCCTTTTAGCTAACCCTTTAAAAACCGGAGATATTAGAAAACAAATGCACTACAAATGAAAAAAGTGAAAAATTAATTAAAAAAATCGCTACGCAAGAAAACTTTAGTCTGCGTAGCCGGTTTTGGACATACCCAGAGGAAAAAATCTGTATCCCCGGCCGAAGGCCGACTACCCAAAAAAACTTTAGTATGCGTAGCCGGTTTTCACATACCCCAGAGGAGAAAATCTTAAACCCCGGCCGAAGGCCGGCTACGCAAAAAAACTTTAGTTTACGTAGCCGGTTTTGGACATACCCAGAGAGAAAATCCTTAAAAAAACTTCGTGTTTCTGTCTGCGTGTTTACACTTAAACTACTTTTAGGAGGTAGAATACATCCTCATGTGTAAACACCCCTATAGAAAACACTTATTTGACTCGCAATGGGTTATCGGATCGAAAAAACATATATATATATATATATATATATATATATATATATATATATATATATATATATATATATATATATATATATATATACCGGGTGATTTTTTAAGAGCTTGATATTTTTTTTTTTAAAAAAACGCATAAAATTTGCAAAATCTCATCGGTTCTTTATTTGAAACGTTAGATTGGTCCATGACATTTACTTTTTGAAGATAATTTCATTTAAATGTTGACCGCGGCTGCGTCTTAGGTGGTCCATTCGGAAAGTCCAATTTTGGGCAACTTTTTCGAGCATTTCGGCCGGAATAGCCCGAATTTCTTCGGAAATGTTGTCTTCCAAAGCTGGGATAGTTGCTGGCTTATTTCTGTAGACTTTAGACTTGACGTAGCCCCACAAAAAATAGTCTAAAGGCGTCAAATCGCATGATCTTGGTGGCCAACTTACCGGTCCATTTCTTGAGATGAATTGTTCTCCGAAGTTTTCCCTCAAAATGGCCATAGAATCGCGAGCTGTGTGGCATGTAGCGCCATCTTGTTGAAACCACATGTCAACCAAGTTCAGTTCTTCCATTTTGGGCCAAAAAAAGTTGGATATCATCTCACGGTAGCGCTCACCATTCACAGTTACGTTACGATTCGCATCATCTTTGAAGAAGTACGGTCCAATGATGCCACCAGCCCATAAACCGCACCAAACTGTGACTTTTTCTGGATGCATTGGTAGCTCTTGCAATGCTTCTGGCTGATATTCACTCCAAAATCGACAATTCTGCCTATTTACGTACCCATTGAGCCAAAAATGAGCTTCGTCGCTGAACACAATTTCTTTCTTTCTGAACTTTCTTAACAGAGCACGCATTTTGATAATAAAATTCAATGATTTGCAAGCGTTGCTCGTTAGTAAGTCTATTCATGATGAAATGTCAAAGCATACTGAGCATCTTTCTCTTTGACACCATGTCTGAAATCCCACGTGATCTGTCAAATACTAATGCATGAAAATCCTAACCTCAAAAAAATCACTCTTTATAAAGATATTGCGATAAGCTTTATAATAATACCCATATTGACCCGATCTGATGAAAAACATGAAAGATATCGAGGAATATATCTCCAAAATTTCGGGGCCCCGTAACTCGGAAAATATGGGTCGCCGCCAATTTTTATTTTATTTTTTTTTATCTAAAATATGCCCTCTACCACTCTTTTGCTAAACTAGATATGTTCCTTAATTCAGTCTTAGTCAATGAACACAAATAAAAAAAAAAAAAAAAAAACTTAAAATAAAAGAAAAAAGTCAGAGTGTTCCAAAAACACAACAGACTTCAGCGAATAAATTCCGTACAAAAATTAAGCTAGTAAGCCCAATCGAACAGGCCTAATGTGTCTAAGTTTCAATTTGCCTTATGTTTTGTTATTTTTCGTCACCACAAAATTCAAAAGAACAACACAAAACCACTAATAACGGCATTTTGGAGTCTATTGTTCTTTTTTCGTTCTACATTCCTAAAGAAGGGTTATATAAGGCCTTCATTTGTCAGGGAAGTTGGCATGTGTATCGGATCTTTTTAGAAGGGGAGAAAAGGCCTTGTCAATTCCACCGCTGGGTTTCAAACTAACACTAAAACAATTTTGGTGTGCATAAAAAGAAAAATGTCTTTGTAACGGTACATTTTTCTTAAATGTCAAAAAGAAAAGTTCTTAAATTAGAGATCTGATCAAAGTAATGAAAAAATTAGCATATCTCACTTTTTTTTATTTTTAACTTAGACCACTATCATACCAACTGGCACATATATATTGAGCAAAAATAAATTTTCGATTTATGTTAATGGCAAAAAAGTACTTGTGATTGTCTAGTTTTACTTTTCAATCTTTTGAGCTGTTTGCGACATGTCCGACCGCCCATCTATCTGGTTGGTGTACACCGCAACTTTCACAAGGAGTTAAGGAATTCATTCAAACTTTCCACATTCTAATATTTCTCCCAAATTTAGCTTATGTTCGGAGATAATGGAAATTGACACGCCCCTCTCTCTGATTCCTCTCTTGGAGATGGTGAAACTCTTTTATAAACCTATTAACGCCATTCGCTTATTTAATTTATTTTCAACCAAGAATTGTATCCATTTTAAAAACAAGTAAAAAAGCGCGAAATCCCACCTCGAAATTGCACGCACATGTACAGTAGGATGGGTCACGAAAATAAATTGCAGCGGTCACCCCCAGAAATGAAGATTGGATTGTTTAATGATGATCTGCAAAATATTTCGTCTCTGGGTCAAGCCATCTGTGAGCTAAACGCTCCTGAAAGCACCTCTAAAAATCATGTATTTCCCATGTATTTTTTTATGTTGCACTTTTGTCCATTTTTTCTGAATTAATAGACCCTTGGAAGCACTTTAAATAAAAAAATTTATTTTTGTTTTAGAGTAACACATTGGTCGTATTATTGGATCGTATTATTGTGGTTTTTCAATGTGACAGTTAAAAACTCACATTTCTTGGAAACATTTTGTAAGATGAGTTATGAAAAATAAATAGAAGGAAATAAAAAAATACAAAAATAAATAGAATATCGGACAAAAAATCTGTGATCACTTTTTTCGAGGCAAAAATTAAAATTTCTAAAAACTAAAATTCATATTCAAAACTTTAAACCTTCATAACTTCTAAACTATAAGCCTTACGAGCAAAAATACAATAATCTTTGATCTTTAGGGACAAAAAGTTGAAATTTTCTTTTTAAAAATTAAAATTCAATTTCAAAACTTTAAACCTTCATAACTTCTAAGCTGTAGGCCCTACGAGCAAAAGGACAATAATCTCTAATCACTTTTTTCGGGGCCAAAAATTGAAATTTTCTTTTTGAAAATTAAATTTCATTTTCAAAGCTTTAAACATTCATAACTTCTAAACTATAAGCCCTACGAGTTAAAGGACAATATCCTGTGATCACTTTTTTCGGGGCAAAAGATTTAAAATTCATTTTCAAAAAAAATTGAAATTTTATTTTTAAAAATTAAATTTCATTTTCAAAACTTTAAACATTCATAACTTCTAAACTATAAGCCCTACGACCAAAAGGACAATAATATGTGATCACTTTTTTCGGGGCAAAAAATTTAAATTTTATTTTTAAAAATTAAAATCCATTTTCAAAACTTTGGACCTTCATAGCTTCTAAACTATAAGCCCTACGAGCAAAAGGACAATAATATGTGATCATTTTTTTCGGGGAAAAAATTGAAATTTTATTTTTAAAAATTAAAATTCATTTTCAAAACTTTAAACATTCATAACTTCTAAACTATAAGCCCTACGAGCAAAAGGACAATAATATGTGATCACTTTTTTCGGGGCAAAAAATTGAAATTTTATTTTTAAAAATTAAAATTCATTTTCAAAACTTTGAACCTTCGTAACTTCTAAACTATAAGTCCTACGAGCAAAAGGACAATAATCAGTGATCACTTTTTTCGTTGCAAAAAATTGAAATTTTATTTTTAAAAATTAAAATTCATTTTCAAAACTTTAAACCTTAATAACATCTAAACTATAAGCCCTACGAGCAAAAGGACAATAATCAGTGATCACTTTTTTCGCGGCAAAAATTGAAATTTTATTTTTAAAAATTAAAATTCATTTTCAAAAAAATTGAAATTTCATTTTTAAAAATTAAATTTTTTTTCAAAACTTTGAACCTTCATATCTTCTAAACTATAAGCCCTACGAGCAAAAGGACAATAATCTGTGATCACTTTTTTCGGCGCAAAAAGTTGAAATTTTATTTTTTAAAAATTAAAATTCAATTCCAAAACTTTAAACCTTCATAACTTCTAAACTGTAGGCCCTACGAGCAAAAGGACAATATCCTGTGATCACTTTTTTCGGGGTAAAAAATTGAAATTTTCTTTTTAAAAATTAAAATTTAATTTCAAAACTTTAAACCTTCATAACTTCTAAACTATAAGCCCTACGAGCAAAAGGACAATATCCTGTGATCACTTTTTCGGGGCAAAAAATTGAAATTTTGTTTTTTAAAAATTAAAATTCAATTCCAAAACTTTAAACCTTCATAACTTCTAAACTATAGACCCTAGGAGCAAAAGGACAATAATCTGTGATCGCTTTTTTCGGGAGCAAAAATTAAAATTCATTTTCAATACTTTAAACCTTCATCACTTCTAAACTAGAGGCCCTACGAGCAAAAGGACAATATCCTGTGATCACTTTTTTCGGAACAAAAAATTGAAATTTTCTTTTTAAAAATTAAAATTTAATTTCAAAACTTTGAACCTTCATATCTTCTAAACTATAAGCCCTACGATCAAAAGGACAATAATCTGTGATCACTTTTTTCGGCGCAAAAAGTTGAAATTTTATTTTTTAAAAGTTAAAATTCAATTTCAAAACTTTAAACCTTCATAACTTCTAAACTATAAGCCCTACGAGCAAAAGGACAATAATCTGTGATCACTTTTTTCGGGGCAAAAAATTGAAATTTTCTTTTTAAAAATTAAAATTAAATTTCAAAACTTTGAACCTTCATAACTTCTAAACTGTAGGCCCTACGAGCAAAAGGACAATAATCTTTGATCGCTTTTTTCGGTTCAAAAAATCAAAATTCATTTTCAAAACTTTAAACCTTCATAGCTTCTAAACTATAGGTCCTACAAGCAAAATGACAATAATCTATGATCACTTTTTTCGCGGCAAAAATTGAAATTTTCTTATTAAAAATTTAAATTCATTTACAAAACTGTAAAACTTCGTAACTTCTAAACTATAGGCCTTATGAGCAAAAGGACAATAATTTTTTTTCGGGAGCAAAAATTAAAATTCATTTTCAATACTTTAAACCTTCATAACTTCTAAACTAGAGGCCCTACGAGCAAAAGGGGCAAAAAATTAAAATTCAATTCTAAAACTTTAAACCTTCATAGCTTCTAAAATATAAGTCCTACGAGCAAAAGGACAATAATCTGTGATCACTTTTTTCGGGGCAAACATTTGATATTTTCTTTTTAAAAATTAAAATTCAATTTCAAAACTTTAAACCTTCATAACTTCTAAAATATAAGCCCTACGAGCAAATGGACAATAACCTGTGATCACTTCTTTCGGTTCAAAATTCATTAAAAGGCTTTAATCCTTCATAACTTCTAAACTATATAATTAGTTTTTTTGTATGTTGTGCAGTGTTATTAAATTAAATTGCTATTTTTAATTTTTCGCATATTACATAAATGAGTTACTTAATGTACTGCATCTTTCTCATATTATTTCCACAGACATTTATCGTTGATGATGCATCAGCCACGGTACAGTCCTGCACCAGCCATGGTCCCTGTACCACATCACAGTGGCATGAGACCACCAATGCAGCAGCCGCAAATGCGTCCGCAAACATTTTCCAATGTAAGTAGCCAAAAATTATATTTATTAATACAAGAAATATGATGTAATCTTTTTCCTGATAATTTACTATGTGGGATATACGAATATTTTGTTTAATATTAAGGGTATTCACAAAAGCTGAGAATGTAATTATTGAAAAATGTGGTAATTGTTCCAGATCTATCGAAATGCCTAATAAATTTATTTTCAAATGAGTGTGTATGTGGAGATGTTGTAGAGAAGGATCTAGACTCCCACTAAATCAATCAGAGTGTTGACAGGGTTCCAAAGTGGACTATGTTGACAGCCATACAACAGATCTTAATCTTCCGTTAGTATGAACCGATTTTCAAGATAATGAAATTTTTGTGATCTATGGGATGTGCTATGCAAAAAATACGTACATTTATTAAATATGAATGAACTATAAATGTCTCCTTCACCCAATAATTCGCAGCGACTATTTGTCTGTCACCCCAAAAACAGCCGACTTTTACCCACATGTCCACTGCAGCTTAACAAATCATAAGACACATTCGAAAGTATTCCTATAAAAAATGTTTGCGTTTTCTTTTGTTTGCTCTCTACTCCAATACGGCATGGCCATTTCATTTCATTTCCAATGGGGAACTATTTAAACGAAAGAAAGATATACAAAACATTGGGGCCCATCCGCAAATAAAACACAAGTGGGCGCAGACCATACGTACGAGCAAATATGCACTTCCATGTCAAGGAGCTGGAGGGGGCGAAGAAGAGGACGAGGCTTAAATGCATACATATTTGTATGGCCGCCCGTCGATTCTTGGTGGCTGGGGATGTGGAAGTTTTAATTATGTCTTAAATTATTATTAATTACATGTTGGTGGGTATATTGCTCCGTTTACACACAAACGGAGGAGACGAAGATACAAATGACTATCTTGTGTAACATTTATTTCCATGGCACATCCACTCCACTCCATTCAACTAACTGCGTCCGTCCCGTGTGTAGGAAGTCAGTGCAACGGGCAGAGGAAGAACTCAATAAGTTGTTACTGCTGCTGTTTCAATGTTGCACTGTTACACATTAAAGGAAGTTTCCATTAAATATAGGCACACATACTTAGAATATATTTCGATTAAAGATGAAAGCACGAGGAGATGTGAATTCTTGGCTGGTGTGTTCTGAAAAGTTTTAGGTAAATTCTAACTATTATAATGCAATCGAATTTACAAGTAACTTTTTGAAAATTGTGGAAATATCTCGCTATAGGTCTACCTCGTCTCCTTTTGAGTATTGCTCAAAGACATAATATTCTGATTGATAGTATACAAATAGTACTCATTTCATCTATATATCAAACTAAATGGATTTTTCGAAATTGGCACATATAAGGAAAAGGGGATAAAAATGGTACAATCCAAGTATTGTAGTTAGAATAGTAAAATTCGGTGTATAACTTCCTCTGGCCAAGTAGAATCACAACACAAATGGAGTTTTCGAAATTTCTACTTTTAGGGGGTGAGTCGGAAGAGAAGTGAGAAAATGGTATATTAAAGTATTAAAGCTAGAATCGTAAAATGTAAAATCTAGGTCAGAGGTCAAAGATTAAAGATCAACGGTCAGATGTCAAAGGTCAAATATATTAATATATTAAATGTCAAAAAGGGATTAAAGGTCAGAGGTTAAAGATCAAATGGATTCAAAGGGATTAACGGTTGAATGCCAGATGTCAAAAGGGATAAAAGGATTTAGTGATTAAAGGTCAAAGGTCAGATATCAAAGGGATTAAAGGTCAAATCTCAAAGGGATTAGAAGTCAGATGTCAAAAGGTCAAAGGGATTAGATGTCAAATGGATTAAAGGTCAAAGGGATTAAAGGTGAAATGACAGAGATCAAAGGTCGAAAAGATTAAAAGTCAAAAGGGATTAAATATCAGAGGTCAATGGAATTGAGGATGAATTGTCAAAAGGGATTAATTGTCAGAGGTCAAAAGGAATTAAGGTCAGAGGTCAAAGTTCAAATGGTTTAAAGGTCAAATGGATTCAAAGGGAATCAAGGTCAGAGGTCAAAGTTCAAATGGACTAAATGTCAAATGGATTCAAAGGGAATTAAGGTCAGAGGTCAAAGTTCAAATGGACTAAAGGTCAAATGGATTCAAAGTGAATTAAGGTCAGAGGTCAAAGTTCAAAAGGACCAACGGTCAAATAGATTCAAAGCGATTAAGGTTGGTGGTCAGATGCCAAAAGGATTAAGAGGATTAAATACCAGAGGACAAAAGATTTAATGCCAAAGGTCAGAGAACAAAGGGATTAACGGTCAAATTGATTAAAGGTCACAACCCAGATATCTAATGTCGAAAGGATATAAGGCCAAAGGAATTAATGGTCAAAGGTCAGATGTCAAAAGGATTAAAAGTCAAAAATATTAAATGTCAAATGGTTTAAAGGTTAAAGGTCAGATATCAAAGGTCAAAAGGATTAAATGTCTAAAGGGATCAAAGGGATAAAATGTCAGGGGTCAAAGATCACAGTTCAAAGGCATTAAAGGTCAAAGGGATTAATGGTCAAAGGTCAATTGCGATCAAAGGTCAGAGGTTAAAAGGGATCCAAGGGATTAAAGGTCAAACGGATTAAAGGTCAAAGGTGAACGGTCAGAGGTCAAATGGGATTAAAGATGAAATACCAGAGTTCTAAGGTCAAAGAGATCAAAGAAATTAAAGGTCAAAAGTCAAGGGCACAGGTCAGAGGTCAAATGGCGTTAAAGGTCGATGGTCTAATGTCAAAGAGATCATATGGATTAAAGTTTGAAGGGATCAATGGACCAAAGGTCAGAGGTCAAAATTCCATAATATTTATTAAATAACTGCATCTAGTTTAATATAATTTTGATTGTATATATTGCAGAACTCAGCTTTATTTTTTACGTTTAAAACGACATGCATATAATAATTTCTGATAACGTAAACATATACACCCAGAGTCGCAGTCGACTCCAACTCCAACAGTTTCCCCGACACTCCCACACCTACACCACAGTTCTGGTGTTTAGAGTATTTATTTTTTTTTCGAAAATAATTTAAGACCCATTTTAATATACATAAATATGTACAAAATCATGATTTAATAATATCGACTTTTATGGCTTCGCTTAATTGTTTGATGTTATAATTAAAAAGGTTTATTTTTTGGTTTTATGCCATAATAATATTTCCTTGTGTTCTTTTGCCTTTAGATTTTCTACGGCGCGCGATAATAAAACACGAATTGATTGCGACAACAATTTCAATAAACTTTTGCTGTTCGCTCTTTTCCTATTCCCTCATTGTCGTGCAGTTTCAGTTGAGTTCATTAACAGAATTTCTGCGAATAGTAGAGTCCTGTGACGGCCCCCATTCCTTGTGCCAGGAGTTAATGAGTATATAAAGAAATCATAAATAATTTTGCTGACTTATGGTCTAAATAAGTGTGAGTTTACTCATGTGAGCGTGTGTGTGCACATGAATTTATTTCTCGACACACAATCACAGACATTTGTGGTTAAATTGAGAATGCGACTACGCTTTGAGGGTGGTGGTGGGGATACATTTTTTCCCTGGTCATGACCATTAGGACGACATAATCATTAAAATGCGTAACACATTATTAAGATTTCATGTGGCGGTGGTGGTGTGGCCTGGTAAAGTGATTCACAGGGTGTGGGGATGGGTGTCGGTCTATAGTTACGTATATTCAATATCGGCGTAATGTCTGTTTGTTCTCGCCGGCAGGCTCTGCCAGGGATTTGTTTCATTGGGTTCGAGTTGTGTGGAGTTTAATGAAAATTGCAATAATAGCCAAAGGAGTTGTCTTTATTTTAGATATGTATGTGTCAATATATGTATATATCTAACTGTGTGTGCATGTGGTATGGGTTGTGGGTGGTGTCTACATACACATAAAGAAAAGTGTTGATGACAATATTTTCAAGAAGTCCGGCTGTAGCAACACATTGTTTGAGTCTGTGTCTGCGTATGATTAAGTGACTGTGGGCGATTATGACTGTGTGTGTGTGAGAGAGTGTATGAAAGTATGTATGCGTGGTCATTCGTATCATACATCGATGGACATAAATCTCCTCAAATAGGCCAAAAAGAAAATCTTTATGGTTATGTATGACCACATAAAGTCAAATTGACGACATTCGCTCCATGCATGCATTTCGCATACAGACATTTTATTTAGAGAATGACTCCATATAGACACTCGACGAATTTTAGACAGTGGTATGCAGATAGTGCAAAACTACTAAATGATAAAGTGGTTTACTTAGAACAGCGCTGGTAATTTTGTTTTTATATCCTTATCTTTAGGAGAGCAGATGTGTCATTTCATGTCCAGCGGACCATTCTCAAAAATTCCATTTGAAATTCAAAAAATATCATTTGAAATTCAAAACTCGTCATTTGTAATTCAAAAGACACCATTTGAAATTCAAAACTCGTCATTTGCAATTCAAAACTCGTCATTTGTAATTCAAAATACACCATTTGAAATTCAAAAGTTTTCATTTGAAATTCAAAAATTATTCCATTTGAAATTCAAAAATGTAAACAGACTTATTTAAGAAAAATATACATTAGGAGTGGTAGCATTTATTTTGTATATTCTGCAGTTTTGGAAACAGATTTAATAAAATGATAAGCAACTAATAATTATAATGATGTAAAATGTCGGTAATTTCATAATTTATAACATTCGCCAGGTAAGAGAGCATCTGCATATAATTTATAAGGACTTTTACTTAGGCTCGGATTAATTGTGTGGGAGGTACAACAAATCATAACTATTTTACAGGTATAAAGTGATTGTAAAACCATTTCCAATATTAAATTGTTACAGATCAGTTTTATTTTAACTAAAGCTTATGTCAATTTGTGAGAGAGGTCTTGCAATATCGCTCATATTGCAGGTGTATATAACGTCTATGAAAACATTACCAATGACCAAATTTCAGAGTATTCCGATTGTCCGTTTAGAAGTTGTAAAATCTTTAAATTTAAATAGGTTAGAGTGATTTGCGTGAGAGATACTTAAATCTCTTTTCTTAACAGCAGAATATTAAAGTTTACAGAAATAAATAAATGCTACCCAACCTAATGTATATTTTGCTTAAATAATTTTGTTTACCCTTTTTGAATTGCAAATGGAATAATTTTTGAATTTCGAATGAAAACTTTTGAATTGCAAATGACGAGTTTTGAATTTCAAATGATGTCCTTTGCATTTCAAATGATGTCTTTTGAATTTCAAATGATGTCTTTTGAATTTCAAATGATGTCTTTTGAGTTACAAATGACGACTTTTGAATTTCAAATGTTGTCTTTTGAATAACAAATGACGAGTTTTGAATTTCAATTGAAAATGCATAAATGCATACTTATGTGAAAGAATATTTCCAGGGAAAAACCTCAGAAATTTTTTGTATGGAAAAAATCCATTTAGGAAATTTTAACTTAAAAATTTGTTTTTTTTTTCCTAAAATTAAGTTAATATGTTTACTGAAATTTATGTTGAGTTCTTCATACATTTAGGTATTAATGAACTTATAAAAAATCATCTGAAATTGTTTAGAAAATTCTTGAATATTAATCTAAGAAGGAATTCTCGTTCTTTTGCAGAGACTTATTTCTTAAATACCACTTCGAAGGCGCCTCTTTTGCCTTCGCAGCAATCATGGAGTAATAGCTCAGCTCTTTATGGCAGAGGTATAATGAAAGTTTTGAGAAATATTTCATGTTGTCAATTTTTGTATCAGTGTTGCATATTCTGTAGCAAAATCATTTGTTTGATTTTTTAGTTAAAGTGAACTTATTTAAGGTTCACTTTTTCCTAGTATCAAGTAAATTGTTCCTCAGTTTAAGTAAAAAATTACTTGTTTTAAGGAAAAAGTCAGCAAAATTGTTCCTAGTTTAAGTAAATATTTGCTTAATTTAAGTAAAAAATTTACTTACTTTTAGGAACATTTCAGCAAAATTTTACTAAGATTTAGTACAAATTTACTTGGTTTGAGTAAAAATTTAATTAGTTTTAGGAAAATTTTACTTAAAATTAGTAAAAATTTACTTAGTTTTAGGAAAATTTCAGCAAAATGTTACTTACATTTAGTAAAAAATGTACTTGGTTTGAGGAAAAACTTAATGGGATTATCCTGAGTTTGAGTAAATATTTACTTGGTTTGAGGAAAATAAAACTAGAATCTAGTTCAGAGCATGTACTACTTCCAAGGAAAAGTTTGAACTTGATAAAAGGAAATATTGCTTTAGCGCTATTCCTAAATTTTAGTTCATTTAACTCATTATAGGGCACACTTTGTTCTGAATGTAATTTTTTATTTTTCTGATGATGCTACAAATAGGGTTTGGGGTCCGGGAATTCCCGAACCGGGAACAAATTTTCAATTTCCCGGGAATACGGGAAATATTAAAAAAATAATTTATTTATTATGTTGATCAATAATTTAATTTACTATATAAATGTATTTCAAATTCATATATGTATTTACATTACTGACAATTTGACATTGTTAAGTATTTGTTTATATTATATTACTAAAACAAAACTTTTTAAATTCGCTAAATAGCCATTTCATGCGAAACCCAGCTAGGGGAATAAAACCTTTTTGTGAAGCTCTTTACAGGATCTTTATTGTGAAATAAAAATATCATGCCGACAATACTATGGCTTACATAATGTAAATTTTCTTGTTTTTCTAGAAGAATCGAGGTGAACATATTCTTCAAGAACAATTTACTTTACATATGTAGCCAGAAAGAAAAGGTCTAAAAATAGGAATACAATAAAACTTGTTCGCCTGGAAATTTTCAAGAATATTTCAATGGCCATTTGTAAGAATTATTGACTGCACTATTTCAATATTTTTATTTTTATGAATTTATTAAATTAATATTAATTTTTTATGTTTCTATAGTTTTTACAGTTTATAATATTCCTCCCTGTTTCTATAAAATATTTTTGTCTCCAGACGAATGAATATTCTAAATTAAATGTGTCATAACATTCTCTGTCATATGAGTTATTTGTTTCCTTAATCGTTTTCAATTTTGAATATAGTGTAGGTGTCAGTCACTTCTACCTGCGATATAAATGTCCAATTCTGGCGATTAGTCTACATCTTTTCAAGTTTATAATGAGAAAATGTATTTTATAATCACAATATGTAAGTTCATGATGAGAAATGTAAATCCATAATAGGAGCATGATAATTCATTTAATGTAAATTCATATTGAGAAATATAAAATCATAATAAGAATATACAAATTGATAATGAGATATATAAATACAAAATGAAAAAATCCTAATTGATAATGAGAAAATATAAATTCTTAGGAGCGCCCCGGTAGTCGAGTTGGTAGCGTGATCGGCTATCAGCGTAGGGGTTGTGGGTTCGATTCCCACCAGAGGCTCTGGTCTGTCGCTGCAATAACTAGCGACAATGGTCTTAGTCATCCAGGCTCAATCCCTGGACCCAAAATTAGAATATAAATTTACTTTGTACTGTGATTCATAATAAATAAATAAAAATAAAAAAAAATCTTATTCATATATATTCATCAAATTTAATTCATAATCAGAAGCAGTAAAATTTATAATCGAAGCTATGTATGTACGTTCTTCTATGTTTTTTTTCATTGAAACACATATTTTATCAATGTTCTCATTATAAATTTACATTTTCTCAATATGATTTTATATTTTCTCATTATGAATTCATATTTTCTGAATATGAAAACGTATTTTCTGATATGAAATTGGATTTTTTGATTACAAACGTGTATATTTCATTATTAAATGGTATGTTCCTATTATGAATTAATTGTTCTCAATATAAATTAACAATTCTCAATATGAATTTATATTTCTCATTATGAATTAACATGTTCCTATTATAAATTTACATTACCCAATATGAATTTATATGTTCCTAATATGAATTTACATTTCTCAATATAAATTTGTATGTTCCGAATATAACATTGAAAAGGTGTAGAGTAAAATATTTGTAAAATGAAAAATAATTTGTAAAATATTTTGACAATAACATTCGTTTTTAATTTGTAATATGACAGTATTGAAAAAAATACACCAGTTATTAAATATTGATTTTTTAAACCATATTGGACATACCTATAAATAAATTACTTTTTCCCGGGAATTCCCGGGATTCCCGGGAATGAAATTTTTCATTCCCGTTTTCCCGGGAATGAAAAAAGTCCGGGAAACCCCAAACCCTAGCTACAAACAATGAAAAACAATTTCATCGACTACTATTTCTTAGATTTTTCATTGTTTTCAACCTTGTTTTAATAAACTACTGAAAGCATTACCATTCTGAAGATTTTCGCTGAAATTTTGGTTGATTATGCAAGAAAAATCGTAAAAAATAAAAGCCATCATTTCACCACTTCCAAACTCACACAGCCACTAAAATAGAGATCTAAGAACACTACTTTAAAGTTTTAAAAAAATAATGTAATCATTTCGAAAATCACAATAAAAGAAATAAAATTGTATAACCTTTAAAAATATAACGCGCTTATAGTATTCAATATTTTAAAAGTCATTGAAATAGCCTTCAAAGCAAGTTATATTACATTTAAATCGGTTAAGTACTTCGGAATTTACAGGCGATTAAATTAAATAAAATTTTTAAAAAATGTTTTTTTTTTTCACTGTCAAATTGGTCATAATTCGTGAAAAAATATATACCATCATTTTTACACAAATTTTCAAAACAATTGCAGCTATCGAGGTCAAAAATCTTACCGCTTGACATGGACTCATTGACTCAGATATCTTTACAGCAGCTTGAGAAAAAATATGAAATTAAAATTTTATAATTTTCAAGTATTTAGTTTTTTACGTTTGTATTTTTTGGTCAGTAATCAATATTTGATTTGAACTGGGATATTGTCCTGGCTCTATTGAATATAGATGCAAAATGGTCTTGAGCCAGGACAATATCCCAGTTCGAATCAAATATTGATTACACACCAAAAAAATACAAACGAAAAAAACTAAAACAAATGAGCGTTGGCACGGCAGAAGTATTGCTGGGTAACTATACCTGCATATACACATACTTACATATGCAACTCAATGAGATGCTTGTAAGGTGGCATGTGTGCTCTTTTACTTGGTGCTATTTTTTAAACGCAAATTCGGCGAGTGAGTTGTGCTTCTCGATCGTTTGTGAGAATCATCTCCTTATAGAGGCCGGGTTTGATGTTGAAAAGTCGCTGCGAAGCCACTTGAAAAGACTTTTGACATGGTCGAAATCATGATCGTGGTAGTCTGCAGCCAAGTAATAAATGCCATTTGTAAATAAATTTGCATTCTATTAAATATAGATGCAAAATGGTCTTGAGCCAGGACAATATCCCAGTTCAAATCAAATTTTCGACTATTTTTAAGTATAGATGATGGCCTTTCATGTTTGCTGATACATATATTTTGGCTTTCTGAACTCAATAATGTTATTAAACATTTGTTATGAATTATTTTTTCAAAATTTTTTATTAAAATTCCAATTTTCGTGGAAGGTAATTTTAATATTTACATTTTCCTTTTACCGTGACATTATTCTTGTACCTCTCAAACAATCTGACCTAAGTTGACAGCTTTAACTAGGTTTAAGTAGGTTGTATTCCCTACTTGGACAGAGTTCTTCGAGGTTCTTGATGCATCGCTTGATTCGACAACAGCTTTCTTGAACAAAACAGATCCAAAAATAATATGAACTGAGCTAATCATTCCTGATCGTATGTAGCGTCTTTATATTTTTACCCAGAATCTTTGATTAGTTCCATTGAGTTTTGTTTTAATATCGATTTTTCCTTTTGTTCGAAGAATATCTGACACCTTTCTCTGAGTGTACAACACTCATACAAATAATTACAGCGTTGTTTGTTAAGACGTGATTTGTTTATTAAATATCAAATATTATTAATAATTATTGCAAATAAAAGCCATTTCACTAATACTCTGTATATGTTCAATGAAGTAGAATATTTCTCCACGAAGTGGATGGAGGGTTGGAGGTATAGAAATACTCCAACTGGGGTTGGTGGCACTCGTGTTATCGGCAGAGAGTTGAAGTTTAGTTAGAGACAGGCTATAAAAAGTGCCACGGGTGCAAATAATCGAGACAATGTACACAGTACACACGTGTGCACACACATATGCCGGTGTCATAGAGTGGGAAACACAAAAAAGTACTACATCTCAAAATTCCAATTTGGAATGTTTTTGTATGGCAATCATTCGAATCAAAAATCGAAAGAATTTAACACTGAAAACGAAATAAATCTTAGCTCAAGATTCCATGGAATTTGTTTTTTTGAAATGAAAAAGGGTTGCGAGCTAAATTTCTCTGTTCATATTTTTGGTTTCTTTCTTTGGGAAATGCTGGAAATAATTTATTGCTCCTATTTAAATACCATACAAGATTAGTTGGGTGGTTTATATAATGTATCTGTTTCTTCGTATGGGCCACGACCCACTTTAGGGTACGTACGTGTAATGATGTTCTGCAGATGTAATTTTGCCAGCGACCAATTGCTTTCTCCATTGATTTCTTTTGTGGCCATGAATCTGTCTTAAGTGAATCTTAGAGCGTTTATTCGGGCAAGTGATAGGTGTAAATCTTGTGTGTACACCAACTGTCTCTCAAAGCAAATTTCTTTTTAAAGCATTTTCCACTCCTGAGTTTTTTTCTTAAATACATATTTGTTTTTTTTTTTTGAATTAGTTTTGAACGGAAAAAGTTGACAAAATTTCAAATGGTCATCTCGGACATGTTAAATAACTGAAAAATATAAGCCATTGAAAAGCCCTAACTCATCATCATTTGGAATTTTGATATAACGAAAATATGAATTTGGAATCTGCGGATAATTATTCAATGGACCTCCGACGAACAAATTTATTTTTTGACAGAAGCTAGATTTTGTCAAAAATACAAGTAGTTTTAATTCCAATTCCCATCTCACTAAATTTTACGAATTTGAAGTGCAACAAAAATTCAACAAAATTATGAAAAAATTTCAAGATTTGTACATTTCATTTTTGCAAAAAAAAAATAATCGAATTCCCAAAGTGGCGAAAAAGTGTTGCAAAATTTGAGAATTTTTATTGTCACGACTCACAGTGTATTATCAGCGGCATAAACTCAAAAATTTCATGCGCCCAAATATCAACTTTAATGGTTGAATTTTGTAAATAACAGTCCTATTAATCATATTCTAAAAGATCGCGGTTAATTTTAGCTGTGGATGCATTTAAAATCGATTTAAATTTCATCATAAGAGAGGTTATTTTATTGGCATGTATCTCGGAAACCATGTATCGTATTGGAATTTCGTTTAATTCGTAGAAAATATGAGCTTTTGAGGCGTTCTTTTGCATTTACAAAGTGTAAATACGTTTTTGCTTTCTTTTTCAGACAGTGATTTACCTGAAGGTTGTATTTATTCAGTATTGGCAATTTTCTACAGTATAAAACTATGATCGCGAGGCCGACCAATGCCTCGGCATTTACAAATATTGTTAAACTATTGTCTTGTTTATTCATTTTAAAAAGAATATTCTGCTTATAGCTTACATTGGAGGTGGGCGTGGTTGTGGGCGAATTTAAACAAACAATTGTTTTTGATCTAATTTGCCGATATAAGGGATGTGTGCGAAATGTCAAGGTCTTAGCTCTATTCCCTCTAATTTTTGCCGCAGCTTCTATGACAATATTCCACTGTGCGACGCCTTGATTTTATTTGCCATTTTTAACTGTTTTTTTATGAATTTCAGGTATTTTTGTGTCTGGAAAATTTTTAGGGGTTTTTGGGAAATGTCAGAAACAAATTCTGTCTTTACTCGACAATACCTACAAAAAATAGTATCATTTCCAAGAGTTTTTGAACTGCCGTTAAGTGTAATCTGCAAAAATTATGTAGCGAAAAAAATTAAGCAAAATAAAGTGTACACTCGGTCAAAGCTTCTACCCAGTAATAAGCTTTACTAAAACACATAATTCAAATCTTGGTGATTTCATTTCGATGTAATCAATTCTTGTAAATATCACTACAAATTTTCACACTTCCAAGTCTGGCTAGACGGTTTTATGAGCTAAATATAAATAAATGATGATGCTTCAATCTTCTTCTGTCCAGATACTGCTCTACAAAAACAAACGTAGAGAAATATTTTTTAAATATTTTTTTATATTACGCTTTTAAAGGCCAGACCAAACAACGCATAGTTTCGATAATAGGTGGTTCCGATCATCGAGCTGTATTTTGGTGAGAATTGATTTTTATTTTCAACTATGCGATTTTCAAATTATTTTTATAGTTATATTGTTTATAAAATTCCACCAGATATTGTACACTTCTAAAAACAAAGCTTCAAAAAGGACCATTCTCATCGTTTTTTTTTTGTCAAAAAAGGCGACAACATTATTTCGCTTGTAATTTTCCATAGGCACAAGTTTGTTTTATATGACCTACCTGGAAGGATCCTTTTCAAAACTGACAATTTTTCAATACCAAAACATTAAATTTGTAAAAATTCTCAAATGGCGAAGAAAAATACTTTTCTTATAATTTATTTTAGTTTCACGTGTAATGAAGCACAAAAAGTGATTCGTAATTAATTTTCTGTTACATGTTATTATATAATGTGTGCCAGTTAGAATGCTAGTGGCCTAAGTTACACTTTATCCGTTCTGAAATATGCAATGGTTTATGTTTGAGTCAATTGAAAAATATTTTTCCATCGAAGTACAAAATTTTTTTTCTTAGAATATCCTACTACTATATCGAACATTTATAAAACAAGTAAAAACCCTCCACCATGGATTGCATTCCACAGAGGCTGTCGATTTTCGTAGAAGTGCGTTAATATTACAGGAAAATATGATTTTTTTAATATAGCCAAACCAAAATAATACAAATATTGAAAAAATAAGTTTATAAATAAATATAATATTTTTATTACTTCAAACCACGCTTATAATCGAAATAACACTTCAAGTCAATTCAAAAAAAATAAATAATCTTACATATACTTATATTTTCAAGAAAGCTTAAATACCACAAATATTGGTAGATAGATAGTGGGTGCTACAGTTGGTTGTATTTCCTTTCTATTTTAATTTCAAAACTACAAATTTTGAAAATCCATTATCTCACGTACATAGTGCAAAATAACCTAACTTCATGAATTAACCAATTTTTGCCGAAAAAGTAAAAAGTACGAATTTGGAAAAATCTTTTTATTTTGCGTGTCCATGCAGTCAGAGGAATGTATACACCGAATTTCATCATTCTAGCTGTAGCTGTTTAGTTGGTACTATTTTTATACCTCTGTACCCATTATATCCCTTGCAAGTACGAATTAAAACGTACGTGTCTACGCAGTCAGAGGAATGTATACTCCGAATTCCATAACTTTAGTCATTTGGTAGGTACTATTTTTATTCCATTTTTTTCCATTTGAACCCCAAAAATTACGAATTTCGAAAAATCCTTCTATTTGACGTGCCAACGCAATCAGGGGAATGCATACACCGATTTTCATTATTCTATGTTCAACCATTTTGTTGGTACCATTTTTATCCCTCTATTCTCATTTTATCCCTTAAAAGTACGAATTTTGAAAAAATATTTCATATTATGTATCTCCTCAATTAGAGGAGTGTACAGAGCGAATTTGTGTTTCTAGCTGTTGTCGTTTGATAGGTACTATTTTTATCCCTTTTTGCTCCATTTCACCCCTACGAATAAAAATCGTTTTCTGGTGTACGTTTTTGTTATCGGGGGAATGCCCAGGAACCCAATATCAAGTATGTGCAAGCAGAAATATTGAAAAAATATGATTAAATACTCTAAAATATTATTATGGGTTTTTTCAGTCCTTGTGAGGGAAAAAATTTTCCCTCACAAGCCGATTTCGCACAGTTTCAATCGCAACCGATCTACGACTATAAGACGTATTTATGTAAAATTTTTACCTCCTAGCTCCTTTCGTTTAGATGCTAGCGTGCTTTTAACAGACGGACGGACGGACATGGCTAGATCGTCTTAGAATTTTACGACGATCAAGAATATATATAATTTATAGGGTCTCAGGTCGATATTTCAAGGTGTTACAAACGGAATGACAAAGTTAGTATACGCCCATCCTGTAGGTCGAGGGTATAAAAAAGAGAAATATTATTGTAAGGGTACATTTTTATAAATGACAAAAATAAAAAAAAAATTCCTAAGTTAGAGTTCTTGTCAAAGTAAAGATAAAAATTTACATATCTCAATATTTTGGATTTTTGACTTAGACTTATCACTATCATATTAAGTGCCACATATGTTCTGTCCTTTGCAAAATGTTATAACTTTGATATAAAGAGTAAATACATGCAGCTTCATAATTGTAATAAAAGTTGCCTCCCCAATGTAAACAGAACTTAGTTAAACAATTAATTAATAATAAAAGTAAACATTGAATTTTATCCACAGTCATAGCTGCTGCTGATCCGTAATAAAAATGAAGAAATGGTGGTCATTTTTCTAAAAGTCAGTCAAAAAAATATTTGTATAGCTGAAAGAATGTCGGTTTCTAAAAAATCTGACGTTTCGTTTATTTTGCCACATTTGAAATTACGGAATTTTTAAAAAATAAATTATTTAGCCAAGTAATTCTTGAAACGCAATGGACTGGTTACAAAAGTAAAAACTAAATTCTATCCAAGTAAATAGATGCTAATAATAATTGTTTTCCTTCTGATCCGTGGTCGAAATGAAAATATTGAAGTATTTTCACATTTTTGAGATTTTTTCTCGTTTTGGAATTGTGGGGAATCTAAATTTGAGTACAAAAGTAAATATTTAATTTAACGACAAACATAGCTGCTACTAGTACTATATTTTCTTTTAATTCGTGATAGAAAAACAGAAATGGTGGCCATTTTTCTACAAAATCACATTTTTGGGATTTATTTTCCCCATTTTAGGAATTTTGGGATTTTCATACAAAGCGTTATTCGAATTAATGTGTTTAGTTGATACCACTGGTTGGCCTCTCATCTAACATTGCTCCCTAAACTAGAGCACATCCCATATTGACCTGGACCCCCTTTCCACATCCTGTTCATTTCCAATGGGAGTTGAAAGCTGTCTCACGTGGATATTATGCTGCTCCTCGTGCCTATAGCCAAGGCAGCACACTTAAATTCATGGCATGTCTTCGTAAATACTTTAAGACCGGCCGGCAGGCAGTCAGGCAGGCAAAGTTGCTCCGTTAACAAAACATCTTTGTTTGGATCCTTGGGAACATATTTAAGTTAAATGAAATGCATCCATTTTGCGTCATTTAGTTTAGCTGTGCGAGCTTGTCTGCGTGTGAGAGTGTGTTCAGCTGACTTATGGCCCAGCTCATGAATAGATTAGTTTTGAAGCGTCAACAAAAGTTTTCCAAAAGGATTTTGCGTTTATTTTTCATATCCAGGCAAATGCCTCGCCCAACCCCCCTCTTGCTAGCCAAGCCAACACTTTTTGTTTTAGAATTGTTTTTTTGTGTTTTGTTATGAATAAAATATATTTTGAGGTGTTCGCTCTGATGGTAGTTTTTCGTTGTTGCTGTGTTTTTGTTTTTATTCCTTTGTTTGCTGGCCGAGTTGTTTCTGAAAGTTTGACTGAGTGAGTTGGTATTAACAGTTTTCCTTAAGTTACGTTTGGCTGTTGTATTCGTTGTCGACCAAAAAAGCCCCAAAAACCTTCTATGGTTCTTGTTACGTTTGAAGTGAACAATTTTGTTGTTTTTATTTTTTCTTTCGAATGAAAATTTATTTCTTCGTAAATACGATTTTGTGCAGTTGGTGTTGCTGTGCTGGCTATGCTGAGTGAATATATTTTCGAAAATTGTTTTAGTTCTAAGAAATTATAAAATATTGTCAAAAATACGATGAATATTTGTAGAACATTTCAATTCAATTTAACCCTCCAACTCTCTAATCGTTGGCAGTTTTGCTAGCAAAATGTTGCTAGACAGTTATCCATGATTACCAACAAGTTGTGTTCGGTGCCTTTCTAGTAAAGTGGGCCATTTATTGAAGAGTTTATGGATTAAAATGTTCCTCTACATCTTTTACATAAAGCTATATATATAAAAGAGTTGCGTTACTGACTGACTTATCATTGAAGCCAGGGTCATGCAATTTTCAGGGTAGTTCCGAAATATGACATAGACGTCGACTAAGAAAGTGTTTTACGAAATTCGTACTACGTACGTAATGGGACAAAAAGGGATAAACATCGAACCTTCATCCTGAATAAACGGCAGTAGCAAGAAACATGAAATTCGGTGTGTTCCTTGCAATGACCATGCAGACGAGCTACAAACAGGGATTTTTGAAATTTGTACTTTTAAGGGAGGAAAGAGACAAAAAGGGATAAAAATGGTACCAATTTAAGAATTGCAGCTAGAATCGTGAAATTTGGTATGTAAATTGCTCTGACAACGTAGACTTGCAATATAAATTGATTTTTCGAAATTAGTACTTATAAGGGGTGAGCGGGACAAAAAGGGATACAAATGGTACCAACTAAAGTATTGTAGCTAGAATCGTGAAATTTGGTATGTAAATTCTTCTGACCATGTAGGAGAGCAGTAAAATTAGATTTTTCGAAATTTGTACTTTTAAGGGTTGCGAGGGACAAAAAGGGATGAAAATGGTATTAATTTAAGAATTGCAGCTATAGTCGTGAAATTTGGTATGTAAATTCCTCTCATCACATAGATGCGCAATATAAATGCATTTTGTACTTTTAAGGGTTGCGCGGGACAAAAAGGGATAAAAACTGTACCAACTAAAGTATTGTAGCTAGAATCTTGAAATTTGATGTGTAAGTTCTTCTGACCATGTAGAAGCGCAGTAAAATTGGATTTTTCCAAATTTGTACTTATAAGAGGTGAGCGGGACAAAAGGGATCAAAATAGTACCAACTAAATTATTATAGCAAGAATCGTGAAATTTGGTATGTAAATTCCTCTGACCATGTATAAGAGCATTAAAATTGGATTTTTCAAAATTTGTACTTTTAAGGGTTCCGAGGGACAAAAAGGAATAATAATGGTACTAATTTAAGTATTGCAGCTATAGTCGTGAAAATTGGTGTGTAAATTCCTCTGTCAAAGTAGAACCGCAAATCCTAATGGATTTTTTCTAAATTTATATCTATAAGGTGTGAGCGGGACAAAAAGGGATAAAAATAGTACCAACTAAATATTGCTGCTATAGTCGTGAAATTTGGTGCGTAAATTCCTCTGACAACGTAGACTTCCAACATAAATGGATTTGTTGTTGTTTGTATGTATTCTTGGTCTGTTATGTTGTATGTGTTGTCATTTATTTTGGTTTAAGACCAAAGGTTGTGCTGAAATCTTCAGCAGAACTCAAAATTAGCAAAAAGGCAAAGTGAGACCTTTATTGTTGAAGCTAAAAGTTGACTGCGCAGTTTCGATGGGCGCTACCCCACCTCGTCAGAACTTTCGCAACGAATGTATGTCTTTGACTTAAACCAAAAAGGATAGTACCAACATTAGGATTACAGCTAGAATCATGAAATTTAGTATGTAAATTCCTCTGACCATATAGAAGCGCGATCAAAATGTATTATTTTTCGAATAAAAGGCTCTGCGGTTGTAATTTTTGATAAAAACTGGGTAGAAAATTATAAAAAATATATATACGAAGGGAGTTCAGCTAAAACAGTGCACATCGCCAAGCACATTCCTTTGACTGTATATGAGTGCTATGTTTCCAATTTACTATTTTAGAAAAGAAAATAAATACTATCCTGAAACAGAGACGGATAGTAACAAATACCTGGCTTTTTCGCGCGCGAAGCAGCGGGTACTGCTAGTAAAGTATATATATTCTTGATCGTCATAAAATTCTAAGACGATGTAACCATATCCGTCCGTCTGTTGAAAGCACGCTGCATTTAAACGAAAGGAACTTGGAGGTCCAAAATTTGCATTTGTATTGAAACTGGGCGAAATCGGCCCAAAGGGAAAATTTTTTTCCTCACAAGGACTGAAAAAACCCATAATAACACCTAATATTTTAGAGTATTTAAGCATATTTTTTCAATATGTCTGCTTTTACTTACTTGATATTGGGTATGCGTATTCCCCCTATAACAAAAACGTGAAATGGGGCAAAAATGGTACCTTTCAAACGGCAACAGTTAGAAGCACGAAATTCGGTGTGTACATTCCTCAAATTGAGTAGATACATAATATGAAATTGTTTTTTTTTAAATCCGTACTATTAAGGGATAAAATGGTAATAGAATAATGAAATTCGGTATATATACTCCTCTGATTGCGTAGACACGTAAAATAGAAGGATTTTTGGAAATTCATACTTTTTGGGGTTCAAATGGAAAAAAGTGATACAAATAGTACCAACCAAATGACCGAGTCATGAAATTCGGAGTATCATTCCTCTGACTGCGTAGACACGAAAAATAAAAGGTTTTTTTTCCAAATTCGTACTTTCAAGGGGTACAATGGGTACAGGGGATAAAAATAGTACCAAATAAACGAATACAGCTAGAATGGGGAAGGAAAAAGGAGATAAAAATGGTACCAACCAAATGGCCGCAGCTGGAATCATGGAATTCGGTGTATACATTCCTCCGACTGCATAAACACGCAATGTACAAAGATTTTTCCAAATTCCTACTTTTACGCCAAAATTTTTTAATTTTGAAATTAAATTGAATGAATATACAACCAACTGTAGCTCCCACTACCAACCAATATTTATGGTATTTTAGCTTTTTTGAAAATATAGATATAAGTATATTTATTTTTTTGGAGTGACTTCAAATATTATTTCGATATACATTTACTTACACTGTCCAACAGCTTTTTTGGAACAGAGTATCGATCCTATAATTCTGAAGGGACATGTTGAGCAGAACATTTTTACAAAATAAACTTATAGACCAGCTTGCCTTAGTTTCTTTCAACAGTGTGTCAAAGTTTTAATTTTTTGTCGAAGTCAGCAATATACTAGTGAGAAAAGTGTTGCAAGTTAATGACTGAGAGAATTCATATTGTCAGAATTATATTGTGGAATCTTATGAGGATTATTTTTGTGGAAGATTTGAAACGTCTAGCTCCTCTCTTTATGGGACAATTTGCCGTTTTTTTTTGTACTTTTTGAATTAAAATAGAATGGAAATACAACCAACTGTAACACCTACTATCTACCAATATTTATTGTATTTAAGCTTTTTTATAATATAAATATAAGAATTTTTATTTTTTTTTGACGTATTGGTAGCCTTGCCGTGCGTGGTTTCAAATAAGTAAAATATTATATTTATTTATAAAATTATTTTTTCAATATTTGTATTTGTTTTGGTTTAGCTATATTAAAAAATTTATATTTTCCTGTAATATTACTGCACTTCTACGAAAACCGACAACCTCTGTGGAATGCATCCATGGTGGAGGGTATATAAAGTTCGGCCCGGCCGAACTTAACGCCTTTTTAACTTGTCTAGTTTTTCGCTTATTTTGTGCTAAATTGCCACCGAATAATCGCCAATATCGATTTGAGATTATACTATCTAGAAATTCATCAATTTCCATTTTGTAATCTGCACCTCGAAATGCCACAAGATGTTTAATGAAAAAGAAAAAACCAAAACAACAGTTATGTAATCGAATCTTTTTTGAATATAATCCATTAGCTTGCTCCTAGAACTCGAAATAATTCCACAAGTTGGCTACAAAAACGATGACGTTGATCGCTAGTGTGCAAACAATGGCGCCCTAATTGCTATTGCAATGAAGGTAAATTCTTGTTTTTTTTTTGTCCACCAGCAAAACACTTCCCCGTGTAAACTGTGCACAACTTGTGCTCTTAAAATGAACTGTTTGTCAGCAAATGCTCTTCCCTGACAGCCAGACATTTATCTGGCAGATAAAAACCAATTCGCACACAACACTGTGGGAGTCTAGAGAGGAGATAAAAAACCCAAAGAATTGTCGTCATTGTTGTCTGCAAAAGTCACCATAGGGTGCAAATAAATAGCAGGACAAAAATGTATGAGAACAAGTTACTTTAATGAAGATACATTTTAAATAAAGTCGTATATCACATTTTTAAAAATCGTCTAAACATCCTAAATAGTCATTCCTTAGCCATGTAAAAAAAGTACATAAATGGTATTATCCAAAGTGCTGCTATCTTCGTGAAATTCTGTTCATACGTCCCTCTAACCGCGTATACGTGTGACATAAATAGATATTTTTGAAATTAGTACTTTTAGGGGGAAGAGAGGGATAAAAATGGTATCAACCAAAGTTTTGCAGATAGAATCATGAAATAGGTGTGCAATACCCTATATCTGCGTAGACATATATTAAGTTTTGCGAAATTTGTACTTTTAAGAGGGAAACGAGAAAAAAGGATACAGAAATGGTACCAAGGAAAGTGTTATAGCTAGAATCGTGAATTTCGTCACTTAGACTCTTAATATAATTGAATTTTTCCAAATTTGTAAAGGATAAAAGGGGATAAGAATTGTTGCAACCTAAGTTTTTCGTTTTGGACTTTATCCCAACTGTTTAGACACACAACATAAATAGATTTTTCGATAAGTGACTAAAGTGAAAAACACAAAAGGGATACAAATGGCACCAGTCCATTAACCATTTTGTCCCGAAAGTACGAATTAAAAATATACATTTTATTTCGGACGTCTAAACAATTAGAAGAATATACGCACCGAATTTTATGATTCTAACTGTAGAATTAGTTTCTGTCGGTACCAATTGTATCCCATTTTTCCTCATTTTCATCTCAAAACTAGGAATTTCGATAGATTTTTTTTGAGTCTACGCAGCCAGAGAAAAGTGTACACTGAGTTCCAATATTCTACCTGCTGCCGTTTGATTGGTACTATTTTATCCCATTTCGGCACGATTTACAAAATTCCAAAAATTTCGTTATTTTCCAGCAACATTTTGTGTGTACCAATTTTATCCATTTTCCACATTTCGCCCCTTAAAAACGACATTTTTAAAATGCTTTTTTTTGCGTGTCTGTTTGATTAGAGGGATATACGCCGAATTTTATAACTCTAACTGGGGCCACTGTGTTAGTACCAATTTTATCCCTTTTTCCTCATTTTCACCCCAAAAGTATGAATATCGCAGCCAGGCCGTAGTGTACGCCGATTTCCAGTATTCTTGCTTCATCCGTTCCATTGGTACAATTTGTATCCCTTTTCGCCCACCTAAAAGTACAAATTTCATAAATTTATTTATTTTGCGCATATGCAGTCAGATAAATATACAATATACGAATTAACAATAAAATTTTATTTTGATCGTGTGTACAATTAAATGTATTTATGCGCCGAATTTTATTATTTCGGCTGTATCGATTTTATCGTTACCAATTTTATCCCCTTTTCCCCCAAAAGTGCAAATATCGAAAGATCTCATTCTATTTAGAGTGTACGAAATCTGAGCGAAGTATATAATGTTTTTTATTATTCCAGCTGCTGTCGTTTGATTGGTACCATTTGTATCCCCTTGTATTTGTATAAAGTACAAATTTCTCATAATTTTCTTTATTTCTTTATACAGTCAGGGGAATATATACACCGAATTTTATGAGTCTAGCTAGCGTTTTGGTCGTCACCAATTTTGTCCCTTTTCCACATTTCCCTCCTCAAAAGTACGAAATTCGAAGAATCCCTTTATTTTAAGTGTGTAGTCGATTAGAGGGTTGTACGCAGGAAAATTTATAATTCTAGCTGCAGTCATTTTGTCGGTACCAATTTTATCCCTTTTTCCTCAATTTCACTCCAAAAGTACGAAAATCAAAAGATCTGTTATTTTTCACAGCTACGCAGTTAGTTCTAGCTGCTGCCGTTTGTTTGGTACCATTTTTGTCCCCTTTTCCCCTAAAAGTACAAATGTCGTAAAACTTTCTTTATTTCTTTATACAGTCAGATGAATATACGAGTATACACCTAATTTTATGAGTCTTGCTGCAGCGTTTTGGGCGGTACCATTTTTAGCAATTTTCCACATTTCCCTCCTCAAAAGTACGAAATTCGAAAAATCCTTTTAATTTATGTGTGTACTCAATTAGGAAGGACGTACGGAAATTTATAATTCTAGCTACAGTCATTTGGTCGGTACCAATTTTATCCCCATTTTCTTCATTTTCACTCCAAAGGTACAAAAATCAAAAGATCTATTATTTTTCACGTCTACGCAGTTAGAGGGAAGTATTTACCTGTTTTCATTATTCTAGCTGCTGCATCCGTTTGATTGGTACCATTTTTATCCCTTTTCCCCCAAAGAAGATCTCTTATTTTTCACGTTTACGCAGTTAGAGCGAAGTATTCATATATTCATTATTCTAACTTCTGCAACCGTTTGATTGGTACAATTTGTATCCCCTTTTCCCCAAAAAGTACAAATTTCGTACAATTTTCTTTATTTCCTTATACAGTCAGAGGAATATACGAATATTTTATTTGTCTAGCTGCAACGTTTTGGACGGTACCATTTTTATCCCTTTTTCCTTATTTTCACCCCAAAAGTACAAATAACGAAACATCACGTTATTTTTCGAGTTGACACAGTCAGAGCGATTTATATACCGATTTTCATTATTCTTGCTGCTGCATCCTTTTGATTGGTACCATTTTTATCCCTTTTGTCCCCATTTTCCCACAAAAGTACAAATTTCTAAGAATTTCATTATTTTGGTCGTCTCTACAGTCAGAGGAATATAGAAACCGAATTTTATGCAAGGTGATCGGTACCAATTTTATCCCATTTCCATATTTCGCCCCTTAAAGGTACGAAATTAAAAAAATGTTACGCGACTAGAGGGATGTATACACACTTTTGGTAGACATAAGGAATGGGACTGCTATTATTATGGCCACACTTGCCACACAGCAGACAATCGCTGTTTGTAGTGCAGACTTGAACAGAAATTGTTTGGGCTTTGTATCTGTCTGTGCGGGATTGAGTGAAGGGAATGAGATGTTGTTGCCATTTAAACGATAACTTCCGGTTTCAATTAAAACATGCGCAGGCTGCAAAAACGTGGGCTCTCACACGACATGCGCTTTAAGGCCGGCTACAGCTGCTGTCTCTGCTGGTGCTGCTGCTGTTGTTGGCATTTTGGTTTGATTTTGTTTTGCTGTACAAAAGCCGGCTTATCAAACGCAAAAGCAAAAAAAACTGAGCGAATTGAAAAAACAAAATCGAGGCAAAAAAAATATCTCCAGAGTGGCGAGCTGTTGCTGCAAACTCTCGGCGTTTGGCGTTTGTGTGTGATGATATGTTGTTGGCGATGATAAAATAACATCACAGCGTGTGTCGTCTCCTTCATGTTCTCTGGAGTCTGCTGGGGCTGTTGTCTGCACAAATCTCCAAAAACCACACGGACAGCACAACACAAGTATCGCAACGCAAAGAACCAAACCAAACTGAGCAGAGCAGAAGCCAAAACGACGAACTGCACAGAAACCGAAATGAAATGAAACTATCACACAGCGTCAAGTCCACAATAGAATAGAATTCTGCTAAACGGCGGCAAACCTTACTCAACACGAAATTCAGAATGCCATTCGCCCAACGTTTGTCAAGTTAAACCAAACGCAAAGATACACAAACGACGACGTCGACCACGATAACAACGACGACGACGACAAGGACTACTACTACTACGACGACGACGATAATAATAATAATACAAACAAAAGATTCACAAGTTTTTTGTCAGCTATTCCCCCGATGAAAGAAAGCGTCAGTCAGTAGCAGGCCACAAGGAACAAACACATGTTTCGTGAAGTAAATCCCTCACTTTGAATAGTAGAATTGAAAATTTCCATAAAACGCCCGAAAGAGAAAAATTAAAATTAAAATTTCAAATAAAAAATAAAGCGAAACGGAAGTCCTAAACAAAGCCAGCCAAAAGACGGGTTCGCGATTTAAAAAATTAAAAGAAAAGAAAGAAACAAAAAAGACCTAACGAAACGTGCGACCCCAAACAACCGTGACCGTGTCTCTTCTGCTAGAGCTCCAAGGTGTTTTGGAAAACGAACAAGACAATAGCGTTTTTTTATTTGAGAATTGAACGTGCCATCCGAAGCAAGTGTTGCATTAGACAACGTTTTGTGTAGTTTTTTCCGAAGAAAACAAAAAATTAAAAAACAAATCAGTCCAATCTACAACGACACACATCCGTCATCGTTGTTGCAACAATAAAAAACGTGTTTATTTCCATAAATAACATTAACGGCAAGCCACAAAAAATATATTCACAAAAAACAAAGCTCAATTTACGCAGAAATATATTTTTAAAGTGTTTATGAAAAACGAAAAACCTTCCACAATATTTTATACAAAATAAACAATCTCCAAAAAATTGAATTAAACCAAAAAAAAAAAAACGCCAGAATTTTGTTAAGAAATTCAATTCCCTAAGAAATAACTAAAAATAGAAATTTTTGAAAAAAAAAACGCTAAAATAAAAAAGTGCTAAAATAAAAAAGCGCTAAAATAAAAAAGTGCTAGTTTGAAAAATTTTTATATAACAAAAAAATTATAAAAATAAAATAAATTAGATAATCGAATGTAAAGCTGGATTTTTGAATGGTTGTTAGTTCGTATAAATGTGCAATGAACAAATAAATATTTTGGAAAACAAAACAATAATTGATAGAAAAAATATAATATTTAGTTTAAAAAAAAACTAATTGAAAGTTAAAAAACATCCGTTTAAATTTTGAAAAAAAAACGCTTAATTGAAAAAGTTTATAAAAGCTAATAAAACTAAAGACTAGCGAAGTTCTACAATTGTGCTAAAAACGCCAATTTAGAGAATAGTATTAAATAAAGTCATAGAGTTTTATGGATTACAATAAAAAAGAAAATTAAATTTGTCTCAAGAAAAAAACTAAGACTTTAAGAAAAAAGTGTTAGTAATTTCAAAGTGTGTTATCTAGAGGAAATTTAGAAAATTTAGTGAATTCGTTTAACATAATAAACAAAGTGAAAAAGAGGGAAAATAAAACCAAATTTCTAAATATTTAAAAATAATTTAGAAGCAAAAAAACGCAACAATTTTAAACAAGCAGAAATATAAACAAGAAAACTCTAAAAAAACAATAACTAAAAACAACTAGATATATCTATAAGGTTTAGAACAACGTTTGATGTGTTTAAAGTTATATTAAAATCGCTTTAAAGTGTAGAAGAATTATAAATTAGTTTAAAGTGAAATTCAAAAAAAAACTATCTTTGTTGGAAAAAAGAAAATTCTATAAATGAGTGTGTTACGAATCTTCAAGAACAACTGCTGATTAACAAACAAATCCTATAAAAAATCCCAATAGTTTTCAAACAAAAGCCGGTAACAAAACAATCAGTGAAACAGTGAAAATCAAACTAGAATCTTTGGAAAAAATAAAAACAAAAACGTAAATCGAAAGGTAGTCAAGCAAAAATTAAAGTTGAAATTGAAATTGATTGACAACTTATAAATATTATTTATTATTGAATTTTGATTGAAAACGTCTAAATAAGATAATATACGCAAGTTTTTTAATTTTTAATTTTCTTTCTAAATTATACCATAAACATCCCAGGAGTATGTCCTCTTAATTCTCTTAATAAGTGAACTGATAGGGATATATTATCGTTTTTAGACAGCTTCGAACGGCTAAATATAGTTATTAGAGAAGACAGCAGACAGAGCACTTAAAAAAATCCATTGAATGCTAGAATATCGTGAGTGATATCATCCATATCAGATTACAACAGATTACGAATCGCTTAATATTAATATTTTATTCGAATTCTTGATTGTAAAAAATTGTAAAAAAGAAACATGATAGACCTCTTGTTATAATCATTTCCTGCAACAATGTAGCCATGTCCGCCTATCCGTACTACATTCCATCTACACTGAAAAAATTACCTTCATACTATTTATGATTTTGTCTTAACCTCAGTGGAAATCACTTCATTAAAAAGTCGCCAAAGAAACACTTCATAACACGTATGGAACATGTTTCATAAAGCACAAATCAATGAAAAGTGTCATAGAATTAATGAAACATTTCTTAGAAAGTATGAAATGCAGTTGTTCATTCGATGAACTTTTTTCATACAAGTTCATTATTTTTCATAATATGATTTATGAAGATTTTCATAGATTTTATCAAGAAACTGCCTTAATATTATGAAAAAGTTTCATACATAATAATACTTTATACTGAAGTATCCAATATAAACAAAAAAGGTCTGACCAACCAGTCGATACACTGAAAGAATTATCTTCATATTATTTATGATTTTTTCTTAACCTCAGTGTAAATTTTCATTAAAAAGACGCCAACGAAACTGTTCTTTAATTATTATATGTCAATTCTAAAATGTACATGGTTTGTTTAAAATCGACTGCAATACGCCAGATTTAGATATAGCCTCCATACGAATTTCACTCCCGATTTGACTCTTTTCACTCTAGATACCACATATTTTAACAGATTTTCTTTAAAAATTGGGAAAACATCATATATTTCAACTGGAAACACCTGTGGTAAAAATGTGTTAGATCGGTTCAGATTTATATATAGCTCCCATGCAAATTTCGATCCCGATTTGACTTTTTCCGCTTTCGAAATCACATATTATATCAGCTTGTCTTCAGATTTGGTAAAACATCTTATATTTAAACTAGGAACATCTATGGTCAAAATAGGTCAGATCGGTTCAGATTTATATATAGCTCCCATTAAAATGGTGCTCCCGATTTGACATTTTCTGCTCTAGAAACGACATATTTTAACAGATCCTCTTCAAATTAGGCGAAATGTCGTATATTTGTTCTATAAACAGCCATGGTGCAAATGGCTCACATCGGTACAGATTTACATATAGCTCCCATACAAATTTCGCTTCCGGATAGACTTTTTCCGCCCCAGAAACCACGAATTTTCACGGAATTTCTTTAAAGTTATATTTGAACTGGAAGAACTTATCGTCACTTATTAATCCATGTTTGGATATAGCCCCGATACAAATATTCTTTTCGATTTGACAAATTGAACCAGGTCACGTTCTCACTTTTTTACAGAGTTGAATTGTATTCGGATAGAAGGTGGAGTGTATCATATAGTCGGCCCCGCCCGACTTTAGCCTCTCCTTGCTTGTTTATTTATAATATCTATTTTAGGTGATTCAGATAATTTGAATAACATATAAAATAAAATTATTTGAAATGTAAATAATAATTTCAATATAAAGTTTCTAGACGAACAACCTGTAAATTTATATATATATTTTTTTTGTAATAAAATATTTTGTGTTTTCTTTCATTTTTGTTAGGAAATATTACTTTTGCGAAAAAAATTAAAAATTTTGTTTGTTAAGTTTTTTCAATTTTGAAAAGAATGAAAGTGGTCTAAGTCTGTACGTCCTCTGAAAGTAGTGGTCCCTTTAGAGGTATCAACGTTGTCGATTTTTTTTATGAAAGTTCGATATTGTAAGAAAAAAATGTTGTGCTTTGGTGGAAAAATATTTTTCAATTAAGTCAGTAAGTTTAGTGCGCCCTCACGATCTTTGAGACATTACATTAGAAAAATGTCTATCGATATGAAAATATAGACATTTTTCTAATAATGTTTCTAATGAATCCTTAATTAGATCGATGAAACTTTACAATACTATTTGTGAATTTGTAGATTTTATTATTACTAGTCTTATTTTTCAAAAATTGTTAAATAATATAATTAATTAATTAATTATTATTATTATTAGTATAATATTATTATTGAATTGCAATACATTGCTGGTCTGTAAGGAGTTATTTCCATAGACTTAATAAATAAAATTAACCATTGCATATCTCAGAACGGAAAATTGTAACTTAGACCACATATATAAGTTGGTTTAATCGCCTGAATCGTACATCCTTGAAACATAAATATTTTCAAATGTAAGGTATACGCGATGAAACCATATTCAATTTCCAAATTGGAGTTGAGTGCTAATCAACTTCCAAAAATACTTTGAAACCAAATAAAATGTATAGAAAATGCAACTCATTGAACATTGAAATAGATGAATTTTATACTTATTGAACAGTAAATTTTCTGTTTACAAATTGAACGCAATCTGTAGAAGCTAAAACAAAATCGTTCGGAATTTTACTACGGAATCAAATCAATGCCGAACGGTATTTGTTACACGAACTGTAAAGTCATAAATTTTGAAAAGTGATTTTAGAAAACTATTTATGAAGAACTAAAGGGTGATTTTTTAAGAGCTTGATAACTTTTTTTAAAAAAAAAACGCATAAAATTTGCAAAATCTCATCGGTTCTTTATTTGAAACGTTAGATTGGTCCATGACATTTACTTTTTGAAGATAATTTCATTTAAATGTTTCGGCCGGAATAGCCCGAATTTCTTCGGAAATGTTGTCTTCCAAAGCTGGAATAGTTGCTGGCTTATTTCTGTAGACTTTAGACTTGACGTAGCCCCACAAAAAATAGTCTAAAGGCGTCAAATCGCATGATCTTGGTGGCCAACTTACCGGTCCATTTCTTGAGATGAATTGTTCTCCGAAGTTTTCCCTCAAATGGCCATAGAATCGCGAGCTGTGTGGCATGTAGCGCCATCTTGTTGAAACCACATGTCAACCAAGTTCAGTTCTTCCATTTTTGGCAACAAAAAGTTTGTTAGCATCGAACGATAGCGATCGCCATTCACCGTAACGTTGCGTCCAACAGCATCTTTGAAAAAATACGGTCCAATGATTCCACCAGCGTACAAACCACACCAAACAGTGCATTTTTCGGGATGCATGGGCAGTTCTTGAACGGCTTCTGGTTGCTCTTCACTCCAAATGCGGCAATTTTGTTTATTTACGTAGCCATTCAACCAGAAATGAGCCTCATCGCTGAACAAAATTTGTCGATAAAAAATTTCGAACCGAACACTGATTTTGGTAATAAAATTCAATGATTTGCAAGCGTTGCTCGTTAGTAAGTCTATTCATGATGAAATGTCAAAGCATACTGAGCATCTTTCTCTTTGACACCATGTCTGAAATCCCACGTGATCTGTCAAATACTAATGCATGAAAATCCTAACCTCAAAAAAATCACTCTTTACCAAAATACTTCTCTGCTTTTCTTTCTGGGCATAAAGATCTGAAGCCCAGATAGAGATAGTTTAAAAAATGTGCAATTTGAACAACTGCATTAATGTTTGCATCTGACAACATTTTGTTACAAATAAAATTGGTACAGAAGTAACTGGTAGAAAAGGTCATGTAAAAAATCAAATGAAAATTTTTCAAATCTCTTCAATTTGTGTTTTTAGATGCCAAAATATCAATTTTGTCCGAAACTCTTGGCTTCGCAAAATCATGGACAAGTTTTCAAAAATGTTATACCGTTAACGATTCACATGGTACTTACCACATATTATGTATTTGATTATTTGTTTGCTACACTCATCGAGTCACTCTCTGCGTATCTTCTATTCTTGTAATCTGTCCTTCTATTCGTATAACCTAAAAATTGATCCCAACAAAACATGACGCAGACAGATAATTTCAGGTCATTGATGTACGCAATTGAATTTAAGGAAAATCGGTTCAGAGTTAGATATGTATACAAATACGAATGTATGGGTTCAGCCCCCATGAATACATTTTGGAATGGTTAATGATTATTGGCAAAATATTTCGGCCCTGCGTCAAGCCATCTGTGAAGCATCCTGAAAGCACTCCTAAAAATCAGGATTTTTCCATTGTAATTTTTATAACCTACACCACTTCGTGGACTAGGGTATTATTTATATTGCATTTTTCTCAACAATTCCTTATTAATCAATAGACCCTTTTAAAGGACTTTAAATCTACATTTTTGTGCATTTTCATATTGACTGAAACTGAATTTCGTGAAAGTACTTGATTTAAAATAAAAAACTGGGAATTGAATCAGACCGCTCTATGTTTTATACACACAAATAACATTCCCGATTTTAGTTATTAGCACTCTAGCAGACACATACTACAGTTTCAGTCAGTCATACAGCTAGAGGTGGTAATAAAACATTATACAGTAGACGCTCACAAATTAGAGCTTTCAGTAATTAGGATCTGTGTTTGCAGTATATTAAACGCTCTGAAATTCGAATTTAAAATTCTAATTTCAGAGCAGAGTAGATGATGTTGTTAAAGTCTCACCAGTTGTCTCTAATAATACATACATTGGAAGCGTAAATAATTTAATAAAATGGTGCAATGACTCTCCATAATGATATTTCAGATTCGATGAAACCAAAAATACAAACTAATATAACTGATTATATAGGGTGATTTTTTAAAAGCTATAGGAAAGTTTTTCAAAAAAAAAAACACATAAAATTCAGAAAAATGTATGAAATCTTTATTTGAATCGATAGTACGGTCCATATAATTTAATGTTTGAAGATTATTTCATGCAAATGTTGACCTTGACTGCGCCTCAAATGGTCCATCCGCTTAGTCCAATTTTGGCAAACTCTTTCCTACATTTCGGCCGGTATCTCACGAATAAATGCTTCAATGTTGTCTTCCAATGCGTAAATTGAAGCGGGCTTGTCTGTATAGACGTTAGCTTTAACATAGCCCCACAAAAAATAGTCTAAAGGCGTTAAATCGCACGATCTAGGCGGCCAATTGACCGGTCCCGAACGTGAAATAAAATGTTCACCGAACTCGCCTCTCAATAAGTCCATTGTTGCGCGTGCTGAGTGGCAGGTGTCACCGTCTTGTTGAAACCACATGTCACATGGCAAGTCAAGCTCTTGCATTTTGGGCAAAAAAAAGTTGGATATCATCTCACGGTAGCGCTCACCATTCACAGTTACGATTCGCATCATCTTTGAAGAAGTACGGTCCAATGATGCCACCAGCCCATAAACCGCACCAAACTTTTCTGGATGCATTGGTAGCTCTTGCAATGCTTCTGGCTGATATTCACTCCAAAATCGATTCTGCCTATTTACGTACCCATTGAGCCAAAAATGAGCTTCGTCGCTGAACACAATTTTTCTGTAAAGAAGCGCGCGATGAACTTTCTTAACAGAGCACGCATTTTGATATTAAAATTCAATAATTTGCAAGCGTTGTTCGTTTGTAAGACGATTCATGGTTAAATTATAGACCAAACTGAAGATGCTTGACAGTGAAACAAAACACGAAACGTGCGTCAGCTGTTTAAACCAGTGTTGCCAAAAAGACAATAGCTAAAAAATCACCCTTTATATCAAACAAAGATTAGTTATAAATTTGACCATTCTGCTGTCCTCCAATAACTTTTAACTTTATTATTTATTTTTTTTTAAATACATATTTTTTTAATTTATAAAATACATGTGATGTAATTGGACTGAATTGTTATGTTTTGTTGCCATTAGTTTTTTATATTCATATTTATACACTCCACGAGAGTATTATGTCTGTGTGCATTTGTTTGTAATACCCAAAAGGAAGAGAGATAGACCCATTGTTAATTATACCGATCGACTTAGAATCACTTTTTGAATCGATTTGTCAATGTCTGTCTGTCTGTCCATCTATTCATGTAATCACGATACAGGTCGCAATTGTAGCCAGAACCAAACGAAACTTTGCACAACGAAGATTTGAAGGTTTATATATAGCCCCCATACGAATTTCACTCCCGATTTGACTCTTTTCACTCTAGATACCACATATTACTAGAGATTTTCTTCAAAATTGACAAGACATATTTATATTTAAACTAGGAACACCTATGGTGAAAAGAGGTCAGATCGGTTCAGATTTTTATATAGCTCCCATACAAATTTCGCTCCCGATTTGACTTTTTCCGCTCCAGAAACCACATCAGATTGTCTTCAGATTTGGCAAAACATCTTATGTTTAAATTAGGAACACGTATGGTAAAAATAAGTCAGATCGGTTCAGATTTATATATAGCTCCCGATTTGACTTTTTCTGCTCTAGAAACCACAAATTTTAACAGATCTTCTACAAATCTTGCAAAATATCTTATATTTCAACTAGAAACAGCCATTTTTGGCAGAAATTCAAAAAATTTTAATTGGATATTGTTAAATGTGTATCTATTTTCTTAATGGCAACACTCCAAGCTGCCAAGAAAATATATTGGAGAAAACTAGGTGGCAACACTGCAAGCCTGAGTGGCATTTAAAGTTTGCCGTTGAATCAAGTGGGATTAATTCGAGTCTAAAGCAGTTATACCAAATACTTAAAATTACGGCGTAAAAAGAAAACAATGAAGTGACTTTATTATTGAAATGTAGTATGTAGTTTAAACATTAAATTTAACATTTTGTGATTACTGTTGTCTTGTCAGTTTTCCTAAGTGTTGTAATTTTGTGATTCGTAGTGAGCATAACCTAGAAATGTCGTGGACCAAAAGTTATAGGTAGGACTCAACTTGACTCAAAGTGTAAATGTGAAAGTGTTCATCTGGGTGTGTAGTTTATGGTAGAATTAATATCTCGTCAGCAGTTTTCGGCAAACTCCTACAATAGCCACTTTATTTTGGCACAATTTCGATTAGCCATAGTACACATATATGATCATATCTCTGAATCAGATTTGTGTAATGAGATCCATCCACATCTCATTTTAAAGGTATTGTAAGTACCTTTAAAATGATATATAACGATATTCACTTTTATGTACACATGTAGACATCTTATATTATGTTCTGAAATAATTATTTGAATTCAGTGCCAAGTAGTAGTAGTATTTGTTATATTTTGCTTTTGTTATCAGATGTTCAGAAAAACATTGTTCGTCAAAGCGAAATAAGTTTCATTATTTTAAGCTTTCATAAAATGTTGTTTTTGGCCACCCTGTACTAATACAGGGCGATCATTATGTTGGTTATATATTGAGTTTATATGGAAGGTGGTAGTGGGCGTGGTCCGATCGGCCCAATTTTGTTTTTATTTTTTTACGTATGTTATGTCTAGCAAATGTGCAAAATTACAAGATTGTATCTGTATTTTTCGACTTTATGCCATAAAAAATGGATTTGGGACCAATGTGCATGGTGAAAATGGGTCAGATAGGTTCAGATTGACATTTAGCTCCCATAAAAATTTCGCTGCCGGATTGACTTTTTCCGCCCCTGAAACCACGTACTTTCACCGAATTTCTTCAAATTTATTGTGAAAGTTAGTTACTTCATTCCATGTTTGGATATAGCCCGGATACAAATATTCTTATCGATTTGACAAATTGGTCATATTAGCCTGTGATTAGGAAACATACAAAAATTCTTTCCGTTTTCACTTTTTTTATCGAATTAAATTATATTCGGATAGAAAGTGGAGTGTATCATATAGTCGGCCCTGCCCGACTTTAGACTTTCCTTGCTTGTTTTATTTGAATTGTAACAAAAACTTTGTTTGCAAACATCCAGTTTTTATTTGATATTACGTTCCATCTATTATTTGAAAGGCATGTCACAGATATCTGGTTCATCAATTACTTCTGACTAATCCTGAAGCACTCGTCTGCCATCTCGTTTACAGTGGACCATTGCATTCAAAGACCTTTTTATAGTATTTTAAATGTAGTTTTTTATCGATGTGGGACTTGGGACACTCTCTGAAATCAGTCAAAAGTTAGCATAGTTGTATTTCAAATATTCGCAATTCCCCAAATCCCCTCTTATATTTTTGCCCTCATTTTGGAATAAAACCCCATTAAAATCTCAAGTGATAAATCAACATGAAGTCTCTCTAAACAGTCCCCCCAAACAAATTTAAGGCGTAACAATTTACAGACGATTTTAATCAAAGTTCAAAAAACCGTATCGGTGTTAATTACAAATTTTATATTTAACGACAATAATATTTTATTAGAAATTATAGCCAAACGAAAATACTTAAACAAATCATTGAATGAACTGATAATTGCCGCAAAGACCATAAAATCATTTTTTGACTTGAATCAGAGAAACTCCGCGTAAATCTTATTTAATAGCAAAATAAAAACAAAAGCAAAAACAAGCAGAAACTGAAACGGAAACAGTGCCAATAGAAAACCATTAAAATTGCGTCGATAAAAAGAAAATTATCGCCCATACCAATAAAAACGGTCCACATCGAAAGTAACCTCCTCCTCAGCAATAGCATAAACAGCAACAACAACAGCAATAGCAATAGCAACAGTAACCTCACAGCAACAACTATAAAACCGGCAACATCCAGTCAAGTGGCAATAACAGCATCAACGACAGCGGCTAAAACATCTACACACGAATTCAGACCTCGTCCACCACCACCTACAGCAACATCACCAGCAACGGCAACAGTTGTTACAACATTTGCTGAAACATCAGAAACACTGACAGCACCAACCTTTCCGAAAACAACCATAACCGCAACAGTAAAAGCGACAGCAGCAGCAACAGCATCGTCACCAATATCATTGTCAGTGTCAACGACAACGACAACACCCGCACCTCGGCCACCATCATCAGCAATAGCAGCAACAGTAACAATATTGCCAGTGTCCCCACAACCATCACCACCACCAACACCAGTGGCAACCACAGCTGTAACAACTGTTTCAAATATTGATAAAACAATTGAGACATCTTCCAGCGGCAAATCTGAATATTTGGAGTTGTCTAAAGAAACCACCATCACACCAGCAACAGCAACAGCAGCGGCAGCAACCAACAACGGCAATAATAACAACAGCGACTGCGACACCAACGACGACCCCACTCAGCACAATTCCGGTTGCTCAAGTTTAGACATTTCATTATCAACGAATAGCCTCACTTTCGGATCCAGCAGCGGTGCCTTGTATACCATTAAAACGGCCTCTCCTCCGGCTGCCTCTATTCAAGCCGTAGCCACGCAGCACCAACAACAGCAACACCACCACCACCATCCCCACCAGCAGCAGCAGCTGCACCACCAGCTCCAACACCAGCACCACCAACATCCCCAGCAGCATCAGCAACAGCAGCAGCAGCAGCAGCAACCCATATTCTATACGTGCACGGCAGCATCTTCCTCGCTGTTCGCCCAGCCACCACCAACGAAAATTTTTAAAACGGATCATTTGTGTGTGAACGCCTACGGTTTGCCCCCGGTTGCTGCTGCCCCTGCTGCTGCTACTGTTGGGCATCCTTGTGTCTATTGTGTGATTCCTGTTGTGGTAAGTTCATCTCTATGATTAAGCTCGCTCGTAAATGGTCAGGGGGGAGGGGGAACAACAACAAAAAGAAGAAGGATATTTTCCTTGAATTCTTCATCTTCTTTTCTTTTTCAGTGGCCAACATTCTTTTATTTTCATAAATTTTGATGTCAGTGCCAAAGCAGTGGCATGATTATGGGTTAATATTTTTAATGGCGGGAAGTGCTTGGATTGTTCTTGGCAAAGTGGGCAGGGGGTGTTGGGGCTGTGGTGGGCTTTGAGGTTGACATGTCGTGATTGTGCCGTTTATTATGACATTATGGTCGAGAGGGGTTGAGTGGGGTTTTGGAATTAAGGCCCAAATATTTGTGGCAAACGAAGGAGAAGGAGGTGGTTACACTCGACATTCCCATTTGCATTCAGGGAGTCCTTTCTTCAACTCTCCGTCGTCGTTGAGTTGTGTCAGAAATATCCATATTTTAATGCTGGCAAATATTCATTGACGATTACCCGCCAACACTCAGCCCGGATAGGTCAAGAGTGTCTGCCGCCACTTAAAGCAGAATAAATAATAAATACAAATCTCAGGAATTGTGTATTCCATTTTGGAGTGTACGGGGAAGGTGTTAAGGTTTATGAAAATCGATGCTTTGGTCAACAGGGTGCTATATATACATGGTGGTTCAAAATAAATCAATCTTCTTTTAAACCTTTCACCATAGGATGAGGTATTAGTAATATAGTCGTTTCGTTCGTAACATCTGGAAATACCGATGCCAAGTGGTTCCAAACTAAAGACTGCTGAGCATAGTTACTTCAATCAGAAGTTATACACTTCCAAAAAGGGTCTCATTTTTACCGTTTTTTTTTCAAAAAGGTGACAACATTATTTCGCTTATAACTTTTTTCTTTCTTCCTGGTAGGTGCAAATTTCAGTTACTTATCGTTACTTACCGTAAAGAAAACTTAATTTAGAAAGAGCCCTTCTTGAATCATTTTCACCAGCGAACCTCTCCGGTAGGTCCACTACAAAATTGTAAATTATTCAATACACAAATTTAGTTATTATCAAAAATTCTGAAATCACAAAGCATCGATTAGAATATATTCAGATATATTTTTAGCCTCATTTTAGTAAAAAAATAGCAAATTTTGAAACATATTTCCCCCGCTCTGGGCATTTTGTTGGATAAAAATGCAAATACTAGTAATGCGTTATTTTCGAATACATTTTATTGACATAATTTATGTTATTTAATTAATGTTTTGTATGAATTTAATTTTCTAAAAAAATACATTTTTATTTTTTTTAGTTTTGTGTATAATGCCGTTCAAAAAGCGATACCCTATTTTTTTATAAAAAGTTAATTTTTCTGCATCATAATGAGATTTGCCTCCTCCATACCATGGGAGACACTTATATCCTTGAATTCCCAAATGGAAGAAAGAGGGACGAAAAATTAAAATTTATTCAAAATTCGAACTGCATTGATACTTAAAAATTAATTCTCATAAACGATAAAACAAAAATCGGCTAAAAATAATTGGTAAATTGGTTCTTAAATGACATCATTATATAGTGCAAGCCACACGAACACGAATAGTGGTTGTCTGAACCGACACGTAAGGATGTACTCTTATAATTTAAGCAAAGTTTTCATGTTTTGCCGGACTCCGGTCGGGCTTTAAGATGTTTCCTTTGGGGTATGTCCAAAGTCGGTTACACAGTGTAAAGGGTTGCTTCCTGCGTTGGCGGTCTTCGATCGTGCTTTAAGATTTTCTCCTTTCGAGAGAATTTTTTTAAATATCTTCCATTTTGTATGTGTTTTTATTGGTAATTTTTCGTAGTCACAGATTCATTCTGGATCATTATAAAATTCTATATATAGATATAGCCATGTATGTCCTCCCTCCATATGCCTCTCTATACACCCCTCCAACGTTTTCAGTCAGGCCCGGCCGTACAGTGTATTATCAGCGGTAAAAACTCCCAAATTTCATGCGCCCAAATCTATTAAGCATATTCTAAAAGATTTTGCTAATATCGCGGTGAATTTTAGCTGTGGATGCATTTAAATTTCATAAATGCTAAATTAATTGCAACTTTCATCATAAGAGAAGTTATTTTGTTGGGATGTATCTCGGAAAGCATGTATCGTATTGAAATTTATTTTAGTTCGTAGAAAATAGGAGCTCTTGAGGAGTTCTTTTGCATTTAAAAAGTGTAATTACGTGTTTGCTTTCCTTTTCAGAGAGACAGAAGTTTACCTAAAGGTTTTATTTATTAAGTATTGGTAATTTTCTACAGTATAAAAATATATTCGCGAGGTCGACCGATGCCTCGGCATTTACAAATACTGTTAAGCTATTGTCTTATTTATTCATTTTAAAATGAATATTCCGGTTACAGCTGCCAACATCGATTTAATTACTGAAATGGTAAATCCTTCTAAGCCAAAAATGGACCAATACTTTCTTCGTTGTTCTCTGTTAATGTATTTTGAATAATTTATTTAAAGCATATCTTAAGGATGTACGATTTTATTGCATGCGAGCGCATGTAAATATTGGGTCGATATTAATCTTAAGTTATTTATAAAGCTATAATAGCAGTGAGTCATCGATTTAAAAATAAAATATATTTTTTTTATTTTTTTCGTTTGTATTTTTTGGTCTGTAATCAATATTTGATTTGAACTGGGATATTGTCCTGGCTCAAGACCATTTTGCATCTATATTTAATAGAATAGGGTTTGAAGTTGAAAAGTCGCTGCGAAGCCACTTGAAAAGACTTTTGACATGGTCGAAATCATAATCGTGGTAGTCTGCAGCCAAGTAATAAATGTCACCATGCCATTTGTAAATAAATTGGCATAAATATAGATGCAAAATGCTCTTGGGCCAGGAGAATATCGCAGTTCAAAATAAAATAATTTTTATTAAAAACTTCGAAAATCGTGAAAAACAAAAATTTTATTTGGGCGTAGGGCGGGCACTGACAATTTTCATTTAGTTGTGGACTCGAATGTAATCACTGGTAATAATTTGTATTCACATATATTTTAAAATAAGAAATCTATAACGTTTTTTTATTTTAACTTACATGGGATGTGGGCGGATTTTAATAAAATATTGGTTTTCATCTAATTTGGCGATATAAGGGATTTGTGCGATATTTCAAGGTCCTAGCTCATTTCCTTCTAAGTATTGCCGCAGCTTGTATGAAAATATTCCACTGTGGGCCGTCCGTCTAACTATCTGTCTGTTTGGAATCACATTTTTAAATTATAGACTTAATAGTTGTTGATCGGTTTGGATTGCAGATAGACGAAATCTGTTCAGAGGAGAATTTTTTTCCTCAGAGGCATTGACAATTACTACATGGAGTCGTTGTAATTGCGGATAGGATAAAATTATTCTTATTTGAATAAATGAACAATACAGCTTCCCTTAAATTGCACTGGCGTCATCTACTCTCTTCTTCCTCCCTTCCCTCCTGAAGGGAGCTTCATCATCAATAATAGGATTAGTGAATATAGCAAAGGGGAATATTATGTTTGTCGACCTGAAACCCTATAAAGTGTATATATTTATAAAAATCTAAGAAGGCGCGCTAGCATCTAAATGAAATGAGCTAAGATGTCCACATTTTCCAGTTACAACAACTAAGTGAAATCAGTCCAGAGGGAAAACTCTTCCCTAAAAACTCTTTTCGAAGAAGGACTGAAAATTCCCCTCAATAATCTCAAATATTTGAAGGATTTAATCACAAACAATCTTTGAAAATTTCTGTTCATATTTACTAGAAATTTGTGAGTTGCCAAACCAAACTGAAGCTAAAATCATGAATCATGTAGGCGTGGAAAATAATAAACAATTTTTTAAATACTTATTTTTAGGGTCAACTTGGAAAAAGGCGATAAAAATGGTACCAACAAAACTGAAGCGAAAATCATGCAATTCGGTGTATACATTCCTCTGTCTGTGCAGACGGAGACAATAAAGGGATTTTTTGAAATTTGTATTTTTAATGGAAGAAATGGTGTGAAAGGGATAAAAATGGTACCAACCAAACTGAAGCTAAACTCATGAAATTCGATGTGTACATTTCTCCCACTGTGTAGGCGTGGAAAATAAAAACAGTTTTCAAAATACGTTTTTTTAGGGTCAACTTGGAAAAAGGGGTTATAAATGGGACCAACCAAACTGAAGCAAAAAAAAAACATGAATTTTGGTGGGTACATTCCTCCGCTTGTGTAGGTAGGGGAAATAAACGGATTTTTTGAAAGGTTTACTTTTAATGGGGAATATGGTGCGAAAGCGATAGAAATTCTACCAGCCAAACTGCTTCAGGTGGAATAATGAAGTTCGATGTGTACACTGTCTGCTTATACGCTCAAAATAAAGACACATTTCGAAATTCATATTTTTAAGGTCATAATGTTGAAAAGGGATACAATTGGTACTGGTCAAATGGGAATAATGAAGTTCGTTGAGTTAGCCTTAATATGAAGACAGTTCATAACTATATGGAAATCATAATCATGCCCTGGAAAAAAATTAAAAAAAAACATCGTAAAAAATAGAACCAATCATTTCATCAATTCCAAACTCACACAGTGGCTCAAAAAGATATCTAAGAATACTGCTTTAAAATTTCAAAAAAATAAATTAATGTAATCCTTTCGAAAATAAAATAAATAAAATTATAAAAACTTTAAAAGATTAAAAATTTTAAAAGTAATGGAAATTACCTTCCAAATAAGGTATAGCGCTTTAAAATCGGTCATGTATTTCAGGAGATACGGGCGATTGAATGAGCACATCTTTTTGAAAAAAATCGCAATTTCACCACTGTTAAATGGTCATAATTCATGAAAAAGATTTTTCTATTTTTTTTTTCAAAAATACGTGTGAAATATTTGTACATGAAATATACATACACAAAATTTCGAAGCAATTCGAGCTATCGAGGTCAGAAATCGTACCGCTTGACTCGTTTTAGAAAATTAGTTTTCTCTTGTTGTGCCATCAATAATTTTATACATCGTTTATTTCTGCATGACCTTTTGAATGCCTTTGAATTTCTTGTTTGTAAATTCATATTGAATATTCCCATATTCGACGGACCCATGTTTTTTTTTTTAAAAATCAAAGAAAAAAATAAAAATTTGGCGGTTGGCAATCTTAATCATTTAATTTGTTCCAAGTAGATTTGTTTACATCAATTTTTGAATATGATATCTCTCAAATGGCCGCCTCTGGCGTTGATGGCGTATTGTGCCCTTTTTGCAGCATTTTCCATCGTTTTCGCCAACATTTCGGCCGGAATAGCGGCTATTTCTTCACGAATGTTGTCCTTGAGCTCTTCTACGGTCCTTGGCTTGTTAACGTAAACCTTTGACTTCAAATATCCCCACAAGAAGAAGTCAGGCGGCGTCAAATCGGGCGAACGCGGTGGCCAGTCCAAATCACCACTTTTCGACATCAAACGGCCCGGAAACAAATTCTTCAGAAAATCGATTGTTATGCGACTTGTGTGCGGTGGAGCGCCGTCTTGTTGAAACCAGAACTGCCTCATACGCTTTCGACGAATAATTGGCATCACAAACTTGGTCATCATGTCGCGATAACGCTCCTGGTTGATGGTAACAGCATGGCCATTTTCATTTTGGAAGAAAAACGGCCCAATGACCGTTTTCGCACTAACGCCTCACCAAACTGTGACTTTTTCGTCATGAAGAGGCACTTCTTGAATCTCCTGAGGATTTTCAGTGGCGTAAATGCGGCAATTTTGCTTATTTACGGTCCCATTCAATGTGAAATGGGCTTCATCGGACATGATAATTTTGTTCCAAAATTGCTCGTCATCTTCGGCCATTTCGATGACTCTTTGGGCCCATTCCAATCGACGAGGCTTGTCCACAGGCAACAATCTTTGCGTCAATTGAATTTTGTACGGGAACAAATGCAAATCAAAGCGAATAATCCGTTGTAAAGTGGACCGAGCCATGTCCAACTGCTGAGAACGGCGTTTTTGGGATGTTCTTGGGGACCTCTCAACACTGGATCGTACGGCAGCGATATTCTCGGCCGATCGCCTAAGCGACTGTGCGAGATAGAAATTTGTGAAATAATGGCTTTTTTTTACAAAATCAACCAGAATTACAGTGAAAAATCATAAAAATTATAAGTTTTTTTCATTAGTTAGTAGACATAAGGTATAAAAACGATGAAAAATCCAAGAAAAACTAGGTTATGGAAAAATATATATATATTTTAAATCTTTTCTGATGACGCAATCTCACACTACAAAAAAATTAAAATTTTAAATAACTTATTTTCCCTGGATTTTTCATTGTTTTTATACCTTCCCAGCAAAAACTCGGTAATGCCACCACATTATTATTTACATTACCTAGTAATGACAGCCCATTACGCCCTGCATGATTTTGAAGTATGAAATAATGGACTCCTTATAATGCCTTAAAAAAATGGTTATTGGTAACAACACATCCATGTTTTGCTACAAATAGAGTTGTGTGTAGCTTTGTCATCCAGTCATTTCGATGTTGCCGAAGAAAATGTACTTGCTTCTTGTCAATCGAAGTGTGCACATGTTACGCGGAATGCATGTTATTTCTTTGCAGAATCATAAAGTTAACTGGTAGAACAATATTGGAATTTAAAAAAATGTTTTATTTTATTGCTAAAATAGTATTAAAATACTATCTTAACAACACAACAATAACAATAAGAAGAATGGAAAATGCTTTTCCCATTCTTCTTATTGTTCCGTACCTTTTATTACGACAACAAAACTGTATTTTTTTGTATACGTTCGCTTGCCTAGATGTGGTTGTTCATCACACAAATTTTGAAATATAATGAAGTTGCGAGAAATGTTATGCTGTGTTTGTTCAAACCTCCAACCACAACACACAACAACGTCAACCAACATACTTACCAACCAGTACTTAACTTTTTGTAGGCGTGCGTGTAAGTACCTATTTCTCAACTTTTTGTAAGCGTGTGTGGAAGTACTTATTTTTTACAATCCCTTTATAAAAATAATTAGAAAGGGCTCCGAATAAAATGTAGTGAAGGTTTTTGGTTTTGCCTTATTCCCCACATTACTTGGCAATGGGACTTTTTGCTGGGTTGTCTATGAAATAATGAAAAATTATAATTTTGATGATTTTTCACTGCAATTCTCGTTGATTTTGTAAAAAAATATCGAAAAAAATCGTAAAAAATAGAAGCCATAATTTCACCACATTCAAAGTCACTTAAAAATAGACCTAAGCACACTACTTTAAAATTGCAACAAAATGGATTACGAAAATCAAAATAAAAGAATTAAAATTGCAAAAACTTTAAAAATCTAACCCTGATATAGCTCTCCACATCAATATTTTAAAAGTAATTGAAATTACCTTCAAAACAAGGTATAACACATTAAAATCGTTAAAGTGTTTCATGAGTAACAGGCGATTGAATATACACACCTTTTGGAAAAGTTGTATTTTTTCACTATTAAATGGTCATAACTAGTGAAATTTTTTCCCAAAAATACGTATACAATATTTTTCTGAGAAGAATACACAAAATTTCAAAACAATCGCAGCTATCGAGCTCAAAACCCGTACCATGACATGACATGGAATGACTCATATATATATATATATATATATTTAATTGAATTGAAAAAAAAGTATCTTAACATTTTCTGAAATTACCCTAAAGCATTATTGAAAATTGCCAAAAGAAAACAGTTGGCGTTTGTCCATCCTTTCTGGAAATAAATAATACAAAATTGCCAACCCTGCACATGAACCAGTTACATTTTATACTGCCACTAAGAAAGGTTTATGTTTTCGCTCGCCCTATGTTGTTTCATCTTCTGAACTTGCAGTTCTTTAGTTTCCTTTCCAATCTCTGTGAGTTCGTTTATTTCATTTTGTTGAATGCAAAATTTAATGTTGGCCATCCATCACAGTTTGAACGAAATCAATCCCTTTTATTGCCTGAAACACTCAGTCTTTGTAGCAACATTTTCGGAAAAAGGACCTTAATCGTCCTTTCAGTCATTTCTTTAGTTTGCTTTGGCTCTCTGTTGCTGTTGTTGTTGTTGCTGCTGTTGATATTTCATCCTCTGCCATCAATATTAATTAAAACAAGCAATGTTCTATTTTTTAACACTCTATTGTTGTTGTTGTTGTTTCTTTTTTCACATCGTGTTGTGTTTTAGTGAATCATTATTTCATGTTGTTGCCGTTGCTGCTGCTGTCTCTGTTGTTGCTGCTGATTTTAGTCGGTACCAGAATCCAAATCTCAACGGTTTACTCGCACAGATAGTATTCCCATGTTCAGATTGTTTTTATTTGAAAATAACATCGGATATTGCGAGCTGCATGTTTCCGATCTATGGGGGCGTAGAAGCAAACAACAACAAGCAGAAGTAGTAGAAAAACACGACAAAAGTAGGGGAAATCACACACACGGAGACAAGCGAAAACATAGTTCTACATATGTAGGTTATTGTTATACCCTTCATCATATGATGAGGATGGAATGTCTGTTAAATTTGTCATTTTGTTTGTGGCACTGAGTAATAAAAATGTCTGGCAACAGTTGCATAAATAGAAACTAGATATTCCAGAAAAACCTTATAAAACCATCCAGAAAAACCAAAATGTCATTTCAGTTTTTAGAAAGTACAGTAAATAAATTCTCCATCTCCGTAGAATTAAAATAGGAGAAGATCTTCCATATATTTTAATAAAAAATAAATCCAAAATTTATTAAATTTCATTTTCGCGAACGCAAAGATGTAAATATTTGTCCGAAATTAGTTTAATCCAATAAAATTAGTTTAATCCAGGACATTATATACACCATGGGCGGTATTACCCTGTATTATCGGCAGAGTGTACGACATCGGTAGCACGTCCAAGTTCAGTGTCTTGTGAGGAAAATTCGAATGCTCCTTTAGTCAAAGATTTATTATTCCCTTTAACACCATTTGAATATGGATGATTCCGTTGGAACGGGCGTGACACTTTTCTTTAAATATGTTTAATCATTTCCCATATTCATTGATGAGATTTTTGCTATATTGCCAATTGAGAACGTCAGGTTAATCGGAATATTAAATATATGGGATATACTACAATCTAGATCGTCACGGGGGTGACCTTAGCTTTGAAGAGAATTCTAAAGTTTTACTTATTTTCTTGAATTCTGTAATATTATACCATTACATGACTTTATTAATTTTTGCTAATCAAAAGAGTAGTTCATACTCCTTTAAAAGTTTACATTAACGACATCTCTCTATGAATATAGGAAACATAGGATATTTAAATTGTAACGGGCGTGACATTTTGACGGAAATCCTGTTACGACACCAGTCTATATCTGGAAAAGTAAATGATCAGCCCTATTGTTGTCATATATATATTTTTTTAAATATGATCAACAATATGTATTATGAGAAGTATAAACATTATGAACGTTTTGTGGTGTTTTCTTAAATTATAAATTGATTTTGAAATTTTGCTCAAAGAAGGGTCACTTTACTTGGAATCGCGCATATGTATGGTAGGCTGGGTCGAGGTTTATACAAATGGAAAAAGAACTTCCAGTCACCCCAAGAAAATAAAGTTTGGATTGTTTAATGATGATTTGCAAAATATTTCGTTCCTAGATCAAGCCACCTGTGAGCAAAACGCTCCTGAAAATACCCCTAAAAATCATGTTTTCCCGTGTATTTTTTTCTGAAATAATAGACCCTTGAAAACACTTTAAATATAAATTTTGATTCTTGCCGTAGAGTTACTTATTGCTGAATTATTAGACATTTATACTAAAATGTTGTGTATTTTCATAGTGACAATTGACATTTTTCGAATTCTGTGTTGATATTTTACAAAAAATATATAGCAGCAGTCAATACCTTTCGAATGATGCTTAAATGATGAACATCGGAAGTAATTTGACGCCGCAGCGCTAATTTCTGTTTAATTCCAAGAATTATAAGTTTTTAGCTTTCACTTTGAAAAATCACAAAAAGTCAATCTAAGCGCACAATAATACGACAAATGAGTTATTCTAAGACAAGTATAAAAATTTATATTTAAAATGCTTCCAAGGGTCTATAAATTCATAGAAAAATTTGGACAAAAATGCAACATAAAAAAATTACACGGGAAAACATGCTTTTTAGAGGTGTTTTCAGGAGCGTTTAGCTCACAGACTACTTGACCCAGCTACAAAATATTTTGCAGATCATCAATAAACAATCCAATCTTCATTTCTGGAGGGTTTATTTTCGTGACCCATCCTAATGTATATTAGAATAGTCAGACCCATAACATATACTCTGAATTTCATGAGTCCAGCTACAGCCGGTTGTTTGGTACCGTTTTTATCCCTTTCATTTTTTCTGTTTTACTCATCTACACAGTCAGAGGACGTATGTCGTTATTCTAGCTGCAGCAGTTTTGTTTGTATTATTTATAACTTTATGTTGCCAGTCATTACTCTGACTGTGTAGAAACCAAATTTCATGACTTAAACTTCATCTTTTTCCATTTCTCCCCCTCATAAGTACGAAATTCGAAATATCCATTTATTTTACAAGTTTTAGGCTAATTTAAACCACTAATAAGGGTGAATTTGATAAAACCAAATTTTTATGGTTCGCTTCTGCGATATATGTATATATCAAATTTGAATATGAGACGGAAATTAAAACTTTGTCTAAATACTATAAATATGATGTGATATTTTCAGTCCTTCTCCTTCCCTTTTTTCAATCATTTCAACAGACAGACGGACGGACATGTCTAAATCGTATTAGAATTTTGCCAGGGTAGAGAATATGTGCAGCTGTTGTCAAAATAATAGCACCACATGTATAGTTATTGTTACAAAGATAATAAACGAAAAAATACAAGCAAAATATATTTAAAAATTTATTTGTATTATACACTGATAAGTAAGTAAGAGCAGTATGATAAAAAAAACTTTAAATTCACATAAACATAAAAAATGCACAGTTCTATCAACAATTCAATAATGGGACTGTCAAAATAATAGCACCACTTATAAGATCTGAAAGTAAAAAAATTAAATAATTACAAATCACTTTTATTTTAAAAGTTTCTAGTTGTAATATCCTTACATATTAAAATTAATATTTAGTTGCGTTTCCCTTATTCGAAATTACTGCTGAGCAACGTCTCCCCATTGAGTTCACCTTCATTAGATATCGAATTCCAGCACTGCTCCACAGTACTCCACAGATCATTATTATTAGTCGGCATGACTTCAGACACCCTTTTCTTGACGTCCGCCCCTAGATTTTCAATGGGGTTCAAGTCTGCGATTGCGCTGGCCATTCCATTAATGGAATTTGGTTGTCCTCAAACCACTTTTTAGCCTTTCAGCTTGTATGTTTAGGGTCATTGTGCTGCTGCATAACCCAAATTAGTGGAAGCATCACCTCTTCAAGGATTTGAACATATACAGATGCATCCATGATGGTATTTATACCCCAGCGGGAAAATTTGGAAGGGCTCCCCATAGAAGGCCTTCTAAAATGCCTTCTCTTCGGATCCGAAACACATTCCTGTATGCCTTCTGGAAATAGGCATTCCAGAAGGCCTTCTTCGCGCATGAAAAAAGATTCGGCACACATTCTCACCTCGCTTCTCTAAGAAGGCCTACCAGAAGGCCAAATTATCAGCATTTAGAAATCCTATACTCATTCTTGACTGCCTTCTTTGAGAAGGCATTTAGAAAGGCCTTCTCATTTCCTATTAGATAGATGCAATAGACATTCTTCATTGCCTTCCTTTAGAAGGCCTGCTAGCATGCTGGAAGAATGAAGGCAGTACGGATGGAGTCGATTTTATTATTTTTACGAGTTTTATGAAAGATATTTTTACAATTCTCCTGATTTGAACTCAATTAAAATACATTTATTTAAAATAATAGGAAATTATTACATTTAAATTTATTTTTTAAATGTTTTGTTTATTTAGTGTTAAAACGCATTTGTTGTTGTTGTCGTTATGCCTTTGCTGTGTTCCACTTTCTGAGTCGATTTAGCAATGTCTGTCTGTGCATCTATCCCTGTAATCAAACTACAGGTCGCAATTCTTGACCGATTCAAATCAAACTTTATATGTGGATTTTGTCGGGGTTATACAAACGATATTTAATATTAAGTAAATCGGTTTAAATGTAGATATAGCCCTTATACAAATGTCTTTATACATGTTTTCATATAGATGAAACAGAAAAAAATTTAACTCCTCTTCAAGAACAAAAAAAAATGTTCTTACTTTATTACCAAAATACTTATCATATTCTTCATACTTTCTTCAGAAATATTATTACACATCCGACACCCATTCCTGAAGGCCTTCTACGAAAAGGCATTTTAGAAGGCCTTCCCATTAGATGGCAGCGCGGAAGGTGTTCGATTTATCGATGGGTATTTTCTACACACTTTTTGTTGTAAACGGATAACAAAATTCTGTGGCTCATTCCTACTTCCCTTTTTTCGCCAGGCATGCTAAAAGGCCTGCCAAAAGAAGGCAGCAGCGAAGGTGTTCGCTTTAATTAAGGGTCGTGTATTTCTATAAACTTTTTGACATAAACAGACAATAAAGTTCTGTAGTTTAGTAGGTAGCACTTCCGATTAACAATTCGAAGATCATGGGTTCAAATTCCAGCCGAGACAAATAAAAATGTTGAAAGATTTAAATTGATAATTAATATACTGCCAATAACAAGGCCAGCAATATTGAAAAAATTCTGGTCCATTGGTTCGTCATATTTTTTATTTTTCGACTTATTTTTGGACCTTCTAGAAGGCCTTCTGGAAGGGCTTTGGTTGCAGGCCTTCCAGACGGTCTTTGGTAGGATGCCTTCTAGATGGCCTTTTGTCAGAGCCCTTCTAGAAGGCCTGCGAATAGAAGCGAGAGGGGAAGGCCTTGCTCTCCAATCTTATCCTGTGTAAATTTTAAATGAGTATAGAATGCAGCAAGCATGCCTTGCGCCTCCCTAAGAAGGTCTGTGAGAAGGCCTTGCGTACGCCTTTTTCCCCGCTGGGACGGTGAATCGGGTTTACTCCATAAAAAGAAAAACAACCCCAGAAACTCCGAACGTAAGATCGAGAACCTTTTCCATTGTATACAACTATTTTTGACTCATCTGTCCAAAGAATATTTTGCCACTTTTCAATTGGCCAGTTTTGATGCATTTTTGCAAATTGCAACCTTTTCGTCACGTGTCTCTTTGTCAAAAGCGGCACTTTCCTGGGCTGTGAGCTTTGAGGTTATGCTCCCTTAACCTACGGCATATAGTCTCAGCGCTTACGATCAAATTTAATTCTTTTTTCACATCTACTGCCGACATAAATGGAAATTTTTTTTGACCAGCCGCACTATTCTTTTGACCATCAAAGGTGGAGTGGACGTTTTACGGCAAAATATGATTGTAAAATATCACAGTTGTGTAACCAAGTCAAAACATTTTGGTGGTGCTATTATTTTGACAGTAACTGTATATTTTATGGTGTATCCGTTGAATATTTCTAGGTGATACAAACGGAATGAAAAATTGCATATGTCACCATCCTAAGGTGGAGGGTATACAAATTGATATATTTGATATAATTGTTTCCGAGTGCCGTCGATTTTTATTAGAGCTGAGCAGACAGAAAAGAGGAAGAAATTTGTTGTAGCAACTTCGCCAGTGATCGTTGAATAGTAGCATAAATATTTTTATGACAGTTTTAGTTCTTCATGACACATGAAGCACAAAAAGTGAGTCTTTATTTATTGTCGGTTACATTCTATTAAAGCCATTGTTCTGCCATTTCCAAAATTGCAATTAGATTTTTTCAGTGTAAAGAGATTCCTACACAAAACGTTGTTCCTAACGAGGAAAGGAAGACTTCCGCTTGAAAGACGCTGCCGCTGTCACGAAGTACTAAGTCCACAATCCATTTGTACTAATATGAACCCTGATTTAAGTCAAAGCATACATTCGTTGCGAAAGTTCTGACGAGATGGGGTAGCGCCCATCGAAACTGCGCAGTCAAATTTTAGCTGCAACAATAAAGGTCTCACACTTTGCCTTTTTGCTAATTTTGGGTTCTGCTGAAGACTTTAGCACAACCTTTGGTCTTAAACCAAAATCAATGACAACAAATATCCACGATGTTAATGTTAATATCTGAAAATATTCCTTAAGTCCTAACAACTCTCAAAACTGGATAAGAAGTTATTGAATTTTGGCCGAATTTGATACCATATTTCAAAAAAATCTAATTTTTGGAATTTATTTTCCCCATTTTAGGAATTGTCTCATATAGAGTTTTGTCGAAAATGTTTTTTCAAAATAATTCAAGAATTTGTATTAATACAACTTTAGCAAAACCTTACATTATATAATAATGGTATTTCAACTTATATAAAAATTCGACAATTAAATATTTTAATAAAAATTGGAGGAGAATTATTTCCAAAAAATCGATTGGTAGATGTTAGACACGAAATGATAATCTAAGTATTAACGCCATCCTGTAGTGCAAACCACACCATTTTTAATTCTTCTTATTTGATTTTCTAAGAAAAACATTTTATTTTGAAATTTTACAAAATAGTATTGACACGAGTTGCTGGAAATCCATACTCGATATCATCGTTACCAACCTCACAATAAATCCAATTCACTCAACCATCTGGCATAGCACGAAGAGGAGAACCTCGATAGTAATGTTGTCTGTACTAACTATATGTACGAGTGCTGAACATAAATACCATCGTCATAAGAATGGAAAGGAAATAATAGAACGCTAAACAAAAAGGGAGCAAGCAGAAAGACACAAACACACACACATACACATCCACACAGAGAAAACGAAAAAAAAAACAGAAAAACAAAAAATGGCAAATGTTGAGAAATGATGAACCATCAAACAAAATTCATCATGGCAGCCTTGTAAAAATAATTGTAACAACTCGTGTTTTGAATTGTAGTAATGGCTCTGGTGTGCTGCAATACAACCCTCATCCTCTTCAGCCGCGGCAGGTTGAGGCAACAACATCATCCTTTGTAGCATCATCATCAACATGAGCATCACCATCATCATCGCCGCCGTCGTCGTCAGCCAACCGGCCAGCCAACCAACCATCTTGTAGTGCGAGCAGTAGTGGCACTGCCACTGCCAACAAATAACGTCTATCTTTTGTTATTTGTAGCCACTATATTTTTTGTTTTATTTCGATTTTGTTGCCATTTTGTACTGCTGCTGCTGATGTTGTCCTTGTTGTTGTTGTAAAGGTTTTTGCATAGCTTAATAGTTAGTTACAAACTATGCTGCTAACAATGCCGTATCGAGATTTGTTTTTCATGTACCCGAGACGACTATCCCATGTAATGTTGAGCTTAGCACAGTGGTTTGGTTGCAAAGTTTTCGAAAATAAGCTGTAGGTCTGAGCAAAGACGTGTACATTAGGGATGGGATAGAGCACGATTTTTCGATATGCTAGAACCCCTAATTTTATGAGGCTCAGAAAAAAGTACATGTCCCAAAAAATGGGGGTGATGGGGTAAGTGGGCGCTCATCGGGGTCAAAGGAGAGCGAAAAGGGGTTGAAATACACAAAAGACCCAAAACTGCCTCGAAGTAATATCCAGATGGGTTCAATGTATGACCGATACCTATTAATTTTTTCCCCAAACATTTTTTCGAACACACACATCACCTACTCCTCACTGGGTCTTCCATAAAAAAAACTATTTTTTATATATTTTTTTAAATTTTTTTATACCGCTCTTACTGCCCCAAGAAGGTCCCTAGGGGAGTCAAATGTATGATCGACGCCCAATATTTTTTCCAGCCCCGCATTTTCTCAGAACATACCTACCTCCTATCTTCAACCCTTATTGTGATTCCCAGACGATTTTTTTTCGAAACTCCCAGTAGTCGCTCCTTGCTGGGTTAAATGTATAACCGACCCCTATTAATTGTCTCCGCCCAACATTTCTTTCCAAGACACATACCCCATATCTGCAGTCCTTAAGGGGGCGCAAGGAGGCCGCTAGTGGGGTCAAATGTATGACCGACCCCCAACATTTTTTCAACCTCCACATTTTCCCTGAACATACCTACCTTCTATCTTCAATTCTTAAGGCTGTCCAAATATGATTTTTTTATTTTTTGTTATGACAGTAATGACCAAAACTGCCCCGGGAGTCGCCCCTAGCTGGGTTAAATGTAAGACCGACCTCCATTAATTTTCCCTCCCCAACATTTTCCCCGAACATACATACCCCTTATCACCTCTCCTTAATGGGGCTCCCACGCAAGAACTAATTTTTATAAAATTTGCTCCCATCGCTCTAACTGCCCCAAAGTGGACCTTAGGGGGATCAAATGTATGACCAACCCCCAATATTTATTCAGCCCCGATATTTTATCAGAACATACCTACCCTCTATCTTCAACCCTTAAGATGGTCCCCATACATTTTTTATTTTCTATAATTTTTGTTATGCTCCTAGCTGGGTTAAATTTAAGACCGACCTCCACTAATTCCCCCCCCCCAAATTTTTTCCGAACATACTTACCCCTTATCCGAACTTCATAATGGAGGTCCCATACAAAAAAAAAACTAATTTTTATAAAATTTGCTCCCACCGCTCTAACTGCCCCAAGGAGGTCCCTAGTGGAGTCAAATGTTTGACCGACCCCCAATATATTTTCAACCCCGCATTTTCTCAGAATATATCTAACCTCTATCTTCAACCCTTAAAATGGTCCCCATACTTTTTTTACAAAATATATTTTTATAAAATTTACTCCCGCCACTCTGACTGCCTCAAGGAGGTTCCAAGAGGAATCAAATGTATGGCCAACACCTAATATTTTTTCAGCCTCAATATTTTCTCAGAACCTACCTATCCTCTATCTTCAACCCTTAAGGCGGTCCCCATACTTTTTTATTTTTTATAGTTTTTTTATGACAGTAAGGACCAAAACTGCCCCGGAGTATCCCCTACATGGGTTAAATGTAAGACCGACCTTACCCTTATCCGCACTACTTAATGGGGCTCCCATACAAAAACTACATTTTTATAAAATTTGCTCCCACCGCTCTAACTGCATCAATGAGGTCCCTATGGAAGTCAAATGTATGACCGACCCCCAATATGTTTTCAGCTCCAATATTTTCTAACAACAGACCTACCCTCTATCTTCAACCCTTAAGGTGGTCCCCATATATTTTTTTATGAATGAAAGGCCCAAAACTGTCTCCGAGTCACCTCAAAGGGGAAACATGTAATACTAGCCCCCCATTAATTTATTCTCCCTAACATTTTCGGCAAACACACCTGTCTCCTATATCCACTCCTTAATAGGGTTCCCATACAAAAACTAAAATTTTATTGTAGAGCAGTAGGAGTACTGCTCTAACTGCCCCAATGAGGCCTCTAGTGGAGTCAAATGTGGGAACAACCCGCAATATTTTGTCAGCCCCATTCTGCATTCTTTAAGGTGGCCCCATACATTTGTATAATTTTTTATAATTTTTATAAATGAAAGGCCCAAAATTGCTTCGCAGTAGACTATAAAGGGGAGACGTGTAAGACGGACACCCATTAATCACCATTTCTTAAGCGGAAAATTTGATTGACTTTAAATTATGCTTAAGGGGGCTCCCATACAAAAGGAAAATTTGTAAATCTGTAGGGGAGTCAAATGTACCAAATGTTGTGGGCACAAATGTGCAGTGCGCACTTTTTATAGTCATCTATTAATACAACGGCTCTTTCGGCAGCGTCTTCAAAAATACATTTAATTGATGGAAATACATTTAACACCTCTGGGGTGACTCCGATTCCCAAACCTTGAGCGCCCACTTACGCATACACACCGCCCCATTCTTTGCCTCATGGATTTTTTTCTGAACCCCATAAATTAGGGCGTTCTAGCGTATCCAAATCGAACTCCTGGCATACATTAGGGGTAGTAATTCTTTAAACTTTGCGAAATTCGCTACATTTGCAGGCATCATAATTACCTTAAATTAAACATATCAGCGGGGGTGATCCGATGCACATTTCGAAAATGAGAGTACAATTCAATTAAAAAAATATCCACCAACATTTTTGTGTTGTCGTGTCATGAAGAACAAAAATTGTGAACATCTAAAATAAAAAAAACTTCATCTTCAAGGTAAAAAAATTAAAATAAATCGATTTTTTAACCTCTTTCTCTTGTTCAGCTCCATAGGTAACAAACCGCTCAAAATTCAAGGAAACAATAAACTGCAAAAATTTACCTAAGATCTCAATAAACAACTTTCTAGAACATATGAACTTCCTAGGAATGATTCTTAACACCGTTTAGGTAGCCGCAAAAGTGAAAAATTTCCCGAAATTTTTTATTTCATTTGCTTTTTTATTACTCCAACATTGAGATACTCTGCTATCTCTTCTGTTCAATTTTATTTTTTATATTCACGATTTTTGTTCTTTATGACAAGATCTACATCTTTGCCTCAAAGAGTAAACCAAAATTCCAAACGGTTTGCCAGATATGAGCCTGAGAAAATTATCACTTTTTGCATAATGACACCCAGGCCTCAAATCTTTGGGGGCCATAAAAAAGTGTATGACTTTGGGCAAAACTGGGAGACACGGGTCTTTTTTTTTCTTTTATCACGTAGTGGTGTCCGTATATGGTTATATTTTTTCGTGTTGCACTGTGTTATTGTCCATCAGAAGCACTGTCGAAACCACTGTAATCTCATGTTCTCTTCTATACGTTTGTTTTGGGGAAAAAGGCGAATATCTGTTTGTGAGATTTGTTCCCCCATAATCATCAGCATCCACATCCTCATCCTCATCCTTATCACCATCATCAGCATCTCGTCTTCATCTTCTTGAGTCGTTCGTTTTGTTTTTGGTTTATGTTTGCGTTTGTTCACAGCTTGTTTTGTTTTCCCTGAAAATATTTCGTTATTTTCAACCGAAAAAGCGAAATGAAAATAGCAGCAACAGCACAAGATACCAGCCTTCCTCCCTCCTCCCCCCCAAGAAAGAGAAAAGTTTAAAGCATCATTATCGTTATCATTAGTATCACGAACGAACAGGAGCAGATGTATTCATTGAGCTGAATTTAAATCTGTTCAGATATTTTTTATTCCCTTCTTCTGTTGTTGTTATTCGTTGGCCTGGTGGCTCATTCGTTCGTTTGTCTATTTTTTGTCGTTGATGTATTTTTTTCGGTTGTTTTGTGTTTTTTGTTCTGCTTCCGCCTTTTTGAGTTTGCAAGAATTTAGATGCACCAAATATGTATGTCTGTACACAATAGAAATATTTTTTGTGCAACAAAAGTTATCTTTAAAATTTGTTTAAAGAAATTGCATGGAAATGTTCATTTTGCCTATGACGGCGGAAGGAGTTTTTAAAATGTCCAAATTTGCTTATTTATTTTTCCCAAATTCTCTAATATTTCCCGGTATATTTATTAAAGTCGGCCTGTTTCTAATCAGGCATTGTTTCTAAATATGACATCTGATGACATTGCTGTCAAAAAAATTGCTGTAGATATGTCCCATGATAGAGTCTGTCGTGCGACTTCTCTCTATCTATACCGAGCTTCCTCAGAAATCGCACTATAACTGTTGCTGCAGACGTGTTCTTATCCGGCGAGTGTACCTTGACCGCAGTAGTACCTCAGGGCTCTCTTCTTTCTCCCTCCCTTTTTATACCTATTATGGATCTTCTAAGACAAATGAATATTTCGAAATTCGTACTTTAAAGGGGTACGATGCAAAAAGAGGGATACAAATAGTACCAACTGTGGCAAGAATATTGAAATTCCGTGTACACATAGACGCCAAAAATAAATCGATATTTTGTTATTCGTACTTTTACAGTCAAAATTGAGAAAAACGATAACATCATAATTTTTCATAATGAAGTTAATTTATATTATTAGTTTTATCCGTCTCTGTTTTAGGATAGTATTTATTTGATTTTCTTTTCTAAAATAGTAAATTGGAAACATAGCACTCTTATACAGTCAAAGGAATGTGCTTGTCGATGTGCACTGTTTTAGCTGAACTCCCTTCGTATATATATATTTTGTATCATTTTCTACCCAGTTTTTAACAAAAAATTCCAACCGCAGAGCCTTTTTTTCAAACAAAATCCATTTTGATGGCGCTTCGACATGGTCAGAGGAATTTACGTACTAAATTTCATGATTCTAGCTGTAATCCTAAAGTTGGTACCATTTTTATCCCTTTTTGTCCCGCTCTCCCTTTAAAAGTACAAATTTCGAAAAATCAATTTGGATTTGTTCTTCTACGTTGTTAGAGGAGTTGACACACCAAATTTCACGACTTTAGCTGCAATACTTAAATTAGTACCATTATTATTCCTTTTTGTCCCTCGTAACCCTTAAAATTAAAAATTTCGAAAAATTCAATTTTACTGCGCTTCTACATGATTAGAAGAACTTTCATATCAAATTTCGAGATTCTAGCTGCAATACTTTAGTTGGTACCATTTTTATCCCATTTTGTCCCGCGCAACCCCTAAAAGTACAAAATGTATTTATATTCCGCTTCTATGTGGTGCGAGGAATTTACATACCAAATTTCACGACTATAGCTGCAATGCTTTAGTTGGTACAATTTTAACCCTTTTTGTCCCGCTCACCTCTTATAAGTACAAATTTCGAAAGATCCAATTTTACTGCGCTTCTACATGAGCAGAAGAACTTACATATCAAATTTCAAGAATCTAGCTGCAATATTTTAGTTGGTACCATTTTTATCCCTTTTTGTCCCGCTCACCTCTTATAAGTACAAATTACGAAAAATCAATTTATAATGTAAATACCGATTTTGACGATTTTAGCTGCAATTCTTAAATTGGTACCATTTTTATCCCTTTTTGTGTCTTTCCTCCCTTAAAAGTACAATTTTCGAAAAATTCCTATTTGTAGCTTGTCTGCAGGGTCATTGCAAGGAACTCAACGAATTTCATGTTTATAGCTACTGCCGTTTAGTCAGGACGAAGATTAGATGTTTATCCGTTTTTGGGCCATTTTACCCTCTAAAAGTACGAATTTCGTAAAATCCTTTCTTAGTCGACGTCTACGTCATATTTGGGAACCACCCTGCAAATTTCATGACCCTGGCTTTAGCCGTTTGGTCTGGGGGCTGGTCAATGATAAGTCAGTCAGTCAGCAACGCAACTCTTTTATATATATATATAGATTAGTATTTCATACTAAAATATTTAATATTTTTATCCTACCATTACTTTTTCGGAAAATTTTTCTGAAAGTTTCCCTCGTTGATATGACCATTTATTCAGTAAAAACACACTAAAAATGGTTTGCAAGAAAATAATAAATAATCCACATATAAATAAAGTTTCATTTTATTCTCACACATTCTATGGTGCGAACCTTCTACGAGTATGCAAACCTAGACGAGACCAAATGCCGTTTTCAATCGTCATCGACGATAATGCTCGGGGATATTCACTAAAAATACAAACTAATTTAATTATACTACAAGACAAGACAAAATCAACACAATAATTACATTTAAACAAAAAGACGAACTCTTTTGTTTCGAAGCTATTTTATATAATACTACCTGAACCCCCACCCGCTTCACCAGATAGAAAAACAGACGGAATCTAAATCAGGTTTCATATTGTTTATAAAGAGTGATTTTTTTGAGGTTAGGATTTTCATGCATTAGTATTTGACAGATCACGTGGGATTTCAGACATGGTGTCAAAGAGAAAGATGCTCAGTATGCTTTGACATTTCATCATGAATCGTCTTACAAACGAACAACGCTTGCAAATTATTGAATTTTATTATCAAAATGCGTGCTCTGTTAAGAAAGTTCATTGCGCGCTTCCATTTTATGGTCAGTTTAATCGACCCACTGAAGCGGCTATTCGGGCTATTGTGACTAAATTTCGCACCAAATTTACATTGTTGGACATTAAACAACCAACACGCTTACGTAGAGTGCGAACTGAAGAAAATATCGCAGCTGTATCGGCCAGTGTTAATGATGACCACCAATTTTCGATTCGTCGCCGTTCGCACCAATTGGGTCTCTGTTACTCAAAAACGTGGAAATGCCAAAATTGGACTAAGCGGATGGACCACCTAAGACGCAGCCGCGGTCAACATTTAAATGAAATTATCTTCAAAAAGTAAAAAAGTCATGCACCAATCTAACGTTTCAAATTTTATGCGTTTTTTTTAAAAAAAAGTTATCAAGCTCTTAAAAAATCACCCTTTATATGTACCACCTATAATCAAGGTACTTCCCTGAGATACTAAAAAAATGGATATGTTCCATGGAACTTTAGTTTACGGCGAATAAAGGAAGAAATGTAAAAAATCAAATTGATTTTAGGTTGAGTGTGATTCTCCTCCTTTCCATTACCAAAACAAAAAACTACGTAAGAAGAACTTACTTAATGGAATAATGGAATACATTCAAAACACATAGAAATTCAATCAAATCGTTCAAATCAAATAACCCTGAAACTAAAAAATTATACATTTTCCGTTTTCTTGACTTAAGTCGGCATTTGAGCATGGATATTTCTTTTTTTGTAACCTTTCTTTACTACTGTGGTAAGAATTAAAAAAACGTTCTAATTTTACAAAATTCAAATCAAAATGTTCTCATCTTTCAAATCCCGCCCATTTGTATATTGTCTGAGCTGGTTACTACTAAATTAAATCACACAACAATTGAGGAGTATCGGTGTCGAATATACTCTAAAACAGGTTTTAATTTCGTATGGGAAGGATCACGACCAATTTCCGTCCATCTCGGTGTCGAATATACTCTAAAACAGGTTTAAATTTCGTATGGGAAGGGGCACACCTATTTTTCGCCCTCTTTTGTAGAACTATTTACACTGGATCTACTCACACAAAATTTCAGCGCTCTGGGTGTCATAGAACTGGCAATATTCAATAATAGGTTTTAACTTCGTATGGGAGGTGCCACGCCCACTGAAAATATCAAAAATGTATATAGCCTATTTTCACCACCCGTTCAGCATGAACTGTGAAAATTTCAAGAAGATCGGTCCAGAAGTTTAGGCTGCTATAAAGAACAAACAAATACAGATTCTATATATACAGATTATATATAGATACAGAGAAAAAAATATTGCAGTAACATGTATCGAACTTTATATACCCTCCACCATGGATTGCATTCCACAGAGGCTTTCGAGTTTCGTAGAAGTGCAGTAATATTACAAGAAAATATTTTTCTAATATAGGTAAACCAAAACAAATACAAATATTGACAAAATAATTTTATAAATAAATATAATATTTTTATTACTTCAAACCACGCTTAAAATAAATACGTTTACATATCAAAATAATACTTCAAGTTAATTCAAAAACTAAATATTCTTACATTCCATTCTATTTTAATTACAAAAGTACAAATTTTGAAAATCCATTATCTCACGTACATAGTGCGAAATAACCTAACTTCATGGTTTAACCATTTTGGCCGTAAAAGTAAAAATTACGAATTTGGAAAAATCTTTTTATTCCGCGTGTCTATGCAGTCAGAGGAATGTATACACCAAATTCCATGATTCTAGCTGCAGTCATTTGGTTGGTACCATTTTTATCCCATTTTTTCCAATTTTACCCCCTTATAAGTACGACTTTCTAAAATCTCTTTATTTTACTTGTCTACGTAATTGAAGGAATTTACGCACCTAATTTCACCATTCTAGCTGTAGCCGTTTAGTTGGTACTATTTTTATCCCTCTGTACCCATTATATCTCTTGAAAGTACGAATTTGAAAAAAAACTTTTATTTTTCGTGTCTACGCAGTCAGAGGAATGTATACTCTGAATTTCACGACTCTAGCTGTTGTCATTTGGTTGGTACTATTGTTATCCCCTTTTTTCATTTTAACCCCAAAACGTACCAAAACCAAAAATCCATTTATTTTACGTGTCTACGCAATCAGACGAATGTATACACCGAATTTCATTATTCTAGATGCAGCCGTTCGGTTGGTACCATTTTTATCCCTCTATTCCCATTTTACCCCTTAAAAGTTCGAGTTTGGAAAAAATGCTTTTACATTATGTATCTACTCAATTAAATGAATGTACACACCAAATTTCGTGTTTCTAGCTGTTATCGTTTAATATGTACCATTTTTATCCCTTTTTTGTCCCATTTCGTCCCCTACGAATAAGAATCACTTTATGGTGCGTTTTTATGCTATAAGGGGAATGTTCTTTCCTAATATCAAGTAAATACAAGCAGACATATACAAAAAGTAGGCTGAAATACTGTAAATATTAGGGGTATTTTCAGTCCTTGTGAGGGAAAAATTTGTCCCTCTGCCATCCTGGAGGTGGCGGGTATAAAAATAATTAATAGAATACATTTTTAATTAGAAAAAAAATTCTAATGGTTTTGCGAACTTTCTTTAAATGTCCAAATTCAATAAGCTTTTTAATTGATTTTCAGAATTTTTTAATTAAATCAGATTTTATTTTTTTCTGTGGTCCTGGACACAATTTTTTTTGTTGCATGTTGTACGGGTATCAATATTTCAGTGACAAAGGTCCATATCTTCAAAGCCAATTGCTACTATACCTCGAAATTTTGGAGTGGAAACGGGTTAAGTTGGAAGGCGACCACGCCTACCGCCCATATTACAACGAGATTTTTTCGAAGGTCTTCTGATTAGTGAACGTGTTTGGTATTGCGATATCTTTTTTAGACCAAATAATTTTTTAAAAAATTGAAATACTTTGAAATATTTTGAGCAAGAGTTCTCATTGAAGCTGTCATATCTTTCGACATGTTGAAGATGTAAAGATATTCATTTACATACTCCATATATGTATAGCGGCGTTTGACTTTCATTAAAGAATTTGTTAATGCCTTACAAAGGCTTGTTTTTCACATTTCAACACCGTTTTTTTAGTTTTTTATTCTTCAATATTATGTCCTGATTATAAGATGTGATTACAGTCTCGATGCAGCCAGTCTTGTCAAGTATAGTCTAGTCTCCAAAAAAATGCAAACCATCCTCTAGTCCAAAGCTAATAAAATAATTTGCTTTGTTAACAAAAAAACAGCAAAATATTATTCGAATATATAAAAGAGCAAAAAAATCCATTTTATACTTTTTTCCTTTTCTCTCTCAAAGTCAGGGGAAAATGTTCATCCACCTTTGGCTGCACTGCCAACGCCAACAAATACCAGCAGCAGCAGCAGCTAATTCCATCTGTCATATCCCCAACTATTGGGGCAAAACTACTCGAATCTCGAACAGATTCTATTGTTTGTGACACACACACACACACTGGCATTCTTTGGGAAACAAAATGCAATTGTTTGTATAATGCATCTGTTTTTTCATTCTTTAGATTGTTCTTGTTATTATTATGATAGTTTTTTTTTTTCGTTAAATAAAACTATAAATATACTGACACACACGCACAGACACATCTATATTGACGGAGGGACAACGATATACATTTATCCATGAACACACACCCACAGACTCACCGACAACACAGAGATTATAGTAATCCTTAACAATTTTATTATGTTTGCGCGTTGCAACATGCAATTTGCCATTGTGTTCGGAGCTTATTTGCCACATCATCCCCTTGCCAAGAACACAGCCATGGCCTCCATCGCATCTGCTCCTCTTGCCAGCCATCGTCCTCATCGAGTCAATGTGAATGTGTGATGGTGAATGTGGTGTGGTACGTCTGCGTAGGGGCGGTGGCCCAAGGATATGAAAAGTATATTCCACAGATTCACTCACTCTGTTCGGTATGGATCAATACAGAACAACTTTTTTGTATTTCGCAGTTATTATAATATTTAAATGTGTTTGTGTGTGGGTGTGGGGGCGCCCTATCCGAACAGTGGGTAATTTTGAGATAAGGCTGGGAAATTTAAAAAATATAATATTTTTATGTTTAAGTCATATAAATTACAGACTTGATAATCAAAATTTGAAGTTTTTGATATCAGCATGGTAACACAAGCACTCTATGCAGATGGTCCACTGACAAGTTATCCCCCCACAGGAAATAAAATGCATATATGGTCCAAATCATGTATGGCAACATAATTTCCGTCGTAAGAAGAAAAACTTGATTGAAATAGATGGCATTCGAATTATAGGGTGTGCCATTTAAAATTTTAAATTTGAAAGGTAAAATAATATTCATTTTTATTTTTATTATCAGGTTCATCTTTGACATTTGAAAAATGGAACGCTATACGTTCGACGCAAAATAGGGAAATATTAAAAACTTACTTCCAAAGTAGTGAGTCTTTAACGCACACTGTAAGAAATTTACGTGGACAATTTGCGAGCAGAGATCGGCTTTCAAGTCAGCCTTCATGAAGCTCATTTTCATCTCGGTGGCTATGTCAATAAGAAACAATTAAAAACGGCCAGGCGGAACTTTATATATGGATTGCATTCCACAGAGGTTGTCGGTCTTCGTAGAAGTGCAGTAATATCACAGGAAAATATAAATTTTTTAATATAGCCAAACCAAAACAAATACAGATATTGAAATATATTGAATATTGAAGATTTTATAAATAAATATAATATTTTTACTTATTTCAAACCATTATTTATTTCAAAACAAAAAATAAATATTCTTATATTTATATTTTCACAAAGCTTAAATACCATAAATATTTGTAGATAATGGGTGCTACAGTTGGTTGTATTTCCATTCTATTTTAATTCCAAAAGTACAAATTTTGAAAATCCTTTATCAGACTTACATAGTTCAAAATAACCTAACTTCATGATTCAACCAATTTTTGCCGTACAAGAAAAATTACGAATTTGGAAAAAAAAAATTATTTTGCGTGTCTATGCAGTCAGTGGAATGTATACACCGAATTCCATGATTCCAGCAGCGCCCATTTGGTTGGTACCATTTTTACCCCCTTGACGTTTCTACGCAATTAGAATTTCATCATTCTAGCTGTTGTCGTTTAGTTGGTACTATTTTTATTCCTCTGCACCATTGTATCCCTTGAAAGTACGAATTTCGAAAAATCCGTTTATTTTCCGTGTCTACGCAGTCAGAGGAATGTATACTCTGAATTTCATGACTCTAGCTGCGGTCATTTTACTGGTACTATTTTTATCCCCTTTTTTTCATTTTAACCCCAAAAAGTACGAATTTCGAAAAATCTGTTCATTTTAAGTGTCTACGCAATCAGAGGAATGTATACACCGAATTTCATTATTCTAGCTGTAGTCGTTTAGTTGGTACTATTTTTATCCCTCCGTACCCATTGCATCCCTTGAAAGTACGAATTTGAAAAAAACACCTTTTATTTTGCATGTCTATGTAATCAAAGGAATGTATACTCCGAATTTCATGACTCTAGCTGCGGTCATTTGGTTGGTACTATTTTTATCCCCTTTTTCTATTTTGACCCAAAAAGTACGAATTTCGAAAAATCAGTTTATTTTCCGTATCTACGTAGTCAGAGGAATGTATACTCCAAATTTCATGACTCTAGCTGCGGTCGTTTGATTGGTACTATTTTTATCCCCTTTTTTTAATTTTAACCCCAAAAAGTAGGAATTTTAAAAAATCCGTTTATTTTACGTGTCTGTACAATCAGAGAAATGTATACACCGAATTTCTTTATTCTAGGTGCCGCCGTTTGGTTGGTACCATTGTTATCCCTTTATTCCCATTTATCATTTAAAAGTACGAATTTCGAAGAAATATTTTTATATTATGTATATACTCAATTCGAGGAATGTCCACACCGAATTTCATGTTTCTAGCTGTTGTCGTTTTATATGTACCATTTTTATCCCTTTTTTGCCCCATTTCACCCCCTACAAATAATAATCACTTTATAAAGGGTGATTTTTTAAGAGCTTGATAACTTTTTTTTTAAAAAAAACGCATAAAATTTGCAAAATCTCATCGGTTCTTTATTTGAAACGTTATATTGGTCCATGACATTTACTTTTTGAAGATAATTTCATTTAAATGTTGACCGCGGCTGCGTCTTAGGTGGTCCATTCGGAAAGTCCAATTTTGGGCAACTTTTTCGAGCATTTCGGCCGGAATAGCCCGAATTTCTTCGGAAATGTTGTCTTCCAAAGCTGGAATAGTTGCTGGCTTATTTCTGTAGACTTTAGACTTGACGTAGCCCCACAAAAAATAGTCTAAAGGCGTCAAATCGCATGATCTTGGTGGCCAACTTACCGGTCCATTTCTTGAGATGAATTGTTCTCCGAAGTTTTCCCTCAAAATGGCCATAGAATCGCGAGCTGTGTGGCATGTAGCGCCATCTTGTTGAAACCACATGTCAACCAAGTTCAGTTCTTCCATTTTGGGCAAAAAAAAGTTGGATATCATCTCACGGTAGCGCTCACCATTCACAGTTACGTTACGATTCGCATCATCTTTGAAGAAGTACGGTCCAATGATGCCACCAGCCCATAAACCGCACCAAACTGTGACTTTTTCTGGATGCATTGGTAGCTCTTGCAATGCTTCTGGCTGATATTCACTCCATAATCGACAATTCTGCCTATTTACGTACCCATTGAGCCAAAAATGAGCTTCGTCGCTGAACACAATTTCTTTCTTTCTGAACTTTCTTAACAGAGCACGCATTTTGATAATAAAATTCAATGATTTGCAAGCGTTGCTCGTTAGTAAGTCTATTCATGATGAAATGTCAAAGCATACTGAGCATCTTTCTCTTTGACACCATGTCTGAAATCCCACGTGATCTGTCAAATACTAATGCATGAAAATCCTAACCTCAAAAAAATCACTCTTTATAAGGGAAATGCGCATACCAAATATCAAGCAATTATAAACAGACATATTCAAAAAACATGCTTAAAATATTAGGGATTATTATGGGCATTTTTAGTCCTTGTGAGGGAAATTTTTTTCCCTTTGGGCCGATTTCGCCCCGTTTCAATCCCAACCGATCTACAACTAAAAGACACATTTGTGGAAAATTTTATCGTTCTAGCTCTTTTCGTTTAAATGCCAGCGTGCTTCGGACGAACATGGTTAAATCGTCTTAGAATTTTATGACGATCAAGAAGATATATAATTTTTATAGGGTCTCAGGTCGATATTTCAAGGTGTTACAAACGGAATCACAAAGTTAGTATACCCCCATCCTGGAGGTGGAGGGTATAAAAATTGCCGCATACGGGGTTCAGAGAACCCACACGGGACTATTGATGATGAGGATGAGATACTGGCGAGCCAGTAGTGGTAGTCATATGAACTAGAAAAGGTGGCCGATGTTGATTTTGAATAAAACACAAATTATTTAGGAAATTATTGTCATTTATCTTTATTATGATAATATTGGAATGGTTCAATTATGTATGGAACTAAATATCGGCCAAATGGCCGCCGCGACTTCGCCGGCACACCTCCATCCTTGGACCATCGGATGGAGGAGATGATGACCCTGAGGCATAATTGAGATTCTATGTCGTTAGTGTGCCGAATTATCTCATTCTTTAAGTCTTGACTTGTTGCTGGCTTATCGACGTAAACCTTTTCTTTCAAATAAGCCCAAAGAAAGAAGTCCAACGGCGTCACATCACATGATCTTGGCGGCCAATTGACATCGCCACCACGTGAGATAACACGGCCATTGAATTTGTCGCCCAAAAGAGCCATTGTTTCGTTAGCTGTGTGGCAAGTGGCACCATCCTGTTGAAGCCACATATAGTCCACATCCATATCTTCCAATTCGGGCCATAACAAGATCGTTATCATCTCATTTTTTCCTCATTTTGGAAAAAATACGGCCCCATGATGCCGCCAGCCCATAAACCGCACCAAACAGTCACTCTTGGATTATCATTCGCCCAAATGTGGCAATTCTGCTTATTGACGAATCCACTGAGGTGAAAATGAAAATTTGTCATCCACTTTGCCATTTCTTGCCATCATTCTGACCATTGACAACGTTTGGAATGGTCAAGAGGTTTTAGTTCTTGAGTCAATTGCACCTTGTAAGCGTGTAAATGCAAGTCTTTATGCATAATATTCATCAAAGACGAGCGTGAGAGGTACAATTGTTCGGGCACGATGATGAGTTGAGGTGGACGACTTTTCAGCCACACTATCCCAGCTCAAATTTTTGCACGATTTTTCCGATTGTACGCACATTTGGATGATTAAGTTGACCGAAAAAATCACGAAGTGCACGATATGCATTTTGATTTGAACGCCCATTTTCATAATAAGCCTGAATAACTTTAACGCGTTGCTCGATTGTGAATCTTTCCATGGTTTGAATTGAGTTAGTCTGAAATTGAGAAATGTCAAATGAAAAATAGAAAAAAAACTTGACGTTTAGGTGTGGTTCACATTCAACATCGACCCTTACATTTTAACCACTCTTTATACATAAGGCTGATGACAACATGATAACACAAGCACTCTAAGAGAAGGTCCACTGATGAGTTATCCCCATACAGGATACGAAATGTGTATATGGCCAAAGTGTGGTTCTCCTCCTTTCCATTGCCAAACATGTCATTCGTAAGAGGATAAAACTTGAGGGTTTTACTTTCAGAAACATCTAAAAATATTATGATTTTTAACTTCAAACTTGTTAGAAACTATCAATACTTTTTATTTTATCTATTTTTTATAAAATCTTTTTTTTTCATGTGCTTCTTCAGTTACTAAAGATTTTGTCCATTTTTTTCTCTGTTTGTCTCCACTGTGCTCCGGTTGCAGGAAAATGGAAAAGTTGCTGAGAACATGATTGTTGCATCAGTGTATAAACTGCAAGTTTTATATCAATTTGATCTTGTTTGTCAATACACTTGAATATTTATGTATATTCGCCATACTTGTAGTAGCATAAATAAATAAGTTTTGGATTTTTTTCTTCTTCTACATCTTCAGCCTACTCTTAGCTGAAACATTTGAATTTTTCGTATCAATAAACGTTTATTGGGAGCTGTTGTTAAGCGTAGAGTGGGCTTTATGTTGCTGTAGTTGTAATATGAAAATTGTTAAATATAATTTCGTTGTTCTAATACTGTCAGCAAAAGGGAGTAGTCGAGGAATTGAATCATCTTGTTATTCGAAAGTTATGAAAAGGTGGATCATGTCCAATGAATTTAAAGAGGAGTTGTAAAATAATATATAACTTCATGGATTGCATTCTACAGAGGCTGTCGATTTTCGTAGAAGTGCGTTAATCTTATAGGAAAATATAAATAGCCAAACCAAAGCAAATAAAAATATTGAAAAAAAAATATATTTTATAAATATTTATATATTTTTATTATTTCAATCCACGCTTATATTGCAAGGATGCCAATACGTTTACATATCGAAATAATACTTCAAGTCAATTCAAAAACTAAATACTCTTATATTTATATTTTCAAAAAGCTTAAATGCCATAAATGTTGGCAGATAGTGGGTGCTACAGTTGGTTGTATTTCCATTCTATTTTAATTCCAAAAGTACAAATTTTTAAAATTCATTATCTCACGTACATAGTGCAAAATAACCTAACTTCATGATTCAAACAATTTTTGCCGTAAAAGTATAAGGTACGAATTTGGAAAAATCCTATTATTTTGCGTGTCTATGCAGTCAGAGGAATGTATACACCGAATTCCATGATTCTAGTTGCGGCCATTTGGTAGGTACCATTTTTATCCCCATTTTACTCTCTTAAGAGTACGACTTTCTAAAATCTCTTTATTTTAAGTGACTACGCAATTAGAGGGATGTACATACCGAATTTCATCATTCTAGTTGCAGTCGTTTAACTGGTACTATTTTTATCCCTTTGTTCCCATTGTATCCCTTGAAAGTACGAATTTGGAAAAAACTTTTATTTTTCGTGTCTACGCAGTCAGAGGAATGTGTACTCAGAGTTTCACGACTCTAGCTGCGGTCTTCGGTTGGTACAATTTTTTATCCCCTTTTTTCGTTTTACTTCCAAAAAGTACGAATTTCGAAAAATACCTTTATTTTACGTGTCTACGCAACCACAAGAATGTATACCCCGATTTTCATTATTCTAGGGACAGCCGATTGGTTGGTACCCTTTTTGTCCCTCTATTGCCATTTTACCCCTTAAAAGTACGAATTTGGAAAAAAATGATTTTATATTATTTATCCTCAGTTCGATGGAAGTACACACTGAATTTCGTGTTTCTAGCTGTAGTCGTTTGATAGGTACTATTTTTATCGCTATATATCACCCCTTTCTAATAAGAATAACTTTATGGTGCACGTTTTTGTTATAGAGGGGAATGCGCATACCAAATATCAATTAAGTACAGCAGACATATTGAAAAACATGCTAATATACTCTGAAATATTAGGGGTTATTGTGGGTATTTTCAGTCCTTGTGAGGGAAAATATTTTCCCATTGGACCGATTTCGCCCAGGTGCAATCCCAAACGATCTACGACTATCACGCGCATTAAAAATTTATGACGATCAAGAATATATATACTTTATAGGGACTCAGGTCGATATTTTCAGATGTTGCAAACGAAATGACAAAATTAGTATACCCCCATTCTGGAGGTGGAGGGCATAAAAACAAAAAATATGCAGTAAATTTAGCGAATAAGAGAAGAACAGCCTGTTTAGTCCTTTTCACTGGCCTCCTCTAACAATATATTCACATCAGTTTTTTATACCCTCACTCTACTGAGTAGGAAGGTATATAAAGTGTGGTTAAAATGTTGACTTTGAATAAAACACAATTTATTTAGGAAATATTTATTATGATAATATTGGTATGGTTCAATTATGTATGGAACTAAATATCAAATATCGGCATCCGATGGTCCACATTTTCGATGACGCTGAGGCATTATTGATATTCTATGCCGTTAATGTGCCGAATTAGCTCAGCCTTAAGCTCTTGAATTGTTGCTGGCACCTTTTCTTTCAAATAACCCCAAAGAAAGAAGTCCAACGGTCTCAAATCACATGATCTTGGCTGGCAATTGACATCGCCTCCACGTGAGATAACACGGCCATTGAATTTGTCGCCCAAAAGAGCCATTGTTTTGTTAGCTGTGTGGCCAGTGGCACCGTCTTGTTGAAACCATATTGTTACGCCCCTTCTGGTACTTCCCACACAAATGACCCATATTCCTTTGTCAAATAAAAGCTAATTTAAGTTCCAAACGGATCTTCGGAATCAGCTCTATTTTGGTAATATTTTTATAATCACTTAAAGTGTACAAAGTATGGCGATTTTTGCAACGCCCCTTCCAGTACCTCACCCTAAACTACATAAAATTAAAGTTGTTATAACGTCTATACGTATGATCGGAATACTGTGAAATTTGATGTTTGGCAATGCTTTTGTATAGGTTGCATTCGCATGAAATATGGGCGATATTGCCACACCCCCTCTGGTACCTTCCACACAAACTGGCATAAACTTTAGTTATAATAAAACCGACATAACATCCATACGGATAGTCACAAGCATTTGCAATTTGATATTTGAAAACGTTTTTATAATCACTTTGAATATAAAAAATTACGCTTTAGCCACGTCTGTTCTTGTATCTCCCACAAAATTCTCTCTATCCAAGGTAAATCCATTATGACTTTATATATGTGATCATGTTTTTTCCAATTATTAAGAAATGTGGAATGTGGGTCCAATTGGCACAAACTTCTAGCACCTCCCACAAACATAATGCGGCGCTAAGCAAAATTTAGGTCTTTCCATACACATGTTTTCTGAGAGTGAGGGCATATATAAGGTTTAGCCGACGGCTTTTTAAACACGTGCTTTCTCTTGTGGGACAGGGCAGCAAAAATATATATGCCTTGACTTGTTTTTTTTTTCACTTTTTCTCAATATGTAACATTTCAAAATCAAAATGTTGCTTAATTCATTTAGGTGAGCACAGAAAAACCGCACCAGTTTAGCAACAAAAAATTTAAAATATTTGCTATATCCCTGCGGGCGAAAAATCCAACTATCAAAATATCCAAACTATAATCCCCCAACCAACATTTATAATCCAATTTTCAAATGTAAATGTTTGAAAAACGAATGCGAATGCAAACGGGGAAATGTGGAAACGGAGAACAACACTCCGTTTTTATGCAAATAACCCTCAAATCGTTTTTCGAAAACTTTCGTCAAATAATGCGATAACACTTACAACAACGCCAACAGCATCAAAAACAACAACGGCGAGAACGCCAAAAACGAAACGAAGCGAACGAAAAAAACCCTGGCCAGCATCATGTCCACGGGTAAATACTGACTTTTGAATAGATGGCAAATGGCTAAAACTAACACAGGACTTAAAAAATCGGGGAAAAACAGGAAAAATCCGTTGCGAGAACACAAAAAACACGATGACAATTTCCAAATGAATGATTGCCAAATGAACGCAATGCAAATTGGGCGAAACGAAATTTCCAAACAGTTTTTCGTGTTCTCTCCTCTCTCTCTCTCAATTTTATTCATTTTTTTCTTCGCAGTTTGTTACATTCCATTTTGAAAAGTGATAACAAAAACTAGAACAAATGGCCAAGACCACAAGAGCATGTGCGACTCGAGGTTGTGTATTGGGTTGTGGGTCTGTGAAAACGAAAGTATTGGAGCAAATTAAAGTTAAACTCTGAGAAGCAAACAAAAAAGCACGCACATCTCCATTAGACACAATCTTGAGAACACAAAAAGTAGGAAGTGGCAAATGCCAGGGATGTCACATTTTAATCGTTAAATCATTGGCTGGTGACAATCAGGGCCAAAATCATTGTCATCAGCAGTTATGTTAACCAAAAAAGCATATAGTGGGATTTGAGTGGTGTATGTATGGGTGGAGGAAGATATAAAAAAAGGTCAATGATTATTTTGCTTCTGACTTAAAGTAAATTAGTTGGTGCTACTTACTAATACAGCGCACAGAGGGTTGAAATCGCCAAAAATGGAGATTAATTCAAAATTAAAAATTAATTTTTTTGAAAATTTTTTATTATACGATTAAAACATATAAAATTCTACATCACTACCGAAAATATCAATGGCATGTGTTGTTCACTTTTCCAGTTGCACTGCCTTAAAGTCAAGCATGTTTTGAGTTCTACGCGAACAGTTCTGAAAATTGCAAATTGACATACTTCAAAGGTTAATATCTTTTTCCCTATTGTAAAAAGTAGCACTTACATTATAGAATCTTCAAGCTCAGGTGTTTTAGAGTGATTTTTCAAAACAATGTATTAACGAAAGTATTTTAGAAATATTTTTAAAAAATTGTTGAAAATATGTCTAAATTTAAGGTATTTTTAAAATATATGTGGGGTTTTAAATGTGAATTCTGTAACATATTGCCAGATGGTGAATTTCTAATTAAGTTACAATGTGTTAGCTTCAATATTCCGCAATTACATGTTGCGTGTTTTTGCGCCAATTTATTTTATTAAATAAATTGTGAAAATAGTCACTCTTTATGGGTGCTTATACATTAAGTTTTATTGTACAACTGGAATTTAGAATATGACGAAAAGTTAATATTGAAATATTTTGTACTAGCTTTTTGTACCCGGCGTTGCACGGGTTTTCGTCTTCCTTATGTATGTAACTTTGTATGTTCGCAATTTTTGTTTTGTATATTTTCACTTCTGTAAATTAATTTAAATTAATACTTATTTATTTCAATTCATAAGATACATTTTTAAAATATAAAAACTTTATGAAAATTTAAGTAATTTTTTCAGTGTTTCTTTAAAAAAATGAAACGTTTAAAAGAATCATTTATTAGAGAGTTAATTATTTATGGTAATTATTTCTAAGAATGTATTTTGTGTCTATTAGTTAAGTTAGTCGGTATTTCATTGGAGTGCTTCGGGATACACGATATTTACAATTTTCCACCTTGTTCAAGTACATTAAAGTTTTTGGGCTCGAGAGCAAGCAACATGTAACTGACCATGTGAAAAACATGGATTTTCCAGATTCAATCCACAAACTTCAAGTGATTGTCTCTGTGCTTTGTTTATAGTCATTGAAAATTCTAGGTGAATCAGAAACTGTAGTCGTTTGAAATCGTATCGTATATAGGTGGGAATGCGTGGTATAAGGACATCTTTTCCCTTTGATTTTCCATTTAAAATCGTTGCTTCAATAACTTTGGGCATTAGTCTCTTGACAGAAATTCTAGTACAAATGCACAATCGAGGACGACTAACATTCCTTAGGAGAATTATAGGTGAACCAATTTTAAGAGATAACATGTGCGGCGGAATTCCTGGAAGGTCCAAAGAATTTAGAAATTCAATTCGATAGTTGACAACTTCATCCGCTTTCATGATACTGTGTATCGAGTTGTAATGTGTGCAATCACCTAGAAATTTGTTCCAGAATTAAATTATTGATTGCATTAACATCGTTGTTTTTTTTTGCAGCCAATATAGCACGCACGTAAAACCACTCTTTGTTTCCATAGTTTGTGGTAATTTGTGGGAAGACTTTCTCGATTAATTGAATTGATTCCTGAATGACATTTTTTGAAAATGTAATAGTCCTTTTCACTGCATCAACTGATACTTTTCCATTACCAACCTCCAGTAGATGTTTCGAAAATATAGTTGCTGAGTCATTGTGATGCAGATGTACACGCATATTGGTGGTCAGATTAATGTTTTGTAAATATCGCCAGAGATACGGGTGCTGATTTTAGAATTACTGGAAAGGCCTGTCGGAAGTCTGTGTATTTGATCTAGAATCTTGAAGTGTCCGATTAAGCGCTTGTAGGGATTTCTTATGTGCTGTGGTGCAGTCATGCCTGAACTTTTGTCAATACAGTTTGGAGAATCGACAAATTGCATATTCCATTTCAACGCTGAATGTACCGTTCGTCCTCCATCCAATAATGTAGCAGCAATACAGGGGGAAGCAACAGATAAAGCTATCCCATCTTTAGAGCGGATGTGCGCTATTACCAAACTGATGAGAAAGGTTTTAACAGTGCCTCCTGGTGCATCGAGAAAAAAAGGCCGCCGCTGTCATTTGTTAAAGCAGTTATAATTTTGTCAAAGGCCACTTGTTGCTTTGCAATTAATAGAGGTTTTTTTCTTTTTTTCTTAAGTTTTTATCAACGTATCCTTGGAAATGTTAATCGCAAATTATATAGATTCGTAACGGTGCGATAATAATGCAAAATGCCCTCACTCTTGAATTTTTCCCACAGGTCTTTTGGGTTAGATGGCGAACAAGTTCTTAATATTATCGCAAACAAAGTTCGTATCTGGAGAGGATGACAGCTGACAGAAGCATACATTAATGTGGCCTCCCAGTTTCTGACACGTCTCTCTCAACTGCTAGAAGATAGATACAGTAAAATTTCCAGGCGAATCGGTCCACCGGTTTGGCGTCCTATACGCAACATACAGACACACATTGATTTTTATATATAGATTATTATTTCCTGTGGTTCCTATGTGGAACAAGGGGTCACTACAATGTTATTCCATTCAATTCTGTTTTATGATACCCAGCAAACAAATTGGAAGTACTTCCGTTGGAAGCACATTTTTATCGCATCTCAAAATCTAAATGAGCATTTTCCCGTTTTTGAGGAAGTTAAAAGAACAACTTCCAAAAAAGTTTATAATATGTTAATATTCCGTAACATTTTATGAATAGCATTTTCACAACTGAATGTGAGCGACTTTTTAGTATGGGGTCACGGAGGTAAGGTGTCCGCCTGAAACCCAGAAAGTCTCGGGTTCGAATCGTGGCTCGGGAAAACACTTTTTTATATTTTTTTATTACTCTTATAAATAATCAATGTTTAATTTTCTATAATATTAACAATTTCAAAATTTTTGCTTAAAAAAATACAAATTGATGGTTATTTTTTAATGTGCTATTTCATATTTTTAATTAAAGGGTGTTTTTTATTGAGGTATAGAACTTTGAATTGAAATAAAACACAAGAAAATCGTTTTAATGTCCATCAATTTGGCTTTATTGGAAGGATAATTTTATGCCATTAATGTTTAAATATGATTTCGGGCATGTGGCCGCCGCGGCTGGCTCGAATATAGCCAATTCTACAGGTCCAATTTTCAACTAATTTGAAGTTGATGGACAAAGCTCCAATTGCTGTGCACGGTGGCGAATCGATTCATTCGGGTCCTCTTCAACACTTTGCTCTACAGCGGCAATTGTTTCTTCGGTGCGCACTGTTCGACGTCTCTGCGGATGCGTATTATCACATAGAGTAAACGTAGTGCGAAAACGATCCATGGTTAACCGAATTAATTGCTCTGATGGACGATTATGTCGACCATAAAATGGACGGAGCTTGCGGTGAACTTCGCGAACTGAACCATTACTTTCGAAATAAATTTGCACGATTTGCAAGCGTTGTTCTTTTGTCAACCTGTTCATGATGAAATGGCAAACCAAACTAAATATTAATCACTTGACAGCTGACAAAATGGCCGCCAGATAAAAAAAGTGATGCCAACTTAAAGTTCTATACCCCAATAAAAACACCCTTTATTATTAATACTACATAATATCAGTAAAATTAAGTATTGTCAATTTATTTAATACTAAATTTAATTAGTATTTATTATATTTATTTATTTTTATTATATTCGTTCATATTAAATAAATATTTTGTTAAGTTTCCTATTGTCAGTTCTATCAAACTAAATGATTTGTTTTAGTTATTCAGCACTCACAACAGTGGATAGCTGAGATGGTTAGAGTGCCGTAGTAGCAACCAGAAGGTCCACTGTTCTACCCCTGGTAGCGGCAGTGAAAAAGTGGTTCCTTAACACAACTTTTAAGTCTTTCAAAATAAAGGACATCCCTACTATGACAACTCCATGTTAAATTCATTGGTGGAGATCCCATTTTCACTACTTCCGAATCACAAGATGAACATCTTCTGTTACTTCTTTGGGTGCTCTCTTTTTGCTGGGTAGGTGCTCTATATCTCTCTAGCTTAGACCGGTGTGTTCATCTTCACATTAAAATTGGCGTCTCCATTTGTACAATGGACGAACTCTTCTGCGTGTCCTTCCCTGGGGAGTCCAGTCAATAGATATGTCAACAGTTGGTCTACTTAGCGTATATCCATTCCAGCATAACTTACGTTTGAACATTTCGGTTTGGATGGGGTTTTGATTGGTTCTACTCCAGAGCTGTGTGTTAGATATTGTTTCGGACCAATATATTCGTAAAATCATACGTAGGCAGCGATTGACGAACACCTGTACAGCATGCATATCACTGGGCATTGCATTCCCAGACTCGCTGGCATACAGAAGCACAGATTTTACACAAGACTGGAACTGCTTTATCTTGGTATTGGTGGAGATTACTGGATTCTAGCTTTAACGCTTTGGTTGGTACAATGATGAGAAGAGGAGGCACACTCCTTATACCATGTTTCTCGATATTTCCGTTTATTCTGGACGAAGGTTCCATGTTTATTCCCTTTTCTACCATTTTATTTCCTAAACGCATGACTTTAATTTCTTAGAACACGTCTCCATCATATTGCCCACTACCGTTGATCAATGAGTCAGTCAATAAACTATTCAGTGAAGTTTGCAATTTCTTTGAAATTTCATTTGTACACATAAATCATGTGCAAAACCACTGTCTGCCAGCCTGGCCATCAAAGGATGTCTTGTCCAATATGAAAATTAATTGATTTGGAAGTCTGAGCAAAACACAAACACAAAACTAAGAACAATAACGAAAATGAAAACTTCAACAAGAACCTAAAACAAACAAAACAATATTGAAAATTAATCGTTCTCAAATCAGTGGAACGATAATAATAAATGATGGCTGGGTCCTTGGCAAAGCTTGGCACAAGGAAATGTTGCCATGCCTGCGTTGAGTGAAACTGAAGTTTCAATTTAAATAGAAATGCCCACACAACAGCCAACAACCAGAAGCAGCAGAAGGAGCAACGACAAGGACGACGACAGCGACAGCCAGCGATAGCGGCGCGATAACAAAAGGACGAATTTTCTATTCAAAATACAATTAATCATAATTTGTTTGAGTTTGTTTCCTCTCGATGCAGAACAAACAATCCAACCAACGAACGAACTAAAAAAAAATAGCAAACGAAGCGACCAACCGACCGACCGAACAAACAAACAAGCCGAGAAAGTGACGGCCACTCTGAAAGTCATTATAAATTACTTGACTTGTATTTCCTTTTGGATTACATTTGCGACTATTCTGCTTCTGCTTCTTTTTCGTGTTCTTCATGTTCTTCATGTTATCGCTAGGACTTCCTGCAAAATGAATAGCTTCTATATATTTATATATGTATGTATGTATATATGTAAATATTCCCTTGAACGTCAGCACAAACGGCGGAGTATATTTTCCTAGTTTTAGTTTGTGTTCGCCATTTGTTGGAGAGAGCGCAGCAGATTCATGGGATGATAGTTGTTGGTTGAGGTTTTGCTAGAGTTTATTAAAAAAGCTTCAAGGATTTAATCACATTTAGTTTTAAATAAAGTTGATTTCTGAGTGCATCCACCAGAGTTAACCGCACCAAAATGTGACATTGTTTCTGGGCCACAGAATACTTCGTCCTTATATTTATAAAGACGAGGAGAAAGAGTTGTCACGGACAAAAGAGACTGACAAACGTAATATATATTATTTTAAATGAGAATAGATGAGGAATTGCATACAAATTGATGCAAGGTATACATTCTATATATTGTGGAGTTGGAATGCAAAGAGTACAAATGTAATGTCCATCCTTGAATGGACATGGTTGATCAGTGAGCTGAGTGTGGTGTAAGTTTGCACTCACTAAGAGTGGCCCATTTCTTAAAGCCGTCTCCGGAATGTTAATGCATTTCATAGATAACCTTTTTATTTAATAATCTTACCAACATTAATGATAAAGTCTGATGATTTTGGCAGGAGTTGTATCTGGGTAATTACCAGTACTTACCATACCACGGCGCACAGAGGGTTGAATTCGCCAAAAATGGAGTTTAATTCGGGGATGCCTTCGGGTCAGGTAATGTTTATATTTTATCAATATTTATACCATTAGCAGCAAAAGAAAACACAATTTGAGTACAATTGAATGGAAAAAGTGTTTTTCCTGAAAAATAAATTAATAATCCGTCCGTGTATATATTCTTGTTATCGAAGTACAAGTCGCAATTATTATCCAATCCCAACAGAACTTGGAACAGCTAATTTTTTCGCATCAATAACGGACACGATTAAATTTGAAGCAAATCAATTCAGATTTAGATATATCTTCCATACAAATACACTCCCGATTTGACTTTTTTCGCTCTAGATACCACATATTTTAACCGATATTGTTCAAATTTGGTACAACACGTTATATTTCAACTAGAAACATTTATGGTGAAAGTAGGTCACATCGGTTTACATTTAGGTATAGCTCCTATACAAATGTCTTTCCAGATTTGACGAAGATGCAGGGTATCATTTATCCGGCATCACCCGACTGTAGTCTTTCCGTACTTGTTATACCCTACACCACTTCGTTTTTATATAGGGATGTTTATAAGATTAAGATTTATTGTGCAACTTGGAATCTCATTCTGCTTCTATGAATGCTTTTCATTAGAAATAATTGTTTCATTTAAGTATTAAGTGTTAAAAAGACTTATTTTTCATTACAAAATATTTAAATATTAAGTTTTCGTCATATTCTAAATTCCAGTTTTACAATAAAACTTAATGTACAAGCACCCATAAAGAGTGACTATTTTAACAATTTATTTAATAAAATAAATTGGCGCAAAAACGCGGAACATATAATAGCGGAATATTGAAGCTAACACATTGTAATTTAATTAGAAATTCACCATCTGGCAATATGTTACAGAGTTCGCATTTAAAACCCCACATATATTTTGAAAATAGCTTAAATTTAGATATAAAGAGTGATTTTTTTGAGGTTAGGATTTTCATGCATTAGTATTTGACAGATCACGTGGGATTTCAGACATGGTGTCAAAGAGAAAGATGCTCAGTATGCTTTGACATTTCATCATGAATCGTCTTACAAACGAACAACGCTTGCAAATTATTGAATTTTATTATCAAAATGCGTGCTCTGTTAAGAAAGTTCATTGCGCGCTTCCATTTTATGGTCAGTTTAATCGACCCACTGAAGCGGCTATTCGGGCTATTGTGACTAAATTTCGCACCAAATTTACATTGTTGGACATTAAACCACCAACACGCTTACGTAGAGTGCGAACTGAAGAAAATATCGCAGCTGTATCGGCCAGTGTTAATGATGACCACCAATTTTCGATTCGTCGCCGTTCGCACCAATTGGGTCTCTGTTACTCAAAAACGTGGAAATGCCAAAATTGGACTAAGCGGATGGACCACCTAAGACGCAGCCGCGGTCAACATTTAAATGAAATTATCTTCAAAAAGTAAATGTCATGGACCAATCTAACGTTTCAAATAAAAAACCGATGAGATTTTGCAAATTTTATGCGTTTTTTTTTTTAAAAAGTTATCAAGCTCTTAAAAAATCACCCTTTATTTTCAACAATTTTATAAAAATATTTCTAAAATACTTTCGTTAAAATGTTTTTTTGTAAAATCACTCTAAAATACCTGAACTTGAAGATTCTATAATCAAAGTGCTACTTTTAACAATAGGGAAAAAGATATTAACCTTTGAAATATGTCAATTTGCAATTTTCAGAACTGTTCGCGTAATACTCAAAACATGCTTCACTTTAAGGCAGTGCAAATCGAAAAGTAAACAACATATGTCTTTGATATTTTCGGTATTGATGTAGAATTTTATATTCTTTAATCGTATAATAAAAATTTTTCAAAAAAATTAATTTTGATTTTTGAATTAATCTCCATTTTTGGCGATTTTAACCCTCTGTGCGGTGGACCGAAGGTATTAATGTATTTCGAAGTATTTCTTCTATTCTATGTACTTCCATCATACTTCATCAGACTTTTCTCTATATAAATATTTTTGTGCTATATACATTAGGCTGGGTCGTTGTCCATACAAATGGAAAAACAATTTCCAGTCACCCCATGAAAATAAAGTTTGGATTGTTTAACGATGTTTTGCAAAATATTTCGTTTCTTGATCAAGCCGTCTGTGAGCTAAACGCCCCTGAAAATACCCCTAAAAATCATGTTTTTCGCGTGTAACTTTTTTACGTTGCATATTTGTCCAAATTTTTTTCTGAATTAATAGACGCTAATCAATCTAAACGTCCAATAATACGACCAATGAGTTATTCTAAAACAATAATAACAATTTTTATTTAAATAAAATTTTATTTAAAAAAATTCGGAAAAAAATGCAACATAAAAAAATGTACATATAATGATTTTTAGAAGTGTTTTCAGGATCATTAAACAATCCAATCTTCATTTCTGGGGGGTGACCGCTGCAATTTATTTTCGTGACCCATCCTAATATACATAGTATCTAGACATTAAGTGGAATTACTTTTAATTCCCAGTTCTGAAAATTGGGAGGCAAGAATGTTCGACTTTTAAGATAGTTACTAATCATTCTAATAAGCATTCATCCGGTAGACCTGCCAGGGGAACTTCTTCTGATTCTTAACTCGATTCACATATCTGGTCTGCAAAGATGTCACCTTAACGATTTCAAAAATATACAACTTATATATTAAAGAGACTTGCTCGTAAGCTTCTTCTTCGCCTTAACTGAGGATGGTTCTCGGGCTGACTCAGCTCAGTTGGATATTTGTTTGTATTAGTCAGGGCTATGTTGTTCACGTTTATATGTAAAGGGTGTGAGTTCTAATCCGAGGAACAGTTGTAAGCTGTCCTGGGATTTACGTTGCAATTATCACTCCCCTATAAGTTTGGTGTGGCTTGAAAATTTTATAATCTGGGTTATATCTAAAATAAGCTACCATGAGTTGCAGAAGACAAATCGACGAATGACAAATGACCCAAAAATGAAATGAGAAAAGCCCAAATTAAGAATAGGCATTATATACAACAATTACATTCCAGCATGAAATTTCGTTCGAAAATAATAATAATTGAAAACGAAAAATGACTATGTTTTTACAATGTGATGTCTATGACATAGTATCTTCGAAAACAGCTCTACAATGTGAACAGTAAAACTCGTTTGTATCGCCCTTCGCGTATGAATAAACATATGATCGACATCATGTGGATGATTACAGTATGTCATTTGTGCATCAGGTGGTACAAATGACATACTGTGATATCCACATGCAGATGGCGTTATTGTTTGTACGATTGTAAAATTTGTTTTTGTGTACTTCGTACGAAGCAGTAATACCAGGTATAGTCCCGGGAGCAAGGACGTTTTAAGAATTACACCTACAACACAAACCGTTTAATATCCTTTCATGATAAAGCATGGTGCTGTCCAAATTCTCATGTCAATTAAGACATTACATTATAATCTTAAGTTATCCTATAAATCACTTTTGTTATTGTTAAAAAAATTTATGAAAAGCTCAATAAAACCAAACTCCAGTAATACCAGCTGAAATAAAATATTAAAAACCCAATTTCGTGTTGTGTTTTTATAAATTGTCTCATCTAGGCACCGTCTGGTAGGCACCAACAGTACTATCAAACTGTAAGGACACTTGTTCAAACATAATGCAGTACAAATATCTGCAGGTAAAAATGCAGCGTTAAATGGACTTATATGCAGACAATATTAATTTTGTTACATTAAATGTAGAATTATGCACTCGTGATTAAATATTTATTTATTATGAATTACAATACAAAGGAAATTTATATTCCATTTTTGGGTCCAGGGATTGAGGCGAGGCACAGTTTATTATCAGCGGCAAAAACTCCCAAATTCCATGCGCCCAAATCTCAACTTTACTGATTGAATTGTGCAAAGAACATTCCTATTAAGCACATTCTAAAATATTTTGCCAATATCGCGGTTAATTTTAGCTGTGAGTGCATTTAAAGTTCATTTAGTATTTATGAAATAGTTGAAAATTTCATCATAAAGAGACTATTCTGGGAAGTATCTCGCAAACAATGTATCCTATTGACATTGCGTTTAGTTCGTAGAAAATAGGAGCTATTGAAGTGTTCTCCTTCGTTTAAAAGCGTTTAATTACGGGTTTTGTTTCCTTTTCATACAGAGGGTTACCAGAAGGTTGTTTTCATTCAGTATTGGTAATTTTCTACAATATAAGACTATAATCGCGAGGCCGACCGATGACTCGACAAAATTATTGTTAAAGTATTGTCTTATTTATTAATTTTAAAAAGAATATTGTGCTTATAGCTGCCAACATCGATTTAATTACTGAAATGGTAAAACCTTCTAAGCAAAAAATAAAGCAATACTTTCTTCGTTGTTCTCTCTTAACGTATTTTGGGAAATTTATTTAAAGCATGCTTTAGGGATGTAAGGATTTATGGCATGCGAGCGCATGTAAATATTAGACCGATATTAATCTTAAGTTAAGTATAAAGCTATAATAGCCGTGTGTCATCGATTAAAAAATAAAATATTATAAAAAATTTTGAAAAAAGCAAAATGGTCTTGAGCCAGGACAATATCCCAGTTCAAATCAAATATTGATTACAGGCCAAAAAAAAAATAAATAAAAATAAAAAAATACAAACGAAAAAACTAAAACAATTTTCATGGATTTTATGAAGAAACTTTATTAATTTTATGAAAAGTTTCGTAATTTATACTGAAGTCAATATAAACAAAAAGCAAAAAAGGTCGCACTTGTTGACTAACCAATACTTAAGAATTGTTTCTTTAATACTATGAAATTTTTCTTTTATCTTATGAAACTAAGTTTCACTAACTTAACAATATTGTTTTATGAAATATGAAATGTTTATGAAAAAAAATTATTAAACATTTCATTTTATTTATGAATTTTTCTTACATATTAAGAAATAATTCACTAAATTTATGAGAAACCTTTTATGAAATCGCTTCATAAATATTATGAAGGAAAATTCTTTCAGTGTCCCTACACCGAAATATTTTGCAAATCGATTTTGTCGTCATCTAGAACTCTCTAAAAAATAACATATTTTTCTAACGCATTATCATATCCTTACCACTTTCCATGGATTTGTCAAATATATTTCACAACTCATATATTTGCGACCTAACAGCGTCTGACGGATGATTCATTTATTATTTTCATATTGTGTTTCTTCTATTCTCTTTACAAAGCTTCCAATTAGTAATATTTTCGACTTTTTTTTCTTATTTTTTTTTATCCGAGTTTTAGTGTGGCGAACACCCCATAGCAAAAATATCGTATACAAGTTTTTAACTATTACTAGATGAAATTTTTAAAATATTATGAATATTATTACGTGTCTGAGGAGACGCTATGTGAAAAAATATTTATTGTGAATCAAAATACTTACGTTTGGTAGCTATTTTGTTTTTGTCCAATATATTTGACATTGATTTTAAAAATCTATATCTTCTTATACCATATGCATGAAAGTTATAAGGACTTAAATTTGACTTCGGGTCAGATAATTGTGAAAGGTAAGAAAGCTTTAAAAACATGATCAAATATTAAGTCATGGTGGATTCCACGCTCCGGTATGGAAGTTATAAAGAATTTAAATTTAGCTAGGATAGCGACAATTGTGTTGGAGGTACTAAAGGGTGATTTTTTAAGAGCTTGATAACTTTTTTTTTTTAAAAAACGCATAAAATTTGCAAAATCTCATCGGTTCTTTATTTGAAACGTTAGATTGGTCCATGACATTTACTTTTTGAAGATAATTTCATTTAAATGTTGACCGCGGCTGCGTCTTAGGTGGTCCATCCGCTTAGTCCAATTTTGGCATTTCCACGTTTTTGAGTAACAGAGACCCAATTGGTGCGAACGGCGAGGAATCGAAAATTGGTGGTCATCATTAACACTGGCCGATACAGCTGCGATATTTTCTTCAGTTCGCACTCTACGTAAGTGTGTTGGTGGTTTAATGTCCAACAATGTAAATTTGGTGCGAAATTTAGTCACAATAGCCCGAATAGCCGCTTCAGTGGGTCGATTAAACTGACCATAAAATGGAAGCGCGCAATGAACTTTCTTAACAGAGCACGAATTTTGATAATAAAATTCAATACTTTGCAAGCGTTGTTCGTTTGTAAGACGATTCATGATGAAATGTCAAAGCATACTGAGCATCTTTCTCTTTGACACCATGTCTGAAATCCCACGTGATCTGTCAAATACTAATGCATGAAAATCCTAACCTCAAAAAAATCACTCTTTAGAAGGGGCGTGGCTAAAGCATACATAATTTTTGAGTTTAATGAGATTATCAAAACATTTTAAATATCAAATTGCAAATGATTTTGACTACCCCTATGGAAGTTATATCGGTTTTGTTTTAACCAAGGCTTATGTCACTTTGTGTGGGAGGTACTAGAAGGGGTGTGACAATATCGTCCATAATTCAAGTGTATCAAAGGTCCCTAAAATCATTGTCAAAGGTCAAAATTCAGAGTAGGCCGACCATCCGTATATAAATTATAACAGCTTTAATTTTAGGTAGGTTGTAGTGATTTGTGTGGGAGGTACCAGAAGGGGCGTGGAAAACCCCGCCATATTTTGTACGCTTCAATTGCTTATAAAAAATTTATTATATACCAAAATATAACTGATTACGAATATCCGTTTGGATGTTACATAGGTTTTTATTTAACATAGGAATATGCTCTTTTTGTGTGGGATGTACCATAAGGGACGTGACAATTTCGCTCATCTTAGAACTTAAACTAAGTTTGGGAAAAATATTACCATGTGCAAAGTTTGATTCGATTCCTTAACTTTCGAGAGTTATAGTGTACACCAGCCAGACGGACGGACATGGCTCAAACATCTTAAAACGACGACGGATTTAGTCCTAACATATTTAGTCACTCCATCAATGCGTTACACTTTTTCTGTCCAAAATGATATATACCCTCCTACTCTGTAGAGTGAGGGTATACAGACATTTATAGAATATGGAAATTATCGCTGAACATCGATAAAATTCGATCATATTGCATTTACGAGAAAACCGGTTTTTTCAATATTAAAAATATCAGCATCTTTAAAATGTGGCACGGGATTCAGCGATAAAGAATTATAACTAAAGATTTGTAATTAGTTTTAAATGCCGAGAGTGAATCAGAGGAACCCTCTAAGTTTGCCACAAACGCGGTCCGGCACACACTTAACTATTTATGCTCGTCCTTGTTATAAATTCATTCGTGCTAAACATCTTTCTGGTCCTTGCTTGAATTATCATCTCATATCGCCACTGCCAATTTATTCCACAAGTTTTTCATTTTTTCTTCTTCTTCATCATCTGCCAGAGCTAACCAAACTCCACTCCCTCCACCCTCCGCGCTAGCCCAACGTTTGGGCACTCTGAACATACATTTGCTATGCAAACATATTCAAGTGAACAACAATTCAAGCTATCAGATCCTTGTCGTTTCTGCTGCTGTTGTAGTTATTTTTGCCATTTGAATATACTTTTCAGAATAGTTGTCTCAAACAAAAAAAAAAAAAACGGCAGCATGAGGAGCATCAGCAACCACACAAAAGAAGAGGAACACATTTTGGTTCCATTGTGTTGGGCTATCTATCTTTGCTCTCCTGCCTCTCAGTGTTGTGGTAAAAACTATTGCATTCAACAAAACTATTGTGTCTGTCGTAGACTATAACTATGACTATGGCTATGATGACGTTGTGTTATGTATGCTTGTGTAAAGTCCTGTTGTTATCCTGGAAGCGCTAGAGTCTCGCTTATGGCAGTAATGCTGCGCTGCAAGGACTACTAGTACATAGTACTCTACTAATGCTACGTAGAGTTGGTATAAAATACTCGTCGTAAATCTAGTTGAAAACTAAATATTCTTTGTTTTGCCATTTGCCTGTTTTTTGGGGGTTTGTTTGTTTTGTTGTTGGCCAAAACAAACGCCACCGAAATGTGGGGAAAAACGTTGGCATTCAACAAAACGCCATTAACAATTATGAGTGATTTGTTGCTAAATTATGATAAACGATATGAAATGATTTTTGTGCAAAGATAATGGAAATTGCTTTGAGTATTTTACATTCATAAATTTGTGTTTCAACAAAAGACAAATGCCAAAAAGAAAATTAATACTTAATATGCTTTTCTTCTCTCTCTCTTTCTCATTTTAGGTAAGTGCCAAATATGATACTTTAGAAATCATTAGTTTAAGTAAGTAAATCTTTGTCAATATTTTATATATGAAATATGATAACTTCAGATATTGATGGGAATAGGATTTCTTCACCATCGATACATTACTTTATTGGAATTCTTAGAAAAAGATTTAAAATATTCTTGAACTGAAATAACGCATTCCACTCGTATTCCGATTTTAGTCAACATTTTTCAATCAAAATTTTTACAAAATAACATAACAATTTCAAATGCTAGTAAAGCTCATAGTTGATTTTAGTCCCAAAGCAAAATTTTGTTAAATCTGATTGTTGCTGGAATTTCACTGGTAAACAATATTAGTACGATACCACTTTAAATTTGGAGTACAAGTCGGACATTAAATTGGAATTATAGTACAATTCAAACCTTGATGTACACTTAATTTAAAATCTTACACCATAATTCAATACACGTCCCTTGAATTATATATCATCTTCAGCCTTGAATTACAGTTCAATTCAAGCTTTGTACTACTGTTCAATTCACGCCTTGAATTACAGTACAATTGTGCATTACAGTCTTATTCGAGTTGATCTAAACCAGGAACTAAAGTTCAGAGAAGCCTCTTTTCAATTCCAGTAGCACAGTGCAACACGAAAAAATATAACCATATACGCACCACTACGTGATAAAAGACCAAAAAAGACCCATGTCTCCCAGCTTTGCTCAAAGTCATGCACTTTTTTATTTGCCCCCAAATATTTGGTGTCATTTTTGCAAAAAGTGATCATTTTCTCAGGCTCATATCTCGCAAACCGTTTGGAATTTTGATTTACTTTCTGAGGCAACGTTATAGCTCTTGTCATAAAGAAGAAACCATTAATTAAAAAAAAACTTCATCTTTAAGGTCAAAATCGCAAAAAAAAAACTTTGAAAAATTCGATTTTTTGAACCTTTTTCCCCTGACCAGGCCCATAGATAGCACACCGTTCAAAATTCAAGGAAACAATCAACTATAAAAATGTACCTAAGATCTCAATAAGCAACTTTCTTGAACATATGAACTTCCTAGAGATGATTCTTAACACCACTTTGGTAGCGCTTAGATAGCCGCAAAAGTGAAAATTTTCCCGAATTTTTTTTTTTTAATTTCATTTGTTTTCTCTTTACTTTTACATTGATATACTCTGCTATGTAAAGGGTGATTTTTTAAAAGCTATAGGAAAGTTAAAAAAAAAAAACACATAAAATTCAGAAAAATGCATGAAATCTTTATTCGAATCGATAGTACGGTCCATATAATTTAATGTTTGAAGATTATTTCATGCAAATGTTGACCTTGACTGCGCCTCAAATGGTCCATCCGCTTAGTCCAATTTTAGCATAATCTTTCCAACATTTCGGCCGGTATCTCACGAATAAATGCTTCAATGTTGTCTTCTAATGCGTCAATTGAAGCGGGCTTGTCTGTATAGACGTGAGCTTTAACATAGCCCCACAAAAAGTAGTCTAAAGGCGTCAAATCGCACGATCTAGGCGGCCAATTGACCGGTCCCGAACGTGAAATAAAATTTTCGCCGAACTCGCCTCTCAATAAGTCCATTGTTGCGCGTGCTGCGTGGCATGCAAGTCAAGCTCTTGCATTTTGGGCAAAAAAAAAGTTGGATATCATCTCACGTTAGCGCTCACCATTCACAGTTACGTTACGATTCGCATCATCTTTGAAGAAGTACGGTCCAATGATGCCACCAGTCCATAAACCGCACCAAACTGTGACTTTTTCCGGGTGCATTGGTAGCTCTTGCAATGCTTCTGGCTGATATTCACACCAAAATCGACAATTCTGCCTATTTACGTACCCATTGAGCCAAAAATGAGCTTCGTCGCTGAACACAATTTTTCGGTAAAAAAGTGGATCTTCGGCCAACTTTCCAAGAGCCCATTCACCAACAGTTTTACGTTGCGGTAGGTCGTTCGGCTTCAATTCTTGCACCAGCTGTATTTTGAAAAGCAACACACCTAAATTCTTCCGCAATATTGCGATATTTTCTTCAGTTCGCACTCTACGTAAGCGTGTTGGTGGTTTGATGTCCAACAATGTAAATTTGGTGCGAAATTTAGTCACAATAGCCCGAATAGCCGCTTCAGTGGGTCGATTAAACTGACCATAAAATGGAAGCGCGCGATGAACTTTCTTAACAGACCACGCATTTTGATAATAAAATTTAATAATTTGCAAGCGTTGTTCGTTTGTAAGACGATTCATGGTTAAGGTATAGACCAAACTGAAGATGTTTGATAGTGAAACAAAACACGAAACGTGCGTCAGCTGTTAAACAGCTGAAAAAAAAGCAGTGTTCCCAAAAAGATAATAGCTAAAAAATCACCCATTATTACACGTGAAACTAGATGTCGTATAGAGGAGAACTGTATACTAAGTTTTTCATTTGGTGATACTTTTTTTTCTTTTTATAGGACTTTTAATTTCCAAAGGATGTATGTATATGTTTTAATAATTTCTAATTTCGTATTTTTCCATTCCATACAATGGCAATTTTACCCAAAAATAGTTTAGTTTAGTTATTCTCCACTTACAACAGAGGATAGCTGATATGGTTAGAGTGTCGTAGTAGCAACCAGAAGCTCTCCTGGTCCATCTCGGTAGGGGAGAAACTGCAGCTTTCTTTGAAGGCTTATACGATTTGGCCAGTCTCACACTGCTCCGTCTCAATACTACTACTCAAATCATTAGAAGGAGTTGTTAGAATACAATGAAAGCTCACTTCAAAATGGATTGTGATGCACTGAATTCAACAATATTATCAGCTTTCATATAGAGTTTACGGGTTTCTTGTAAATCGCATTTGATTGCTTTTTTACTGAATTAAATGGCATATCAAGTGCAGCTTTCAGAAATTTTTTCTGAAAAAGAAATAAAAGAATAAATAGAAAGAAAAAATCAGCAAAAAGTATTTCATATAACAAATTTTAATTTAAATATTTTTTAAAACAATTAAAGTAAAAAATAAACTAAATTATTATTTCTTGGCCATCCAAAATTTGGAATACTTCAAATATTCCTATTTGTACAAATTAATTAAAATGTTAATTTTATGATATCACAAAAAAAAACAATAATTCAAGAATTCCTTTGTTAAATATATTAACACACTTATATGCCTCTAACTTAGACGATTTCAGTTTCTCAGTGGATTTAAAAAGAAGAAACCTGGAACTTTATATATATAGCTTATTTAAGAAAACTTAAGAAATCTGTGTGCTTTTGCCCAGCAAACACTTTTTTTGTAGCCATTTTAATACACTCCACGAGAGTATTATGTCTTTGCGCATTTGTTTGTAACACCCAAAAGGAAGCGAGATAGACCCATTGCTAAGTATACCGAGAATCACTTTTTGAATCGATTTAGCAATGTCCGTCCGTCTGTCCATCTATTCTTTTAATCACGATACAGCTCGCAATTTTAGACAGAACCAAATTAAAAATTTTGCAAAATATCTTATGTTTCCACTAGAAAAACCAATGATGAAAATGGGTCAGGTCGGTTCAGATTTATATATAGCTCCCATACAAATTTCGCTCCCAATTTGACTTTTTTCACTCTAGAAACCACATATTTTATCAGATTGTTTTCAAAGTTGCAAAATATCTTATATTTAAACTAGGAACACCTGTAGTGAAAATAGGTCAGATCGGTTCAGATTTATATATAGCTTACATTCAATTTCGCTCCCGATTTGATTTTTCTTCTCTAGAAACTACATATTTTAATAGATTTTCTTCAAATTTGGCAAAATAACTTATGTTTCCACTAGAAACATCCATGGTGAAAATGGGTCACATTTATATATAGCTCCCATAGAAATTTCGCTACCGGCTTGACTTTTTCCGATTGATTCTTCAAATTGAGCATAACACATTATACTTGAATTGGAAGAACCTATTGTCTAAGTGGGTAACATCATTCCATGTTAGGATATAGCCCCGATACAAATATTCTTCTCGATTTGACAAATTGGGTCAGGTCATATTAGCCCTTGATTAGGAAGCATACAAAAATCCTTCGCGTTTTCAATTTTTTACAGAATTGAATTGTATTCGGATAGAAAATGGAGTGTATCATATAGTCGGCCCCGTCCGACTTTAGCCTTACCTTACTTGTTAACTTTAGCAATGTTTTTGCACATTATTTTGTTTTGTAACCGAACCACAGTAAAACTTATTTATGTAACACATTTAACGCCGCTTTGTCTTTAAGTTTTTATTAATAATACATTTTTGCAAAAATACTAGTTGTTGTCATTCAGTTAACAGCTCCCATTATTTACGAATTGAGGAAAAAAACAAAAATTCTTAAAATTCGTCAAGAGGGTAAAAACGATGAAAAAGTTACTAAATATATTCCAAAAAAAAATACCCAATATCCAGAAGTGGGGAAAATAGTCGCCATGTATTTTTATTGGACGGGTTTTTACCCGTAACTTAAGATTTTGGGGGTGTGTGGAAAATTTCAAATACAATTCCTATCAGAAAAATAATATCACCATCCAGAGTTTTTGGACTGTCACACTGTTTTATTATTGTGTGCACTTTATTCTGAGTGTAACACAACTTCATCAACTTCCCAAATTACTTGAGCATGGTTCAATCCTAAAAAGTTATGATAATTTTCCTCCTTAGACACAGGTCTTTGTTTCCGAACTACATTAAATCTTCGCTCCAACTTTTCATAATCAAAACGAACTTTAAATTCACAGATTTTCAAAAATGCATTGTACAATAATTTCCTCGGAAATATATATGTTGCAATGCATCTGGATAAGCATAAATATACTCGTACACATGGCCAGGCAACAGCCAGCAGCCATGTTCACATTCAACCGCACATATGTCGCCTTTGGTTTCATTGAAAATCCACCTAAGCACCTTAAAATCTTGTGTGATTAATTAAAATATGAAAAGTGTATTTTGTAAAGGGATTTTCTGCACTTTTTGTGTGTCAGCTTTAATTTTTGAACATCCGTTGTATGGTGCAGTTCAGGGTGGATATTAGAGTGGAACATGATTCTTATAATAATAAGTAGCAATGCTTCGAAATAGATTTTTGAGGAATTAATTCTGAAACTTTAGTAAAGGAAAATATAATATAATTATTGAAAAGTGGAAACCAGAAATGGATAAGTACAATAATTTGCTAAGACGGCTCACAAGACAATAATACACAAAAACAATAATTTGTATAGACAATTAAATCTCGAAACGTAAACCATCTATTGACATGGCCGAGGTGGCAAATTTAGAGGGCTACCCAGTGGCCTCCTTACCAGAGAGGTATTCAGAATTTTGCAAACCATCTATACACTAAGTATGTGAAATTGCGTCAAGATATCTCTTTCTGTTCAAAAGTTACCGAATTAATTCCAAACAATAGAAATCAGTATGCTGTGCTATCTATATATATAAAAGAGTTGCATTACTGGCTGACTTATCATTGACCAGCGCCCAGACCAAACGACTGAAGGGTCATGAAATTTTCAGGGTAGTTCCCAAGTATGACGTAGACGCCGTACTCGAAATTCGTACTTTTAGGATGTAAAATGGGACAACTGACTAAACGGCAGTAGCTAGAAACATGAAATTAGGTGTGTTCCTTGCACTGACCATGCAGACGAGCTACAAATAGGGATTTTTCGAAATTTGTACTTTTAAGGGAGGAAAGAGACAAAAAGAGTTGAAAATGGTACCAATTTAAGAAATGCAGCTCTATTCCTGAAAATCGATATTTACATTTCTTTGACAACGTAGACTTGCACATAAATGGATTTTTGGAAATTTGTACTTTTAAGGGCCGAGCGGGACAAAAAGGGATAAAAATGGTACTAACTAAAGTGTTACAGGGTGCATCGTGAAATTTGGTATGTAAATTCCTCTGACAACGTGGAAGGGCAATTCTAAATTAATTTTTCGATATTGTACCTTTAAGGGTTGCCTGGGACAAAAAGGGATACAAATGGTACCAATTTAAGTTTTGCAGCTGTAGTCGTGAAATTTGGTGTGTAAATTCCTCTGACCAAGTAGAAGTGCAATAAAATTGGATTTTTCAAAAATTATACTTTTAAGTATTGCGCGGGACAAAAAGGGATAAAAATGGTACCAATTTAAGTTTTGCAGCCTATAGTCGTGAAATTTGGCAAAATAGTACCAATTTAAATTTTGCAGCTATAGTCGTGAAATTTGGTATGTAAATTCCTCTGACTAAGTAGAAGTGCAATAAAATTGTTTTTTTTTTTCAAAAATTATACTTTTAAGTATTGCGCGGGACAAAAAGGGTTAAAAGTGGTACCAATTTAAGTTTTGCAGCTATAGTAGTGAAATTTGGAGTGTAAATTCCTCTGACAACGTAAAAGGGCAATTCTAAATTGATTTTTCGATATTTGTACTTTTAAGGGTTGCCTGGGACAAAAGGGATAAAAATGGTACCAATTTAAGTTTTGCAGCTATAGTCGTGAAACTTGGTAATTCCTCTGACCAAGTAGAAGCGCAATAGAATTGAATTTTTCAAAAATTATACTTTTAAGTATTGCGCGGGACAAAAAGGGATAAAAATGGTACCAATTTAAATTTTGCAGCAATAGTAGTGAAATTTGGAGTGTAAATTCCTCTGACAACGTAGAAGGGCAATTCCTAATTTATTTTTCGATATTTGTACTTTTAAGGGTTGCCTGGGACAAAAGGGATAAAAGTGGTACCAATTTCAGTTTTGCAGCTATAGTAGTGAAATTTGAGTGTAAATTCCTCTGACAACGTAGAAGGGCAATTATAAATTGATTTTTCGATATTTGTACTTTTAAGGGTTGCCTGGGACAAAAAGGGATAAAAATGGTACCAATTTAAGTTTTGCAGCTATATTCGTGAAATTTGGTGTGTAAATTCCTCTGACAAATTTTTCGAAATTTGTACGTACATATAAGTGGTGAGCGGGACAAAGAGGGATAAAAATGGTACCAACTGAAGTTTTGCAGCTAAAGTTGTGGAATTTGGTGGGTACATTATTATTTTTCCGAAATTTGTACTTATAATTGAGCGGGACAAACAAGGGGATAACAATGGTGTACAACCCTTCTAATTACGTAAACTCGTAACATAAATGGACATTTCAAAATTTGTACTTATAAGGAGGATGCGGGACGACAAGGGATAAACGTGGTACCAAATAAAGTACATGTTTTTAGGGGAAGCAATAACACATGTTACCTATAGTGAATTTTCAAAATGGGTACTTTTGGGAAAGAGGTTATAAAGTGGCCGTCTGCATCTAGAAAAATGAGATCGATGATATAAAGGGTGATTTTTTAGCTATTATCTTTTTGCAACACTGGTTTAAACAGCTGGCACACGTTTCGTGTTTTTTTTCACTGTCAAACATCTTCAGTTTGGTCTATAATTTAACCATGAATCGTCTTACAAACGAACAACGCTTGCAAATTATTGAATTTTATTATCGAAATGTGTGCTCTGTTAAGAAAGTTCATCGCGCGCTTCCATTTTATGGTCAGTTTAATCGACCCACTGAAGCGGCTATTCGGGCTATTGTGACTAAATTTCGCACCAAATTTACATTGTTGGACATTAAACCACCAACACGCTTACGTAGAGTGCGAACTGAAGAAAATAACGCAGCTGCATCGGCCAGTGTTAATGATGACCATAAATTGTCGATTCGTCGCTGTTCGCAGCAATTGGGCCTCTGTTACTCAAAAACGTGGAAATGCCAAAATTGGACTAAGCGGATGGACCATTTGAGGCGCAGTCAAGGTCAACATTTGCATGAAATAATCTTCAAACATTAAATTATATTGACCGTACTATCGATTTAAATAAAGATTTCATGCATTTTTCTGAATTTTATGTGTTTTTTTTTAACTTTTCTATAGCTTTTAAAAATACACCTCTGCTGCTGTATTTTAAAAAATACAATTAAAAATGATAAAAGTTATACGTACGAAGGGAGTTTAAAGCTATCTAATAGGAGATTTCCAAATTACTATTTTAGATTTATCTATATCCACCAAAAGAAAATTAAATAAATACCTTCCAAACAGAGATGGATAAAACTATTAACTGGTAGCAGTGGGTACTGCTCCCATGATTGGGAATTGTGATAATCGTGGCACTTAATCGTGAACCACTCTATTGTACATTCGCTTGATGTATGTATGTTGGACTATCTGTCGCTTGGCTGGCAGGCATGGTCTTTGTTTCCCGTGTTCATGGGTAAGAGGAAATTAGAGCAGAAAATACCAAAAACCAGACATACACCAATGTCTGACTGCCTGCCTCCCTGCTTGGATATGCTACTTAAATGAATGTGTGCATGTATGTATTTATGTACGAAGGTGGCTTGAGTGAAAATATTGCAAATGAAACATAGCACAGTGGCGGATGAATTTAGGGGAGTGGCCTAAGATATATTCTATAAGGTTTTTTAAAGATTCGCTTTAGTTTTTGAGATATAAGGATGGAACAAGGCACAGATACGCAGGTCCCTCCAACTCGACGACTTCTGTAGTGTTTTCCAGGCAGAATTCCTGGCAATTGAGAAGGCAGCAAGATTTCTATCGAGTGAGATCATTCCGGTGAATTCGGATATAAACTTCTACATAGATAGTCAGGCAGCAATGAAATCAATCATGTCACATCCAGGCTTGTGCTGAGTTGTAAACGATCACTAAATGACCTGAACAACCATGTCGTTCGTCTCTGCTGGGTTCCCGGACATAGCAATATCAAAGGAAACGAAATAGCAGATGAATTGGCTAGACATGGTTCGTCCTTGGAAATCGATAGAGCTGACAACTTAGCAAAACCACCGATTGGCACGTTCTATAGACTGATTGAATTAAGGAAATGGTCACAGATGAATGAAGCATGAAGCATGCAACCCGCATCATTTATGACCTTTTGGGATGCTCAAAAGGTCTATATCCGATTAGGGGTGGCTTTTAGGGACACATACCGATGACGGCTAATGAAGAAAGAGAGCCATAAAGGAATACCATCAAAGGTATACCGGCTGGCTCTCGACTTAATTTTTGTTTACCTAGTCATCAACTATTACAACACACCCACACATCTCCAACCACCACTTACTCCTTCCCCATTTTACCACTCCCTATCCCTCTCCTTTAACCTTATACTTTTCAGGAATAAAGGATTTGCACAATAAATCCAACTGGGTCTCCGAGTGTTCAGAATGCAGGAGCATTCTGGTCCTTATAACCAAACCAAACCTTGAGATATGAACCCTTTTGGGGGAATTCATGGCAGTTGTGATCACAGTCCTTGTCCTCAAAGGATGTGCTACTCATTCTTTCATGTCCTATAATGACCTCATAAGTTAGATTAAACTCAAGATGGAGGGCGCCGCACAGTGGAATATTTTCATACAAGCTGCGACTAAAATTAAAAGGCATAGAGCTATGACCTTGAAATTTCACACACTTTACTTATATCCTCAAATTAGAGAAAAAACTATTTTTTGGTTTAAATCCACCCACAACCCTGCCTACCTCCCATGTAACATAAAATGAAAAAATTGTCATAAATATCTTATTTTAATATATATGTTAATACAAATCATTACCAGTGATTTCATTTGAGTCCACAATTTAATGAAAATTGCCAGTGCCACGCCCAACGCCCAAATAAAATTTTTGGTTTTTACGATTTTTGAAATTTTTGATAAAAATTGTTTTATTTTTTTATTCGATGACAAACTACTATTATCCCTATTAATATTATAAAATCTTAGCGTAAGTCTGTCTAATTGTTTGTTCCGCAATCACGTGTAAACGGCTGAGCCGAAATTTGGATTTTAGTTTTGTGGGCAGAGTGGGCGTTCTTGAGAGCTAGAAGACTGAAAATTGGTACATATATATTACTGACCACGAGAATGATAAATATGATGCCGAAATTTGGATTTTCATTTCGTGGGTGGTGGGGGCGTGGCAAAAGTGTTTTTGAGAGCTAGAAGCTATTACTGACCACGAGAAATACGAATATGAAATTTGGATTTTCGTTTCGTGGGCGGTGGGGACGTGGCAAAAGTGTTTTTTGAGCTAAAAGGCTGAAAATTGGAGCGTATATATTACTGATCATGAGAAAGATAAATATGATGACGGATTATGAGTTTTCGTTTCGCAGGCAGTGGGGGCGTGGAAAAAGTGTTTTTGAGCTAGAAAGCTGAAAATTGGAACGTATATATTAGTGACCACGATAGAAATCACCATTTGTTTTTTGCCTGGCGAAGCGGGCAGGGTTCAGCTAGAAACTTTATAAATAACTTAAGCTTAATATCGGCCCAATATTTACATGGGCTCGCATGCCATAAAACCTTGCATCCCTAAAGTATGCTTTAAATAATTTTTCCAAAATACGTTAACATAGATCAAGGAAGAATGTATTGCTTCATTTTTGGCTTAGAAAGTTTTACCATTTCAGTAATTAAATCGATGTTGGCAGCTATAAGCAGAATATTCATTTTAAAATGAATAAATAAGACAATAGTTTAACAATATTTGTAAATGCCGAGGCATTGGTCGGCCTCGCGAATATAGTCTTATATTGTACCACCAATACTGAATAAATAGAACCTTCAGGTAAACCTCTGTCTGAAAGGGAAATCAAAAGCGTATTTAAACTTTTTTTAAATGCAAAAGAACATTTCAAGAGCTCCTATTTTCTACGAACTAAACGAAATTTCAGTACGATGCATGGATTGCGAGATACGTCCCAATAAAATAACCGCTCTTATGATGAAATTTGAAACTATTTTACCATTTATGAACTTTAAATGCATTCACAGCTTAAGTTAGGCGCGATATTGGCAAAATCTTTTAGAATATGCTTAATTGGAATGTTCTTTGCAGAGTTCAACCAGTAAAGTCGAGATTTAGGCGCATGGAATATGGGAGTTTTTGCCGCTGAAAAAAACACTGAGCGCCGTTAGTTTGTTATAATATTTATCTGTCAATGCCAATTAAAATCATGTAAAAAAGGCCTCCTCAAAGGCCTCTTAACCCTTCATTTCCGCTAATGATACTACACTTCCACAGCACAACCCCCCTCATTCACATAATAGCCACATACACATGCCTGTACTAGAGTTTGCAAGTGACATACAAATAGAAAAGTCTAAAAACCACCAAGATTTCATTCAAAGTGTGCGTGTGTGTGGACGAAGTGCAGTGTGGTCTGGGAATGGGAAGATTTAAAGGAAACTTTAGTTAGTTATAGCCCGTTAAAGGTGTCTTTAAAGAAACTTGTTTCTCCAACTTTTTTTCTTTAGAATGTTGTGACCTTTTTGTTTTCCTTGTAAAGGGAAATACAAAACCATAAACTATTGGCCCATTCAACAAGGCACATTTGCCTTGATATTGCATTCCCTGGTGTTGCACTTGAAGTGGCGACTCCTATTCCACATAAGCTTTAGGTTAGTTTAGCTGTGCTTTTTAAACTTACGACCCTTAATAGTTTGCAAGATACACCTTTTGCGGCTGGCAATTAAACTGTGTTGAAATGGAGAACACATATGGGTGGTTCAATATTAAAAATAACGAAGATTGGATTTTTGTCAGCGCCCAACCAATGTAATGAATCGTCAATATAAGGCAGAAAACTTATTTTTTCGACATTTTGAAAAATTCTGCAAATTTAATACTTCTCTGAAAGCAAACGTTCGACATCGTGATTTCATAATTGGGCCATTTTGACCCAAACACTGCAGAAGGGTTAAAGTTCAAGGTTCTACCTGTATTAAATTAGTATTAACAACCATTTAAAGTTTGTCTCTTAAAAAGCAAAATGAGAATAAACTAGAAAAACTAAGGGGTAAATTAATGTTAATGCTGAACTAATAAAGACAGACGCATGATTATGTGCGTGAAGATAAATTCCGAATTTAACTAGCAGAGACACAAACCACCCATGTTAACAGTGGGCTGTTAATGGGTTAACAGAGCTATGTTAATCTTGATAGAGGATGATAATATATACACAAAATCGGATCGGGAGAAGATATATTATCGAAATTCAAAATCTGAATGGAAAACATATCAATCTCGATATATAGAGAGAAAATATTAAATTTTGTATTGTATATTTTTATTTTTTCAACATAAAAAAAAATATTATTTTGTAACGCAGTGGATAAACGGCAAAGTCTGGGTCAATGACTTGGGTACCAAAAATAGGTCTTCCAATTAGCTTTCAGAATATATACCCCACGATACCCAAAACAATTTTGTATTATGAAAATACTCTGTTGCAATTCTAAATTCTATTTTTATTCAAATATATGACCCCACTGTGCGCAAACCCCTAGGTCTGGGTCCATGACTTGGGTACCAAAAAATAGGTCTTCCAATGAGCTTTCAGAATATATACCCCACGATACCCAAAACAATTTTGTATTATGAAAATACTCTGTTGCAAGTCAAAATTCTGTTTTTATACAAATATATGACCCCACTGTGCGCAAACCCCTAGGTCTGGGTGCATGACTTGGGTACCAAAAATAGGTCTTCCAATGAGCTTTCAGAATATATACCCCACGATACCCAAAACAATTTTGTATTATGAAAATACTCTGTTGCAAGTCACAATTCTGTTTTTATACAAATATATGTCCCCACTGTGCGCAAACCCCTAGGTCTGGGTCCATGACTTGGGTACCAAAAAATAGGTCTTCCAATGAGCTTTCAGAATATATACCCCACGATACCCAAAACAATTTTGTATTATGAAAATACTCTGTTGCAAGTCAAAATTCTGTTTTTATACAAATATATGACCACACTGTGCGCAAACCCCTAGGTCTGGGTGCATGACTTGGGTACCAAAAATAGGTCTTCCAATGAGCTTTCAGAATATATACCCCACGATACCCAAAACAATTTTGTATTATGAAAATACTCTGTTGCAATTCTAAATTCTATTTTTATTCAAATATATGACCCCACTGTGCGCAAACCCCTAGGTCTGGGTCCATGACTTGGGTACCAAAAAATAGGTCTTCCAATGAGCTTTCAGAATATATACCCCACGATACCCAAAACAATTTTGTATTATGAAAATACTCTGTTGCAAGTCAAAATTCTGTTTTTATACAAATATATGACCCCACTGTGCGCAAACCCCTAGGTCTGGGTCCATGACTTGGCTACCAAAAAATAGGTCTTCCAATGAGCTTTCAGAATATATACCCCACGATACCCAAAACAATTTTGTATTATGAAAATACTCTGTTGCAAGTCACAATTATGTTTTTATACAAATGTATGACCCCACTGTGCGCAAACCGCTAGGTCTGGGTCCATGACTTGGGTACCAAAAATAGGTCTTCCCATAAGCTTTCTGAATATATACACCATGTTATTATTTTGTTATGAAAATATACTGTTGCATCATATGCATTTTTTTTGCTTCAATATAACATTGAGCCACTGTATGCATGGAATGTTACACAAATGAATGGAATAACGGACAAACTTTATGTTTGTGTTTGTTGTCTAAATGGTTTACACACTTGTGCTCGCACTAAGCCTCAGTGCAGACATTTCCCTCCAATTTTTTGCTCCCTCGCTCTCTCTACCAACTAATGACACTAAATAATAATATGTGATCTCTTCTTTCGCTCTCAAACCACAATAGAGTCGAAATCAGTGTTGTCAATGAGGGAAAATATTTCCTACATACATAAAGTAAAATAATAACCAAACGCATTTCTAACAATACAAGTATTTTCTGCCAATTAAATGTTTTAAGGGTTATCTAGTAATAAAGTGTTCATTTTAAATTAGTTTAACTATGTTTGGGATGACTAGAAAATATATCTAATTAATTAATTAATATCTAATTAATATTTTGATGTTGATGTGATGCACTATTTGACTTCAATCCTTTGTATTTTCTGGTTACGATACATATAGGGTATACACTCGTGGTAGCATATTATGCAACCCTGGCAGAATTTACAACGATTATACTATGAAGAGTGAACGTCTTTTCTCGCAGTTGATTGCAAATTTTAATTTGAAGAAGAAGACGACGCAATATCGGGCAAAGTTGTTAACTCTAGAGTAAAAAACACACCAAAATGGAATAAAAAATAGTTTTTTGCTTAAAAGCTAAATTAGCCACACAGAACAAATAGTTGCTCTACACTTGCACTTAGTCTTGCAAATGACACAAACACTAGCAAAGAAACGTTTTCTTTGTATTTTGTTGTTGTGGTGTAGCAAATCGTAGCAAAAGCTAGATATCCAAGCTTTGCAAGATCTACAACCCCATACATTGAGTGAAAACCCTAATAATCTATATCTTTAATGGACAGATTTTTGGCTTTATGTGTTCACCATTGTCATTCTAAACAAGTTTTAAAAGCATGTTTTTTTAATTTTTAGTGCATATTTTATCTTCTCATATTTTAGCGAATACATTTTCACGAGTTATGACAGTGGTGAAATATGGAATTGTAGAAGTGATATGGTATCACCACGTAAAGATTTTTTAAGTTTATAAAATGTTATTTCATTTATTTCGATTTTCGACATGGGCAATTTAACAGTGGTGAAATTGCGATTTTTCTTAAGAGGTGCGATTTTTATGTACTACACCTTGTTTTGAAAGTAATTTCAGTTATTTTTATTAAATAGAAAAAGTATAATATAGCCGCGTGAGATTTTTTAAAGTTTTTAATATTTTATTTCTTTTATTTTGATTTTCGAATTGATTTCAATCCATGTTTTTGAAATTTTAATGTAATCATGACGAAAATCAAAATAAAATATTAAAAACTTTAAAAAATCTAAGGCGGCACTTTTTCTATATTCTCTGGCCATCCCAAACATAGCTTCAGTTATTTAAGACAAAATTTATCATTATTTCTATTTTTTTTAATATTTAATTGAAAGGAAATACTTGTATCTTTTGAAATGCGTTTAGTTAATTTTAAGAATATACTATTTTAATTGATATTCCCTTAATAGCAATTTTGATACAGAAATTGTTCTTTAATATTCCGCGGAGTATTGTTGGCTTCAAATAAAGATAAATAATATAAATATTGTTTCCAACATTTAAATAATAAAATGTAAATAGATATGCCAACATTAATCATTAAAACATATAACTAATATTATTTTACTTTACACTCAAAAAATAGCATTCCTAAATCTCAGTGAATTCCATATTTCAATTTAGTTCAACAATTTTACTCCAGTTCTGTAAAAATTCCCTTAAAGTAGGAAAATTAACTAAGTGTGAGAAAAGTTTCCTTATTTCAAAGCCATAGTAAATAGTTCATTTACTAGAAATGGGGTAGAAAATTTACTTAAAAACATTTCTTTGGATTTAATAAAAAATTTTTACAATTCATACTTATCTGGAAGAACATTTCCAAAGTTTTAAGTAAGAAAAAAATCAGAATTTTTTTGTATGGAAAAAATCCATTCAGGAAATTTTAGCATATATTCTGAAAGGTCATGGGAAGACCTATTTTTTGGTACCCAAGTCATGGACCCAGACCTAGCGGTTTGTGCACAGTGGGGTCATATATTTGTATAAAAACAGGATTTAGACTTGCAACAGAGTATTTTCATAATACAAAATTGTTTTGGGTATCGTGGGGTATATATTCTGCAAGCTCATTGGAAGACCTATATTTTGGTACCCAAGTCATGGACCCAGACCAAGCGGTTTGCGCACAGTGGGGTCATATATTTGTATAAAAACAGAATTTTGACTTGCAACAGAGTATTTTCATAATACAAAACTGTTTTGGGTATCGTGGGGTATACATTCTGAAAGGTCATGGGAAGACCTATTTTTTGGTACCCAAGTCATGGACCCAGACCTAGCGGTTTGCGCACAGTGGGGTCATATATTTGAATAAAAATAGAATTTAGACTTGCAACAGAGTATTTTCATAATACAAAATTGTTTTGGGTATCGTGGGGTATATATTCTGAAAGCTCATTGGAAGACCTATTTTTTGGTACCCAAGTCATGGACCCAGACTTTGACGTTTATCCACTGCGTTACAAATTAATAAACTTTTTTTATGTTGAAAAAATAAAAATATACAATACAAAATTTAATATTTTCTCTCTATATATGTCGAGATTGATATGTTTTCTATTCATATTTTGAATTTCGATAATATATCTTCTCCCGATCCGATTTTGTGTATATATTATCTTCCTCTATCAAGATTAACATAGCTCTGTTAACCCATTAACAGCCCACTGTTAACGTGGTGGTTTGTGTCTCTGCTAGTTAAATTCGGAATTTATCTTCACGCACATCGCATGATTCAGGGTTTTCCGTAAAGAGGTGTTATTTGGAATCATCCGGTATTTCGGTAGCTGTCACTTTTGAAGCTTTTATTCTTTGACATTTGACAAGTAGAAACTACGCGATTACTAAAAATGGAACGATACACGATTCAACAACGTATTGAAATTATTAAAATTCATGAATGAAAATGATCCGGAATTCCATCGAAAAATCATCTTGCCACCTCGGTGGCTACGTCAACAAGCAAAATTGTCGCTTCTAGGGCTCGGGAAACCCAAGAGTTATTGTTGAGAAGCCTCTCCATCCTCATCGTGTGACTGTTTGGGCCGTTATATGGTCCGGCGGGTTCATTGGATCTTACTTTTTCGAAAATCAGGTTGGATCAACAGTTACGGTGAATGATGGCACTATCGAGAGATGATTAATAATTTTTTATGGTCGGAGTTGGATGGTATTCATCTGGACAACGTTTACTTGCAACAAGTCGGCGCTACGTGCCACACAAGCAACGAAACCATTGCTCTTTTACGGGAAAAGTTTCCGGACCGTGTTATCTCTGGAAGAGGTGATCACATTGGGCCATCGAGATTTGGTGATTTAACACCTTGCGACTTCTTCCTTTGAGGCCACTTGAAAGATTAGGTCTACGCCTGCAGCCCAGCGTCGATTCAAGGCCTCAAAGATAGAATTCGTGAGGCTATCGAGGGCATAGGTCAGCCACTTTGCGATTTGTTTATGGAAAATTTCATGAAAAGGATATGGTCCTGTGAGCGTGGTCGTGATGGTCATTTGGCAGATGTTGGTTTTCATTATTAACGGCATAATTTCCTCTTTATTATGAAATAAACATCAGAAAATTTATCTCAAAAAAATGGCGTTTTTCTTTGTTTACCAAAATAACACCTCTTGTTGTAAAACCCTGAAAATCGAATTTCAACTTCAGCGGTTTGGTTGGTCTTTTCAGGACCACAGGATGAGGGTATGAAAAACTAAAAACGTCAAGTAAATCCATCCTGCCTCATACGTATATAACGCGGTTCAAGTGTAACGATTTTTTTAGATTGTCGTACGTAAAATAGAATATTTTGTCCTTCCTTTTTGGGGAATTTTCGTACCGGCAAAAAACACAATAAACAAGTAAAAACGGCGTCAAGTTCGGCCGGGCCGAACTTTATATACCCTCCACCATGGGTTGCATTCCACAGAGGTTGTCGGTTTTCGTAGAAGTGCAGTAATATTACAGAAAAATATTATTTTTTTTGATATAGCCAAACCAAAACAAAAATATTGAAAAAATAATTTTATAAATGAATGTAATATTTTAATTATTTCAAACCATTATTTATTTCAAATCAAAAAATAAATATACTTATATTTATATTTTCAAAAAGCTTAAATAGCATAAATATTGGTAGATAGTGGGTGCTACAGTTGGTTGTACTTCCATTCTATTTTAATTTCAAAAGTACAAATTTTGAAAATGCGTTATCAGACGTACATAGTGCAAAATAACCTAACTTTATGATTCAACCAATTTTTGCCGTAAAAGAAAAATTACGAATTTGGAAAAAAAACTTTTTATTTTGCGTGTCTATGCAGTCAGAGGAATGTATACACCGAATTCCATAATTCCTTCTGCGCCCATTTGGTTGGTACCATTTTTACCCCCTTGACGTTTCTACGCAATTCGTATTTCATCATTTTATAGTCGTAGTCGTTTAGTTGGTACTATTTGTATCCCTTGAAAGTACGAATCTCGAAAAATTCGTTTATTTCCCATGTCTACGCAGTCAGTGGAATGTATACTCCGAATTGCATGACTCTAGCTGCGGTCATTTGGTTGCTACTATTTGTATCCCCTTTTTCCATTTTAACCCCATAAAGTACGAATTTCGAAAAATCAGTTTATTTTCCGTGTCTACACAGTCAGAGGAATGTATACTCCGAATTTCATGACATTTTCATTTGACTGGTACTATTTTTATCCCCTTTTTCATTTTAACCCCAAAAAGTACGAATTTAAAAAAATCCGTGTGTTTCATTTCTCTATGCAATCAGAGGAATGTATACACCGAATTTCATTATTCTAGGTACAGCCGTTTGGTTGGTACCATTTTTATCCCTATATTCCCATTTTACCCCTTAAAAGTACGAATTTGAAAAAAATAATTTTATATTATGCATCTACTCAATTAGAGGAATGTACACACCGAATTCCGTGTTTCTAGCTGTTGTCGTTTGATAGGTACAATTTTTATCCCTTTTTGTCCCATTTCACCCCCTACAAATAAGAATCACTTTATGGTGCACGTTTTTGCTATAAGGGGAATGCGCATACCAAATATCAAGCAAATATAAACAGACATATTGAAAAAACATGCTTAAATACGCTAAAATATGAGGGATTATTATGGGTATTTTTAGTCCCTGTGAGGGAAAAAATTTTCCCTTTGGGCCGATTTCGCCCCGTTTCAAACCCCAACCGATCTACGACTATAAGACGCATTTATGGAAAATTTGAACGTTTTAGCTCATTTTGTTTCGGACGGACATGGCTAGATCTTCTTAGAATTTTATGACGATCAAGAATATATATACTTTATAGGGTCTCAGGTTGATATTTCAAGGTGTTACAAACGGAATGACAAAGTTAGTATACCCCCATCCTGGGGCATAAAAATTTTAATTTGGCCAAAAGTGGAATTTAAATAAAATATCTAGAAAAGTGTCTATAAAGAATTTTTTGAGTTTTTTTGTGGAAAAGTATGCCTTAATATTCTCAAAAAATACTTTTTTGGTTATCGGCACCATTTTTTGTTGTTTTGTATTATGGAAAAACCATAAATCAGCAGCTAAATAGGACACCGAATTTGTTTAATTATTATTTCAAGAATATCTATATTTTTAAGTGGACATCAGCGCTTATCCAAGATTGTATAAGACGAACTTTTTAGCCAGTATCTGACACATTTCGGATTTGTTTCCAAAAACTTGTACTTAGGTAGAGAGTACAGCTACAGTGGACCTCGTCCAGTCAATTTTACCAATCCCCCTTAAAATGTACATCCTCTCAATTCAACAATTTAGATGCCTTGGACCACTGTCTGTTGATTGTTGTTGTGTTAAATCTCGAATCTTTTCGAATATGTTGTTGATTTTAAGAATTTATAATAATTCTGTTCTGCTCCCCCTTTTAAATTAGTCCAGTAAATTGTATGCTCCAGGAAGGAGCAAACACCTCAAGACACACACACATCCAGATACACTAGCATTAGACAACAGTGAAGATTTGAAATAAAATCCTTACAAACTTACATTAGGATTGATTGTGTGTGGAACTGTTGTGCAAAGGTATCCCTTTTTGTTGGCAACATTTTATTCTCTGAAAAGCACAGTATTATATGGATGTGTGTGGGTGAGTGTTCGAGTGTGTGCGTCTATGTATATCCCTGTGTATAGGTATTTCTTACAGCCAGGAGTCTGTACATCAGGTGCTAAACTGTTTATTTTGGAAAGCTGCATGCAAAAAAGCTGAAGTAAACGATACTACGATGCCAACCAACCGACCGACCGACGAAGGACCAACCGATATACCCACAACCTGGTATACGCTATATTACATTTATAAATCCTCAAAATCGTATTATGTCTTTGTGTTGGTTTCCCCCACTCGTATACATGTGAGTCATGCGTGTATGTGTGTGTGTGTGCGTATATCTGTTGGCTGTTACAACTTTTAATATTTTATGCTTTTTAAGTGACAACAGCATTAATTTTATGTTTGTAACAATGTGTCTGTGTGTCTGTCTCCGTCTCCGCACACCGCTCTCCTTCCCCTCTTCCTGAGTTACTTCATCCTCTTTGTTTTGAACATTCTTTGTCATTTCAGCAGAAATGTTTGTCATTGCCTTTGTTGTTGTTGAAGCAACCAAAAATCCCCATAAGCACACAAATAAGGAAATGTTCAAGTGGTCTGTGGCGACTACATGACACCCTATATCACATATCTACGGCAATCCCTGGGTACTTTAGAGCAATGCGATGAGATTCTGCCACTGCTGGGCCGGTTAGTTCTGGCTGGCAGTGCTTGGATGGGAGCTATAAATAATGACAGCATGAAAAAACCCGCCCATTCTGTCTGGTATTCAGACGAGGCTGAATGTTTCCTAAAGTCAGTGTAAACAAAGGGAGTCCCAAAATGCATACACGAGTTGAATAGGCCGCCACTTGTGCAGTGAGGTGTTGGCACCCAAAAAAAATGTTATTCAATAAGGAGCATTGTACGAAAGAACAACCAATTTTCCTATACTCACTACAGAACTGCTTCTCCGCTCTTACAAAGTTCACATACAGAGAGAAGAGAGTTTGCTGAATGTATTATTGAGGCCCTGTGCTCCTTATAGAATCGATGGGAAACATATGTATTATTTTATTGTATATTAGCAAGTAAATACTGATCTCATGAGCCAAATGATCGTAAGCGACGAGACCCATTTTCACCTTTCTGGCTTCGTGAATTGTCAAAATTGCCACATTTCAGTTTCAGACAACCCACATTGGATTTTCGAAAAGCAAATGCATTTGTAACGTATTAAAGTCTGGTGCGGATTTTGACAAGATGATAATGCGAAATGCTCATAAAAGTGACAATGTTGTACATGTCAATAAGCATTGAAAGGGGAAATTCAACGCAGCCACAACAATTTAGCCAGGGACAAATTCGAAAAAAGTGCATATGTACAAACTATGCCGTTGATTTCATTTGTCCGATGTGGTTTAGAATCAAATTCTATCAGTCAAAGCCAACTTTTGGTGTTGTAAAGATTTTTCAGTTTTTAAAAAAAATGAAATTAGATAAGCATCCAAGGATTATTTTGAAGTATTAACGTTGAAAATCGATCTATCGAGTACTATTTATAAATTAGGCAAAAGTTTACTACTTTTCTTATTTAATTCGTGTTTTGGAACTAAAAAATCATACCTTTGGCACTAAATCTATCCTATTCCACGGGAACCCTTCAATATTTCTAAATATGTATTTTATTTGTCAAGCCCTTTAAAGAAAACAAATGCCGGGCCGAACTTTATATAGCCTCCGCAACCGATTGCATTCCACAGAGGCTGTTATTTTCCGTAGAAGTGCAGTAAATGTTACTGTTTAGTTGGTACCATTTTTATCCCCTTTTTCCCATTTTACCCCCTTAAGAGTACGACTTTCTAAAATCTCATTATTGTACGTGTCTAGGCAATCAGAGGGATGTACACAGCGAATTTCCTCATTCTAGTTTTAGCCGTTTAGTTGGTACCGTTTTTTACCCTCTGTTCTCAGTGTACGAATTTGGAAAAAACATTTATTTTTCTTGTCTACGGAGTCAGAGGAATGTATACTACGAATTTTATGACTTTAGCTGCGATCATTTTGTTGGTACAATTTTTATACCATTTTCCATTTTAACCCCAAAAAGTACGAATATCGAAAAATCTATTTATTTTACGTGTCTTTGCAATCAGAGGAATGAATATACCGAATTTCATTATTGTGGATGCAGCCGCTTGGTTGGTACCATTTTTATCCCTCTTTCTCATTTTACCCCTTAAAAGTACAAATTTGAGGAAAATACTTTTCTATTATGTATCTACTCAATTAGAGGAATGTACACACCGAATTTTTTGTTTCTAGCTGTTTTCGTTTGTTAGGTACTATTTTTATCCCTTATTACCCCATTTCACACCCTACGAATAATAATCAATTTATGGTGCACGTTTTTGTTATAGGGGGAATGTACACACCCAATATCAAGTATATGTAAGCAGCCATATTAAAAAAAATATATGCTTAAATACTCTAAAATATTAGGGGTTTTATGGGTATTTGCAGCCCTTGTTAGGGACAAATTTTTCCCTCTGGTCCGATTTCGCCAGGTTACAATCCCATCCGATCTACGACTATGAGACGTATTTATGGAAATTTTGGATGTCCTAGCTTCTTTCGTTTAGATGCTAGCGTGCTTTCAACAGATGGACGGACAGGCATGGCTAGATCGTCTTAGAATTTTATGGCGATCAATGATATAAAGGGTAATTTTTTAGCTATTATCTTTTTGGCAACACTGGTTTAAACAGCTGACGCACGTTTCGTGTTTTGTTTCACTGTCAAACATCTTCAGTTTGGTCTATAATTTAACCATGAATCGTCTTACAAACGAACAACGCCTGCAAGTTATTGAATTTTATTATCAAAATGCGTGCTCTGTTAAGAAAGTTCATCGCGCGCTTCCATTGTTGTTGTAGGACATTAAACCACCAACACGCTTACGTAGAGTGCAAACTGAAGAAAATATCGCAGCTGTATCGGCCAGTGTTAATGATGACCATCAATTATCGATTCGTCGCCGTTCGCAGCAATTGGGCCTCTGTTACTCAAAAACATGGAAATGCCAAAATTGGACTAAGCGGATGGACCATTTGAGGCGCAGTCAAGGTCAACATTTGCATGAAATAATCTTCAAACATTAAATTATATGGACCGTACTATCGATTGAAATAAAGATTTCATGCATTTTTCTGAATTTTATGTCTTTTTTTTGAAAAACTTTCCTAAAGCTTTTAAAAAATCACCCTTTACAAACGTGGGCGTGGGTCGCCAATTACCAATTTTTATGGTGGCAAATAAGAAAGTTATAGGTTTTTGGTCGTAAGTTACCACTGTGCACTGGGTAAAAATTCAAAGTAGTCGGCCAAGGCAACATTTGAAATAATTCTCGAAATTACAAAGAACCGCAGATGTGCCTACATATAGAGATACCTCTTACATATGTGTAATCTGGTACTCGTTAAAGAGATATTTGAATCCAAAGACAAAAAAATCATAATTTTGGAGATGTTGATTTCCATGTACAAAATGGTGATAAACTAATTTATTCTGCAGAGTTCTATTCATTAGGCGGTGGTTATGTAGCTAACGAAAATATACACAATTTGCCGCCATTATATTCTGTTTGGAAACACTGTGCATCCATTGGCGTTAAAAGTATTTGTGGCTACATTTGGGGAGCGCTGCTGGTATATGTGTAAGTAAGTATGTAAATAACGATTTAAACATTTTTTTAAACAAAAAATAATTGTTTATGTCAGTAAATGAATAAAATATACAACATAAGTCCCCCCAGTAAGTGGGAGCATATCGTCTCCCCGATATTCCCCATGGGGAATACGGAACAGAAAGTGCCTTCATTTTCTTTTCCAAAGCAATCTTAACAATGTGACAAAGATGACAGCGCTCGGCATTGCCAAGGGATGGGCAGAATGTTTTAATTCTGCCACGACTTTAGTAACAGGTCTTTGGGAGTTTCACCAATACTGAGGGTTGGTTGACAAGAGACACTCGCCATTGTCATGCAAGAACATCTGTGTTTTTAGGAATCCCATCTAAAGTGTCAGTGGGCGGTGCAGTACTAAATTGGGGGGTAACATAAAGAAACCTTTAAATGATAGAGTTTAACTTCAATGGCATTTATTACATTTAAGTACTCGTGTATGACATGCTTTTGTATTCAACCTTTTCTTGGTTACCTTTTCTTTAACCTAAAAGACTTGAAAGGATGACTGAAATTATTGTGAAAATATTTTCGCAGAAATCGTTCTAAATTAGGGTTATAATGAGGCCAACTCTGTGAAAAGTGGGAGAGAAATATTTCACTCCTCAACGGTTTGGCCAATGTGGAATACTTAACAGACAAATACAGTTTAAGTGTTGATGAATGTAAGTTCTGTTTTTTTTTTTAAGTTTTTATTGCTGAATGGAAATCGGCTTTGAAAAAGGATTCATTATGACAAATTCGTGGAAAGCATGATTTTAAAAGCAACAATGCAATTATTGTTAACAGACATGTTCGTGGATAATATTCAGTATCTACTTTTGTAATCGGTGCTTGCGTTTTCAAAATTAATTGTCTTACTAAATTATTTTTTCTGAAAATTGGTCATGTTCTAGTGAACCGGCTCAGTGAATTATTGTAATTATCAATTTCTGAATTCTTTGGAGCTTACTAAATCAAGTCCTCTTTCCAAAATGAATAAACTTGTTATATGTATATATTTTAATGAAGTAAGTACTGCCAGAGACAAAGCCTGTTGAAATATAAGAACAAATAAAAAAATCTTACGTTTAAATCCATGTTTTCCATCCATATTTTAACTCGATACTAATTAAATTTGGTCCATATTGCTTTTTTTTTGGTACTCTAAATGCAAGAATTGGGTAGATCGGCTAGATTTTGATATACCCTTCATGCATATGTGTTTTCCATGAGGGAGACAAATTTTCACTGGGGGAGACAAATCTTTTAATAAATAGAAAAATATTTTTTTATAAAAAAAGTTATACCATTTTGGAAAGAGCAGAATAAGGGCGTTAATACTATGTAACACACGATTAATAGCGAATCACTGGTTGTGCTTCATTACACGTAAAAGTAATCTTATCTTATCTTAGCCTATCTCCACACGTATGTAAATCGATCAGTCTAGTGAACACGTTAATAGTTCCATATGGTTTTCATAGTGACTCCCATGATTCATATGAGTTACCAACTAAAACTAAAACTCGCAAAAAAAGAGTCCAAGTTGAAATTGCAGCAGGCCAAAAGTAGAAGGCGTAGAGAAAATGGCAAAAGTAATTTTGGAAGTGTTAAGGACAACAATGTTTGGAATTATGAAGAGACAAAAGAATCAAGAAATATGAAGGGTACAAAAGATGGTGCCATGGAATGTGCGGAGATAAATGACGATGATAGAAAAAATACTTTTAAAGAATTTTGGCAAATGAATTGGGAAGATAAAGAGTTTATGTAAATACTTTAATTGAATCCGCTCCTATTAATAGACCGCGAAATAGAAAATGATTAAGTGGTGAATCAAAAAGAAGTATAACTTTAAAATATTATCTCAAGGTACAAGGCAAAAATAGGCGAGTGTGCAGAAAGTATTTCTTGAACACGTAGTTGCGAAGGCTGTGTATAATTGGTTGAAGAAGCCTTTAATTTCAAAAACAAGTTCAAAGAAAAATACTCCCAAGAAGGGGTACTTAACAAATGAAACTCAGTACCTTAATTCGTTTTTTGATGCTCTTCCATGAATGGAATCGCATTACTGTCGGGCTGATACGCAAAAAAAAATATATTTGTTGCCAGAATGACGCACAAAAACGGGGCTCTACGATTTTTATGTCAATGTTTTTGTTTTGAATAAATTCTGTTTCTTTTTTACAACAATCAAAACAAACTTTACCTTTTTACATATTATTAGCCTTTTAAATAACAACAATAAAAAAGCAACAAAAGTACACTTTCATTGTAAAGGGTGATTTTTTAAAGCTATAGGAAAGTTTTCAAAAAAACACATAAAATTCAGAAAAATGCATGAAATATTTATTTGAATCGATAGTACGGTCCATATATTTTAATGTTTGAAGATTATTTCATGCAAATGTTGACCTTGACTGAGCCTCAAATGGTCCATCCGCTTAGTCCAATTTTGGCATTTCCACGTTTTTGAGCAACAGAGGCCCAATTGCTGCAAACGGCGACGAATCGATAATTGATGGTCATCATTAACACTGCCCGATACAGCTGTGATATTTTCTTCAGTTCGCACTCTACGTAAGCGTGTTGGTGGTTTAATGTCCAACAATGTAAATTTGGTCACAATAGCCCGAATAGCCGCTTCAGTGGGTCGATTAAACTGACCATAAAATGGAAGCGCGCGATGAACTTTCTTAACAGAGCACGCATTTTGATAATAAAATTCAATAATTTGCAAGCGTTGTTCGTTTGTAAGACGATTCATGGTTAAATTATAGACCAAACTGAAGATGTTTGACAGTGAAACAAAACACGAAACGTGCGTCAGCTATTTAAACCAGCGTTGCCAAAAAGATAATAGCTAAAAAATCACCCTTTAGTAAGTAAGAAAGACTAGTGTTAAGAAAAAGATCTATGTCCATGAAAATATACAAACAAAGCAACAGAAAAAGCTCCAAGTCCAATAAAGCTTTTATCTCAGCAAATACATATTTTCCATTTTGCTTTTTCGCAAATAAAAAACAAAGAATAATACAAAAACAAATTGCATTTACAGATTTCAAAAATGTTTATTCAAAAAAAGTTTGATTGCTTTAGGCTCTCCTTTACATGTTAAGCCAGCGATATGACTACTTTTTTCAATTGTAATTCAAAAGACATCACTTGGAATTCAAAAGACACCAGTTGAAATTTAAATATTCCATTTGCAATTCAAAAAATGTCAATTGAAATTCAAAACTCGTTATTTGTATTTCAAAAGACATCATTTGAAATTCAAAAGACATCATTTGAAATTCAAAAGACATCATTTGAAATTCAAAAGACATCATTTGAAATTTAAAAGACATCATTTGTAATTCAAAAAACATCATTTGAAATTCAAAACTCTTCATTTGTAATTCAAAACTCGCCATAAGTAATTCAAAAGACACCATTTGAAATTTAAATGTTTTCATTTGAAATTCAAAAATTATTCCATTTGCAATTCAAAAAGGGCAAACAAAATTATTTAAGCAAAATATACATTAGGTTGTGTAGCATTTATTTATTTCTGTAAACTTTAATATTCTGCTGTCGCGCAAATCACACTAACCTATTAAAATTTAAAATTTATAACTTTTATACGGACGATCGGAATACTCTGAAATTGTCATTGGTAATGGTAATATTAGCGATATTGCAAGACCTCTCACACAAATTGACATAAGCTTTGTTTAAAATAAAACTGATCAGTAACAATTTAATATTGGAAATGGTTTTACAATCACTTTATACCTGTAAAATAGTTATGATAGTTACCTCCCACACAAATAATCCAACCCTAAGTAAAATACAAGTCCTTCTAAATTATATGCAGATGCTCTCTGAGCTGGTGAAGGTTACAAACTAAAGAGTGATTTTTTTGAGGTTAGGATTTTCATGCATTAGTATTTGACAGATCACGTGGGATTTCAGACATGGTGTCAAAGAGAAAGATGCTCAGTATGCTTTGACATTTCATCATGAATAGACTTACTAACGAGCAACGCTTGCAAATCATTGAATTTTATTATCAAAATGCGTGCTCTGTTAAGAAAGTTCAGAAAGAAAGAAATTGTGTTCAGCGACGAAGCTCATTTTTGGCTCAATGGGTACGTAAATAGGCAGAATTGTCGATTTTGGAGTGAATATCAGCCAGAAGCATTGCAAGAGCTACCAATGCATCCAGAAAAAGTCACAGTTTGGTGCGGTTTATGGGCTGGTGGCATCATTGGACCGTACTTCTTCAAAGATGATGCGAATCGTAACGTAACTGTGAATGGTGAGCGCTACCGTGAGATGATATCCAACTTTTTTTTGCCCAAAATGGAAGAACTGAACTTGGTTGACATGTGGTTTCAACAAGATGGCGCTACATGCCACACAGCTCGCGATTCTATGGCCATTTTGAGGGAAAACTTCGGAGAACAATTCATCTCAAGAAATGGACCGGTAAGTTGGCCACCAAGATCATGCGATTTGACGCCTTTAGACTATTTTTTGTGGGGCTACGTCAAGTCTAAAGTCTACAGAAATAAGCCAGCAACTATTCCAGCTTTGGAAGACAACATTTCCGAAGAAATTCGGGCTATTCCGGCCGAAATGCTCGAAAAAGTTGCCCAAAATTGGACTTTCCGAATGGACCACCTAAGACGCAGCCGCGGTCAACATTTAAATGAAATTATCTTCAAAAAGTAAATGTCATGGACCAATCTAACGTTTCAAATAAAGAACCGATGGGATTTTGCAAATTTTATGCGTTTTTTTTTTAAAAAAAATTATCAAGCTCTTAAAAAATCACCCTTTATATATGAAATTACCGGCATTTTACATCATTATAATTATTAGTTGTTTATCATTTTATTAAATCTGTTTTCAAAACTGCAGAATATCCAAATTTGCAGAAAAAATAAATGCTACCCCACCTAATGCATATTTTTCATAAATAAGATTGTTTAAATTTTTGAATTTCAAATGGAATCTTTTGAATTTCAAATGGAATAATTTTAGAATTTCAAATGAAAACTTTTGAATTTCAAATGGTGTATTTCGAGTTACAAATAACGAGTTTTGAATTTCATATGACGACTTTTGAATTTCAAATGGTGTCTTTTAAATTACAAATGACGAGTTTTGAATTTCAAATGATGTGTTTTGAATTTCAAATGATGAGTTTTGAATTTCAATTGATATTTTTTGAATTTCAAATGGAATTTTTGAATTTCAATTGATATTTTTTGAATTTCAAATGGTGTCTTTTGAATTACACTTGAAAATGGTGTAGACTATATTCAGTCCCTATTACACCTATTCATAGTCATTGATGTTACATATCTTTTGGTATAAATTGCGAAAGTTTCCTATGACGTTAAATACTTGTTTTGGGTGAAACATTGGAAAAGTTCGATTTTCTGTGTTTTTTGCATATCGCCCTTGCGCACATTGCCGGACAATTTAAAGACTTTTTTGGACAGTATTGCACTATTTTTTTGCTTTTCCAAAATAAACAGAAACATTTTTTTCATAATTGATACGCCCTAATGTACATGTATAATATGTACGTCAAAGTCCAAAGATCAGACAAAATTACTATGGACATATAAATTCAATTACTTATCTACAAAAACAAGGCAAAATGTTGTTTTTTACTCAAATATGAAGAAGGACTCATAAAAAACCTGTGGGTAGCCAGAGATTACTCTTGCAATTTGAAAAAGAAACGAAAATAAAGTAAGTATTACACATATTCCCTTGAAGTTCCACAGTGTTTACCTACGCTCTTAATTATTCCAAGGGGTTCTTCTTCTTGTTGTGCTATAAATAACCAAGCTTTTAATTGCCTACCGTGAATTCATCACCAGTACCAGACTTACGCGATAATTTAATAAAATCTCCATTTTCTGTTTCCTGGAATGCAAAAAGTAATTTAATTTTAAAGGCTGCTTCTTCGCCGAATGCAACAAATGTGAAATGATGTAAATTTTGGATGGCAGCACCCCACGCACTCACCACCATTACAAGTGGTTGGAAGGGATGGACGGTTGCCCTGCTCCCACCACCACCATCACCACCACCGTACAAGGATAATAGTTTCGCCAGTTCTATTTTTAATCCGCGAACAGCTTTTTAAAAGCTGATGTCACTGACGTCACAACAAAGTAGCAGTTGTTTCATTATGTTTAATGCTACATATGTATGTATGTATGCATTCTGAGGCACATCCCCACACACACCCACTCATACATGGAACTGCATTTTAATCTATGCATGCTGCACTGCTTTGTTTGCTTGATGGCGATGGTGGCATACGGGCACATCCATTCGTTCGCACTCGTATCCGTGGTACTCAGGCATACCCATATTTTAAGGCTGACTGGGTTAAGTGTTTGTGATGTTAAGTGTTGCTTTTTCTACATAAATATTCGTCACACAACCACATGCAGCTCCCACACGCGCACGCATACACCCACCCACTCGCACACCAAGTGCATGCCCATAAATGTTGGTATGTGGCCTTGTGTGTGTGTGTGTGGACATACAATTCATGAAATGTCAACTCAAAATATTTACCACAGATGCATTTCCATGGGGGGAGTGGGTGTGTGTGAGAGAGAGTATTTTAACATAACATTTTTTTTAAATTATGCATTTCATTCTTCTCCCAACATTTTGCTGGTGCTATTTAACAGAAGTAGATATACTTGGTTTCCTATTTCATATGGCACCTTTGTTCTGCACCAAATGAGATGGAAAGGGTTAAAATAGTACCATTGATACGAAAAAGCTTGGAAAGCTTTTTTTAAATTTGTGCTTTTAAAGGGTTCAATTGGAAAAGAGGAATAAAAAATAGTACCACCCAAACGGCTGAAGTATAAATCATGAAATTAGGTGCAGACTTTCATTTGACTGTGTAGACGCGAGACATGAAGGATTTTTTTTATTTTTTGGTTCACACTTTTTTTATTATACTTATGTATAGTTCAGAACTAGTAATATTATAATAATGAAGCATCACAATTTATTTAAAATAATGCGCATAAGAGTGTCTTCAGTGCAGTTTTAAATAGTAAACAGATATCGCAATGTGCTATCAAAATATCGCAATTTTCTGCATTTCTATGTAATTTCGACAGCCTCTAATCAGCCAGGAATGCACTCCGTGGTGGAGGGTATATAAGATTCGCCCTGGCCACACTTAACGCCATTTTGCTTGTTAAAACGTGAATTCTTTACAATTGTAACTCTCTAAATTTTTATATCCTCACGTGGGACGATGATTTTACAATCTCTTCCCTTATGCCTGGAACCACTGTTCATTCTCCTGGTAGACTATTTAGTTTGTTCATAATGCAGTATCAAAAAATTGAGAAAGTGCGTCGTTGCGTATGATTGATAATATTATGATAAATCACTCATACGCCACCGTGGGTGTTGTGAAGAAATTAACCCTTTCAGCTCAGAATTTTTTCTGTGATAAACACATATAATTGGATATACTTGTTGTTGTTGTTTTTTGTACTCGATGAAATGCTGGAAAATATATCTACAAATGTTAATTAAAAATTAAATAATTGAGTTTTAGACTTTACTTAATCAAGTTACTGAATTTGTTGCTTCTCTTTTGAATAACAATAGCAGATTAATCCTGAGATTAGATTTATAAGTGTGGACGATATTGACTGTGCAATTATTCATTTCAATAATGGCATTATAAATGCAATAGCATGCCCCAAATAGAAATTGGAAATAATTTTAAAAAGTTACCTGATTATATATTAAATACGATACATATACACGTCAATGGAACAGGTACAGGCAGCCAAGTGACCTTGTTTATCATACTATTTAAATAAAAACAGTAGAATCTATAAAAAGTCAAATAAGACGTTTGAAGTCAAAGCAATCTTGTGGTTTGGATAACATTAAAAATAAATTTTTAAAAAATCTTTCCAGGCATGCAATATCACAACTTTTTAATGCATGTCTACAGATCCAATATTTTCCAAAATCCTGGAGAGTTGCTAAAATTGTTCCAATTTTAAAACCAGGAAAACCACCTAATTCAGTCACCAGTTACAGACCCATAAGTCTGCTTAGAAACGTCAGCAAACTGCTGACTTACCAAGGACAGATTGTGGGAATTTGCAGACGATAAAAAGATTATCCCTGATGAGCAATTTGGATTTAGACCTCGTCATAGCACAACGCACCAAATATGTGTATAACAAACCAGTGTAAATAAACAATTTCAACTGGGAAATTCAACCGCTATGGTTTTGTTGGATGTAGAAAAGGCATTTGATACTGTTACTTAGCCAGAATTTTCCAAGATATTTGGTGAAAATAGTTCAATCTTTCCTAACTCAACGATCTTTTTGTGTCAAAATAAATCAAGAAAATTCTGAGCTTAGGCATATTCCAGCGGGTGTGCTCCCAGGGTTCTGTACTAGGACCTCTCCTTTATTTGTTATATACATATGATTTTCCTCAAATAAATGATTGCAAATATGCTTTTTATGCTGCTGATTCAACAGTCTTATGCTCTGGCCTATTTGCACAGAACATCACCAATAGTCTCCAATTTTCTCTAGAAAGTATAGTAGAATATGCCAGAACAAAATTCTAAAAATGATGCTTAACTTGCCTTGGCATTTTAGTACGAAAAGGCTGCACGACTTAAGTAATACTGAATATATTCATAATCGGATTATATATATTTCTCAAAATTTTGAAATATCACGTTCCTTTAGTGACAATATTTATATAGTAAATATATTTAATACCTAACTTATCCCTAGTTTAAATTCTTTATGTATATAAAATGTTAAATGTAAATGGTGTTTAAATAGTCAATCTATAAAATACCTATTTGTAATTTGTTAAATGCATCTACGTGTTCATACGAAAATTTTGAATCAAAAACAAAATGTTTTAGTTATCAAAATTTAATTTATATTCTAATGAAGGTTTTTAATCCTTCTCCTTAGTTCTTTCATACACACTTTTAAATTCCATTAATGTATTATAAATAATGTAGATGTAAAGTTTTAAAACCATCTCTAAAACATAAAACTTAAGCATGCAATAAATACAATTTTACTTAAGTAAATAAATAATAATAAAAAATTAGATGTATAATGTAAAATAGAAAACATAAATTTGAAAGTGAACTTAAAAATGTTTGAACTTAAAATTGTTTGAAAATCATATCATGTAAATGCTGACTGGGCGACTCGTTCGAGCATAGCAACTGGAGAAGCCATTTGCTTTATATCGAAGACGACAAGTCCATCTTCATTTTCACAGAACACTGTTTTTATTTTAGTAATACAGCTGAATAATTTGAAAACCAAACCTCCTGATGAATCTCTCGTTAAAGGACAGCATTGTCCTGGATGTTTTGAATGCAATGCTTGTACATTCTCCTTCCTTATGCCTGCAATCATTGTTCAATTGTTGTACACTCACCTGAGATTGGGAGCCATGAGACTTGTTCATAATTCAGTGACAAGTGATTGAAATAGTTCGCCATTGCGTATGATTAATTATTGTATTCTGAGAAGTCATACGCCACCGTGTGTGTTGTTGAAGAAATTGAAGTGCTAAGCTTTATAGTTTTATTAAAGCGTGTGTGCCGACATTAATTATAAAAAGAATCTTACCCTTATCAGTATATTTTCAATATATAACAGCTTCTACGAAGAAGTTAAATTGAATCACTTACATGGAAAGAAAATAAATTTTATTTAGAAGCTTGGAAACAGTGGGTAAATGTATAAAATACTAAACGAAAGGATGTTCAGGAAGGAGCCACTGTAAAATTCGAAATTTATATTTTAACCTTTTGCGTCTAAAAAGGTAGCCATAATTTTACATTTATCTGTTACTACAAAATATTTTTTTTCGATTTTTTTGTTTTTTTTTTTTTTTGTCGTGAGTGCAAAAAAGGTCTTTTTCTGAAAAAGAAAATAATATGTTCTCAATTTTGTGCCTAAATCTCGGTCATACAAGTGGTTATTATCAGACTTATATTTCAAAAATGAGAGTAGCGATATTAAAGGTACCTTGGGCGCAAATTAGAATTTTTTTATATAATACAATTTATTAATAACTAGCTGACCCGACAAAAAATTTCCTGTCCATATTTCAATGGAATGAGAAACATTTTGTTCTCAGTGATTATTGTATCGATTAACGTTTGCTGGCATATATGTTCAAATTAATCATCCGATCTAATTCAGATTACGCCAATGAAAGTATCTGCACGTTCGCTTAAGTGGATTGTGAAAAATGTTTAGGAACACCTTTCACAGGAGTTTGATTTTCCATACGGTGAACTGGAAAAATCGACGGGGAATATAATGGAGAAGCTCCACATTTCAACGACGATTTTGCCATTGACACTTTCAAGCCAGTGTTTTGAATATAATTGTGCAGATTCGTCGTTCTGCAACTCGAAACGTTTGATAATTAATTATTGTGTGAAGTCGTCATTCAATAATAATCATCCTTTCAAAATATACTGTTGCATAAAAATCGCCTGTCTAGTCATTATTCGATCTAATTTCTCCAAAGACTTTATGTAAGACATCGTATACTCATACCGAACGATCAATTTACGTTACTACACAACCATGATCCCCCACCGACACAATTCTCCGAGAGTTTGCACGTTGGAAGTTCTTTAATATGCATATTCAACGGCAATTTGATTGCTGAATGAGCTTTCAGATGGAGGCGGTAAATTTAAATTCTGCGAGAGAATCGTAGCCAAAATCTACACGATCAAAATAGTCTTATGGTTCCAAATTGATCGTCCATAGGATAATCACTACCATTTCATCGTTCAAAACTTTAATGAGTATCGTACGTTAATTGCCGATTTAACAGCGGAGTGTGCTCTCAAAATGTCTTCATCTTCGTCCTTTCCTTTAAGAAGCGTTTCTTCAATATGCTATTCGTTAATTTCCCCACTTCCCTGTGTCATTGAAAAAACTAATCTGGTATAAACTGAAGATTCTGAGGCGACAGTCTACGTCAATAATGTAAATCGAAAATCACCTTCTAACAGATTTATTGAACCAACTGTGCGCCATAGTACACTCCTCTGGACCGGTCAAAACGTTGGCCACAACAGATATTTGAAAGGTTGAACGATGGAGTTTCGTTAATTTCCATATTCATCGCAACCTGAGTGCACTTCGGCAGTCTTCAAAGCAGCTAAATCCATGCCGGAAAGCAATCAACCACTCCCCGTGATCGAAAATGTATTAAGTTCCATGCCTCAGATATTTTTTCCAACTCGTGGAGTTAAAAGGTTTCTCGCAAATCTCGACGTAAATAAATGTCCAGGCCTGGATGTCATTTCAGCACTAGTCCTATGTAAGTGCCCCTGTGACTAAATTTCGCACCAAATTTACATTGTTGGCCATTAAACCACCAACACGCTTACGTAGAGTGCGAACTGAAGAAAATATCGCAGCTGTATCGGCCAGTGTTAATGATGAACATCAATTATCGATTAGTCGCCGTTCGCAGCAATTGGGCCTCTGTTACTCAAAAACGTGGAAATGCCAAAATTGGACTAAGCGGATGGACCATTTGAGGCGCAGTCAAGTTCAACATTTGCATGAAATAATCTTCAAACATTAAATTATATGGACCGTACTATCGATTCAAATAAAGATTTCATGCATTTTACTGAATTTTATGTGTTTTTTTTGAAAAACTTTCCTATAGTTTTATCGTCCACCCTTTAAATAGATACAATTTTTAATAAACTATAATAACGTTTTCGTTTACATTAGAAACTATTACATATTGTCCTTCGGCAAAATTGTTGTTGCATAGAGTAATTATTTTAGCTTTATCTAAAGATGTTGTGGGATATTTGGAAACCTTGCTCTACTTTTTAATTGTTGGAATATAACTAAATTAAGTATCCAACAATTCCTGCCTTTTCTTTTAGGTTTTGCATAGTAGCTTTCACTCGATAGGTGATGATATTTTTGGTCGCTACCTTAAATCTCCAGTTGCTACTTTTTTCTTAGCAGACCCGACTTCGTTGTTTCCTTCTCAGTTGTCATTGATGTATATTTTATGAAGTTGCTGACGGAATGGCAAAATTAAAATATATTTTGTTACCTTGGATGGAAAGTTTTTTCATTCAAAATTTACCAAATAAATAGAAATCATCTAGTCATTCGAATAAATTAAATAAATTAAATGATTAACAAAAACTCAAAATGCCAAAGCTCAAAATATCTTCAAAATACTCGCATTAACATTTTATTGCCTAGCGCGCAGGATTGACTGTCGGACATATGCATCCCTCGCCTGTATCCTACATTTCCTTGATTTGCCTAAACCCGATTAAAGGTGCTGCTGTTAAGTCTCCTTGGGGGATTTGGACTACTCCAAGGATGAGGCATTTGCAGAAAGTGTCAAGTGTTAATAGCCCAGAACGCCCGTTACTCCCATCAGATTATTCCAGCTTCTCAAATGCTTGAGGGGACTTGTTGATTGTGTCGGTGTCGTCGTCGGTGTCGGTGTCGTCTGGAGAGCCTATACAGCAGCATGCCACAAAATTCGTTTTAGCCGAATTTTCGCGTCTTGCCTTATTTCCCAGCACATCCTCTTTTGATGGATGTCTTTTGTTTTGGTTTCTTTGAGGACGCATATTTAAAAATAATATTTATGTTTGCATTTCCACCAACGAGCTAGAAATGCTGCTGCCACACACCGCCACCCACTGCCACCATTCACCAAAGAAAGTGCTTCCATTTTCGGTTTCCTTGAGATTTCAGACGAATCTTCATCTTTGGAAGCTTTTCAGTTCATGTTTGTGGCGTTTTTCCTGCTCTGCTGCTGCTGCTGCTGCTTGTGCTTCTGTTCAGTTTCGCTTCGCTTTGGTTCGGTTCGGTTTGGTTTGGTTCTTCACGCTTTTGTGTTGCTGCTGCTGTGCTGAGCTGAGCGAAGTACTTAGAAAATATACACTTTACATTTTAATTCTGTTTTTGCTGTTGTTTCTTTCTTTCTTTATATATGTATTCAGACATATATATATTTTAAAGGCAACTCTTGACATTTCTTCTTGAGATGTTCTGTTGTTTTTTTATTTTTTTGTATTTTTTTGTTTTGCTATCAAACGAACAAACTACAAATCCTGTTTTTTTCCTTTTCATTTCACTTTGAATCCAGTTGCTGGGAAAAAACCGAAACGCAAGAAACAAAAGGATACACAAGGAAACTTTTCGAATCTAAGGATTTTTGTGCTGCATAAAACAAAGTTTGCTTTTTAACTTTGTTGTGAAACCTCTTTGAATTCATGTGTTGGTTGTCATTCGTTCATATTATTCAAATGACATTTTATTTTTTTTTTATCGCAGCCAGCAGAAATGGAGACGAACGAGATGTGGCATAAACAGCGACAAGGAATTTTTGTCATTTAATCCGGCCGAGGGAAAAAATAAATACAGATTTTCTTTCCACGCACATAAGGCCAAACGGGAAGCAGGAGTGGTAGGAAGGTACCGAGCACCCTGCGGCTTTCCGCATCTAACGACACTTTGTCTAAACTGTTGTCTGTTAATATAATTTTGTTGGGTTTTTTTGGTTTACTACTCGAAATCACGCTGTGACACACTGTACTTTCTGTACCATAGTCCCATAGACGTTTTCAAGTCTACAAACTGTGAACTGAATTGAAAGCTTTATGTTATGTCGAGCATTCTAAAGCATTGACTTAACCAACAAACGGCTTGCGATTATCGTTGTGTGCGTTTCAGTCTGAGGAGGTCGTCGAAAGGTCACTGAAAAATTATGGAGGCAATGTTTTTAGTGTTCACTACAACACTAGGGATTAGAGATTGTTTTATGACAAGTCCTCGTGGCGCAATTATGTCTACTTACATGTCGTTATACTTTATTGTGGTATGTCTTTGAACTTATGATTTATATATTCTAAGTTCGCGATTAATGGGATTGGGATTGACTGAAAATTATTGTTCTTTTTGTATCGAACGCAAATCAGCCTATATACTGATAATATGTAGGTCGTAGTCGTAGGTGGTAATATACACCCCAACGTCGGAAGGAGCAAAGGTGGCGACTTCCGGCGGGCATGGTGGAGACGTCGGGTCTCCTCTACGTGTCGCCAGCGGCCTTACTGATTCAGGAACTTTGACTACGGCATGCCCACGGACTACTCTTAAAGACAAGGAACGAAATATGACTTCCAATGAGGGAACGGACGAACGGACGACTCAAGCTCTCGAACAGGTAACAGGTGCGATTTTGGAGCAGCAGTCTGAACCCCAGCACCAACTGGGATCGTTCAGTGATCTCAGTGACACCATAGGAGGTTTCGCTCTGGATACTCTCAGAGGAGCTTGATGTCACTTTGATATAATCTCCAAGAGACATTCAGGACAGGCCGGAACCTTCTGACGGAGTCGCTGATATCGATGAAACCACACAGACGGCTCTTGTTTTACCTGCGGTCAATGAGTCGGCACGAGCCGACCCGGCACAGACGGAAGCAGCGGCCACTCATGGACCTAGGATCAGATGAAAAGGATCTTAGCATAACCACCGGATATTCCTCCAAAGAGTCTAAGGCTCTAGTACGGGCGGAACCTAAAGGTGGTGAAACTAAAACCACTTCAGATGATGCAAAGTCCACGGGCAAGTCTGAGCAGAGCAAAGCTGCAGAGCAGAAGGCCAAAAGCGGCTTAAGGCGCTCCTGGGGTATTTTGCGAAAATTCGTCGGACGTGACTTTGCTCAGCTCACTGACAGGGAAAGGGCGGTACTCAGGCGACAGCGACAGCGACAGTGCGTGGCTAAAATCGAAAGGATTTATCCACACATCAAATACCTTGGCGTCATCCTACATCGGAAGTTGATTTGGAATAGGACCATTGAGGAAAGGTATAGGAAAGGTCTAAATGCACTCTAAATGTGTAGGAACTCCATAGGCAAGAGCTGGGGTCTGAAACCAAAAGTTGTAGACTGGATCTACCGATCGGTTGTCAGACCCATTACTACCTATGGATGTTTGGTATGGTGGCGTGCAATGAGAGTGAGTAGACTCCAGGCAAATCTAATGAAAACGCAAAGACTAGCAGGACTGAGCATTACTGGAGCCATAAAAAGCACTCCACAAACAGCATTGGATGTAATTCTGCATCATCCATCTCTGGACCACTTTACAGAGATGATTGCTGCCAAGAGCGCTATAAGACTCAAAGAATCAGGATGCTGGAAAAATAGACCATATGGTCACGCAAGCATAGTTCAATGAAACAGATTGGGTGTCCACGAATCGGTTATCAATGGAGGTACAGACTACATGGTACCGGTTCTGGTCTTCTCACCATTACCACAGACGATTATACAAAAGAGATCAGACTGGGACAATGGAGAGCCCTTCAAGGGGCTGCCGGTCTACACTGATGGCTCAAAGATGGAACAAGGCACAGGTGCGGGATTCTATATTGAATCACTACAGATACGCAAGTCCCTCCGACTTGACGACAACTGTAGTGTTTTCCAGGCAGAATTACTGGCAATTGAGAGGGCAGCAAGATTTCGATCGAGCGAGAACATTCCGGTGAATACGGATATAAACTTCTACATAGATAGTCAGGCAGCAATGAAATCAATCATGTGAGTTGTAAACGCTCACTAGATGACCTCAACAACCATGTCGTCCGTCTCTGCTGGGTTCCCGGACATAGCAATGTCAAAGGAAACGAAATAGCAGATGAATTGGCTAGACATGGTTCGTCCATGGAAATCGATAGAGCTGACAACTTAGGAAAAACCACCGATTGGCACGTTCTATAGACTGATTGAATTAAGGAAATGGTCACAGATGAATGTCAACCTGCAGGATCGCCAGGGCCACATGGCCAAAGATCGATAGGAGCAAAACCAGAACTCTATTGGAGCTAAACAAGACAGAAATCCGAACACTGATAGGTATCTACACAGGACACTGCTGCGCTAGGAGTAGGATCTCAAGGTGGCAGTTAGACATCGATGATGACTGTCGATTATGTGAGGATGAGGAGGAGATAGAATCTATTGAACACATAATCTGCAGATGTCCAGCGCTTTGTGTACGCAGAAATAAGTACCTAGGACGTTATTTTATTAGTAACATAGAAGATATTGCAACCCGCACCATTTATGACCTTTCGGGATTCTCAAAAGGTCTAAATCGTATCAGGGGTGGCTTCTCAGGGACAAGGATGTAACCACACAGACAGTGGATGGCTAACAAAGAAAGAGAGCCATAAAGGCATACCATCAACAGAAATTTCCGGATGACTCTCGACTTAATTTTCTTACCTAGTCGTCAACATTAAAACACACCCACACATAGAAGAAAAAAAATAAAAAAAATAATCTAATACACCCCCATTCCACCTTTCCACCCACACTTCATTCACTCCTCATCTCTACCTTATCTATCTCCAAACACCACTTATCACTCTCCTATAACCATATACTTTTCAGGAAATAAAAGGATTTGCACAATGCATCCAACTGGGTCTCGGAGTGTTGAGTGAGTGTTTTTGAGCAAAAAATTAAACGCTCCTGAAAACAACTCTAAAAATCATGTTTTTCCCGTGTAATTTGTTTATGTTGCATATTTGTCCAAAACTTTTTTCGGAATTAGTAGACCCTTCTTATTCTTGTTTTAGAATAGCTGCTTGGTCGTAATATTGGATATTTAGATTGATTTTTTTTTAAGTGACAGCTCAACACTCATATTTCTTGGAAGAGAAAAAGTTTTCAGTTGTCACTATGAAAAAAAAACAAACAAAAAATACTACCAATAAGTTACTCTAAGACAAGAATTACAATTTATATTTAAAGTGCTTTCAAGGGTCTATTATTTCAGAAAAAATTTACAAAAATGCAAAACAAAAAATGACACGCGAAAAGAAATAGTTTTTAGCGCATTCAGGAGCGTTTAGCCGACAGGCGGCTTGAACTAGGAACGAAATATTTTCCAAATCATCTAAACTTTATTTTCGTGGTGTAACTGGAAATTGTTCTTCCATTTGTATGGACCGCGACACGGCCTACTATACAAAGTTTATTTTAAATACGTATTCGCACCCTACCGATATAAGTTTCAAATTAAAGATGGGAATGGCTGTTAATTATAATACAAATTTCATGCTTCTATTTGTATTCGCAACCATTTAATTTCCCCATTAAGAAGCAGAATATGAATAAGCTACATAAACTAAGGGAGAACTATGAAATGGTTGGTGATACTGAAATAATATAGACAGAGTCATGAAATTTTAAGTATACTTAACAGATATTATCCTCTCTAATTTTGATACTTATATCCGTATCATCACGTATGAGTATTTAAAAAATATAGTTTTTTTTTTTAATTTTATCATTTGATGCTTTGTATGAAGGGTGCGTATAAGTATTTAATATATATATATTTTTTTGAAAAATTGTTATTTTTTGACACTGTAGTCCGTTTAAGGGGCAACAGAATGAGAAAATGAAAACTGAAAGCGCCAATTAACTACATTTGCTGTCTGCCTGCCCGTCCCTAACAAGGACTGAAAAGGCCCCCTAATATATTTTTTTAATTTCTGGTTTATATGCACTTGCAATCTTTTGCGTACATTCCTCTTGTAGCGTAAAAGCACATACAAATGATAGAGGGTGAAATGAGACATAAAGGGATACAAATGATACCTATTAAATTACAACAGGTAGAAACACGAAATTTGAGGTGAATGGAAATATAGAGAGATAACAAGTAAGGAAAGGCTAAAGTCGGGCGGGGCCGACTCTATGATACACTCCACTTTCAATCCGAATACAATTTAATTCGGTGAAAAAGTGAAAACGGGAAGGATTTTTGTATCCTGTAAATGTATGTGTTTGACAAAAAATGTTAAATCGGAAAGGACATTTGTATGGGGGTGTATTGAAATCTGGAACGAAATAGGTGAAATATAATATGTGTAGTTTGGCCAAAATCGGTTAAAGATTTGGGAGCTTTTGGGAGATTTGTATTTGGGCTATATCTAAATCTGAACCGATCTTAGCCACTTTCACCATAGGTTTTTTACTTAGATTATAAGCTGTTGTGTCAAATTTAAAGAAAATCGAGTACAATATTTGGTTTCTAAAGCGGCAAAAGTCAAATCGGGTGCCACATTTGTTTGGGGGCTATATCTAAATCTGAGCCGATCTTACCCAATTTTTGCATAGGTGTTTCTAGTTGGATTATAAGATGTTGTGTCAAATTTAAAGAAAATCGGGTACAATATGTCGTTTCTAGAGCGGAAAATGTCAAATCGGGAGCGACAATTGTATGGGTGCTATATCTAAATATGAACCGATCTTATCCAATTTTTGCGTAGGTGTTTCTAGTTGTATTATAAGATGTTGTGTCAAATTTAAAGAAAATTGGGTACAATATGTGATTTCTAGAGCGGAAAATGTCAAATCGGGAGCGACATTAGTATGGGGGCTATATCTAAATCTGAACCGATTTGCTTCAAATTAAATAGCGTTCGTCCTTGATCCACAAAACTTACTTGTGCCAATTTTTGTTAAGATCGGACTACAATTGCGACCTGTAATTTGATTACAACAGTAGATAGACAGACGAACAGACAGACGGACATTGCTAAATCGACTCAGAAAGTGATTCTAAGCCGATCTGTATAATAAACGGTGGGTCTAACTCGTTTCCTTTTAGGTGTTACAAACAAATGCACAAAGACATAATACTCTCGTGAAGTGTATAAAAATGGTACCAACCCAACGGAATAACGAAATTCGGTGTATAAAAAGGGATTTTTCGAAAATCGGTCTTTTAGGGGAGTAAAATAGAAAAAGGGGATACTAATTGTACCAAGCCGCAGCTAGAGTCATGAAATTCTGACTTTTTAAATTCTGACTAAAAATATTTTTTTTTAAATGCGTACTTTCAAGGAGCACAATGGGAAAGAGGGATAAAAATGGTACCAACTAAACGGCTACAGCTGGAATGATGAAATTTGGTTTGTACAACCCTCTAATTGCGTAGAAAGGAAAAAGCGATTTTTGAAAGTCGTATTTTTAAGGGGGTAAAATGGGGAAAAAGGGATAAAAATGGTACCAACGAACTGGCCGCAGCAAGAGTCATGGAATTTGGTGTATACATTCATCATCATTGTTATTTTTCCATATTTGTACCTTTTACTTTTACGGCAAAAACAAGCGCAGTAACATTTACTGCACTTCTACGAAAATCGACAGCCTCTGTTCGTCGCCTGCTCAAATCACTTGGTCACTTGCTTCCAACATACTTAAGTCACTTCTTCTAAACATTAAATACAAACCAGTACCATCCACCCTATCCCCATTGGACTGGGGTTATACTAATAAACCGTCTGAAACAGAAACTACAATTATGCCAACAGCTGTATTTGCGCAGCCGGCAACAACAACAGCAGCAAAAAAACGCAACTAAATGATTGACATAACAAATTTGATTATTATCCTAAAAAGGATGAGACTAAATTGAGTTTAACACAAACAATTTGACGACAGCTTTGATGCAGACACTCACAAATTGACGGCTGTTGCCAGTGACGCAGCAGCAGTTGGCTGGCTGCATGCAACACACGCACACATACTCACTCACACACATAGACAAGCAGATGGAAGGACGGACAGAAGGGGGATAGCAATCGATGTCTTGCCACCATCACCACCACAGCAGAAGGATGAGGATGAGAATGATGCCCTGTAAACGTATGCCAATTTAAACTTGTCTGTCGATGCCATTCCACCATCAACAGCAGAAAACTGCTGCTGGTGTTGCTGCTCTTGTTGTTGTTTTTGGGACAGTTTCGATTAAATTTAATAACCAAGAATGTGATGCCAATAAAAATGGATCGATCTCGAGATTCACTCTCACACAAACCTGGCAGCGAGATTAGTCCCACCAACACCACCACTGCCGCCATAGAAATTTCCATGGAACGAAATGAAAAGCAAAACCATTGAAAGGAATGATATGACAAGGCAGGGCAGGGCAAGACAAACATCAAGGAAAAAGAAGGTTGGCTGGTTGGTTGGTCGGATGGAATTTCATCTATGATGTATTGGCCATAACAATGGTCTATAATATGGTCGGTTGGGAGGCTGTGGTTGTTGCTGTTTCGTATGCTATTCGAGTCTGTTTGCTCGTCCTTATTTATCAGTTCGAGTAAAAGTACATTATCGTGTTGTTGAAGAGTAATGCAAATAAATATTTTAAATGTCGCCATATAGACAGTCTGCAGGCAATATCTCAAGCGCAGTGCACAGTGGGCGGACATAGCCATTTTAAATCTTTGAATCTTTGAATCTTTGAATCTTTGAATCTTTGAATCTTTGAATCTTTGAATCTTTGAATCTTTGAATCTTTGAATCTTTGAATCTTTGAATCTTTGAATCTTTGAATCTTTGAATCTTTGAATCTTTGAATCTTTGAATCTTTGAATCTTTGAATCTTTGAATCTTTGAATCTTTGAATCTTTGAATCTTTGAATCTTTGAATCTTTGAATCTTTGAATCTTTGAATCTTTGAATCTTTGAATCTTTGAATCTTTGAATCTTTGAATCTTTGAATCTTTGAATCTTTGAATCTTTGAATCTTTGAATCTTTGAATCTTTGAATCTTTGAATCTTTGAATCTTTGAATCTTTGAATCTTTGAATCTTTGAATCTTTGAATCTTTGAATCTTTGAATCTTTGAATCTTTGAATCTTTGAATCTTTGAATCTTTGAATCTTTGAATCTTTGAATCTTTGAATCTTTGAATCTTTGAATCTTTGAATCTTTGAATCTTTGAATCTTTGAATCTTTGAATCTTTGAATCTTTGAATCTTTGAATCTTTGAATCTTTGAATCTTTGAATCTTTGAATCTTTGAATCTTTGAATCTTTGAATCTTTGAATCTTTGAATCTTTGAATCTTTGAATCTTTGAATCTTTGAATCTTTGAATCTTTGAATCTTTGAATCTTTGAATCTTTGAATCTTTGAATCTTTGAATCTTTGAATCTTTGAATCTTTGAATCTTTGAATCTTTGAATCTTTGAATCTTTGAATCTTTGAATCTTTGAATCTTTGAATCTTTGAATCTTTGAATCTTTGAATCTTTGAATCTTTGAATCTTTGAATCTTTGAATCTTTGAATCTTTGAATCTTTGAATCTTTGAATCTTTGAATCTTTGAATCTTTGAATCTTTGAATCTTTGAATCTTTGAATCTTTGAATCTTTGAATCTTTGAATCTTTGAATCTTTGAATCTTTGAATCTTTGAATCTTTGAATCTTTGAATCTTTGAATCTTTGAATCTTTGAATCTTTGAATCTTTGAATCTTTGAATCTTTGAATCTTTGAATCTTTGAATCTTTGAATCTTTGAATCTTTGAATCTTTGAATCTTTGAATCTTTGAATCTTTGAATCTTTGAATCTTTGAATCTTTGAATCTTTGAATCTTTGAATCTTTGAATCTTTGAATCTTTGAATCTTTGAATCTTTGAATCTTTGAATCTTTGAATCTTTGAATCTTTGAATCTTTGAATCTTTGAATCTTTGAATCTTTGAATCTTTGAATCTTTGAATCTTTGAATCTTTGAATCTTTGAATCTTTGAATCTTTGAATCTTTGAATCTTTGAATCTTTGAATCTTTGAATCTTTGAATCTTTGAATCTTTGAATCTTTGAATCTTTGAATCTTTGAATCTTTGAATCTTTGAATCTTTGAATCTTTGAATCTTTGAATCTTTGAATCTTTGAATCTTTGAATCTTTGAATCTTTGAATCTTTGAATCTTTGAATCTTTGAATCTTTGAATCTTTGAATCTTTGAATCTTTGAATCTTTGAATCTTTGAATCTTTGAATCTTTGAATCTTTGAATCTTTGAATCTTTGAATCTTTGAATCTTTGAATCTTTGAATCTTTGAATCTTTGAATCTTTGAATCTTTGAATCTTTGAATCTTTGAATCTTTGAATCTTTGAATCTTTGAATCTTTGAATCTTTGAATCTTTGAATCTTTGAATCTTTGAATCTTTGAATCTTTGAATCTTTGAATCTTTGAATCTTTGAATCTTTGAATCTTTGAATCTTTGAATCTTTGAATCTTTGAATCTTTGAATCTTTGAATCTTTGAATCTTTGAATCTTTGAATCTTTGAATCTTTGAATCTTTGAATCTTTGAATCTTTGAATCTTTGAATCTTTGAATCTTTGAATCTTTGAATCTTTGAATCTTTGAATCTTTGAATCTTTGAATCTTTGAATCTTTGAATCTTTGAATCTTTGAATCTTTGAATCTTTGAATCTTTGAATCTTTGAATCTTTGAATCTTTGAATCTTGGAATCTTGGAATCTTGGAATCTTGTAATCTTGTAATCTTGTAATCTTGGAATCTTGGAATCTTGGAATCTTGGAATCTTGGAATCTTGGAATCTTGGAATCTTGGAATCTTGGAATATTGGAATCTTGGAATCTTGGAATCTTGGAATCTTGGAATCTTGGAATCTTGGAATCTTGGAATCTTGGAATCTTGGAATCTTGGAATCTTGGAATCTTGGAATCTTGGAATCTTGGAATCTTGGAATCTTGGAATCTTGGAGTCTTGGAATCTTGGAATCTTGGAATCTTTAAATCTTTAGGCACATCTGCCGATCTTTTCAACTGTGACACAAATATTTCTCAACATTTTAAAATTTCCACCCACTGTGCTTTGCTGCATGCTTGCACGTTGGACCAGTACTTGTTTCGTCCCATAGAAGAAGGCGAACAGAAAAATCATGTCTATAAACGGACTCATAGATTCTTCACACCGACTCTTGGCCGTCGACCATCTCTCATTGGTCTGTCCATTCTGTGAATTGTGAATAAACAAATCGAGGCTCCTTTCCGTTTGTATGTCATTTCATTTCATTTTGATTGTGTTTATGTTTGTATCCGTGTCCGTGTGTGTGTCTATGTGAATGCGGTTGTAAATCCATTCAAATGCACTCGTCGTATATTCCGTGCCATAAATTCTCGACCGAGGAAGAGTATTTCATTGTTTGATGGGCTGTATCCTTGGTCGCAAATGTGCTGGGTCATTTATTGCCGAATTTGGTTGAATCTCGGCTACACTCCAATATGAATGTTTGGAGACAATTAAGAGCAAAGTGTGATTACAGCATAGCTATGGCGACAGTTGTGCTCAAAGCAATGAAAAAACAATTGATCAACTGCTACAGTGCAGAGCTTTGATTTACTTCTTTTGCTACTGCCTCAAATTTTTTAGTCGCTTTCTAGGTCTTTGGCTATCTAAAAGAGAATAACCTCTCTGGAGATTTAGAAACTGAAGTTGTGTGTCCTGCTGGGATGCTTCACGACACACAATATTTCCCCTCTGTATCCAGAGATGTTGAATTTCATTTGTTTTTCCCAATGAGCGTTTTTTAATACTGACAACCTAGGCTGGAAAGCAGCTGGCTTGGACGAAAAAGCTCCAAGCAGGGCCAGTATTAGTAATTTTGCTCGATATTCCCTGCAAATATTTCTTGACACCAAATAGACGCAGAACAAATAGCTAAAAATCAAAGAACATTTAAGAATGTTATTATTTAGAAAGTTTTTTAAATCTAGTTCTAGTAACAGTTTTTCTATGTTAGCTGTTAAAGATATTCCCAAGAATTCCAAAAAAAAAAAAACAAAAATGTTTTCTTTGTATTGGTCGTTAACGATGCGCTAGGAATTTATGGATGATTATACAACAGATTTCGTTTCAAATCGAAAGGTAAATTGTACAATTCTCCAATAAGTTCAAGGTGGCGTATGAATTATATTAATTGCGGAAAATATCACTCATTCGATCCGTTGTCTTACAATCAACTTATTGAATATAATTTAATTTTTGGCACGTGTAATGAGATTAAATAATTTTAAAACGAAGTTTAACCTTATTGGAACGATAAGTGTATGTGTGTTAGCGGTTGGCTCGGTCTAATTTTTTTGTGCACCAAGGCGTCCACAGTTTCTGGTTTGTTCAGCCAAACAAATGACTTCACTTAACACCAGAGAAAATGTTTTAGAGATATTAAATCGCACAATCTCGACTGACATATTGATAACGCGTTCACCAATTTTTTCTATTTAATGATCTAAATCTTCAATCGACCTTCCCTTCATAGGAACACGATACAAAGTGGAATATTTTCATACAAGATGCGGCAAAAATTAGAAGGAATCGTTCGCTAAATTAGACCGAAAATATTTTTTTGTGTAAATCCGGCCACAATCATGCCTACCTCCCATGTAACTTAAAATGAAAAAATGTCATAAAATTCTTATTCGAATATATATGTTAATACAAATCATTAGCAATTTTATTCGACTCCACAATTAAATGAAAATTGTCAGTGCCACGCTCAGCCTAAATTAAATTTTTATTTTTTTTTTACGATTTTCGATTTTTTTGATGAAAATTATTTTAGGTTTTAATCGATGACAAACGGCTGTTATATCTTTATAAATAATTTATGATTAATATATCGGCCCAATATTTACATGCGCTTGCATGTCATAAAACCTTACATCCATAAAGTATACTTTAAATAATTGTTCAAAAATACATTAACAGAGAACAACGACGAAAGTATTGCTTCATTTTTGGCAGAGAAGATTTTATCATTTCAATAATTAAGTCGATGTTTGCAGCTATAAGCGGAATATTACTTTTAAAATAAATAAATAAGGCAATATTTTTAAATGCCGAGTCATCGGTCGACCTCGCGAATATCTATATATAAAAGAGTTGCGTTACTGACTGACTGACTTATCATTGATCAGCCCCCAGACCAAACGGCTGAAGCCTGGGTCATGAAATTTTCAGGGCAGTTCCGAAATATGACGTAGACGTCGACTAAGAAAGGGTTTTACGAAATTTTTACTTTTAGGGGGACAAAAAGGATAAACATCGAACCTTCGCCCTGACTAAACGGCAGTAGTTAGAAACTTGAAATGCGGTGTGTTCCTTGCAATGACCATGCAGACGAGCTACAAACAGGGATTTTTCGAAATTTGTACTTTTAAGAGAGGAAAGAGACTAAAAGGGATAAAAATGGTACCAATTTAAGAATTGCAGCTAGAATCGTGAAAATCGGTATTTACAACGTAGACTTGCAATATAACTTGATTTTTCGAAATTTGTACTTATAACGGGTGAGCGGGACAAAAAGGGATAAAAATGGTATCATCTAAAGTATTGTCGCTAGAATCGTGAAATTTGGTGTGTAAATTCCTTTCACCACATAGAAACGCAATATAAATGCATTTTGTACTTTCAAGGGTTGCGCCAGACAAAAAGGGCTACAATTGGTACCAACTAAAGTATCGCAGCTAGAATCTTGAAATTTGATGTGTAAGTTCTTCTGCCCATGTAGAAGAGCAGTAAAATTGGATCTTTCGAAATATGTACTTATAAGAGGTGAGCGGGACAAAAAGGGATAAACATGGTACCAACTAAAGTATTACAGCTAGAATCTTGAAATTTGATGTGTAAGTTCTTCTGACCATGTAGAAGCGCAGTAAAATTGGATTTTTCGAAGCGGGACATTGTAGCAAAAATCGTGAAATTTGGTATGTAAATTCCTCTGACCATGTATAAGGTCATTAAAATTGGATTTTTCAAAACTTGTGTTTTTAAGGGTTACGAGGGACAAACAAAATAATAATAGTACTAATTTAAGTATTGCAGCTATAGTCGTGAAATTAGGTGTGTAAATTCCTAATGGATTTTTTCGAAATTTATACCTATAAGGTGTGAGCGGGACAAAAAGGGATAAAAATAGTACCAACTAAAATATTGCTGCTATAGTCGTGAAATTTGGTGCGTAAATTCCTCTGATTTTTCGAAATTTGTACTTTTAAGGGGAGAGCGGTACCAAAATTGATAAAAAATGTTACCAACTTTAGGATTACAGCTAGAATCATGAAGCGCCATCGAAATGGATTTTTTTTCGAATAAAAGGCTCTTTGCGGTTCTAATTTTTGTTAAAAACTGGGTAGAAAATGATAAAAAATATATATGCGAAGGGAGTTCAGCTAAAACAGTACACATCGACAAGCACATTCCTTTGACTGTAAATGAGTGATATGTTTCCAATTTACTATTTTAGAAAAGAAAATCAAATAAATACTATCTTAAAACAGAGACGGATAAAACAAATACCTGGCTTTTTCGCGTGCGAAGCAGTGGGTACTGCTAGTAGTTTTATATTGTAGAAAATTGCCAATACTGAATACATACAACCCTCAGGTAAACCTCTTTCTGAAAAGGAAAGCAAAAACGTAATTAAACTTCAAGAGCTCCTTTTTTGTAAGAACTAAACGAAATTTCAATACGATACATGGTTTCCGAGAAACATCCCAATAAAATAACCTCTCTTATGATGAAATTATCAACTATTTGAGCATTTATGAACTTTAAATGCATCCACAGCTAAATTTTGCCGCGATATTGGCAAAATATTTAAAATATGCTTAATAGGAATGCTCTTTGCGAAGTACAATCAGTAAAGTTGTGATTTGGGCGCATGAAATTTGACAGTTTTTTGCCGCTGATAATACACTGTTCGTCACATGTTCTAGTAGAAATTTTTGAGTTCTGTAAAAAACCATAATTAAACAAGGATCCAAAGATTATTTTGAGATATTAGCATTAAAAATCGGATATATTTTAGAAATCGGCTCAAAGTTGACTAGTTTTCGTATTTTTCGATTTTAAAGAAAATTAAAATTTTTATTTTTATGGTTTTTAACATATTTTTACTTATTTGTTCATAATGTGAAGACAAATTTTTATTTTTTCTTTTGTATTAAAGATTTTCACATTTTGAAAATTGAAAATAAAGTAATTTCTTTTTTAGATTTTTTTGTCGAACTGTTTCTCACATATTTAAAGAGATTTTGCACTCAAATTTGCATCCAAATAAAGAAACTACGTTTTTCAATTTTCAAAATTTGAAAAACGTGAAAATCTGTAATACAAAAAAAATAAAATTTATTTTATTTGTTATGAATTACAATACAAAGCAAATTTATATTGTAATTTTGGGTCCAGAGATTGAGTCTGCAGCGACAGACCAGAGCCTCTGGTGGGAATCGAACCCACAACCCCCACGCTGATAGCCGAGCACTCTACCAGCTCGACTACCGCGGCGCTCAAAATATTTTTTTTTCTTCGCATTATGATAAATATGTAAAAATGTGTTAAAAAAATCATAAAAACCAAAAAAAAAATAAAAAAATTAATTTTCGAACTGGGATATTGTCCTGGCTCAAGACCATTTTGCATCTATATTTATTTAATAGAATGCAAATTTATTTACAAATGGCATGGTGACATTTATTACTTGGCTGCAGACTAACACGATCATGATTTCGACCATGTCAAAAGTCTTTTCAAGTGGCTTTGTGTGAATTATCTCCTTATAGAGGCCGGATTTGTTGTTGAAAAGTCGCTGCGAAGCCACTTGAAAAGACTTTTGACATGGTCGAAATCATGATCGTGGTAGTCTGCAGCCAAGTAATAAATGTCATCATGCCATTTGTAAGTAAATTTGCATTCTATTAAATATAGAAGCAAAATGGTCTTGAGCCAGGACAATATCCCAGTTCAAATCAAATATTGATTACAGACGAAAAAATAATACAAACGAAAAAAATAAAAAAAAAAAATTCTTTAAAAAAATACGAAAAGTAGTCAACATTGGGCCAATTTCTAAAATACATCCGATTTCCCGATTTTTAATGTTAATATCTCAAAATAATCCTTGGATCCTTGTCAAATTTGTTTTTGAATTTTGGCCGACGGATTTTGATTCTGAACCACTGTGCATCGTCCTATCAAAGACACATGTCTTCAGATAACATTCCATTCAATTGAGATATGCAATAATCGGCTTGGCTCTGTGACGGTGGCCATTGACGGCAACGTTTTTAAAAAACCGGGCGAACCAACGATACGACCGTTCCATAAATGTTCGCGGATGCAACGGTGGCTCAAGAATCTCTCGTGGATTCTTTTCGCTACAAATGCTTAAATTTAGCTTATTGTCATGTCCATTGATCCTAGAATGAGATCCGTGATTTTCGAAGTAGATTTCCAATTTTTTTAAGCAAATTAAAGACAATCGGAAAAATAAAACAAAATATTTTTTCGATTTTTTATTTTTTTTTCGCGCCAATTTCTTCTATTTTTTTACCTCTGTTCCACAACTTCTACTTTTACCTATGTTATCGTTTAATTTAACATACAATCGTTATTGGTCGTGGTTATATTCCCAAAATTATAAAATAATTATTAAAGGCTCTTTCGTGAAAATTGTAGTTTTTCTAGTAAAATTATCGCTACACGTTTTTGCGTATTTCAGCTCAAAACGCTCGTTCTCCCAAAATATTTTTGCTTTATATTTGTCCGTTCTTCTTGAAAAGAATTCAAGGGGCGAATGGTCCACTATAAGGGTCAGATGATTATTTTGCATCTATTTTAATAAATTTTTATAAAATTCGCTATAACTTCCGAATTCGGTACATCCTTATAAAATAAAAAGACGACCTTGTATCTTTCTATCCAATTTCATATTCAACATCGCGTAAAATCTAAAAAATATCCGAATTCCTAATGTGGGGAATATATGTCCCACAACTTATTTATGGGATTAGAAGAATAAGAAAAATCGGTGCTTTGCGATTTGAGATTTTTTTGTATTAAAAAATAGTAATTCTGGGGAGGGCCTATAGGGGATATCCGCTTACCAAAATGTAAGGGTATTAAGCGGATCTAAATTATATCTTCGGAAATGAAATTTGTAACTGCAGAAAGAATCAATAATTTTATATGATTAAAGCGACAAACTTGCACCAATTCCTCCATTAGTTGTAACATTTTATAACCTTGTAATTTTGAAAACGGGTGGGTTTGTTTTAAAGTGTTATCGAATATATATCCTTGAAATTAATTATTTTTATTGGGCTAAGTAATATTTCAATTGAAACTAGGTTTTCGTTTTTTTGCTGTTTCTAGACTTACTGAAAATTGAAAAGTCGAATATTTAGCTAACCGACCTCGTACATAGCACACATATATCAACGCCAACACATGCGAAGGTCTAATAACAAACTTTGCATATCCTTTAATTTTCTTTGGATCCCCACCCCGCAGCACCGAGCGTGTGTGTGGACCAAACAAACAAACAACAACTGCGCATATGAAAAAGAAGTAGAAAACAGATAAGCCAACGCTACTAGCCCCCCCCCCCCAAATGCCAAAGCAAAGCAAAATTCTTGGTGCGAAATCAATGAATTTTCCATACATTTCTCATGCTGAAGCTGCTGCAGCAGAAATAGAAGAATAAGACGACAATTTGCCTGCCGGTCTGACGGCCTGAATAGCTGTCATTTCTCATTGTTGAAATTTATTATTGCCAACATGGCTGGCATGGTATTCCTATTCCTATTTACAAGTTGCGGCCGTTATACGGAAGGAAGTACTGCAGCAGCAGCTACTCGCTACTGAGCTACTACTACTGCTTTGAGAAAAAGTAAAGAAGTTTCCTTTACATGCTGCCATTCCATGCCACTGCCACTGCCATGCCATACCAGCCAAGATCTGTCTTTAGTGTCGCATCGCTCAGAAGACAGCGCTAACAAAAAGAACAAAAACCCAACCGAATCTCATTTCTTTTGTTAGATTCCATTTTTCTTGCTTTTTGTTGTTGTTCCCTTCGTACTTTCCATTTTCCGTTTTTTTTTGTTGCGATAGAAAACTACTTTATGCCATTTGGGACTGTTGTTGGCCTTTTTTCATTCTGCATTCGCTGTTGTTTTTGTTTTTGTTCTTTCGCTTTTAAAATGCTTTATGAGATTTAAATTGAACTAAAGAAAAACTATTGTACATACGTACATATATTGTTCATATGTGTTGGTACAGTACAGACGTACATATAAACTAACACTACTTATAGCCGTTTAAAACAGCAGCGCCATAGACAGGCACTTCGAAGAGAGGGGCCCTATGTAACCATACCTAAAAAAATATGAATGATCTCGATTCGTTTACTGGAAGGTAGCGAAAGACGTCGTGGTATTCGTTCGATAGACTGGATAACATGATGGACACTTTGCAAGACCGTCTGCGCTGCATACCTTTACTATGCGTAGATGGTGTTGCACATACCCCAGAGGACGAAATCGTTAAGCCTGACCAAATACCGGCCACTGTCAGATTTAACAAAAATAATATGTTTGTGTCCGAGGTATACTATTTACGTTAATTTTATCAATTATATCCTGTCCCGAAATACATTTTCAATTTTTATACACTCCACGAGAGTATTATGTCTTTGTGCATTTGTTTGTAACACCCAAAAGGAAGCGAGATAGACCCATTGTTAAGTATACCGATCGACTTAGAATCACTTTCTGAGTCGATTTAGCAATGTCCGTCTGTCCGTCTGTCTGTCCATCTATTGTTGTAATCAAATTACAGGTCGCAATTATAGTCCGATCTTAACAAAAATTGGCACAAATAAGTTTTGTGGATCAAAGACGAACGCTATTTAATTTGAGGCAAATCGGTTCAGATTTAGATATAGCCCCTATACAAATGTCGCTCCCGATTTGACATTTTCTGCTCTAGAAACCACATATTGTACCCACTTTTCTTTAAATTTGGCATAACATCTTATAATCCAACTAGAAACACCTATGAAAAAATTGGATAAGATCGGTTTAGATTTAGATATAGCCCCCATACAAAACTCGCTCCCGATTTGACATTTTCCGCTCCAGAAACCACATATAGAGCCCGATATCTTTTAAATTTGGTAAATCATCTTATAATCCAACTATAAACACCTATGCAGAAAATGGGTAAGATAGGTTCAGATTTAGATATAGCCCCCATACAAATGTCGGTCTCGATTTGACATTTTCCGCTTTCTAAAAACCACCTAATGTACCAGATTTTCTTTAAATTTGGCACAACATCGTGGGTAAGATCGGTTTAGATTTAGATATAGCCCGGTACAAATGTCGCTCCCGATTTGACTTTTTCCGCTCTAGAAACCACATAATGTACACGATTTTCTTTAAACTTGGCTCAACAGCTTATAATCCAAGTAAAAAACCTATGGTGAAAGTGGGCTAGATCGGTTCAGATTTAGATATAGCCCCAATACAAATGTGGCTCCCAAATGTTTAACCGATTTTGCACAAACTATAGATATTATATTTCACCTATTTCGTTCCAGGTTTCAATATACCCCCATACAAACCTCTTTTCCGATTTAACATTTTTTTGTTAAACACATACATTTACAGGATACAAAAAATCCTTCCCATTTTCACTTTTTCATCGAATTAAATTGTATTCGGATTGAAAGTGGAGTGTATCGTAGAGTCGGCCCGCCCTACTTTAGCCTCTCCTTACTTGTTGCTTTTTCAGTTTGAGTATATACGACTTGCAAATCCCAGCATTACTTTTGCTACGACATATATTTTCCCAGAAGTTAAGTAAACATAAAGTATTGTGAAAAACAATTATTATTTCTGAATCTATTGTCACCCCACTATGGAATTTTGATATCTTGTAGAGAGCAAGATAAGCTAAACTAAATTATTTTTTTTTAATCCTTGATCCACAAGAATATACCACTTCCCACATGATCCAGTCTAGGGTTGTCCTTGTTGGGGTTTTACGCCGTCCGATTAAAATATTACAAGATTCTAGCCACAACACTTTGGCTGGTACAATTTTTATCCCTTTTTGAAAAAATGAATTTTAGTTGCGCGTCAAATTTATTTTCTGTTTTTAATTTCGCGATTCTAGATAAAATAACAAATTTTGAAAAGTCCATTTATCCGTCTAAGACTTTGGAGAAATACACACACACACACTGAATACACAGCTGCCACATTTTTGTTTGTATGTACCACCCTTATTCCTTTTTGTCCCGCTTCCCTCTGAAAAGTACAATTTTCGCAAAATCTATTTATCTTTCGCATCTACACAGTTAGAGAAATAAAAAAACAGCGAATTTAATTTATGTTGTTACCATATTTATCAATTTTTGATCATAAACCCAGTTAAAAGTATGAAAATCCCATTATTTTTCGCACCAGACATTGCAAGTTTCTTACCAAATTTAATTATGTCAGATTCGGCCATTAGCATAACCCATTTCATACCCAAATTTGCCTTTATCTTCAGGAATGTACGAACCAAATTTCATGATTGTAACTGCACCCGTTTAGTCAGGGAAATGGTACAATTTTTATCACTGTTCCACATTTTATGCCTTAGAAGTACGAATTTCGAAAAATTTCTTCTGCTTCCAACTCTACTAAGATAAATGAACATTGCTAATTTCATGATTCTCGATCTAACCGTTTGGTCTGCGTGGTGTTCAGCCAATCAGTCACTCTGTAATTCAGTTACACAACTGTTTCATATTTATAGATTGGATGTTTTTCATTTTCATGTAAGCACATAATATCATTTATACATGGAGTTTTATTTTTTTCAAAAATTTCGTCCATATTTCCATATCCTACCATAAGAATTGTTTTCTTTAATTTCTTTCCTTCAAATAATCCGAATAATTTTTGCGATAATGTTCAATAGTTCACTAAATTTGATATCTCTATCATTAAGATTTCTCTCGATATCTTTTTCTGGCCCTCATCTAAGGCCTTCTCAAGAAAGGGCTAGCTGATGACGGCCTTGTTATCCAAAGGCACCCAGTGCACCACTATTCGTTTGAAGTGTCTACTTTTCTGCATGTGTGATTTATATCGGCTTGAATAAATTCGATTTCATCATTTCAGACGGATATTGTTTTTCTTTGTCATTTTGAAAATTTCTTCAACATTTTGGTGCAGAATAACTTTTTATTTTGGTGCAGAATAACTTTTGAGGGGCGAGACTGGTGCAAGACTTAACAGATTAGAAAGTTATATCGAGCATCTTTATTTTTCATTTAAGTGTTTCTCAATTTAGTTCTATTTTAGTTCGATACCCAGCAAAAACTTGGTAATGACACCTCATTATTTTTAGCATTACCTAGTAATGACAGTTCGTTACGCCCTGCATTATGTTGTAGTATGAAATAATTACTTCCTTATAATGGTTTAAATAAGTAGTTATTGGTAAGTTAAATTTCATAGAACTTCATATTTTAAAAATTAATTTTCTATATTTTTCTGCTGAGTCAGAGAATAGCAATGCTTTTGTTATCGCAGATTAGTTATTCAGGCTTAAAGAAAACAGTCCTAAATTCTGTATTCAGATTGTTAACAAGCCGATACAAAATATATAATTTAATAAAAATGTTGTTTTAATCACTTATTAAGCCCATTATTGATAGTACATTATTTGACTAGTTATCAATAATGACTTATTTTGTATCTTCCTGAGGCCACTTATTTTTCAACCTGTTTAGAAGTACTTATTTATTAACTTTTCGTTAGAGTGCGTGGAAGTACTTATTTTTTACAATCCCTTTATAAAAATAATTGGAAACGGATCCGAAAAATAAGTACTGAAGGTTTTTGGTTTTGCCTTATTTCCCACATTCAAACTTAAAGAAGGAGAAAGTCGAGTGGATGACCACCACGAACTATTTTTTCGAAAATTTCCATGACCGTTTCGCATCAATTCTAGCATTGAATCTCCTCAAAATCCACACTCAGTCGATATATTGTTCATAAATATAGTTCATAAATCTATATATTTATACCCTCCACCTCCAGGATGCGGGTATACTAACTTTGTCATTCCGTTTGTAAAACCTTGAAATATCGACCTGTGACCCTATAAAGTATATATATTCTTGATCGTGATAAAATTCTAAGACGATCTAGCCATGTCCGTCCGGTAGCATCTAAACGAAAGGAGCTAGGACGTCCAAATTTTCCATAAATGCTTCTTGTTGTCGTAGATTGGCTGGGATTGAAACTGGGCGCAATCGGCCCAAAGAGAAAATTTTTTCCCTCACAAGGACTAAAAATACCCAATATTTTAGTGTATTTAAGCATATTTTTTCAATATCTCTGCTTGTACTTACTTGATATTGGGTATGCGCATTCTCCCTAAAACAAAAACGTGCACCACAAAGTGAATTTTATTCATAGGGGGTGAAATAGGGCAAAAAGGGATAAGAATGGTACATAAAGAGTGATTTTTTTGAGGTTAGGATTTTCATGCATTAGTATTTGACAGATCACGTGGGATTTCAGACATGGTGTCAAAGAGAAAGATGCTCAGTATGCTTTGACATTTCATCATGAATCGTCTTACAAACGAACAACGCTTGCAAATTATTGAATTTTATTATCAAAATGCGTGCTCTGTTAAGAAAGTTCATTGCGCGCTTCCATTTTATGGTCAGTTTAATCGACCCACTGAAGCGGCTATTCGGGCTATTGTGACTAAATTTCGCACCAAATTTACATTGTTGGACATTAAACCACCAACACGCTTACGTAGAGTGCGAACTGAAGAAAATATCGCAGCTGTATCGGCCAGTGTTAATGATGACCACCAATTTTCGATTCGTCGCCGTTCGCACCAATTGGGTCTCTGTTACTCAAAAACGTGGAAATGCCAAAATTGGACTAAGCGGATGGACCACCTAAGACGCAGCCGCGGTCAACATTTTAATGAAATTATCTTCAAAAAGTAAATGTCATGGACCAATCTAACGTTTCAAATAAAGAACCGATGAGATTTTGCAAATTTTATGCGTTTTTTTTTTAAAAAAGTTATCAAGCTCTTAAAAAATCACCCTTTATTAAACGACAACAGCTAGAAACACTAAATTCGGTCTGTACATTCCTCTAATTGAGTATATACATAATATAAAAGTATTTTTTCCAAATTCGTACTTTTAAGGGGTAAAATGGGAATAAAGGGATAAAAATGGTACCATCCAACGCCTACGCCTAGAATAGTGAAATTCGGTGTATATATTCCCCTGATTGCGTAGACACGCCAAATAAAGGTATTTTTCGGAATTCGTACTTTTTAGGGTTAAAATGGAAAAAGGGGATAAATATAGTAGAAACCAAATGACCACAGCTAGAATCATGAAATTCGGAGTATACACTCCCCTGACTGCGTAGACACGTAAATTAAAGATTTTTTCCCAATTAGTACTTTCAAGGCATACAATTGGAACAGAGGGATGAAATTGGTACCAACTAAACGGCTACAACTAGAATGATGAAATTCGGTGTGTATGTCCCTCTAATTACGTAGACACATAAAATAAAGAGATTTTAGAAAGTCGTACTCTTAAGGGGGTAAAATAGAAAAAAAGGGATAAAAATGGTACCAACCAAATGGCCGCAGCTAGAATCATGAAACTGCAAAGACACGCAAAATAAGAAGATTTTTCCAAATTCATACTTTTAAGGCAAAAATTGGTTGAATCATGAATTTAAGTTATTTTACACTATGTACATGGGATAATAGATTTTAATTTTTTTTATTAAAATAGAATAGAACCTAGCAATATTTATGATATTTAAGCTTTTTTGAAAATATTAATATAAAAATATTTATTTTAGAATTAACTTGAAGTATTATTTCGATATATATATATAGTGTAAACGTACTGGTAGCCTTCCAAATTTGTTTTTTTTTTATTTTTATTTTTTCATGAAGTTTTAGGAGATTGTTGATTTGAAGTATTATTTCGAAATATATATTATAAACGTATTGGTAGCTTTGGGCGTGGCTTGAAATAATAAAAATATTATATTTATTTATAAATTTATTTTTTCAATATTTGTATTGGTTTTGGTTTGGCTATATTAAAAAAATTATATTCCCTGTAATATTACTTCACTTCTACGAAAATCGACAGCCTCTGAGGAATGCAATCCATGTTGGAAGGTATATAATGTTCGGCCCGGCCGAACTTAACGCCGTTTTTACTTGTTTTAAAATAAATATAATTAACTGGGTGAAGCTAATGTAGTAATTACGTGTGTTGACTTGGCTGTATTCCCTTGTAGCATCACTCTTATTTTCTTAGTTTTGTAAAAATCAAACTCACCTCTAGCCACAACACCGATTTTCTAATTTATCCACGTGATAAGCCACAGCAAATAGTGACAACTTCAAGGTTGTTCAAAGCATGTGCAGACTTCATGTTCGCTGTCGTATATTATTTATTATATATTTATAAAAAAATATTAATTCCGATTATCCTTTGAACAGACACTGGCTTTGTGTGTTTATAATGCACGGGTCCCGCCGTTCTCAAAGGAATCGCCTTCGCCGTCATCGCATCATTTTGATTAGCATCTCTTTCATGTGGTTTCCAATGAATTAAAGACCACAAACAAACGACAATTAAAAAGTGTTTTTTTTTCGTACCTTCATACCATAGAGCAGGGAGGGTGTATTCGTTTTGTCATAACGTTTGTGACACATTGGGAAATTTCGCATTTGTAAAATTTTCAGGGAACTTTATATGAAAGAAATACCCATGCCCCCATGAAACGTCCCTTAAGTAAATAGCACAAATGCGAAACATTAAATAATACTAAAAGTGTTTTCATACAAATTTTTGTGTTATTTCATGTGAAATAAAAAATTGGATAGAATTTAATTTAATAATTTAACTGCGAACTTCTGATTTTTTTTCTACAGAGTAGGAGGGTATATATAGCATTTGGGACACCAACAAGTGTTTAAGATTCTAAGTATAATTGGACCATCTCCGTTTCATGTCTTTTCATTCTCTTTGAGCCTTATTCGTCTTTTCTGCTGGCAGCTGCACACGAACGGAATTAAAGAATTTCTTCAAACTCTGCGCATTGTAATAATTTTCCCAACGTTTTTGCAATTTTAATTCTTTTATTTTTATTTTCGAAATAATTACACTACTTCATTTTGTTAAAATTTTAAAATAGTGTGCTTAGGTCTAATTTAAAGGTACTGTATGAATTTGAAATTATGGCTTCTACTTTTTTACGATTTTTTTTACAAAATTAACCAGAATTACCGTGAAAAATCATCAAAATTATATTTTTTGATTAGTTCATAAACACAAAGTATAAAAACAATGAAAAAATTTACAAGTTCTACCATCTACCTCTAACCTGACCCATCATATTTTGTGTAGCATAAATACAATTCGACTTGTTCCTGGACTTGCTATCGTTTTAAACATTTTTGTTTCATTTTGCTGCACCATCGTCGGCATCAGTGTCAACCACACTGCGGCTTGTGCCACAGATACAAAGACGTCGATATCAAAAACACGCTCTCACACATAGACACAAAGGCTGTCAATCATCTTTGGCTTTATTAATTACAATAATGAAAGATACTTAAAAAAGCAACATCAAAAACAACAACGACGGAACCAAAAAGCAAAAGTATGAACTGAACTGAAATGAAAAACAGGCTAAAAACAACCATCCTCCCTGCTCCTGCATCCAAGTGCGGCTCCTACATAGTCCAATGTAGTTCATAGGGATATTAAAAAGTACTCAAACACGGACGGACTGAGGACAACGACAAAGTGGTGGGGGAGAGGGGAAGGGAGAGAGAGAGAGTGAAGTGGAAAATAGAAAATAATTATTTGCACCTGAAAGGTAGCAGATGCACACTCTGCATCTACCACACACACACACGCATACGCATACATATGGTGATACACTCGCCATAAAGGGTATAGGGGAGCGCTCAAGTGTTGCTGGCATGTGTATGTGTTTGGAAGTGTGTGTTCGGCTGAGTTGTGCATGTTCATATGTGCGTGTGTGTTGCACTTTTCTTCTTTTGTATTTGTGTGACAGATTGTCATGGAACGAACGTATGATACCTTTGTTGCAGATGATGCTATCACACTGTGGTTTGAAAGACATTTTTTGGGTATAAATCTGACATTTGTAAGGGTTTGAGGTCGACAAAATTAGACAGAGTAAATGGTATATATAATTATTCTTATTTGAGCGCTTTGTAAAACAATGTTGTAGCGTTATTTAGAATATAAAAATTACACTCATTTTGTCCAGGAGATGTGATCATGTCTTATGAGTTTTGGCAGTTGGGCTTGAATGAAAAAATTATAAATTGTTTTATATTTTTCCCTGACCATATGTCGAAACTAAACTAAAAATTCCTCTTTGTTTTCTAATCCGGCAAAACCCCTTATATTCATCGATATTTTTCAATACTGTGCTGCAAATTTATATGTAAAAGCCTATAGGCCACACAGTAATTGAGCATTTAAAGGGCTTGATCGACTGATTCTAGCTTAAGATGTATAAACTACTTCCCACAAAAAATGAATAAATCTAATAAAAAATTTTAATATATATTATAAATAATGTTTTAGGCGAGGAAAGCTTCAAATTTATATAAAAATAAAATTAAATAATTTCAAATTGAAAACTGATTTTAGAAAATATTGCGATGAAACAGTGGGTTGACTGTTGAATTTGATGCTAGAATTTGTGCTCATTGGCTGAACGAACGTCAACCCTGATTTTAATTCAACTTAATACCTACAAATCGTAAACCAAATAGAACACAATGTATAACGCTTTGCCAGATCAGAACAATTTCTGACCGTTTTAGTACTATCGAAAAGTGGAACCTCTAAAAAACAACCGACAAATTGGCTAGAAAGATTAATTATTTCATCAAGGCCTAGGTGCCGTATAAGTTATGTGAATTAAAGATAATATTAGTCATACGCACACATATCACGAACGAGAAAATGTGGCTAAGTGACTTTCTGTCACATATGTCATACAGGTGAGAAATGAGAGGATATTCGTCCATATATAAATATATATATATATACGTCCATATTATAGGAGAAAAGTGATACCAATCAAACGAGTGATGCTGAGATAATGATTTTCGGTATGTAAACTCCTCAGATTGCTTTAACATAAAAAATAAAGGGATTTCGGACAACATGGATAAAAATGGTAACAAAATGTCAAAAATGACTGGAGGTAAAAACCAAACAACTCCATCCATGAATCACTAAAAACTGAGTGCATACATTCATCGTACTAATTGGACGCTTAAATGGTATATGCAATCTATATATAAAAGAGTTGCGTTACTAACTGACTGATTTATCATTGACCAGCCCCCAGACCAAACGGCTGAAGCCAGTCCAGGGTCATGAAATTTTCAGGGTAGTTCCCAAATATGACGTAGACGTCGACTAAGAAATTCGTACTTTTAGGGGGTAGAATGGGACAAAAAGGGATAAACATCGAACCTTTGTCCTGACTAAACGGCAGTAACTAGAAACATGAAATTCGGTGTGTTCCTTGCAATGACCATGCAGACGAGCTACAAATAGGGATTTTTCGAAATTTGTCCTTTTAAGGGAGGAAAGAGACAAAAAGGGATAAAAATGGTACCAAATTAAGAATTGCAGCTAGTATCGTGCAATATAAATTGATTTTTTGAAATTTTTACTTATAAGGGGTGAGCGGGACAAAAAGGGATAAAAATGGTACCAACTAAAGTATTGTAGTTAGAATCGTGAAATTTGGTATGTAAATTCCCCTGACCTGACTTTTAAAGGTTGCGCGGGACAAAGAGGGATACAAATAGTACCAACTAAAATATTGCAGCTATAGTCGTGAAATTTGGCGCTTAAATTCCTCTGACAACGTAGACTTGCAACATAAATGGATTTTTCGAAATTTGTACTTTTCTGGGGAGAGCGGGACCAAAAGGGATAAAAATGGTACAAACTTTAGGATTACAACTAGAATCATGAAATTTAGTATGTAAATTCCTCAGACCATGTAGAAGCGCCATCAAAATGGACTTTTTTCGAATAAAAGGCTCTGCGGTTGAAATTTTTTGTTAAAAACCGGGTAGAAAATTATAGAAAATATGTATACGAAGGGAGTTCAGCTATAACAGTGCACATCGACAAGCACATTCCTTTGACTGTATATGAGTGCTATATTTCCAATTTACTATATTAGAAAAGGAAAGAAAAATCAAATATCCTAAAACAGAGACGGATAAACTAACAAACTGCGTGCGAAGCAGCGGGTAGTGCTAGTATGTTATAAATTTCAACTGTACTGGTATAGAATTTGGTAGATGTGAATTTTTTTCTGGATTGTTTGATGATGATCTGCAAAATATTTCGCGGTTTAAACCGTTTGTGAGCTAAACGCTCTTGAAAACATCTCTAAAAATCATGTTTTTCCCGTATAATTTTTATGTTACATTTTGTCCATTTTTTCTGATTTAATAGTCCCTTGGAAGCACTTTAAATATAAATTTTTATTCTTGCGTAGAATGACTAATTATTCGTATTATTGGACGTTTAGTTTGCTTTTTTTTTTGTTTTTTTTTTTCAAAGTGACATCTAAAAACGCACATTTCTTGCAAACATAAATAAGTTATTAAATATATATATATAGAAGTAATCAATGCATTTCGAATGATGCCTAAATGATGCATATGGTTGTTCAGAGCGAAAATTTTCAAATTCTTTTTTGTCAATTTCCTTCCGATATTCATCATTTGAAAAATTACTGTAAACGATCAATAATTCGATCAATAAGTAAGAAGGTAAGAAGTGTCTTTATATAAGAAAAAAATTTGGACAAAGATGAAACATAAAAAAATTACAAGGGATTAACATACTTTTTAGGGGAGTGTTCAGGATCGTTTAGCTCACAGATGGCTTGATCTAGGAACGAAATATTTTCAGAACATCAATAAACAATCCAAACTTTATTTTCATCGTTTGTTTTTCCATTTGTATGGACAGCGACCCAGCCTAATGCACATATATGTTTAAATTAATCAAATGAACAACGCAGCATTGAAGTACATTTTATCAATGTATATACTAAATTACTATTAATAGTCTTAAATGTTGCAACATTTAAAATAATTAAATATTTTAGAAATTGTGGACTATTGTTGGATACCAACAAATTTTTAATCGATAACATACCAAAAATAATGGAAAATTTAGGCGGGACAGGACAGGAAAATGCGGCACGGATGGCCACCTTATGGAATAAAAAATTATAAATTTGTGTCTGAGAACTTAAAACTTATTTTTCGGGTGTATTGTGGTTTTTATAAAATCAACACAAGAAAACTTTTGGTTGACAATTCTCTTTTTTATTTTTTTACTAAAATTCCAATTTTCGTCAGAGGTACCTTTAGTTTTTCTACCACCATTTTGGCAGTATAAGTCCGATCATGTTCGTTTATACGTTAAACTGATGGTAAGTGTAATGGCTACCAATCTTCTAAATTACATCGTCAAATACTCGTAGGAACAGTGCTTTAGGAATAGTCGTCAAATCAATGGAAAAATGTTTTTTTTAATAACCAGTTTTTGTTAGCAAGAAAAAAACATAAAAAGTATAATTTTACGGAAAAATGCATTGTTTAGTTTCTAGCATCCTGTAGAAAACCACGATGCCTATTTGGAAAAAATGTAAAAGGTATGGCTCTTTCAGTTATTGTTTTTATTGTTCTCCGGCTCGATAAAAATCATTGAAACTAGAAATGCACATTTATAGTTATTTATTTTTCAATAGCTGTCATTCTAAGGAAGAAAACTAGTTCGGATTGAAGAAATTATATGAATAAATGTAGATATTATGACTCTTCTTTTAGAAAAAACTGCATCTAAGAACAGAAAAATAGGGAAAATGATTTTTTGAAGTGCCAAATCTTCTATATTTTCCACGGTTTTATCAAATAGAACTTGTCCTCATCTTTTGGATATCAGAAAAGAAAATAAAAAATGTATTTTAATGTCTGTCAGAAAATGGATATATTTGAATAAAATAAAAATCATGATTTTGTAAAATTCATTTGCAAACAGATATTTTGCATTATTTGCATTTCACCCAGATATTTTTCAAATAGGCATTGTTACGTCTAGATGCTAAAATTTTACTAAATATTATTCTCCGATTGTTTCTATTTTTATGGGATTTTTCGTCCCAACATAAAAGCTTTTAAATCGTTTTTTGCTGGGACGAAATAGCACTACCTCTACTTGAAGATGATCGATCAACCCAATTTTTCAGCCCAATGATACCGCCTGCCCAAAATCCACATCAAACAGAGACTCTTTGCCGATACATTGGTTTGTGTGGTTTCTCTGAACCCCATATGTGGCAATTTTCCTTTTTGACATAGCCACCGAGGTGAAAATGAGCTTCATGAAGGCCGATCTATTCTCGAAAATTGTCCACGTAAATTTCTTACAGTTTTCGTTTAAGACTCACTACATTGCAAATAAGGTTTTAATATTTCTCAAATTTGTTCTACCTTTCAAAGTTATATAATCGGTAGTTCAAATTTAAAATTTTACATGGCCCACCCTGTATATTACTTATTTAAAATTTTCTCATTTGTGTAATTTTTATATTTTCAATGAAAAAGAAAATTCAACTTAATTCGTCAATCTTGTGCATTTAAATTACCAAAATTATATTTTGTTTGGCCTTTCTTTTGCATGAGACAAGAAGTACGTTAGAGATTCTTAATTTTTTTGGGATTTTTGGTCCCAACAAATAGTGATTTAAAGATATAATTTTTTCTCATATTTCTGTGACATTGTTCTAAAAAGAACGCTTCTAATTTATGATGATATTACTCGTACCTTCAGTATATATTCGTTTATGATCGGACTTAGATTAAAACTACCTTTGAAGAAAATTAATATTAGTAAAAAAACAAAACAAAATCCATTCTAAAAACTATGTCATTACTACCATAGTTTCCAAACAACGCCAAGAGTTAAGTTCGAAAATCGGATTCAAGATATTCGAATTAGGTTTAGACATAGGATGTCCTGTTTGCTTGCTTTTGGAATTGACACAGTGTAACTGTCTACAATATTCCAAATTTTTTTTTGGAATAAATATAATTTGTGAAATGTCTGGACCCACTTCACTAAACACTATGAGTTATCTACAAGTCTCCCCTTGCTGCACGAATTTCTTTATGACCATGAAAAATTAACGAGAAATGAACGAGTTCGTGGCCAAACCACTGTGCTAGTCATGGTTGTTGTTATTGCTGGTGTTGCTGTGCTTTCACACACTAATTAGCAAAAAGGTGATGTCTTTTACCAAACTCAAACAGCCAACCGAGCCAACAGCTACAACATCACCAAGAACAGCAGCAGCATCATCAACAACAACACCAACACATGACAGCATAGTTAGTTGGGCGTTGTTTGTTTGTTGTTGCCTTGTCACACACAAACACACACAGTGTGGGGGTGGTGTTGCCAACACGTGCCCCCATACAAAGAATCGGACGTTCTCACACACAAACACTCACTCACTTGCATACTTGGACAGAGGCATACCATCAACGTACAGGTTGCATCGAGGAGCACCACCGCCAACCAAGACATAATTCTGTTTAAGTGTCCTTCTTTGTCGGTTTCTCGTCTTTGTTGTTGTTGCTGTCGTTGGCGATGGTGGTGGTGTTGTTGGTGTTCTTCGGTTTCGGTTTCGGTTTCTGCTTCTGCTTTGTGTGTTCCTTTTTAAACTTTCTGTTTAATGATGCTTTATGTTCTTTTTGTGTGAGTGTGTGCTGGTGTGTGTTGGTGTGCTGTTCTTTGTTTTCGCAAATTAATTCCATTTAATGACTAAATTTAGTACGATATGCTCGGTTCGGTACTACCCACTTAGGTGATGTGTGTGTGTGTGTCTGCGAGTATTTTGCTGCCATTAACGAAATATAAAATTACATAAATTAAAGATACGAGGATGGCGCAGCAAGTACATACTGGGGCAAATCATAGGCGATAAACAATGGAATCAGGTCCGCTCTTAGAGAATGCAATTAGGTAGTTAAAAACCAGTAAGGAAATGATTAATTCAATATGATACCCTGCACTACTCCCTACATCTACACCTAGCTTTTTGTATCCGGCATTGCACGGGTTTTCGTCTTCCTTATATGTTGCTTGCTCACGAAAAATTTAAAAATATCGTGTATCCGGAAGCACTCCAATGAAATACTGACTAAATTAACAAAATACATTCTTAGACAAAATGTTTCTTTTAAACGTTTCATTTTCTTTAAAGAAACACTGAAAAAATTACTTAATTTTTTTTATATTTCAGAAATGTAACTATGAATATAAATAAATATATATTAATTTAAACTAATTTACAAAAGAAAAATATACAAAATAAAAATACAAAGTTACATACATAAGGAAGACGAAAACCCGTGCAACGTCGGGTACAAAAAGCTAGTATTTTATATAAACGAAATATATCAAATTTGATGGGAAAGATTTATATTGCAATGTGTTACTCCTACATATGATGGGCCCTATACATAATTTCACCATGAATGGTGGACTCTAGAATAATATGTACTCAAATCGAAAGAGACATATGAGTGGAGACTAAATCTTTGCGTTGTGGTCCACTTTTAAGGTAGATTTTTCTAGATGAAATATAACGTTTAAAATCTGGAAAATAAAATTAATGTTTTGGTTCTAGAGAGATATGCAAGCGACAAAAAATGTCTCCGAACCCTAAAAATGTATATGGTGTGTATATTGAGGCTGATACTGATTCATAAAATTTTATTTACTAAAATTCCAGTTTTCATCCAAGGAACCTTTAATATTTGTACTATTAATTTTACTGTATAAGTCCGATTATGCCATGTTAAACAGAAAGTGGATGTTGAGGACTACAAATCTTCTAAATATTACCTTCAATGTCTACGAATAAATGTAAATGTTATGACTCTCTTTATAAGAAAATAATTTTTTCATATATTATATTTCTGGCATGATAACAAGGTATTAAAATCAGAAGATAGCCTATATTTTTTATTTTTATAATGGCTGTCCTAACGAAAACAAGTAAAAACGGCGTTAAGTTCGGCCGGGCCGAACTTTATATACCCTCCACCATGGATTGCATTCCACAGAGTTTGTCGGTTTTCGTAGAAGTGCAGTAATATTACAAGAAAATATAATTTTTTTAATATAGGCAAACCAAAACAAATACAAATATTGAAAAAATAATTTTATAAATAAATATAATATTTTAATTACTTCAAACCATTATTTATTTCAAATCAAAAAATAAATATTCTTATATTTATATTGTCAAAAAGCTTAAATACCATAAATATTGGTTGATAATGGGTGCTACAGTTGGCTGTATTTCCATTCTATTTTAATTCCAAAAGTACAAATTTTTAAAATCCATTATCGTACGTACTGCAAAATAACCTAACTTCATGATTCAACCAATTTTTGCCATAATAGAAAAGGTACAAATTTGAAAAAAAAAAACTTTTTATTTTGCGTGTCTATGCAGGCAGAGGAATGTATACACCGAATTCCATAATTCCACCTGCGACCATGTGGTTGGTACTATTTTTACCCCCTCGACGTTTCTACGCAATTAGAATTTCATCATTCTAGCTGTAGTCATTTAGTTGGTACTATTTTTATCCCTTGAAAGTACGAATTTCGAAAAATTCGTTTATTTTCAGATTCCTACTCAATCAGAGGAATGTATACTCCGAATTGCATGACTCTAGCTGTGGTCATTTGGTTGGTACTATTTGTATCCCCTTTTTCAATTTTAACCCCAAAAAGTACGAATTTCGAAAAATCCGTTTATTTTCCGTGTATACACAGTGATGTCTACGTAGTCAAAGGAATGTATACTTCGAATTTCATGACTCTAGCTGCGGTCATTTGGTTGGTACTATTTTTATCCCCTTTTTTTATTTTGTCCCCAAAAAATACGAATTTCGAAAAATCGGTTTATTTTCCGTGTGTACACAGTCAGAGGAATGTATATTCCGAATTTCATCACTCTAGCTGCGGTTATTTGATTGGTACTATTTTTATCCCCTTTTTTCATATTAACCCCAAAAAGTACGAATTTTAAAAAATCCGTGTATTTTACTTGTCTATGCAATCAGAGGAATGTATACACCGAATTTCATTATTCTAGGTACAGCCGTTATGTTGGTACCATTTTTATCCCTCTTTTCCCATTTTACCCCTTAAAAGTACCAATTTGAAAAAAATACTTTTATATCATGTATCTACTAAATTAGAGGAATGTACACGCCGAATTTCGTGTTTCTAGCTGTTGTCGTTTAATGTGTACCATTTTTATCCCTTTTTTGTCCCATTTCACCCCCTACAAATAAGAATCACTTTATGGTGCAGTTTTTTGCTATAAGGGTAATACGCATACCAAATATCAAGCAAATATAAACGGACATATTCAAAAAACATGCTTAAATACGCTAAAATAGTAGGGATTATTATGGGTATTTTTGGTCCTTGTGAGGGAAAAATTTTTCCCTTTGGGCCGATTTCGCCCCATTTCAATCCCAACCGATCTACGACTATAAGACGCATTTATGGAAAATTTGGACGTCCTAGCTCCTTTCGTTTAGATGCTAGCGTGCTTTCAACAGACGGACAGACGGACGGAGGGACGGACGGACGGACGGACGGACATGGCTAGATCGTCTTAGAATTTTATGACGATCAAGAATATATATACTTTATAGGGTCTCAGGTCAATATTTCAAGGTGTTACAAACGGAATGACAAAGTTAGTATACCCCCATCCTGGAGGTGGAGGGTATAAAAACAAGCCCTGGTTGAAGAAATCTATGAATAAATGTAAAAGTTTGAACATTCTAGTAGTAGCGCCGTATACAATCAATTTAAACAAATATGTTTTTTTTAATTTTCTTACAAAGAGTGGTTCATGCTAGCTATTTTGAAACCAGAACAAAATAATTTTGCGATTTTTTTTCACAAAAAACGATCCATTTTTTCTAAGTAAACGAAATATTCAGCAGATTTGTGGCCCTAACCTACCTTTTAATGTATAGCATAGCATAGCATAGCCATTATAGTGACAAAATAATAATACGAATACTAAAGGAAAATACTTCAAGGAAAAATAAAACAAGTAAAAACGGCGTTAAGTTCGGCCGGGCCGAACTTTATATGCCCTCCACCTTGGATTGTAGTAATAAAGGGTGATTTTTTAAAAGCTATTGGAAAGTTTTTTCAAAAAAAAAAACACATAAAATTCAGAAAAATGCATGAAATCTTTATTTGAATCGATAGTACGGTCCATATAATTTTATGTTTGAAGATTATTTCATGCAAATGTTGACCTTGACTGCGCCTCAAATGGTCCATCCGCTTAGTCCAATTTTGGCACTTCCACGTTTTTGAGTAACAGAAAACCAATTGCTGCGAACGGCGACGAATCGATATTGATGGTCATCATTAACACTGGCCTATACAGCTGCTATATTTTCTTCAGTTCGCACTCTACGCATTTTGATAATAAAATTCAATAATTTGCAAGCGTTGTTCGTTTGTAAGACGATTCATGGTTAAATTATAGACCAAACTGAAGAAGTTTGACAGTGAAACAAAACACGAAACGTGTGTCAGCTGTTTAAGCCAGTGTTGCCAAAAAGATAATAGCTAAAAAATCACCCTTTAGTATTTTTTTGTGGATTTTCACAATGACTACCCAAAACTTTTTCGTATTTGGTGGTACTATTTGATGAAAAATTAAATCGCTGTAGTCAATACCTTTCGAATGATGCCTAAATGATGAACATCGGAAGGAAATTGAAGCCGCAGCGCTCATTTTTGTAAAAAGTGTTTGAACATTTTGCCTGTGAAAAGCATCGCCTGCATTAAATTATTTCACAAAAATGTAATCAGTGACGTCATTTTTGGTCCGTTATTCATCACTCATTCGTTATTCATTCATCATCATTAGAAAGGTATTGATTCCTCCTATTTATTTTTCATTACACCTCTTACAAAATGTTTCAAGAAATATGAGTTTTTAGCTGTCACCTTGAAAACCCACAAAAATCAATAGAAACGGCCAAAAATTCTACAAATTGGTTATTCTAAGACAACAATAAACATTTTTATTTAAAGTGGTCCCGAGGGTCGATTAATTCGGAAAAAATGTGGGCAAAAATGTAACATAAAAAAATTACACGCGAAAAACATGATTTTTAGAGGTACCTTCAGGAACGTTTAGCTCACAGATGGCTTGACCCAGTGACGAAATATTTTGCACATCTTCAAACAAACAATCCAATCTTAATTTCTGGGTGGTGACCGCTGCAATTCATTTTCGTGTTCCATCCTAATATATTTACCACAATGTGCAATAGAGGTGCTTATTCCTTCCAACATATTTAGTTTTTTCCTTTGTGTGTGTGAGAGAGAGAGAGAGGAGAATGAATAAATGAGTTATTCTACAACAAATACATTTGATTTTTTAGAAACAAATATTTTAATTCAATTTCCTGTTGCGACAATCAATTACACACAAATTAGGATGATTGTTGAATGTACAATATACATATGTGAGCATTTTTACATAACTGCAAATATTAGGGTGGAATTCGAAAATTGAAAATTGTAGAATTATACAAAAGTTTGAAACTCTTGTCCCAAATGTGTTACCTTTACTTATCTGTTAATTATCAAAATTTACCCATATATATATATTAACAAATCAGGAATCAATAGGGCCAACATTGCGATGTAATGTAATGTTAACAAATTTGATTCACTTCTAAAATGTTCTAAATTTTATAGGATATTAGGAGAAAAACTAAATACAGTAGGGTTGTTCGCAAGGTGAAATTTTAGAAAAATAATAAACTACAGGATTTTATTTAAATACTACAATTCAATAGCATTTTTGGAACAGAAAGGGCATGTTGAGTAGAGCATTTTTGTAAAATTAACCTATAGTCCAGCTGGTATGAATTTATTTTCACAGTGGATCAAAGTTTTAATTTTTGTCGAAGGGAGCATTATAGTGAGAAAACTTTTGTAACCTAATTCTGAGATAATTCTTATTGTCAGAACTTTATTGTGGAATTTCTAGCTGGAATTTCCCTCTAGCTCCTCTCTTTATAGGTATATTTTACCCTTTTTTGCGAGAAAATCAAAAAAGTCCTTTAAAAAAGGACATGCAATGATCAAAATTGTCTACGAAAAAAATTGCCGATAAATTTCAGTGGGGGTCACAGAGCTGTAATTAAAGCTCTTCGCGCTTAAATAGCAAAATTACACGGCGATTTATACAACAAACAAAATGACTATGTTTAAAATTCATGTCCATGTTTTTTGGAAGATCGATCTTTTTCGATTTTAATTCTTAAATGTCCTTTTTGATTTTATAAAAAATGGTCAAATTGACCCATGTAGAGAGCAGCTAGAGGGTTAAAATCTCCCACAAAAAATCCTCATAAAATTCCCCAATAAAGTTCTGATGATCAGAAATCTCTCAGACATAAACTTACAACACTTTTCTCACTTAGTATAATGCTCCCTTCGACCAAAAATATGATGAAAACTTTGATCCACTGTAAAAAGAAACAGAGACCAGCTGGACTATAAGTTTATTCTGCAAAAATGATATACTCAACATGGCCTTTTTGTTCCAAAAATACTGTTGAACAGTGTAATTGTAGTCTTTAATTAAAATCCTGTGGTTTTGGCAGAGTTATTTTTCTAAAATTTCACTTTGAGAACTACCCTAATGTATATACTATGTATTTAGTTATTTCGCCGTAACCAAAAATGAGCTGTCATTTAGTGGTTTTTTCTTCTAATATCCTACGAAATTTATAACATTTTAGAAGTGAATCAATTTTTTTAACATTTCATTGCATCATAGTGTAGTTGCTCCTCCTGAATTGTTTGCATATATATTTATATCCCTACAGTTCACTAAACTCGCCCCCCCCCCCCCCCGAAATTTTCAATGGAATAATTGTAGGTATGGCTGCGGCACAAGTTAATCGTGTCTATAAACTTTTGCTGGCCTCCAGCAATCATTGCCAGTTTTATGACCCTCATCACGTTGCGTGCACAAGTCATCTATTTTTAGCTGACAAATCATTCATTATTAATCAACTCGATGAACAACAAAGCAAAGCAACAGCGAACAACGAACAACCTGACCAAAATGTAAATCATATAACTAATATTTGGTGTAATTTAACTCCGCTGTTCAGGGCCATGGGCAGGGGAGTTTGACTGACATTAATTTTATTTACAAATATACGTTTTTATGTAATTCAATAGAATTTTAAATAATCACATTACACAACAAGTGAATCGACAAAAGTTGTCGTAACATTTGATGGAATTAATAAAAATTGACAGTTTGGGCAGAACCAACCTAATTTTGGGCTATGGTTTACAAGGGTAAAGGGATACGACAGATGAGTGGTTTAACGAGGGTTAAAAGGATAAAGGATTTTATTTTAGAATTTGCTTGAATTAAACCCTCACTAAATAGGAAGCATTAAAAACAAATAAAGGACATAGGATAGGGTTATGTATGGAGAAGTTTATAGGATAAATGAATTCAACGGCTTTCTTGGCACAGACTTTTAAATAAATACTGCTGAATTTGGATGTTGCTACGTTTGACTTCAAAGATTAGGTTTGAGGGCTTTCTCAACACTTGTCGCATCACCTCGGAGGCTTCCAAGATCCATTGATTGTGATTGTCTTTAGTTGAAGAATGCTGTATATTGTATGATATGATCCTTTTGTATGATCGTCAAAATTCTCCCGGAAGTAATTACTTAGGTGACATTGGACAATGACATAAAGAGTGTTCTAAGGTTTCTAACTACTTTTCATTTCCACGTAGGCGAGAAAATTCAATATGTGCGCCGCACAGTGGTTCAGAATCAAAATCCAAAATTAACTTTGGAGTTCTGTAAAAAACCAAAATTAGACAAGTTCCAAAGGATTATTTTGAGATATTTACATTAGAAATCGGGAAATTGGAAATATTTTAGAAATCGGCCCAAAGTTGACTACTTTTCGTATATTTCGATTCTAAAGAAAATTATTTTTTTTTTTGTTTTTATATTTTTGTTTGTTTTTTTTTTTTAATATATTTTTACGTGTTTGTTCATTATGAGATAAAATTTTAATTTATTTGTATTACAGATTTTGAAAATTGAAAAACGTAATTTCCTTTCTTAACTTTGTCGATTTGTTTCTCACACATTTTAAGAGATTTTACACTCAATTGTTTTTATTAGAAATTGTGGTTTCTTAGCTTTATTGTGATACCAAAACTATGTTTGTGCCAAATATAGTTTGGTTGTAATGAATGTTGTAAAAATTCAACATCATCACCTCGGAGGCCACCTAGATCCACTGTGATTGTCCTTAGTTGAAGACTGCGGTATATTGTATGATATGATCCTTTTGTATGATCGTCAAAATTCTCCCGGAAGTAATTACTTAGCTGACATTGGACAATGAACACAAAGCGTGTTCTCAGGTTTCTATCTTCTTCCCATCCTCACATAGGCGAGAGAAATCATCCGAGCGCCAAGTTCTTGCCCTAAATCTGAGCACACAATGTCCTGTGACTGCTCCTATAAGAAGTGGCCCGTAGCCAAATGTCCTTCGGCTCAATGGCTTTTGATATACTGGCCTTAAAAGTTGCCGTCGCACCGTAGTTCAGAATCAAAATCCATCGGCCAAAAATTACTTTTTAAATAAATAAAATAACATTTAAATAACATTTTGGATTTCTGTAAAACAAAAAAAAAAACAAAATTAGACAAGGACCCAAGGATTATTTTTAAGATACTAACATTAAAAATCGGATATTTTTTAACATTAAAAATCGGAAGTATTGCTCGGTAACTATACCTGCATATACACATACTTACATATGCAACTCAATGAGATGCTTGTAAGATGTCATGTGTACTTTATTACTTGGTGCGATTTTTTAAACGCAAATTCGGCAAGTGAGTTGTACTTCTCGTTCGTTTGAGAGAATCATCTTATTATATAGGCCGGGTTTGATGTTGAAAGGTCGCTGCGAAGCCACTTGAAAAGACTTTTGACATGGTCGAAATCATGATCGTGGTAGTCTGCAGCCAAGTAATATATGTCACCATGCCATTTGTAAATAAATTTGCATTCTATTAAATATAGATGCAAAATGGTCTTCAGCCAGGACAATATCCCAGTTCTATTCGGATATATTTATGAAATCGGCCCAAAGTTGACTTCTTTTCGCATTTTTCAATTTTAAAGAAAATTAAAATTTATATTTTTTGTTTTAACATATTTTTAGGTATTTGTTCATAAGGCGAAGAAAAAAATTTAATCTTTTTGTATTACAGATTTTCACGTTTTTCAGATTTTGAAAATTGACGAAATTTTTTTTTTTTGATTTTGTCGAACTGTTTCTCACACATTTTATAAGATTTTTATCAGAAATTTTTATTTTTTAATATAATTAAAAAAAATTAATATTTTTATTTTTTAATATAATTTTATTAGAAATTGTGGTTTCTTAGCTTTATTGTGACGCCAAAACTATGTTTGTGCCAAATATAGTTTTGTTGTAATGAATATTGTAAAAAATATCCTTTTGCAACAAATGTCTGACTTTGGACCAACACAACTTATTTGCTGCAAAAGCCTTTAGCGAAACATATTCATATGTAGAAAGGTTGAAGGGTTCCCCGTTTTTATAGGGTAACTTTTGCCTGCACGAAATTGCACCCTTGGCAGATAGGTTACATTTAGAGCAAAAAGTCCGATTTTTTAGATCCAAAACGTAATTTACTCATTTTCTTCAAATTAAATTCTGAAAATTAGGTGCGCAGATAAAAAGATGAGTAAATTTCTTTTTTTCCTCATGCTAAACTTTATAACAATCGGAGTTCATTTGCCCGAAATATGCCCCAAAAACCAAAATAATACCTTTCAATAAAATGTTGACCGATGGATTTTGATTCTGAACCACTGTGCGTCGTATAACGTAATCCGAGATCCCTGGTCTATCTCCAATTAAAGAATCTTTCTATCAGCCCTTTCTATCGCGACAATCTCTACCTGAGACGTACAACATGATTGCAGTGGATTGGTACCATTTTTCATAACATTTCGCTCCGTTTTCCCTAAAAGTACAAACTTAAAAAAATCCATACACAATCAGAGGAATGTACCATATCTTCCTATTCGGGCCATAAAAAGTTCGTTATCATCTCACGATAGCGAAGACCATTCACAGTAACTGCCTGACCGGCCTCATTTTGGAAAAAATACGGCCCGATGATGCCGCCAGTCCATAAACCTCACCAAAGAGCCACTCTTTGTGGGTGCATTGGTTTTTCGACAATCACTCTTGGATTTTCATTCGCCCAAATGTGGCAATTCTGCATATTGACGAATGAGGTGAAAATTTGTCTCATCACTGAAGATGAAAAAATCACGAAGTGCACGATATGAATTTTGATTTGACGCCCATTTCCATAATAAGCCTGAATAACTTTAACGCGTTGCTAGATTGTGTATCTTTCCATGGTTCAAGTTGAGTTAGTCTGAAATTGAGAAATGTCAAATGAAATGCAGAAAAAAACTTGACGTTTATGTGTGGTTCCCATTCAACATCGACCCTTACACTTTAATATCGAGTCTGCGCTACCAGAGCGATATTTACAACGAATTCTAGCTGCAGCGGTTTGATTGATACCATTTTTATCCCTTTTATCCGTTACCCACGTTAAAAGTACAATCCAATTTCGAAAAATTCCTTGATTTTGCACGTCTATATTGTCATAGAAATGAGGGATGTACACACCGAGCAATCATTTCATTCTCTAAAAGTCAGGCTCACTTTATGATGCACGTTCACGCTATATAAGAATTGAACTTAACAAATACCAAATAGAAATAATTACATCAGCTGTGGCCGTCGTCTTGTTGGTACCATTTTTATCCCTCTTTTCCCATTTCCCCTTAAAAGTACAACTTTGGCAAAAGCTTTTTATTCGGCATGTCTACGCAGTCGGAGGATTATATACACGGAATTTGATTGTTCTAACTGCAGCCGTTTTGTTGGTACCATTTTTATTCATCTATTCCTATTTTACACCCTTTATAATATGAATTTAGACAAACAACTAGTACCCACTCAGTTAGAGGATGTGCACACTCCTCCAAATTTCGTGCCCTTTCATAGGTACCAATTTTATCCCTTTTTGTCCCATTTTAATTCCCTACAAGTAAGATTCTCCTGATGGTGCGTATAACAAATATCAAGTAAATATAAGCACATATATTCGTACGGTCCGAATCACATATATCCTCCACCACGTAGTGCATTACCGACAAATTAGAGGCTGTCGACTTTAGTAAAATTGTGATGCTTCATTATTAAAATATTAATAGTAATAATTGGTACCATTTTTCCCCAGTTGCCGCATGTCAAAAAAATCCAAAATTTATTTCATTTAGATCCTGAAGGCACGAATATCGAAAGATCTCTTTATTTTTCGCGTCACCACAGTCAAATAAATGTGCACACAGAATTTCATTATTATAGCTACCGCCGTTTGCTTGGTACCATTTTCATCCCCATTCGCCCTATTTGCCACAAAAAAGAAAAAAATTCGAAAAAAAAAATTTTGTTTCGCGTCTTCGCAGTCAGATGAATGTACACAGCAAATTTCATGATTTCAACTTCAACGATTTGGTTGGTACCATTTTATCCCTCTTTTCCAATTGTATCCCATAAAGGTACGAATTTTGAAAAATCTTTCTATTTTATTTTATATTTTTTATACGTAATTAGAGGGATGTACATTCCAAATTTCACGTTTCTAGCTATTGTTGTCCATTTTTGTCTCTTTTTGCTCCATTTTGCCAGCTGAAACTTTTATTTACTTTGTGATGCTTTTAGACCCCATTTCACCCCCTACGAATAAGAATCACTTTATGGTGCAGTTTTTTGTTATAGGGGGAATGCGCATACCCAATATCAAGTAACTGCAAGCAGGCATATTGAAAAAAATGCTTAAATACTCTAAAATATTGGGAGTATTTTTAGTCGTTGTGAAGGAAAATTTTTTCCCTTTGGCCCAGTTTCAATCCCAACCGATCTACGACTATAAGACGCAATTACGGAAAATTTGGGACGTTTCAACAGACGGACATGGCTAGATCGTCTTAGAATTTTATGACGATCAAGAATATATATACTTTATAGGGTCTCAGGTCGATATTTCAAGGTGTTACAAACGGAATGTCAAAGTTAGTATACCCCCCATCCTGGAGGTGGAGAGTACAAAGATCTCGCCCATTTGTAAACAGTTCTACCAACAAAAAACCAACTAAGTTTCTGAACTGAATTTGGATTCAGCGTAATTGTGTTCCTTTCGAGCCGCCGGAATAGGAAGCCGTGTTATTGCTAATATTTCTAATGGAAAATTCAAATATCCCACCCTCCATATGACTGTCGCTGATTTACTAAATGTCAGTGCGTTATATTTTCGTTTTCAACATTAAACATTCTGTAGTTGCCATCGCAATTTATGTGTTCGCTTAGTTTGTCTATATTAAAAATAATCAACTGCAAATGAAATGCTTAAATATACATTAAATCATAAATAAACAAATAAATAATTTAATTTAAACCACAAATAACGCACATTTAAATACGCAACATTAATGCTATATCAACATCAGCTACAACAACAAGTCCGTGCGAAACAAACCCGGCCACTTTAAGTCCCGATACAATGAAACACGAGCTGTGTGACTGTGGTCATCTCTGCCGCATGCAATTCCCCTCCCCTCTTCCCAGCCATCACGTCATACGTCCGTCCGTCCGACCGTACAAACGGTATTAAATTTAACTATTCAAATGTAATTAAACGGAAATGTAATATGCCACATTACACGCCACACACACACACATAAGCACAAGCACACACACACTCCCACAGAGAGATCTGAATAAATAATAAGGACGAACTTTAATGCGGACACGCTTCCTGCATTTGCATGTGTGTTTCTGTGTGTATGTGTGTGTTCTCACCGATAACAAATGAGTTCAACTGATAATACTAAAATACTAATTATTATTATATAATTGTTATGGCAACTATTGACGATTACACTACTCAACAAATTGAAAAAAATTTCATGTACTCCGGATGCGATAATTTTTTCTGTGTAGATAACCTTGACATGAGCTCGAAAAACGCAATAAAATTTTTTTTTTTCGTTTGGTTTTTTTTTTATTATTTTTTTTTTAAATTTTAAAAATTTTTTTTTGGTTAATTTGTTTCGTCCGGCATAACTCGGGAACCACTAGCCCGATTTAATTGAATTAAATTTTAAAAAATTTAAAATTACAATTCCCTTAATCTGTTCATATATTGTTTTCCTATACAAGCAACAGTTTCCAAGTTAAAAATGAATATATAAAGGAAAAAACTTATTTTTTGCCTAAAGATTTAATTTTTTTTATTTTAAAAAATCCATAAAAAATCCAAAATGAAAAAAAATGTCAAATCTTATTACTTTTACGTAAAGTCACATAACCTATGAGCAAAATGAGACAAAGATCATGAAAATCGATGCACGCGTTTCGCTTTTATTCGCAATTGAGTAAAGGTATGAATTTCAAAAATTTAAAAAATTTTTTTTGGTTAATTTGTTTCGTCCGGCATAACTCGGGAACCACTAGCCCGATTTAATTGAATTAAATTTTAAAAAATTTAAAATTACAATTCCCTTAATCTGTTCATATATTGTTTTCCTATACAAGCAACAGTTTCCAAGTTAAAAATGAATATATAAAGGAAAAAACTTATTTTTTGCCTAAAGATTTAATTTTTTTTTTTTTTAAATCCATAAAAAATCCAAAATGAAAAAAAATGTCAAATCTTATTACTTTTACGTAAAGTCACATAACCTATGAGCAAAATGAGACAAAGATCATGAAAATCGATGCACGCGTTTCGCTTTTATTCGCAATTGAGTAAAGGTATGAATTTCAAAAATTTGCTCGACATATGCACAACTTTGTCTATGGTAAGGTTTTTTCTTTTTTTTTTTGATTCTCTGAATTAAGAATTAACAAAACGGAATAAACAAAGGGTTATTTAATTTTTATGATTGCGTAAGCAAAGTAATAAACGCTAATAAATGTGCGTGAACAATTAAAAGGAAAAAAGGAAAGGGGACTTTTTTAATTATTTGGGTTTTCCGTTGGCTACTTGTATTATATTTTTACAGAAATGCAACCCACATTTAAGGGTGGTCATTATTCGGAAAATTTAAGACTCACACATGGTGAAACAGGTATGTAGCCACCGTAAAAAATATACACCCATTTATAAGTACCTGTCAGTAAAATACTAAACAATACACAGTATAAATAGGTCTTCATTGATCGATTTTACTCATTCAACAAGTGTCGACGAACGCGATAGTTAAAATGAGCAAACGTTCGCGAGGATTTGAATGCAATACCAATCCAAGTAATTTTTGTTACATGTGCGCCATGCTCGTCACTCACATCGCCCAGGTTGTCCGGAAAGAAGTCCAAGTGCGAGTGTAGAAAATGTATCTTAAGCGACATATTTGCTCTAATTTTTTTATAATTTTGGAGTAGTTGTTCGACGATCTCTCTGTAATTTGAGCTTTTGTTGTTTCCAAGAAATCCGGAAACAATTTGCCGAAATGAGTTCCAAGCTGCAGCTTCATTTGGTGATAAAATGTGCTCAAACTGTTGGTCTTGCAACAACTTTTTAATTTGCGGACCGTCGAAAACGCCTTCCTTTATCTTTGCCGATGAAAGGTGAGGAAAAATGGTTTTTAAATAGGCGAACGCTTGCCATCTTTGTTGATAGCTTTCACGAAGTTTTTTATGAGTCCGAGCTTTATGTGAAGAGGTGGGAGAAAAACATTTTCCTTTTTTATGAGTGGTGTATATTTCACGTTGTCGCTGCCGGGGATGAAGTTAACTCTTTCTGTCCAACTCCTCCTGGTGTAATGATGTTGACGATCGCGGCTGTCCCAAAGGCAGAGAAAACAACAGTACTTTGTGAATCCACCTTGTAATCCACAAAGGATGCCGATAACCTTAAGGTCGGCACAAACTTTCCAATCGTGCCTCTCATAGTTAAGGCACTTTAGTAGATTGTCCATGACTTCGTATGTTTCCTTGGTGTCAACGGCATGAGCAATTGGAATCGAAGGTTTCTTGTTGCCGTTGTGCAGTAAAATTGCTTTAAGGCTCTGCTTGTTGCTGTCGATGAAAAGACGCCACTCTCCTGGATCGTAAGAGTACCCGAGTTCACCAAATAATCCGGGAATGTCCTTACAAAAACAGATGTTGTCTTTTTTTGTGTAGTACCTTGCGTATGGTTCATGACGCTTCCTGTAGATTGTTGTCACCACACCAGGAGCCAAGAAACCGAACTGTTGCATGCGCGATGCATGCAACTCTGCATCTTCCTTGGAGAGTTTCAATTCTCTAACCCAATCGTTCAGTTCTGCTTGGGAACATAAGCGTTGACCTCCATGCAATGTATATGTTGACTCGCATTCTGATGTGGTTTCTACTGTCTCCGGATTTGATGTTGGATGTATCGCCTCATTATTAGATGCCCATCTTGAAACGGACGGTTGCGGGTCCACTGGTTCTTCGGAAAATGGCACTGGAAAATTCACTGTTGAAACAGCAGCGTAAGTCCATCGTATATTTTTTCCCACGCCTGTTTTTTTGCTAAGACAGAAGTAGCAATCTGTTACATGGCAAAGCCGAGCTCTCCAAAGCATTGGCATGATGATTCTCGGCTGTCGTCTGAAAGAATTTCAATAATAAGTTATATATGTTCTTGAATTTCGTAATCTACACTTACCTTGAGTCAGCTAGCTGTACGTAGCACCTTGGACATAGAGCACTTGGTGTCCACCGCTCATCTATGTTTGAGACCTTTAAATTGAAGCTCTCTTCAAATGAATCTCTCAATTTAGGTGAAAAACAACGCTTGTTTTTTTCAGAAACGTATTCTCCGCACATGTAACAAAAATTACTTGGATTGGTATTGCATTCAAATCCTCGCGAACGTTTGCTCATTTTAACTATCGCGTTCGTCGACACTTGTTGAATGAGTAAAATCGATCAATGAAGACCTATTTATACTGTGTATTGTTTAGTATTTTACTGACAGGTACTTATAAATGGGTGTATATTTTTTTACGGTGGCTACATACCTGTTTCACCATGTGTGAGTCTTAAATTTTCCGAATAATGACCACCCTTAAATGTGGGTTGCATTTCTGTAAAAAAATCATACAGGTAGCCAACGGAAAACCCAAATAATTAAAAAAGTCCCCTTTCCTTTTTTCCTTTTAATTGTTCACGCACATTTATTAGCGTTTATTACTTTGCTTACGCAATCATAAAAATTAAATAACCCTTTGTTTATTCCGTTTTGTTAATTCTTAATTCTGAGAATCAAAAAAAAAAAAAAAAAAACCTTACCATAGACAAAGTTGTGCATATGTCGAGCAAATTTTTGAAATTCATACCTTTACTCAATTGCGAATAAAAGCGAAACGCGTGCATCGATTTTCATGATCTTTGTCTCATTTTGCTCATAGGTTATGTGACTTTACGTAAAAGTAATAAGATTTGACATTTTTTTTCATTTTGGATTTTTTATGGATTTAAAAAAAAAAATTTAAATCTTTAGGCAAAAAATAAGTTTTTTCCTTTATATATTCATTTTTAACTTGGAAACTGTTGCTTGTATAGGAAAACAATATATGAACAGATTAATTCAATTAAATCGGGCTAGTGGTTCCCGAGTTATGCCGGACGAAACAAATTAACCAAAAAAAATTTTTTAAATTTTTGAAATTCATACCTTTACTCAATTGCGAATAAAAGCGAAACGCGTGCATCGATTTTCATGATCTTTGTCTCATTTTGCTCATAGGTTATGTGACTTTACGTAAAAGTAATAAGATTTGACATTTTTTTTCATTTTGGATTTTTTATGGATTTTTTAAAATAAAAAAAATTAAATCTTTAGGCAAAAAATAAGTTTTTTCCTTTATATATTCATTTTTAACTTGGAAACTGTTGCTTGTATAGGAAAACAATATATTATTAAGGGAATTGTAATTTTAAATTTTTTAAAATTTAATTCAATTAAATCGGGCTAGTGGTTCCCGAGTTATGCCGGACGAAACAAATTAACCAAAAAAAATTTTTAAAATTTAAAAAAAAAAATAATAAAAAAAAAAACCAAACGAAAAAAAAAATTTTTATTGCGTTTTTCGAGCTCATGTCAAGGTTATCTACACAGAAAAAATTATCGCATCCCGAGTACATTTTGACTGTTGACTAGTGTTATTGATTAAATACTTAAATGGAATAAATGCATGCAAAGGTCAGTGACTTTTGATTAGACGAAAAACGAGTTGTGGAATGCCAGGAATGGAAATGGTTCGAAAGCGATTTTTGGGAAAAAAATTTAAAGAAAAATATATCTCCACAAAATTTCACTTGCTAAGGTGCAGGTGTTTTTGCAGATAATTTACAAAATTTTGAATATCTTTGTATTGTATGTGGGCTATTGGGCGAGCCTCGAATTTACTGATGTTGAGACCCTCTTCACAAAACTCTTTTAAAAGGGTTTAAAATTTTGTCGACTTAAGGGAAATCTTTTCATAATGCCAAAGGGCCAATGTTGAATGTGAAGCACAGCTAAATGTCAAGTTTTTTCTGAATTTCATTTGACATTTCTCAATTTCAGACTAACTCAATTTGAACCATGGAAAGATACAGAATCGAGCAACAAGTTAAAGTTATTCAGGCTTATTATGAAAATGGGCGTTCAAATCAAAATGCATATCGTGCGCTTCGCGATGAGGCATCTTCAGTGATGAGGCACATTTTCACCTCAGTGGATTCGTCAATAAGCAAAATTGCCGCATTTGGGCGAATGATAATCCAAGATTGATTGTTGAAAAACCAATGCACCCACAAAGAGTGACTGTTTGGAGCGGTTTTTTCCTAAATGAGACCGGTCAGGCAGTTACTGTGAATGGTCTTCGCTATCGTGAGATGCTAACGAACTTTTTATGATCCGAATTGGAAGATATGGATGGGGTTTCAACAGGACGGTGTCACTTGCCACACAGCTAACGAAACAATGGCTTTTTTGCGCGACAAATTCAATGGACGTGTTATCTCACGTGGTGGCGATGTCAATTGGCCACCAAGATCTTGTGATTTGACACCGTTGGACTTCTTTCTTTGGGGTTATTTGAAAGAAAAGATGTACGTCGATAAGCCAGCTACAATTCAAGAGCTAAAGGATGAGATAATTCGGCACACTAACGGCATAGAACCTCAATTATGCCTCAGCGTCATCGAAAATTTGGACCATCGGATGGAGGTGTGCCGCAGAGTTCGCGCGGCCATTTGGCCGATATTTTGTTCCATACCAATATTTTGAACCATACCAATATTATCATAATAAAAAGAAATGACAATAATTTCATAAATAATTTGTGTTTTATTCAAAATCAACATCTGCCCTTAAAATGTGACCACCCTTTAGATATTATTTAATTGACCAGTATTTAAAAAAAAAAACATTTTCATGACAGTTAAAAACCGAGCACCGTTCAGTCCGGTTTTGCCAAAGCCGATTGTAAATTTAGAAAATGTTGAATAAAAAAGTCACCCTAGTGTACATGTGACAACTAACATAATAATATTACAAAGTTGTTATGAAAAATAAATAAAAGTAATCAACACCTTTCGAATGATGTCTAAATTATGAATATCAGATGAAAAATGGTCTCACTGATTGTGTAAATAAAGGTTGATTTTTTAGCTATTATCTTTTTGGCAACACTGTCAAACATCTTCAGTTTGGTCAATAATTTAACCATGAATCGTCTTACAAACGATCAACGCTTGCAAATTATTGAATTTTATTATCAAAATGCGTGCTCTGTTAAGAGAGCTCATCGCGCGTTTCCATTTTATGGTCAGTTTAATCGATCCACTGAAGCGGCTATTGTGACTAAATTTCGCACCAAATTTACATTGTTGGACATGCTTACGGAGAGTGCGAACTGAAGAAAATATCGCAGCTGTATCGGCCAGTGTTAATGATGACCATCAATTATCGATTCGTCGCCGTTCGCAGCAATTGGGCCTCTGTTACTCAAAAACGTGGAAATGCCAAAATTGGACTAAGCGGATGGACAATTTGAGGCGCAATTAAGGTCAACATTTGCATGAAACAATCTTCAAACATTAAATTATATGGACCGTACTATCGATTGAAATAAAGATTTCATGATAATCAGTAAAAAAGTACTGATTATTTTTTCAAATTTCTAGATTTATTGGAAAGGTTGAACTTTGTCAGTTAAGTTCAATACCATTCATATGACTACCACGACTGGCTCGGCAGTACCTCGTTGTAGATACATTGGCTTCTCAAATGTGTGTTCTCTGAACCCCATATGAGGCAATTTGGCTTATTGACATAACCAGCGAAATGAAAATGAGCTTCATCTGAAAACACGAAAATTTCCCACATAAATTTCTTACAGTTTGCGTTAAAGCCTCTCTGGAAGTAAGTTTTTAATATTTCCCAATTTTTTTCGAGCATGTAGTGTCACATTTTGCAAATGTCAAATATAAACCTGAAAATAAGCATTAAAAATGAATGGTATTCTACTGGTATTCAAAGTCAAAGTAATCGGTAGTTCAAATTTGCCAAATTTTCATCAAATTGTTCTCAAAAATCTTCTGCCTTGTAATAATTTGGCGATTGATTGTTTTAAACGTTGAAGCATCCTTTTTTGGGGATATTAAAGGGGTTCATAGCGCACATCCCAGAATTCTTAATAAGAGTCTGATTAACAAAATATCCTTTGTGTTCATAATAAAATGAAAGTTATACCCTCTTTTGATCTTAACGAGAAATTCTTGGACGAAAAGTAAATCAATTGCCCAGAGACTGAAATAAAATTAGCCATTAAACACGTAATGTGTCAAGTAATTTTCGAGTGTTTCTATTTTGTTTTTTTTTTATGTCAATTTGAATCAGTATGAAATACACGCATACAGGCACATAAATGTGACACACTCGTCGTACAGAGACAGAGAGACATGTTTGAAAGTTAATTCAGTGAAACTACACGAGTGCCAGGCAAAGTCCCCCTTTGTGACTGGCTGGCTGGCTGTTTGTCTGTCTATCTGTCAATACTTAGGTATTCTATTCATTCCACTTTGTATGTATGTCTGTAGTGAGTTAGTTTTTGTGCGTTTAAATTAAAATCAGCATTTCTGTGTATCGGCATGTAAGTAGTATGGACTGAAATACAAATACAAACAAAAACGCACACAGTGGGCCCAATATTTTGTTCACACGAAATCTCTTTAGATGAACTTCCATAAAATAACGATTATTTTAAAATTATTGTTGTGGATCTCAAAGGCTCTCACATATTCTGTACATATCGTCCCCTGAAATGCAAATGGATGTAACAACAAAAAATAGAAAATCGTGTTTTGTAGTGATTACACTGTCCAACGGTCCATATTACACTTGAACCAGATGATTTACGTCTGAAACTATGGGTAAGATGGAGTTAATTGCCGTTTTTAGTTCCAAAGGATACAATTTTACAAAAAATATTTTAAATACTTAATCGCACCTTACGATGCCGTCATAAATGCCAAATTAAAGAAGATAATGTGTGCTAAAAATACTTCAAAATGCAAGCCTCTATCTGTATTAGTTTAGAATTAACCTTTTAAAAAGTAAAATATGAATAAATTAAATAAAATATGGGTTAAATTTGAAATGTTTTTTAATTTTAAACCAATACCGATAGAATCATGAAGTTTGAAGTATTTATAGCAGATATTATACTCTTTAATTTGACTCTAATGTCGTTTTCATGGGGTGTGAATAAGTATTTAAAACAATTTTTATAAAATTGTATCCTTTCAAAATTTCTAGTCCTGCGAAGATGTTTAAAAATGTTTATTCTTGTCTTAGAATAACTCACGTTTATGATGATTTTTGTAGTTTTTCAAGGTGACAGCTAAAAACTCATACCTCTGGAAACATTTTGTAAGAGGTGTTATAAAAAATAAATAAAAGGAACCAATACCTTTCGAATCATGACCAAATGATGAAAATTGGAATGACATCACTGACTCCACGTTTGTAAAATAATTCAATAGAGGTGATGGATTTTCAGAGCCAACATTTTCAAACTTTTTTTTACAAAAATGAGCTGCGGCTTCAATTTCCTTCCGATGATCATCATTTAGGCATCATTCGAAAGGAATTGACTGCCACTATTTATCTTTTATAAAATACTAATACCAATTACGAAAAAAATACTATAATGGTCCAATAATTCGATAAGTTACTCTAAGACAGGAATCAAAATTTATATTTAAAGTGCTTTCAGGGGTCTATTATTTCAGAAAAAATGCACCAAAATGCAGCACAGAAAAATTGCAAGGGAAAAACATGATTTTTATCAGGAGCGTTTAGCTCACAGACGACTTGATCTAGGGCTTGATCAAATGACATAATCTCAGATCCAAAATTATAGAAAATTAAATAATTTCGCAATTGAAGGATTTTCGCTTCTCCTGAAAATTTATGAAAATGTGGCATTCGAAAAATGAAAATGTGACAATATGAACACTGTTATCGTATCAAGGTCTTCAGATTTAAGGAAAATCCAAAGCTGACCGCGAATCTTTCCTCGGAATTATTGCATATTTATGGACGCCCCGATATTGAAATTAAACAAGTAAGGAAAGGTAAAAGTCGGGCGGGGCCGACTATATGATAACCTTCATTTTCTACGCCATTGCAATTAAATTCGATGAGGATTTTAGAAAGTGTCCCATGTCATAGACCGATGAAACCCTCTTTCCAGTTCTGTTCTTATTTCTAGAGCAGAATATATATATATGAACCGATTTGACACCTTTTCAATATACAGTGAACTTCGATTAACCGTGATGCTCGGGACTGGGCTAATCACGGATAACCGAAAATCACGGTTAAAAGAGGTACAATTTTACATGTATAAATTTTATTATTTTTATTTATTTTTGACAAAAACATGTAAATCTGCGTCTATAAATAACTTATCATATCTCTAGGAATACATACATTTATTTAAAAAAATCTTTTATGGAAGTCTGTCTTATGCTTTTAGCTTTTGATTGTTCTTCCAACAAATGAGTTTGTATGCGATATATTTGCATTTTATCTGATTCTGAAATACTTGGACAATTAAAGTTTTCTAAAAAACCTAACAAAATACTACTAGCCTCTATTGCCTGAGCCAATGTTCGTCCGCATTTCCTCCATCTGATTCCTCGGAATTTGAATCAAGCTCATCTTCTTGGCTTTGGGTAACCATGTCTACGATTTCGTCTTCAGATATAATAGCAAACGGAGCGACATCAGAGTCGCACACTTTTCCACTTTTCGACAGCATCAATCGTACATCCAGACGGTATGGTTATATCTGTTTGTATCTCAACAAGGCTATTTGGAGCATAAGATAGTAAGTTATTCCAAACTCTTTTTAAAACTTGTGGAGTTACAGAGTCCCACGAAGCTGCGGCTGCCCACAAAGCTGTCTTAATATTCAAAGATTTAACGAACTCACGTCTGTCATTAGCACCAACAAGTTTTTGAACGATCAGTTTACGGTAGTGACATTTGAAGCTCCTAATTAAGCCTATGGATGAAGCCTATGGATCAAGGCTGAATCAAGGACGTGCAATTTGGTGGGAGATATTTTACTGTAACGTTTTCAGATATCATAGCATTTACATCTGGGTGTGCTGGACAGTTGTCTAATAGTAAAAGTATTTTACAGTTATTTTTGAGACCGATGCGCCGTTGATGTTCTTTTGCTTCTGCTACAAAATTTTGATTAAACCACTCCAGAAATAGCTGTTGTGTTACCCAAGCTTTCATATTAGATTTATAAATCACAGGAAGGTGTTCAACGTTTTTTAAAGCTCTTGGATGGGCACTTCCTGCAGCATTTGAACAAACTAGCACTGTGATTCTCTCCTTGGATTCCTTGTACCCTTCAATAGAATATTCATTACCACTAGCCAAAGAACTCTGAGGCAAACGCCTCCAAAATAGACTGGTTTCGTCTGCATTGTAGATCTGTTCAGTTGTAAGTTGTTCGTTTTTAATGATTTCATCCAAGTCGTCCACAAACATCGTAGCAGACTCATAATCTGCACACTCCTTTTCTCCCGTAGATTTCAGTCGACGGATTCCATGACGTTTTTTGAATTTATCCAACCAACCAAATGAATAAGTGCACTCTGAATTCATGTTTAACTTCAAATGGAACATTTTTGTTTTTAGTGTATATCTGTGTTTAAGGCCAAGCATTGAATCAGTACCGGAGCAAAATTTTAAAATCCGATCTTTGTTTTTTATTAAATCGGATACAGTTTGAATGCCAACTCCATATTTTTCAGACAACATTTTAAAAGGTACTTTAAGTTTTGAGTATTCATTAATCAGCTACATTTTTTCTTTAATTGAAAGAACCTTTCTTGCTCTTATCGCGGATTTAGTTTTTGACGGTGGCATGATGTAAGGAAAACACGTCTTGACAGATCAAAGTTCACACTGATGCATGAATATGAAATTTGATATGAAAATAACACTTTCAAGAAAATTACACTTTCATTAAAAAGGGGAATCACCGAATTTTAATATGAGAGATGTGTGTGTATTATACGAAAAAAAAAAACAAACAAACAAGCAGTCATATGGACATGTGCATTACGGATAATAGAGGTAAATCACGGTTAATAGAGGTAAAAAATCAACCACCCAGCTTCAAGTTTAATAAAGTCGCGGTTAATCGAAGTTCAACTGTAGATATTTCTATTTATTATATTTATAAGTTGTTGTGCCAAAATTGGAGCAGAGAAAATCAAATTGAAATCGAAATTTCTAGGGGAGCTATATCAAATCTGAGTCGATCTCACCCACTTTCACCATAGATGTTTCTAGCTGTAATGTAAGGTAAGGTAATGCCAAATTTGAGTAAAATCGATTAATTTATATAGTTTTTAGAGCAGAAAAAGTCAAATGGGGAGTTATATTTGTGTAGGCGCTATAAGATGTTTTTAGTTAAAATTTGAGGAAAATTTGTCGGAGTATATGATTTCGTCAAATCGGAAGCGAAATATATATAGGAGCTATATATAAATCTGAACCGTTCTGACTTTCACAGCAGATGTTTGTAGTTGTAATATAATGTATTGTGTCAAATTTCATCAAAATCGGTTGAATTATGTGGTTTCTGGAGTAGAACCAGTCAAATTAGGAGCGATATTTGTATGAGAAGAGCTATATATAAATCTGAACCGCTCTGACCCACTATTAACACAGATGTTTCTAGTTGAAATGTAAGGTGCTAAGTCAAATTTGAAGAAAATCTTTTAAGGTTTCTAGACCGGAAAATGTTAAATATGCAGCGAAATTTGTATGGTGGTTATATCTAAATCTGAACCGATTTGACCCATTTTCACTGCAGATGTTTCTAGTTTATGTATAAGGTATTGTGCAAATTTTGATCAAAATCGCTTAAAAGTAAGTATGTGTCTTCCAGAGCAGAAGAAGCAACATTTGTGTAGGGGTTATAGCAACATTTGTGTGGGGGCTATATCTAAATCTGAATCGATCTTACCCGATTTCACCATAGATGTTTATAATTAGATTAAAAGATGTTGTACTAAATGAAAAGAAAATCAAATCAGGAATGGCATTTGTATGGGGCTATACCTAAATCTGTACCGGCTTGCCTCAAATTAAATAGCGTTCGTCCTTGCTCCACAAAACTTACTTGTGGAAATTGTTGTTTTGTGTTCTGTGCTTGGATTACAACAATAGATGGACAGACAGTCGGACATTGCTAAATCGACTCAGAAAGTGATTCTAAACCGATCTGTATTAGAAATGATCGGTCTATATCGTTTCCTTTTGGATATTACAATCAAATGTACAAAGACATAATACCCTAGTGGAGGGTATAAAAACGTCTTCTTTCTCTACAGTCCAAACTCCTCCTCTACAATACCACCTACACTTTTGTCAAAATAGTTTACTCTTCGAAACCACTGTGCATTATAGTACAAGTTAATGTTGCGAAAAGGAAAATAACACAACGGCAGCAACAAAATGGAAAAAAAGAAGAATACAAAGTGCTAAAAGATTACATGCCACATTATTACCCCGAATGCCACTTCTCCTCTGCTGGTCCTTTAAATGGCCCTCCTCCTGTTTGTAGTCCTCACTGTCCTGCTGGTGCTTTTTTTTTTTTTTGTGTATGAGTGTGTGTTCGCATATGGGTATGTGTGCCTAGGATACACTCGAAAAGTGCTTTCAAAAGAAGTGCATTCTTTTCTCATTCTATGGCACACATACATACCTACCAATGACGAACATGTACATGTATGTGTTTAAGGACATACATACCAACATACATTGAAATAAGTCTGTGCATGTTCATGTGCCACAGTTCGCTTTTATGCGAACATTTGTATGTATTTAATTTCTGAGTTTCTGACTTCCCTCTTCGCTGCCTTTCTTCTTTCAAAAGATGTTATGTTAAAATTAGAAAATGTTCTTTTTTAGTTTTTAGTGAATGCATTTGTATTTCCGACGGAAATAGGAAATTGCTAAACATATCAACACACACTCGCACACACACACATCTATCTCTATATGTACATTTGCTAATGTCTCTGTCAAAGAGCAGCTCGGCTGCTGGGAAACATATGTTCCATTTAAACTATCAAAGTTTAAATTGTAAAAATGTAAATTGCCAATATTGTCTGTTGTGTGTGCTCTGTGGACGCTCCGTGCCAGCAGGAAGATGTAATGAAATTATGTTATCATTGCCAATATTGATTATGAGGGACCCATTTCGTTTCGTTTCGTTTTTTGGCAAAAGCTGAGATTTCCCAGAGATAGACTATAATAAAGGATGCAGGATATTCAGCAGACAGACAGCACATGGCAATGTTAAGCATAATTCCATATGTACAGATACAGATTCTGTCTTCAAATTGTATTTCGTTTTATATAATAACCAAAAACGGCTAATTTATATATTCAGATAATGTGCACAGTGGTTGGAAATCGTTGTTTTTTTGGAATTAATTCTGTAACTATTGAACGGAAATAGATATTTTGAGGTAATTTCATATGCTTAGAGGAGAGGTAATTTCTAGATGACTAGCTAAATTTTGGATCCCTGGTGGCTATGGTGGCTACTGGGTGGCCCTGCAAATTCGGTCACCTCGATCAATGAAAGTTTTGAAATGTTTGTCAAAAGCCGAAATTTATTTTCCGCAGTGATAATGCTCCTGAATATCTAAACTAAAGCTGTGCTAACATGTGTTTAATAGATTTTTAAGTTACAAGGAAAAGTCAGGACAATATCCCAGTTCAAATCAAATTACAAAAAAAAATATTTTTTGGCGAGTTTAATTTCGTATTTTGAAATTTGCGATCTCGTTACACTGTGGGAAAATTTTACATTTTTTATCAGACTTGAACACTACCAAATACACATGAAACTAGAGATCACATGAAGATAAACTGTGTACTTAGTTTTTTTATTTCATGATCTTTTCTCATTTTTTTGCAGGACTTTGTATTGCCAATATGTCCATTAGATATTTGAATAATTTATTTTCATACTTTTACGAGTCACACAAATACGACATGGATATCAAATGAAATAGAGGAATATCTGCTAAAAATCTTAAAATTTCATGCTGCTATCTACTGTAGTTTAGCGTTAAAAAACATTTCAAAATTCCCCCCTGAAAAAGTAAAACATGAATAAATTAATAAACTGAGGAGAACATTTTAAAAGGTTGTAAATTTTAAACTATTATAGATAGAAACATGAATTCTGAAGTATTTTTACCCGATTTTCTGCTCTTTCATCTGATCGCCTAACATCGCCTCAGTATGGTTTGCAAAAATACGACAATAAATCATTAAAACATCTATATCCATTGGATCAATTTATATTTCGAACAATTTCTACGCAGCCAGGACGAAGTTGCGGGTTGTTTGGTACCATTTAAATCCCCTTTTCTCCCCGTTTTCCCATTAAGAGTATAAATTTGAAAATTTTCCTATATTTTTCACGTCTATGCAGACGGAGGAATGTAGCCATGCAGCCATTTGGTCGCTACCAATTTATCCTTTTTTCCAAATTTCCTTCGCACGAATTTCGAAAAAAAAATATTTTATTTTACGTGTACGAAGTACGCACCAATTTCTCCAGATAAATATTTTTTTCTTTGTAATATTTAAACAAATGTCATTCAACAATGTCTTTTAAATTTGATTTTCTTTAAGGCCCTGCCATTTTCATAAATATCCTTTTTTCCAAATTTCCTTCGCACGAATTTCGAAAAAAAAATATTTTATTTTACGTGTACGAAGTACGCACCAATTTCTCCAGATAAATATTTTTTTCTTTGTAATATTTAAACAAATGTCATTCAACAATGTCTTTTAAATTTGATTTTCTTTAAGGCCCTGCCATTTTCATAAATATCCTTTTTTCCAAATTTCCTTCGCACGAATTTCGAAAAAAAAATATTTTATTTTACGTGTACGAAGTACGCACCAATTTCTCCAGATAAATATTTTTTTCTTTGTAATATTTAAACAAATGTCATTCAACAATGTCTTTTAAATTTGATTTTCTTTAAGGCCCTGCCATAACCATTTGCTAGCTGCAACCAACTGGTCTTCACCAAATGGTTTCTATGACTTTCTGCTTCCTCGGGAGCATTTCCTTAAACAAACAGATTATACTCGGCAGACATTTTAAAGTTTCTTTATCTGTCGGTTACATTGAATGGGCGATTTGTGCCACCTGCAAGGCATTTTTCTTAACACAATAACATTTAATGCTCAACACCTTTAGAATTTCAAACAATTGATGTTTTGCTGGAGTCCTTTAAGGGGTCATAAGCTACAAGGTTAATAGAAAAAACGGAGTGTTTGATGATAAAAAGTCATAGTTTGCAATAAGTTGAGGCTACTCGTATCTGAACGAAATTAAAACAACAGTGAATTAAAGTCAGTAGAACTGACTGATGCAAACCTTGTGGAATTCTAGGCAAATGTTTCGATTTTTCTGATAAAAATGGGTTTCTAATTACTTTATAAGGCCCATTTACAAAAGTAAAAATTTCGAAAAATCACTTTATGTTGCGTGTTTACAAAGTAAAAGTGTCTGTCGGTTGTTCTGGACTTCGGTTCGACATTTTTCCCTTTTTACCCCTAAAAGAATGAATTCCAAATGTCATGACCCTGGCCTCAACCGTTTGGTGTGGGCAGTGGTCTATGAGTCAGTCACACAACAGTTTTATATATAGATTAGTAGATTACATAATTTTAATACAATGTATGTTTATCCAATAATAGTTATTTCTACACTCTTTAATTTTAACTAACCCCTTTCAGAAATATGTACAATTAAATTTATTATAAGGAGAGCATTAAAAATATTCACAAGACTTAACCAGAATACAATGACGTTGTTTGTGTCAATTCACATACATCGATATTTTTTCTGTATTAATAGGGTGGACCTGCAAATGAAATTATATAATTTCTCACGAAGATTCTTAATTCGAACTTAACTCATTTGCGATATCGGAAATGATAGTGGTCATGTTCTTGCTGAACTTATTCTTATTAAAAGGCCAACAATGAGTATGAAATAAAAGACAAAAAAATTAATATGAAGAAGTTGTCAGAAGAAAATCGAAAGTCATTATTTTTTAGATAGTATAGCTAATTCTCCTGAAGAGATTCTCGCTCATAGCAATGATGTCTGGATACACGTACCTATACTGAAATACTCAGATTTAGGAAAGGAGACATTAAAGACAGGATAAATCACTGGCAATAAATGTTCCCAGAAATCTCAACATTATTAATGGAATATTGAAAATTTACCGTAGTATCAGCACAGATTCACCAAATATTTCAGAAACACAATATAGTATAATATATTTAAAGGGCGGCAAAATAGTAGATAGGCTATTTTAATAATGCTTTAAAACATACCTGAATCTGAAGCTATATTCGAACTGCAAAACACTACATTTAATTGACATTACCAAAATAGGAGTAAAATTTTAAGGATAGAATGGCCTAACAAACCATAAGAGGTACACAGACAGACTTTACTCCAAGTAAAATCATGATCATTTTTCAATGATCACTTTAAAGATCTTATTTGAACAGTCTCTTCAACAGGCTTGACACTTTACACGTCATTTGTCGATACTGAGAAGATATTTGATGCAACGACATCCCATGTTTAGGAAAAATTAAGAAGAAATAACAAAGCTCTTTCTCTAGCTTTCAAGCTTTTCAAAATCTTTTTAACATGTAATTTCAAAAATACTTGAAAATAAATTTATTCATTATTGAGGCAAGTAATAGATTCTGCAACCAATTGCTCTGTAGATGACTTAGATTTAATTAGATGTTTAGAATGAGAACATTTTTTAGAGAGAATCTCCACTTTTTCTGTATTATTGATAGACGCATTTCCATTTTCATTCACACATAGACGTTTTCTTTATGATTTTCGTGATGTTCCAGAACATATTAGAGTTATTGTCCAATTCTCTGAAGCTGCAATTCCAGTTATTATTTCTAAAAGTATCTATTTTATGCATTTAAAATGTCTAAGTCGGTAGCGAATACAATGTCTTTTTGATTTCTTACGTTTCATAATCAAATTCAGTTTATTGCTAATTATTTGATTATTAAACCTATTGCTGAATTATAAATGAGAATTCATCGGCAACTCTGTCAATGCTAAGTAAGGTATTCAAAAGAGGGGCGCATTTGAATACAAATTTAAAATTATCCTTCGATCTATAAGCTGAATCATACACTCAGAAAAATAGCATTCCTAAATCTGAGTAAAAACCATACTGTAATTTTTTAGTTCAACAATATTGCTCCAGTTCAGTAAAAAATTCCTTAAAAATAGGAAAATTAACTAAGTATGAGTAAAGTTTCCTTCTTTCAACGCCATGGTAAATAGTTCATTTACTAGAAATAGGGTAGTAAATTTACTTAAAAGCACTTCTTTGGATATAATAAAAAATTCTTACAATTGAGTAAATTCATACTTGCGCGGAAGAATATTTGCAAGGTTTTAAGTAAGAAAAAAGTCAGAAATTTTTTGTATGGAAAAAATTCCATTTGGGAAATTTTAACTAAAAATATAATAAAATAATATGTATATTCTGAAATTTATGCCGAGTTCTTCATACATTTAAATAATAAAGAACTTATAAAAAACACTTGAAATTGTTTAGAACATTTTTGAATATTAATCTAAGAAGCAATTCTCGTTCGTTTGCAGAGACATATTTCTTAAATACTTCAACTATTAATCTAAACAACCACTGTGAAGGCGCCTATCTTGCCTTCGCAGCAATCATCGAGTAATAGCTCAACTCTTTATGGCTGAGTTATCATGAAAGTATTGAGAAATATTTCATGTTGTCATTTTTTGTTTTTGTCATTTTAGTTTTGCATACTCTGAAGCAAAATCATTTGTTTGAATTTAATATAATTTTTTAAAATATAATTTTACGTATATTTAGTAAAAATTTACTTGGTTTGAGTAAAAATTTACTTAGTTTCAGGAAAATTTTACTTAAATTTAGTAAAAATTTACTTAGATTAAGGAAAATTTCAGAAAAAATTTACTTAGATTTATTAAAAATGTACTTGGCTTGAGGAATAACTTACTGGAATTTTCGTCAGTTTGAGTAAATATTTACTTGGTTTGAGGACCATTGAAATTCAAAACATGTACACTGGAGCCCCGATTTGCGTCGTTAATGGGGACCGGAGAAATGCGACGTTTCAAATCGAATTACTTTTTTCGGTATAAATGTTGATTGGGTCAAAAATGTAAATATTTAGTAAAAAATAGATTTTTGATAAGAATCAATCTATTTCATTTTATTTATTTGTAATTGGTATGCCATTTCAAGAAATATTTTTAATTATTATAAAAAAATGAGAAAATATAAATTTAAATAAAAAAATAACAAAAATTCATTCTTGGGGCTTTGCCAACAAAGTTGTTTAATGTTTGTTGCATTTTTATAGATTTCTTTTGTACATAGATTTCCTTATAACAACTAATTTCGTTATCAACCGATGCTGCTACGGCTGAGCTACGATTTTCGTCGGGATCATTATCAGCAAATATATCCAATTGCATAGGTTTGGAAAGATTGACAGTCGTCAATTTTTTGTCTTCTATTGCAATATCAGTTATTATAATGTCTTCCTCTAACGCATGCTGTACATCAATGGCTAACAAACTTTCATTATCAAGCTCCTCTTCGTGAGATAAAAACAGTTCATTATGTTATCTTCCTCCATTCCATCGAAGTCCGCTTCTCTGGCTAAATCAAACAACTCTCTATAAGATCACATTTTTTAACATTTTTCATTGCTCTAGGATATTCAGATTGGTTTATCAGAAAAGGCTTAAATTTAAAATCTCCTTCTGCGTTTCCTCCCAAAAGGAGTGTAAGTCGATCCTTGTCAGCTTTAAATGCAGTTTTCGACAGATATGTTCTTGATGGTAACCTTTTCAAAAAAGACCTGTTTCGTCTGCATTCAAAACATGCTTAGCAGAATATCCTCCATTTCAGTTTTTCGGTTATTTTGATTTTGTATCCATATAGAAAGAAGCGAATCCAATTTAACCATTAATGAACCTTTTACTTTAGTAACTTGTTTACATTGGAATGGTGTGGCAATTGCAACAAATTTGGTTAGTTTAGAACTGTCTCTGTTGCAAATTGTTGTTACTATTATTGGTGGTAACCCAAGTGTTCTTCCTATGTCAACAGTTTTTTCTCCCGAATTAAAACGTTTTAGTACATCCAATTTTACTTCATAACTAATGGCTTTTCTTTTATTTTTACTCATTTTTTCTTTCTTTAAGGTATGTTATTGACTCAACCACAGCACTTGTTATTGAGAACCAAATTTTTACTTCCTAACACACAACTATGCTTAGAATACTAAGCTGACAGAATAAAATGACGCAAATTGAAAAAATCGCATGTGATTGTCATTCAGTGATGCAATCGTATGAAGCAAATTTTAAAAAACGACGCAAAGCGAATTGAGCCCTTTGTAAAAAAAAACGACGCAATTAGGATCGACGCAAAACGGGGCTCTAGTGTACTACTTTCAAGGACAAGTTTGAACTTGATATGAGGAAATATTGTTTAGCGCTATACGAAGTTCAATTTTCCTAAATTTTAGTTCATTTCAATATAGCGTTCACTTTTTTCTGAGTGTATATAGATTACATGGGATGACAGCAGAGAGTTTAGGGGGGATATTTGATAAAAAAAATGCAATACTGAAGGGTTTGCGGAAACACTATTTTAAAAGAGTTGTTAGACATAAAGCTATTGAGTACTTAACCCCAACAGTTGGATCTTAAGAAGCCCCGGTTTGGTGTTCAGGTCACCACATCACCTATATAACCTCCTTGAATATTTGAATTTTCCGAATATTTGACTTAAATTAATTTTTTATAAAATCAGTTGCACCTGATTTATCAACAGGAAAGTAACAACTAAAAATTATGCTGATCGTATTATCTTAAGGAGTAATTTTTACGTCAATAATTTCAATTAATCCAGTATAAATTAATGGAATTAATTTGAGGAACATATTTCTACGTATTATAGTTCCAACATCAGCACATCTGTAACTTTCTCTGTCTCTTCTGTAATATACGAAAGCACTGTATTTCATCGCAATAATTACATTAAATCTAATCAAAAATTCAACAAATTCTTACAACGCTGTCCAACAAATTACGACTTTTTGATGGCAACAAAATATCGACCCTATTATACGGAAAGGACATGTTGAGTAGATCCTTTTTGTAGAATAAACTGGTCTGAGTTTCTTTTTACAGTGGAGCAAAGTTTTAATTTTTTTGGTCGAAGCGAGCATCATACTATGTGAGAAAGTTAATGTCTGAGCGAATTCTTATTATTAGAACTATATAATGGAATTTTATGGCGATCATATTTGTGGAATATCCTAACCCTCTAGCTGCTCTGTATATGGTTTAATTGGAAATTTTTTCGAGAAAACCAAAAAGGATAACCCATTAATACCCAGACGGGTAGTTTTCTACCCCTGAACTAAAAATGAAATTTCTGCGAAACTAGAAGAGCAATAACTATTTGTTGATATTTGTCAAATATTTAGAATATTTGCTGTAATATAATACCAACAATCCCCCTATACAGAACCCAGTTCCCACGATCCTCATCAAAACTTTAAAATCCACAAAAATACCTAATTTGAATTAAAGATTCTAATTTTCAGTGTTTTCACATGAAATTGAAAATTTTTCTTACACTGTAATGCTAAAGTTTTGTTCCATTGTTATATGTAAAGACATATTGAATTTACTATTGACATGATTATTTCATTATTATTAATAATTTAACCATGCAACGGCATAAGGGGTAGAAAACTACCCCATGCATATCTTGAAGACCAATAAAGATATCAAACTTTTGTGTCTAAAATATTCATAATTGGACCAAAATTAGGTAGCACTCAAAAAATCAAGAAGAAATTCCAACAGGATCGGGTAATGGGCAATAATGGGTTAAGAATTAAAATGTTCTACTAGAAGTTTGTCAGAAAATTTCAGTGGGAGTCACCGAAGACACTAATGTTGTAAATAAAGCTTTTCGCACTTAAATTGCAAAATTATACGCCAACTTATACTAAAAATTACTAGGTTTAAAATATGTCCTTGTTTTTTGGATGATCGATCGGTTAAGTAACATTTTGATGTTGAGAAAATCTCACATTTTGACTACAAATTTCCTCGAAGAACTGTGCAACAAACTATATATTAATATATGTTGATATAGTAATTTTCCTCTATCGCTTTCGCTTTATGATAATAAATATTTCCTCCAAAACCATTCGAACTGCCGGCTAAATGCTATGAGAAAAATGCTTTTAAAGACTCAATGTCTTTAAGACTGAATATATCTGAAACTTTTTTTGAAACTTTTGAAGGCCGTGATATTGTTCAAAAATGAAAATTTGTATAAAATCACAAAATTGCTTATGAAGCGGAATAGTATTTATTTACTAAAATGCTGAAGTATTAATTTTCTAATTTACCTTTAGCTCTAATGGTCTCGTTTTGCTTCCATGTGACTGCAAAACTTAAAGCTTTCAGACGGCATACAATAACTTTCTAGTATCGAAGCAGCCTAATGCAGCATTATCTATACATATACGTACGAGTATTGCTGCAGACAAACATATGTTATGGTCAAATTTTTACCAACATTTAGACTTTAATCTTTAAAGTGATAAGAATAATGTTCGAACTGACCGCACACATAATTTCACACACAAAACTCATACCACACCTCGTATACGAACATATCATGGACATTTGAATTTGTATTATCTACCTTTGTAGGAAATACTAACACACACATACTTAGAACCACATAATAACAATACTGACACATACTTATGGAGGCATACGATTGTGTCCTTTACCCATACATAGACTAAACTAACATATATATGGATGAATATGGATATCAGTATAGACCGCATATATATAAAAACCTAACTGAACACAAACACACAATTCTCGTAAAATTAAGTTTTATTTTAAAATCTTAACAATTCAGGTACATTTGCTGCCACAGGATGGATACTCAAATATTAGAATAGTTTGCATTTTGCATTTAGAAATGATTTGATTTTTTAAATAATTATCGAACAAACCTAATATTGTTCTCGAAAAATTAATTTTTATTTTAAATTCTTAACAATTCAGGTAATTTTGCTGCCACAGAATGGGCACAAAATTATTAGAATAGTTTGGGCACAATTATTGAAAAACTTTGAAATTTTAGAAATGATTTGATTTTTAAATACAGGGTTTTCCAACAAGAGGTGTTATTTTGAATCACCCGGTATTTCGGTAGCTGTCACTTTTGAAGCTTTTATTCTTTGACATTTGACAAGTAGAAACTACGCCATTACTAAAACTGGAACGATACACGCGTCAACAACGCATTGAAATTATTAAAATTCATGAATGAAAATGATCCGGAATTCCATCGAAAAGTTATCTTGTCTGATGAGGCCCATTTTCCCCTCGGTGGCTACGTCAGCAAGCAAAATTGTCGCATCTGGGGCTCGGAAAACCCAATAGTTATTGTGGAGAAGCCTCTCCATCCTCATCATGTGACTGTTTGGTGTGGTTTATGGTCCGGCGGGGTCATTGGACCTTACTTTTTCGAAAATGAGGTTGGATCAACAGTTACGGTGAATGGATAGCGCTATCGACAGATGATTAACGATTTTTTATGATGTTGTTTTTCATTATTAGCGGCATACCTTCTTCTTTATTATGAAATAAACATCCGATCATTTAAAGGGTGATTTTTAGCTATTATCTTTTTGGCAACACTGCTTTAAACAGCTGACGCACGTTTCATGTTTTGTTTCACTGTCAAACATCTTCAGTTTGGTCTATAATTTAACCATGAATCGTCTTACACACGAACAACGCTTGCAAATTATTGAATTTTATTATCAAAATGCGTGCTCTGTTAAGAAAGTTCATTTACCGAAAAATTGAGTTCAGCGACGAAGCTCATTTTTGGCTCAATGGGTACGTAAATAGGCAGAATTGTCGATTTTGGAGTGAATATCAGCCAGAAGCATTGCAAGAGCTACCAATGCATCCAGAAAAAGTCACAGTTTGGTGCCGTTTATGGGCTGGTGGCATCATTGGACCGTACTTCTTCAAAGATGATGCGAATGCGTAACGTAACTATGGCTGGTGAGCGCTACCGTGAGATGATATCCAACTATTTTTGCCCAAAATGCAAGAGCTTGACTTGCATGACATGTGGTTTCAACAAGACGGTGCCACATGCCACACAGCACGCTCAACAATGGACTTATTGAGAGGCGTGTTCGGTGAACATTTTATTTCACGTTTGGGACCGGTCAATTGGCCGCCGAGATCGTGCGATTTAACGCCTTTAGACTATTTTTTGTGGGGCTATGTTAAAGCTCATGTCTATACAGACAAGCCCGCTTCAATTGACGCATTGGAAGACAACATTGAAGCATTTATTCGTGAGATACCGGCCGAAATGTTGGCAAGAGTATGCCAAAATTGGACTAAGCGGATGGACCATTTGAGGCGCAGTCAAAGTCAACATTTGCATGAAATAATCTTCAAACATTAAATTATATGGACCGTACTATCGATTCAAATAAAGATTTCATACATTTTTTTGAATTTTATGTGTTTTTTTGAAAAACTTTCCAATAGCTTTTAAAAAATCACCCTTTATCTCAAAAAATGGCATTTTTCTTTGAATGCCAAAATGACACCTCTTGTTGGAAAACCCTGTATTATTGAACAATTATTATTTAAAAGTAAAAAATACTAGATTCGATTGAAAAGTGGATCCATAGGATAGAACGTTGATTTCATTCATAAAATTATCTAAAAATTCAAAATGCTTTGACTATTTTCCCTTCCATTGATGATGTTGGCAGTTATGATTTCTCAGCCGCATACTGTACCATTTAACTTGTCCAACAAATGGCTTAAATTGTTAACAATTTGCCTTTAGTGTTGTGTGTATCTCGGTTCTCCTTGTCATGATGTTCTGTGACTTTGTTTGTTTTTATCATCGACAACAGGAGAATCCAAATATTTTGTAGGTCCAATGAAGAAAATAAAATACATTTTTAGACAAAACACTACAAGAAGTGAACATTTGACCAAAAACATATGCGACATTGTTTATGCAACACCACTCATTTCCCACATACACATACACAAGCAAAGATTTGGAAGTATTTACAGGACCCAGGATTAGTTGTGTCAAGTCGAGATGTGTTGTGTGACCCAAAGGAAGAATGTCAATCTAAACTCTTCATGGCATGTCCATGCCTTGATGAATGGCTTAATAGTTTTGGGAAAAGGTTAAGAGCTCAGTTCAGATTTTTTGTTTGATTTGAAACATGACATGTGTTGAACATGATTTTGTTAGAATAACATACCTTTGGATAAATACCATTCTTGTATGTATATATGTATTCCCACTAAAATTGTTATAGGAAAAGTGAACCTTGCAAAGAGAGTGGACATGGCATGTTTTCATGGCACTAGTTGTTTTACTTTTAAATTAAATTAAATTTGATTATTTTTATTTTTTTTTTTTATATTTTTTGCTTTTGTTGAAAACTTCTTTCAAATAAATTTTCTAAACAATTTTCTAGTTGAAATACATATGTGTGCCAACGTTCTACAATGCGGTAGTTTTCTATTGTTCCTCCCATTTCAACAAAAATCCCATTAAAATGTTCAATGTTTAACTAGCAAAGGTTTAGCTTTTGTATCTCAGTTGGTTTGTTTTGTTTATATTTTCAAAAAGGTAACGAGAGTTGCAGCGACTGCGGCTGAGCTTTATAAACTAACTCTGAAGTTGAGTTGGCTTTTTGTACGAATGAACAGAATGGACAGACTTTCGCTGATAGATTCACAGAGTCCAAGATGATTTTCAGTAGGGGTTTTTTTGCGGCAAAAGTGATTACTTTAAATTGGGGGATTTTCCATTTTTTGCGGGAATCATTAAGTCCGCTTTTTGACTTGGGAGGTCGTAACCGAGAAAAACAAGTAAAAACGGAGTTAAGTTCGTCCGGGCCGAACTTTAGATACCCTCCACCAAGGATTGCATTCCACAGAGGCTGTCGATTTTCGTAGAAGTGCAGTAATATTACAGGAAAATATACATTTTTTAATATAGCCAAACCAAAAAATAAAAATATTGAAAAAATAATTTTATAAATAAATAGAATATTTTTATTATTTCAAACCACGCTTATAAGACAAGTCTTCCAATACGTTTACACTATATATATATATCGAAATAATACTTCAAGTCAGTTCAAAAAATAAATATTCTTATATTTATATTTTCAAAAATATTATATATAAATATTTCCATTCCATTTTAATTCCAAAAGTACAAATTTTGAAAATCCATTATCTCACGTACACACAGAGAATGAGATTGTTAGAAATCCATCAGAACCAATAAATAATGATATAACCACAACTATTTTTATTGAAAACACCACATTTCCATATTCTTCTAGATATCTAGTTTAATGTACTATAATAACATGATCATAACCAAAAGAATGTAAAGACAGCAAAAACATTGGATATATCAATCGAAGACAATAAAAATATTTTGTGTTTAGCTCTTACAATTGTGGAAGGTATTGAACTATAATAATATTGTTGGTCGTAGTAATCATTTTCATAAATATACAAAATATTAAACAAATTACAATAAACGAATACAAAAATTTCACTCGGCTGTCAAACACAAGGCCAATCGCAATGAAAAACAAAAGGCTATAAATTATTAACAAAATAAGTGTTGACATTTGGAAACTAAACAAAAGAAGTAAGTTGGAATTGCATATATGAAACTGTTTTCTTCATTAATGTACAAGCTCTATACATCAAAGGCGATCCACCATGGATATAAGTTTTGATGACCTCAGTTGAAATTTGAACATTTTTCAACAACATATGTAAGTAAAGGGTGTTTTTTATTGGGGTATAGAACTTTATGTTGGCATCACTTTTTTAACCGGCGGCCATTTTGTCAGCTGTCAAGTGATTAATATTTAGTTTGGTTTGCCATTTCATCATGAACAGGTTGACAAAAGAACAACGCTTGCAAATCGTGCAAATTTATTCGAAAGTAATGGTTCAGTTCGCGAAGTTCACCGCAAGCTCCGTCCATTTTATGGTCGACATAATCGTCCATCAGAGCAATTAATTCGGTTAACCATGGATCGTTTTCGCACTACGTTTACTCTATGTGATAATACGCATCCGCAGAGACGTCGAACAGTGCGCACCGAAGAAACAATTGCCGCTGTAGAGCAAAGTGTTGAAGAGGACCAGAATGAATCGATTCGCCACCGTGCACAGCAATTGGAGCTTTGTCCATCAACTTTATGGAAGATCTTGGCTTGCGACCTTACAAGATCCAGCTTGTGGAAGAATTAAAGCCGCGGGACCATGCAATGCGTCGTGATTTTGGTGTATGGGCCGAAAATGAGATTCATCTCGATGCTGATTTTCATCACAAAATTTTGTTCAGTGATGAGGCTCATTTTTGGTTGAATGACTACGTCAACAAGCAAAATTGCCGCATTTGGAGTGAAGAGAATCCACATGAGACCCTTGAGACGCCATTACATCCACAAAAACTGACTGTTTGGTGTGCTCTATGGGCTGGTGGAGTCATTGGGCCATACTTCTTCCGAAATAATGCTGGAGAGTCAGTTACCGTTAATGGAGACCGGTATAGAGCCATGATAACCGACTATTTTGTTCCCGAATTGGATGACATGAATGTGGATGAGTTGTGGTTCCAACAAAACGGCGCTACATGCCACACAGCGCACGTCACAATCGAATTATTGAAGGAAACATTCGATGAGCGCATAATTTCGCGGAATGGACCTGTCAATTGGCCACAAAGATCGTGTGATTTGACACCATTGGATTATTTTCTTTGGGGATATGTGAAGTCGCTCGTCTACGCCAACAAACCAGAAACGTTAGGGGACTTGGAAGCCAACATTCGTGGCGTTATTGCCAACATACGGCCCCATATGCTCGAAAAAGTGGTTGAAAATTGGACCTGTAGAATTGGCTATATTCGAGCCAGCCGCGGCGGCCACATGCCCGAAATCATATTTAAACATTAATGGCATAAAATTATCCTTCCAATAAAGCCAAATTGATGGACATTAAAACGATTTTCTTGTGTTTTATTTCAATTCGAAGTTCTATACCTCAATAAAAAACACCCTTTATATTGAAAAATTGTCAAATAAAAGATGTGAAATTCTTGCAAGAAATTAGCGATATAAACAAAAACTGCCCTAAATTCAAAACTGCACGTTACTTTTGGATTAATAAATAGTACTACAGGAATAGTGTCTTAATTTTTTAGAGTAACTCGTCAAGATTATTTGTTTTTCGCTGAATGAATAACTTTATCTCTAGATCCAATAGGCAAAAATATTGTGGGTGCTGATACACGAGGTAAGACGCATTACAACAAAATAAAAAGAAAGTACTAGTATATTAATTCATAATAAGAGCCTACATAAATGAAGAATATGTGATGGCTTGCCAGAAAGATTATTTAAAGCAGTTTCAATTTTCAGACTCCTCAAAATCTTTATGCTCGTTACCCAATTTACGGTGGAATCAGTAGCTGGGGACGTTTATATCAAACAGTTTTCCAAAATCAAAGACGGCAGTGTCCAACAATATTATAAGAAGTTCTGAAAGATTAAACGAATGTAGCTTTTTTGCCGTCACTAATGTAATTTTCTTCGAATAGCAATAGCTTACTGTCATATATGTTTCCTTCGACGGTCGTACCGAAAGAGGCGAAAGTTTCGAAAATCGAAATTCAAGAAAGTTGATGTGATAAGAAATACTTTGTTGATGTCCCGTTAAAAGCAATCGATTTTTTGCATATTAAAATCAAAACTACTAATTAAAAAAAATCTGTCATTTAGCTAAAGAAATAACTTGTATCATGTTTGGTAATTAACTTTTGAAAAGGAATGTAGTGTTTTGGATTAATTGAGCATATTATTCTGAAATATGAAAATTCTAGTGTGTTAAAATTATACAAACATGGTACTTCGATAGACATTTTTTCCCCTACAGAGTTAATTATGTTTAATTAAAAATCCTAAATGTAAAATTCGCATCACATATTTGGAATTTGTTATATGGAAATATTAGTTATTATATTATACTGTATTTTAAAATGTAATAAATAAAACATTCAAAATAGTAAAACCAAGTTTTAGCAATGAATTTCGGTCAGGATAATCGAATACAAAAAAAATTATCCAATCAACAAATGGTCGCAACATCCGAAAATCGTAATCTGGACTACAAAACTTGAAAACAACATATAACCAACAAATGATAATAACAACAGATATACATAACAATTTAGTTGCAGATACCGTTTTGATAGTTCGATGTACCAACACATTCTATATTTAATGTCTCTGCAACAAATAATTTCAGTTCACAGAACTGAAAATGCTATTGTACCAATAAAAATTCGGTTATACTGATGGAATCACGCATGCAATATTGCGATAGTACGTAGAACTACAAAAATTCGGTTGGCAAAAAATTCGGTTGTGGTAATGAATCTGTTTTCTGTGTGTACATAGTGCAAAATAACCTAACTTCATGATTCAACCAGTTTTTGCTGTAAAAGTAAAAAGTACGAAAAATCTTTTTATTTTGCACGTCTATGCAGTCAAAGGAATGTATGCACCGAATTCCATGATTCTAGCGACCATTTGGTTGGTACCATTTGTATCCCCTTTTCCTATTTTACCCCCTTAAGAGTACGATTTTCTAAAATCTCTTTATTTTACGTGTCTACGCAAATAGAGGGATGTACACACCAAATTTCATCATTCTAGCTGTAGCCATTTAGTTGTTACTATTTTTATCTCTCTATACCCATTGTAACCCTTGAAAGTACGAATTTGGACGAAACCTTTTATTTTTCGTATCTACGCAGTCAGGGGAGTGTATACTAGGGCGTACCTCAAAAAAAAAGTTCGCCGTACACCTTCGAATATGAAGTATTATTGAAAGGTAGTTTCAAAAAAAAAATTTTTATTTTTTTATGCCGAACGTAGGGGTCGCGCTTTTACATTTTTCTATATAACTTGTATTTATAAACGGATTTTAAAGTGTGATACATCGATGTTTTTGTCTCGACGAGGCCGATTTTTTTGTCTTTGAAGTCATTGAGCTCAAGCACCCCCTTCTGGTACTTACCCATCATTTCTCAGTTGCTACTACCCTAATGTACCACTCTAATAATCGAAAATTAAAGCTCGCATAAAATCATGAATCATGTTTGAGCTCAATGACTTCAAAGACAAAAAAATCGGACAAAAACATCGATGTATCACACTTTAAAATCCGTTTATAAATGCAGAAGTTATATAGAAAAATGTAAAAGCGCGACCCCTACGTTCGGCATAAAAAAATAAAAAAAATTTTTTTGAAACTACCTTCCAATAATACTTCATATTCGAAGGTGTACGGCGAACTTTTTTTTTTTACTTGTAACCTGGTACGCTCTAGTGTATACTCCTAACTTCAGGACTCTAGCTGTGGTCGTTTGGTTGGTACTATTTTTATCACCTTTTTCCATGTTAACCCCAAAAAGTACGAATTTCGAAAAATACGTTTATTTTACGTGTCTACGCCATCAGAGAAATGTATGCACCGAATTTCATTATTTTAGGTGCATCCGTTTGGTTGGTACCATTTTTAGCCCTATATTCCCTTTTTACCCCTTAAAAGTACTTTTATATTATATATCTACTCAATTAGAGGAATGTACACACCGAAATTCGTGTTTCTAGCTGCTGTCGTTTAAGAGGTACCATTTTTATCCCTTTTTGCCACATTTCACCCCCTACGAATAAAAATCATCGCATAAAATATTAGGGGTTTTACGGGTATTTTTAGTCGTTATGAGGGAAAAACTTTTCCCTTTGGTCCGATTTCGCCCAGTTTTAATCCCAACCGCTCTATGACTATAAGGCGCATTTATGGAAAATTTGGACGTCCTAGCTCCTTTCGTTTAGATGCTAGCGTGCTTTCAACAGACGGACGGACGGACATGGCTAGATCGTCTTAGAATTTTATGACGATCAGGAATATATATAATTTATAGGGTCTCAGGTCGATATTTCAAGGTGTTACGAACGGAATGACAAAGTTAGTATACCCCCATCCTGGAGTTGGACGGTATAAAACAATCTTCAAATTTACTATTAAAATCATGATACCGTTCGATGCAGACACACTCATACTTTCTTCTTTTCATGATTCTTTCTATTAGCCAAAAATGGAAACACATCCAAATTTTTTACATAAAATATGTTTTTACCAGAATGTAAGGTATTTATAAAAACAAACAAAGCTGAAAATTCAACTTTTTCCCATACAAACACACCCCGCTTAATATACATATATAAGCATAAATTCTTTCAGTGACTGACTTTTCCATTATATATTTTTAGGAAAATTGTTTTGAATTAATTATTATCTTAGCAAGTATGTGTGCGCATTCATTCACATGCATATGTATATATTAAAGTCTGTTTGTCTGTATGTACATTCTCATATGCCACAATATTTGTGATGACGAACGACCACAAAAAACTGACGATGATGGATATTCGCTGGACAATAATTAAAGTAAATACAGAACGAGATATTTATTCATATAATTGAATGGATTCATGGCATTCGGTGAGTCACAGAAAACGAGGCAACCAAAAAATAAACTATGAATTCTGTGACCGAGAATGGAAAATGGAATTTCAAGGGGTGCACTAAGGTGGAACGCGAAAATCATAAACTTTTGATTAAGGTGAAGGTCTAAAAGATGAAAGTCCAGAAATTAAATTTTATGAAGTGACACGAAAAATACATTTTCTGTTTTTATTAATCTACCGCTACACTTCGTTAACACAGGAGAGTCTTACTTGGAAATATATAAAAAAAACTCTTGTTTGGGAAAATTTTTGAGTTAAAAAGTTTTGTTATTTTGTTGAAAAAGTAATGAATGAAGTAATGGTAAAGTGAAGCCAAGTAATAGATGTCATCATGCCATTTGCAAATAAATTATAATTCAAATCAAATATTTATTACGGACTGAAATAAGGCAAACGAACGTAATTAGAAATATTTAAAACCTTGAAAATATATTGTTATATTCACAACGATTTTCCTATCATCCCTGTTGTCACAATTTACAAACCTTCAATTTTCTATCCATCCTAATATACACATATGTTTGTATGTACACATGAATCTGTCATTCATATGTATATTAATGAAGTTTAGATTAGTGTGCGCGCCAGTGAAAAAATTGTCGTTCAATTCGAAGGTTGGAGGATTTATTTGACAAATATTTGTTAGCCTGCCGGCATTGTTGTTTTGTATCTAAACGGAAATGCGAATATTGGTTTTCCGTTTTCTCCTTTTTCATTTTTTCACGAAAAGTTATTGAGTAATTTGTAAATATGAAAACCACATCAATCACAGTGTCAGATGTGGGTCAACAACCGGACCATAAATGCATATGCGTATTTTTTCGATTTTTTTATTTGCCAAAACTAAAGTATGTTTGTGGGAGAAAATATTTGAATGTATAGTGAAATTATATTTTAACGAAATGACTGGGAAGTACATGAATGGTTGTGAATGGTTGTGGGTTTGCTTACTATTACGTTTTAATATATTTAATTTACGCATCAAGTCTCTAACTCTCTAACTAATATTGTTTTCTCTTTTCTTTCCAGGTAAGTGATTTAATTTATACTTCTTTGTAAAAGCTGTTCTATATTTAAAATTATATTGAAAACGGTAAGAATTGTATATTTAGAAATATTACGATGTAATAAAATGATAAGGTTAACTATCGTAAAGAACTTATGGTGGATAAGTTCTTTACAATAGTTAAAAAAGCCCACGGTGGCGTATGATTGATTTCTCCGAATACTATCAATCATACGCATTGATGTACATAGTTCTTTTCAACCGTACTACGACCTACTGAAATTTACTGCGTAAGTTTAAAATTAGCGTATACAGCTCACCTTCTCAGGTGAAGCGACAACAAGTAATTTGGTCGATCCGCCCTTTAACTAATTATATTATTCATTCACTTTATGTTTGAATACATAAGCGAATCGCCAAGAATTGTTCATATTTTATGTGGAAACTAGGGTTTGGGGTTTCGCGGACTTTTTTCATTTCCCGGGAAAACGGGAATGAAAAATTTCATTCCCGGGAATTCCCGGGAAAAAGTAATTTATTTATAGGTATGTTCAATATGGTTTAATAAATCAACATTTAATAATTGCTGTGTTTTTTCAATACTGCCATATTACAAATTAAAAACGAATGTTATTGTCAAAATATTGTACAAATTATTTTTTATTTTACAAATATTTTACTCTACACGTTTTCAAGATTATATTAATAATATTAAGGACATATAAATTCATAATGGGTAATGTAAATTTATAATAGGAACATTTTAATTCATATTGAGATATAAAGAGTGATTTTTTTGAGGTTAGGATTTTCATGCATTAGTATTTGACAGATCACGTGGGATTTCAGACATGGTGTCAAAGAGAAAGATGCTCAGTATGCTTTGACATTTCATCATGAATCGTCTTACAAACGAACAACGCTTGCAAATTATTGAATTTTATTATCAAAATGCGTGCTCTGTTAAGAAAGTTCATTGCGCGCTTCCATTTTATGGTCAGTTTAATCGACCCACTGAAGCGGCTATTCGGGCTATTGTGACTAAATTTCGCACCAAATTTACATTGTTCGACATTAAACCACCAACACGCTTACGTAGAGTGCGAACAGAAGAAAATATCGCAGCTGTATCGGCCAGTGTTAATGATGACCACCAATTTTCGATTCGTCGCCGTTCGCACCAATTGGGTCTCTGTTACTCAAAAACGTGGAAATGCCAAAATTGGACTAAGCGGATGGACCACCTAAGACGCAGCCGCGGTCAACATTTAAATGAAATTATCTTCAAAAAGTAAATGTCATGGACCAATCTAACGTTTCAAATAAAGAACCGATGAGATTTTGCAAATTTTATGCGTTTTTTTAAAAAAAAAAGTTATCAAGCTCTTAAAAAATCACCCTTTATAAATCATAATTCATTGAAAACAATTAATTCATAATAGGAACATACCAATTCATAATGAAATATTCAAGTTTGTAATCAGAAAATTCAAATTCATAATCAGAAAATACGTTTTAATATTCAGAAAATATGAATTCATGATGAGAAAATATAAAATCATATTGAGAAAATGTTAATTTATAATGAGAACATTGATATAATATGTGTTTCTACGAGAATATCCATAGAAAAAGGTACATACATAGCTTCGATTATAAATTTTACAGTTCCTGTTTATGAATTTATATTTTATGAATATATATCAATAAGAATTTATGTTTTCTCATTATCAATTTTGATTTTCTCATTTTGTATTTATATATCTCATTATCACATTACGAATTTACAATGCTGATTATGAATTATCATGCTCCTATTATGAATTTACATATCCTGTTATAAATATACATTTCTCATCGTGAACTTACATATTCCGATTATAAATTAAATTTTCTTAGTCTAAACTTGAAAAGTTGTAGACTAATCGTCAGAATTGGACATTTATATCGCAGGTAGAAGTGACTGACACATACACTAGGTTCAAAATTGAAAACGATTAAGGAAACAAATAACTCATATGACGAATGTTATGACGCATTTAATTTAGAATATTCACTCGTCTGGAGACAAAAATATTTTATAGAAACAGGGGGAATATTCAAAACTGTAAAAACAATAGAAATATAAAAAAATTAATATTAATTTAATAAATTCATAAAAAATAAAAATATTGAAATAGTCCACGCATTAATTCTTACAAAGGGCCATTTAAATACATCGTAGCATATATTTATATTCCTATTAGATTTCTCTTGAAATTTTCCAGCGAACAATTTTTATTGTATTCCTATTTTTATACTATTTCCTTCCTTCCATATGTAAAGTAAATTGTTCTTGAAGAAGATATTCACCTCGATTCTTCTAGGAAAACAAGAAAATTTACATTATGTAAGCCATAGTATTGGCGGCATGATATTTTTATTTCACAATAAAGATCCTGCAAATAGCCTCACAAAAAGTTTTTATTCCCCTAGCTGGGTTTCGCATGGAATGCCTATATAGCGAATTTAAAAAGTTTTGTTTGTAGTAATGTAAATACATATATGAATTTGAAATACATCTAAAAATTCCAATTTATATAGTAACATTAAATTATTGATCAACATAATAAATAAATTATTTTTTTAATATTTCCCGTATTCCCGGGAAATTGAAAATTTTTTCCCGTGAATTCCCGTCCAAAATTTTCCGGGAATTCCCGGACCCCAAACCCTAGTGGAAACTCTAATAAAAGGGAGTGTTAAGGGTTTTGTGTTCCCGGACATTTTTCATTTCCCGTGAAAACAGGAATGAAAAGATTCAGTCCCAGGAAACCGGGAATTCTTATAATTTATTTTTAGGTATTTCCAATATGGTTTAAAATATCCACATATAGTGACTGGTGTGCTTTTTTTAAATAATGACGTATTACAAATTAAAAACTAATGTTTTTGTCAAAATATTTTACTCTAGACTAATATAAATAATAAATCACAAGCACAAGTGACTGACACCTACAGTAAATTTTAAATTAAAAAATTATTTTAGTTTTTTCGTTTGTATTTTTTTTTGGTCTTTAATCAATATTTGATTTGAACTGGGATATTGTCCTGGCTCAAGACCATTTTGCTTCTATATTTAATAGAGTGCAAATTTATTTACAAATGGCATGGTGACATTTATTACTTGGCTGCAGACTACCACGATCATGATTTCGACCATGTCAAAAGTCTTTTCAAGTGGCTTCGCAGCGACTTTTCAACATCAAACCCGGCCTCTATAAGGAGATGATTCTCACAAACGAACGAGAAGCAAATTATTAATTTTAATAGGGGAAATATTCTAAATTGTAAAAGCAATAGAAAAATTATTAATTTAAAATTTATTAAAGAGATTCATGAAATTGTCCAGTAATCAGTTCTTACAAAGGTTCATTTAAATATACCGTTGGATATATTTCTGTTCCTATTAGATTTCTCTCGAATGTTTCTAAGTGAACAATATTTAATTGTACCCCAATTTTTAAACCATTTCTTACTGGTTTTATAAGTAAAATAAATTCTTCTTTAAGAAGATTTTCAGCTTTTATTTGTTCGATTTTTCTGGGAAAACAAGAAATTTAAGGTTAAACCAGATAGCACGAGACTATGTCAACCCAAGTTTGTCAGTAAGATATTTTTGTTTAATAGTAAAAATCCTAGCGGGGTTTCGCCAAAAAATTGCGACATAGCGAATTTAAAATGAGTAAGAAAACGTCAGTCGGACAAACCGACTTAACATCACTCTCAGAGAACATGTGTACAACATGATCAAATATAAAGTCATAACGGATTTCAGATTTCAGGCTAAAGCGTAAACATTTTTTATGTTTAAAGTGATTATAAATTGTTTTTCAAATATCAAATTGTAAATGATTTCGACTACCCGTATGGATGTTATGTCGGTTTTATTGTAACCAAAGTTTATGCCATTTTGTGTGGGAGGTACAAGAAGGGGTGTGGCAATATAGGCCATATTCCAAGCGACTGTAACCTCTATGAAAAAGCATTGCAAAATATCAAATTTCACAGTATTCCGATCATCCGTATATAAGTTATAACAGTTTTAATTTTTGAATTTGTGTGGGAAGTACTGGAAGGGGCGTGGCAAAACCCTCAATATTTAGTACACTTAAAGTAATTATAAAAACATTATTAAAAACTAAAATATAGCTGACTCCGAAGATCCGTGTGGATGTAACATTAGTTTTAATTTGACAAAGGAATATAGGTAATTTGTGTGGGAGGTACCAGAGGGGGCGTGGTAATTTCGCCCATCTTCGAACTTAAACCAAGTTTGGGGAAAATATAACCATGTACACAGTTTTAATTGATTCCTGAACTCCTTTCGACAGTTATCGTGTACACCAGCCATCCTGCCAAAAGGCCTCCGTGACTACGGCGGCACACCTCCATCCGATGGTCCAAATTGAGGTTATATGCCGTTAATGTGCCGAACTATCTCTTCCTTTTGCTCTTGAATTGTTGCTGGCTTATCGACGTACACATTTTCTTTGAAATAACCCCAAAAGAAGTCCAACGGTGTCAAATCACATGATCTTGGCGGCCAATTGACATCGCCACCACGTGAGATAACACGGCCATTGAATTTGCTGCGCAAAAGAGCCATTGTTTCGTTAGCTGTGTGGCTAGTGGCACCGTCCTGTTGAAACCACATATCGTCCACATCCATATCTTCAAATTCGGGCCATAAAAAGTTCGTTATCATCTCACGATAGCGAAGACCATTCACAGTAACTGCCTGACCGGCCTCATTTTGGAAAAAATACGGTCCGATGATGCCGCCAGCCCATAAAGCGCACCAAACAGTCACTCTTTGTGGATGCATTGGTTTTTCGACAATCACTCTTGGATTATCATTCACCCAAATGCGGCAATTCTGCTTATTGGCGAATCCACTGAGGTGAAAATGTGCCTCATCACTGAAGATGATTTTCTTCGAAATTTGATCATCACCTGTTGCCATTTCTTGCCACCATTCTGACCATTGACGACATTTGGAATGGTCAAGAGGTTAGTTCTTGAGTCAATTGCACCTTGTAAGCGTGTAAATGCAAGTCTTTAGCAATATGTTCATCAACGACGAGCGTGAGAGGTGCAATTGTTGGGCACGACGATGAGTTGAGGTGGACGGCACTTCAGTCACACTATCCCGAACAGCAGCAATATTTTCTGCAGTTCGAGTTGTATGAACATCTCCTACAGACCCGATTTGCTCAAATTTTTGCACGGTTTTTCCGATTGTACGCACATTTCGACGATTAAATTGAAAATCACGAAGTGCACGATATCTCGATTTGAACGCCCATTCGCATAATAAGCCTGAATAACTTTAACGCGTTGCTCGATTGCGTATCTTTCCATGGTTCAAATTGAGTTAGTCTGAAATTGAGAAATGTCAAATGAAATGCAGAAAAAAAACTTGATTCAACATCGTCCCGTACACTTTAACCACCCTTTATTATAACTTGGTTAATTTAGAGAATAGAAAAGACATTATCCATTCGCAGAAAATTCACTATATCGATGTTTGAGTAGACACAAGATTTGACTAAACTAACTAACTATACACTTACTTACATATGCAACTCAATGAGATGCTTGTAAGATGGCATGTGTGCTTTATTACTTGGTGCGATTTTTTAAACGCAAATTCGGCATGTGAGTTGTGATTCTCGTTCGTTTGTGAGAATCATCTCCTTATAGAGGCCGGGTTTGATGTTGAAAAGTCGCTGCGAAGCCACCTGAAAAGACTTTTGATATGGTCGAAATCATGATCGTGGTAGTCTGCAGCCAAGTAATTAATGTCACCATGCCATTTGTAAATAAATTTGCATTCTATTAAATATAGAAGCAAAATGGTCTTGAGCCAGGACAATATCCCAGTTCAAATCAAATTTGACTAAAACTTTAAACACAATTATCTAAATAAACACAAAGAATTTTTAGTATCTTAAGGGGACAATTGTATGCCATTAGTGTTTGAATATAACTTTGGTCATATTCAAGCTGGTTATCAAGCATTCGGAGCTATTAAGTTCGCTTATTGGTAAATTGGTAAATCGCACGATCTCGCCTCGGCTTCAAATTGAGTGGTCTATATATCTATATATAAGCCTTCTTGTTGGAACTGCGTGTCTTCGGCCAAAAGTCTTTATCAATTGATGCAATTTATTATTTGTTCTGCATTGACCATTGAAAGCTCTATTTTTAATTTTAATAATAATTTTATCTTAGAATATTTTATTGGTCAAAGTATTGGACATTTACAACAGTTTTTAGTGAAAACTGAAAACTTATTCATATTTTTGGGAACCGTTTTCTGAAGAATGAATATGAAAACGAAGCCCTTGCTGCCAGACGGTCGAAGTATTCGACATGTATGCCAATTTTTAGTGGTTTTTCAAAGTGTTAACTGAAAACTTATTTATATTTTTGGGAACGTTTTGTGAAGAAGGAAGCCAGTGCTGCCAGACGTGACAATCTTACGTAATTTTTTCTTTTTGCAAAGAATTGACCAAAATGACGATTTTCTGGCAAATTTTGTTTTTCTCTTGAAAATGTACATCTTACAAGGTCATTGATATGTGAAGCATAGTCAGGACACTATTTCCAGTTTTTCATTCGGAGAGAATCTCATAGTTGGCAATTCCAATAAAAACCAACTCAAAAAGTATACCAGAATGGCAGCACCACGCAGTGGGTAGGATCATAGAATCTTATTTAATTTAAAAAGGTATTTAAAATACAGTCATTGGACTCTTGCTCTTCAATGAATTAAACCAAATGTTCATAGAGTGCCTTAGTACTTTAATATGCTTCAAAGTCGAAAAGATTTTTTGACTTAAAATGTAAAACCAAAAGCTTAAGGTTATTGGAGATTCCCGATAGTGCATGAATCCTTAAAAGTCCTTAACGCTGAGAAGGAATATGAGGTACTTAAAGGCCCATGATTGAAAAGGAATATGAGGTCCACACAGCTCCACAATTGAGTAGGAATATGACATAATTACAGTTCCTCTATTGAGAAGGAATATGTGGTACTTACAGCTCCACGATTGGCAAGGAATATGAAATACATACAGCTCCATTATTGTTAAACAAATTGAGGTCTTTAGTGATGCACGATTGATTTGAAATATGAGGAAGTTCTAATCAGCGAGTATATTATTTGTAAGAGATTCTAAAGCGAGAATGGAAATCGCATTTGTAATATATATATATGCTCGGCTATCAGCGTGGGGGTTGTGCTAGCTACAATGGTCTTAGTTACCCCTGCTCAATCCCTGGACCAAAAATTAGAATATAAATTTAATTTGTATTGTAATTCATAATAAATAAATAAAAAAATAAAAAATATTTGTGATGTCAAAGAGTCTGTCTTAAAGATGGTGTGAGTTTAAGTCGCGCGATGACAAAAAAAAACAATTTTTTTTAACATCTCTGTTATAATACACTCAAAAAAGTGTATTAGATTCCAGTAAAAATTATTTAAAAGTAAGGAAATTGGTATCTTTTTGGCACCCAGTATGTCTTTACTCAATATAAGTTTATTTTTTACTTGAAGGTAGTATGTACGTACTCAACTCAAAATGTGTTTTATTTGATCATTTTAACTACGATTGTATTTAAATTGAGTCCATTTCTCAGGATCAATTTTAGTATGGTCCCATATTAAAATTTTGTTCAGTGTAGTAAGTATTGGTGAATTCTGATGTCATATTCGGACTTAGCATACTGATGTCGTTTGAAACTGCAAACTCCCCTGCCAATCAATTGGCTTGCGAAGCATATTGGTCGACTGCAACAAAAATTCAGTGTTGACGGTGATCTATCCCAAGATGTCGTATGGACCTGAATAGCATTAAGCCGACGATATGTTCTCAGTGGCTTAAATCCAACTAAAAGACCTCTGATTGATAAATTGGGCACCCCACTCATAGACAGCAAAAAAGCCATCAACGATAAAAAAAGTAAAAATTTAGTAAAATTAATGAAATCGATACTTTTTGAACAGCTTGAATCGCATTGCACAATATGTGTTTGCAGAATTCATATATAGTTTCAGTTCCATTTATTCTCACTACCAAACCGAAAATGTTGTAATGTGTAAAGTATGATTACGTATATTCAGTAAGCAGGATCTTTTTCCTCCCATACTAACCGATCCGGTTTAATATTCAGTGTCTTCTTTCAAAATGTCGTCATGTTTTCCAACCACTCAAACATGCCTCTAATGTCGTTTTACTCCATTTCGGCAATACAAGTTTTGTTTGCATCAAATGGTCTACGCTAAGAAGAAACCATATCCCATTAAACCTTGTGATTTTTTGCCAGTTTTCTCAAGGCACCATAGGTCTTGTATCTATATACTTTTGTAGTTTCTTTGGGAAGCAAATAACAAATACTGATTCCCTTTATAACTAACCATGACGTATATTTAGCCTCAACTTCTCCGAAAGTTTTCATTTCATAAGTTCTTTATTTGATTTCCACTTATTTTGTTTTAATTAAATAACTCCATAGAGTATCATCATCATCATCCGAAATAAGTGAAGTGGATAGCAAATATATTTCAAATCAACAAAATATATTTTCATCTTCTTCGCTTTCTTCTGCAGAAAAGTATTCGTCATTGCAAAGTTCATTTAATATGAAAATGCGAAGCCTTAGTTACACGTGTCCCTGATTTTGCTCTTAAGCAACACTGTCTTCATTACGTGTTTGTTTTATGCAATTTCATCTCAAGAATTACCAATCTCTGTGTATTTTTTCATCAGCAACAGCATCATCATCATCGCCACCATCAGCAGCATATTCTCAAACATCATTTTCGTTTTCATATCCTTTTACAGTTTGTCTATGTACACTGTGCAAAAAGAAAAGGTGAGACCGGATATTAGTAACAAGGTACTAAAACTAGCGAATACTACTACTTTTCGTATATTCCCTTGTGACCTTCTTCTTATGTCCCATCTCATCACTCCTTCCAGCTGTTCAATCACATGGAAGTTTTACTACATTTTCCTTTCATTTCAATCACATTTCTCTCAGTGTTTTTGTGTCTTCAGCACAACTCGAAAATATTGCTTCTTCTCTTCGCTGCTCAGTGCTCAGTTCAGCTCTTCCAGAGATTCATTTATCTGTACGTTTTCATTCATTTATCAAAACTGAAAATTATTATCATTTTAAAAGCAAATTTATTATTTATTATGAATGAGTGTCTTCTCTTCGTATCTACTATAAATGTATCTGTGTGTATATATGTGAGTGTTTGTGCCACTGTGAGTGTTTCGCCAGCTTACTTTATCGGAGTATGCTTTTGTATAGCTGGGTGTGTGTGTGTTTGTGCATCTGTACTTGTGGCTGTGTGAGTGATTCGTTACAAGTGTATTTAGTTATTATTTGGTTCCATTATATTCTACTGTCACCAGCACCATCAGCTCCAGCATTACCACCAGAACCACTCACTCCACTCTGTTCATTGTCAATGTCAGCTCCACACAGTGGTTAGGAACTGGGAATTTTATTTAACTTAAAAAAAGTATTTAAATATTAATTACAGAACCTTATTGCCCTTGAATGCATAAAATATATGAAGAGTCCGCAAAGAGTGCTATCAGTACTTCAACATGTTTCAATGTCGAAGAAGATCAAATTGTTATGAGGCTACCAACGAAGGTCCTTTGCCGATTTTTTCAAAAAAAAATCAAAGAATGGTCCCGATTGTGTATGAATATAAATAGGAATATGAGGTAAAGATGAGTAAGAATATGAGGTACATACAGCTCCACGATTCAGAGCGAATATGAAGTTCTTACAGCTCCACGATTCAGAGCGAATATGAAGTTCTTACAGCTCCACAATTGAGTAGGAATGTGAAGTATTTACAGATCCACGATTGAGAAGGAGTAGGAGGTACTTACAAACCCACGATTGATAAGGAATGTGAGGTGCTTACAGCTCCATGATTGAGAAAGAATATGATGTACTTACAGCTCCACTATTGAGAAGGAATATGAGGTGCTCACAGCTCCAAGATTGAGGAGGAATATGAGTACTTACAGCTCCATGTTTGAGAAGGAATATGATGTACTTACAGATGCACGATTAAGAAGGAATATGAAGTACTTAGATCTCCACGTTTGCTTAAGAAATCGAGGTCTTTAAAGATCCACCATCCAGAAGGAATAGGAGGTACTTACAGATCCACGATTAAGAAGGAATATGAAGTACTTAGATCTCCACGTTTGCTTAAGAAATCGAGGTCTTTAGAGATCCACCATCCGGAAGGAATATGAGGTACTTACAGATCCACGATTAAGATATCGAGGTCTTTAGAGATCCACGATTGAGAAGGAATAAGAGGTACTTTCAGATCTCCACGTTTGCTTAAGAAATCGAGGTCTTTGAGATCCACCATCCAGATGGAATAGGAGGTACTTACAGATCCACGATTAAGAAATCGAGGTCTTTGAGATCCACCATCCAGATGGAATAGGAGGTACTTACAGATCCACGATTAAGAAATCGAGGTCTTTAGAGATCCACGATTGAGAAGGAATATGAAGTACTTAGAGTTCCACGGTTGAGAAGCCATATGAAGTACTTAGAGCTCCACGATTGTTTAATAAATTGAGGTCTTTAGAGATCCACGATTGAGAAGGAATAAGAGGTACTTACAGATCCACGATTGAGAAGGAATATGAAGTACTTAGAGTTCCACGGTTGAGAAGCCATATGAAGTACTTAGAGCTCCACGATTGTTTAATAAATTGAGGTCTTTAGAGATCCACGATTGAGAAGGAATAAGAGGTACTTACAGATCCACGATTGAGAAGGAATATGAAGTACTTACAGATCCACGATTGAGAAGGAATATGAGGTACTTATAGCTCCACGATTGAGAAGGAATATGAAGTACTTAGAGTTCCACGGTTGTTTAATAAATTGAGGTCTTTAGAGATCCACACTTGATTAGAAATATGATGTACTTACAGCTCCACGATGGAATATGAGGTACATAGATCTCCGCGATTAAGAAGGAATATGAGGTACTTAGAGCTCTACGATTGAGATGGAATATGAGATTTATACAACTCCACGATTGAGAAGGAATATGAGTTACATAAAGATACACGATTGATTAGTAATATGAGGTACTTATAGTTCCACGATTGAGAAGGAATGTGAGGTACGGAGAGCTCTATGATTGAGAAGGAATATGAGGTTTATACGGCTCCACGATTGAGAAAGAATATGGGATACTTACAGTTCCACGCTTGTGTAAGAATATGAGGGACTTACAGTTCCACGATTGAGAAGGAATACTTACAGCTCCATGATAGAGTAGGAATATAAGCTGCTTACAGCTCCTCGATTGAGTAGAAGTATGAAGAACTTGCAGATCCATGTTTGAGAAGGAATATGAGGTACTTAGAGCTCCACGATTGAGTAGAAATATGAAGTACTTGCAGATCCATGATAGATGTGGAATAAGAGGTACTTAGAGCTCCACGATTGAGTAGAAATATGAAGTACTTGCAGATCCATGATTGAGAATGAATAGGAGGTACTTACAGATCCACGATTGAGAAGTAATATGAAGTACTTAGAGCTCCACGTTTGCTTAAGAAATCGAGGTCTTTAGAGATCCACGATTGAGAAGGAATATGGGTGAATTAATGCTCCACGATTGTTTAAGAAATTGAGGTCTTTAGAGATCCACGATGGATTAGAAATATGAGGTACTTACAGCTCCACGATAGAATAGGAATTACTTAGAGCTCCATGATTGAAAATAACTATGAGGACTTAGAGCTCCGCGATTGAGAAGGAATGTGATGTACTTAGAGCTCCGCTATTGAGAAGGAATAAGATGTACTTAGAGATCCAAGATTGAGAAGAAATATTAGATACTTACAGCTCAACGACTGATAAAGAATATGAGGGCTTACAGCTCGTCGATTGGGTATGAGTATTATGTTCTTAGAGCTCGTATTGAGTAGGAATATAAGGCACTTACAGATCCACGATTGAGAAGGAATATGAGGTACTTACAGCTCCACGATTGAGAAGCAATATGGACACGGAATATGAGGTAATTAGAGTTCCACTATTGAGAAGGAATATGAGGTTTATATAGCTCAACGATTGAGAATGAATATGAGATGCTTACAGTTCCACGATTGACAAGGAATATGAGGTACTTACAGCTCCATGATTGAGTAGGAATATAAGGTACTTACAGCTCCACGATTAAGAAATAATATGAGGTACCCCACGATTATTTAAGAAATTGAACGATATTTGAATAAACAGAAGGCCTACAAAAAGGAAGGCCAGGCACATCCAGGCTATAAAGCTTCCGAAACAAAATCAACTAACAATCGATACTTTTGTTGCAGCTTTAAGCTCTGACAATTCACGACTCCGTGGCATTTTCTGGTCTGAAAAAAATAATAATTTTATTGTAACTTTAAGGCTTTTGCAAGTCCAACGAATCCATGATTTTTTTTGCAATTTTTAGTCCCGAAAATTTTTTAATTTTGTTGCTCCTGTAAGGCTTCCAATATCCACCAATCGTTTACAATTTTAAAGACTACAAAATATACGTCCATCACGTTCGAATACAAATTTAAAAATAAAAATATCACTTCAAGCCACTGTGCCACATTGTTATCACCCGCATTTACATTCATCTAATGCAATGGTGATGTTTATCTGTATGTTTGTTCCGTGTTATATGTGTACGTGTATATGTATGGGTATTCATTATAGCCTCCCTGTTGTGTCTTTTTGGCATTGATGTTTTGTAATAATTTTAATGTACTGTTAAATAGAGGGAAACAAAAATGTACAATGATATTTCACTGGAATAGATGTTTCCATAATTGCTGCACGCATTATTTCTCGGTCTCTGCCTCCGTTCCTCCGCCCGTCCGTCCGTCCATCTGTGTGGCGTTGTCTACAGGACGAAATGTTTCTAATGTATCAACATTAGTTGTGCTCCTTTGTGCTGTTGAGTTGGGCTTTGTGCATAATTTTCCATAATGTGAGCATTTCGTTCACAACAAAAGATCATAAATTATTCAAATTGCGCAATATATAAAATACAGTATTTGATTGATACTCGACAGATATGGGACACGAAGGTGTCTGTTGTCGTGTTGAATGTTTGAAATATTTAAGGATTTTGTGTAAAGGATTTTCATTAAAAAAGCCATTACATGCTTTGTGGGTTATGGTGTGCTCGAAGCCCTGTGGTTGTTTGTTATGCTTACCTTTGGTAGAGCTGTCATGAAGATGTATTTCGTCCTATCATGAGCACATTATTGAATCTCTCTTCTGCTTCATCGTAGGTACCTAATTTGTTTTTGACAATTCCTGGATTTGTTTCCACCTTTACTTGCTTAAACTTAGACAGGATCCATAAGTTGGACAATTTGAGACACGATTGCTGAGTAAATACGGTTTGGAAGAAGTTCTTCATTATTTATTTTCCAAGGTCTACTTTTATGTTGACGATTTGAAGCTCATAAGAGAGCCCTGATTGTGGAGTATGTACTCGCATTGATTGTTGACGAATTTCAGGTCGTAAGATAACCTTGTTCCACCATTAGAGAGCCTTGATTGTGAAGTAATTATATTTACTCGCATAGATTGTTGATGAAATTCATGTCGTAAGATAATCTTCATTAGATAATTATATATCTAGAGATACTTGTTTTCCGAGGAGTTACAGGACTTACAGTTCCACGGTTGAGTAGGAATATGAGGTATTTACAGCTCCGCGATTGAGTAGAAATATGAGGTACTTATAGCTCCATGATTAGAGTGACTTGATTGTTGACGAATTTCGTAAGCTAACCTTGAGTAGTGAATTATTTATCTTAGTGGTGCTTGTATGCCGAGGAAGAGGAAGCGAGAGACATATGACTGTTAAGGAGTAGTACTTTCTTAGAGATTCGTTGTCGCTAATACATTTCATTCCCACGATAAATGGAAGATTAGAGTCGTCGAAGATCGGCGATTGATAGAAGATTTGAGTCTTCCAAAAATCGCAATTGCCTTAACAAATAAGCCATTGTTTGAGTCCTCGAAAATCCGCGATTGATTGAAGATTCGAGTCTGCAAAGATCCGCGATAAAGCGAAGATTTTATATTTCAAATATTGACGATTTGAGTCTTCAAAAATCTTCGGTTAAATGATGATTTGGATTCAAATATGCAACATGAATTGAACTTTCAAGTCTGCAAACATTTGCGATAAATTGAATATTCGAATCTTCCCAGCTCCGTGATAGTTTGAATATTTCAAGTGTTAATGATCAGCGATAGTTTGACGATATTAGTATTGAAGATGGGCGATTGATTAAAGATTTAAATCGTTTAACCCTTAATATCCTGATTTTTTGTTTCAGCTGCAAAAGTCGACATTCTGAACTATTTTTCTTCTACAACTTTTGTCATAGATGTCATCTACCTGACCTAGGTGGAAAAAACCTGGCTGGCTCCAAACGGAACCTCCAGCCACCCGGGTAGCGGGATGTTTTTCATAAAAACTTTTGGTTCTTTGTTTGATTCCTTTCGGAAACAGCAGGCTATTTAGGTTTAAGATGTACGTTGGATTTCAGTTTAGTGTCTTCACAGAACCACGAGAGATAGAAGATTTAAATATTCAAAGATACTATAAATAGCAATGGATTACAGATTAGAGTCTTGAAAGCGATTAAAGATTTGAGTCTGCAACAGATTGAAGATTTGAGTCTTAAAAACTCTAAAATTGATTGAAGATTTGACTGATTTACAATTGAGTCTTCAAAAATGCTCGATGGCTGAAGGTACGAGTCTTCAACTATGAAATCTGATTAATTGAAATTTAAATATTCAAGAATCAACGATAGATTGAAAAGATTATTCTTAACGATTCGTAGCGGATAAACAATTTAAATATTTAAAGATAAGCGATGTGTCTTAAAGATTTGAGTCTTTAAAGATACGCTATAGATCGAAGATATAAATCTTCAATAATCAGCTATGGGCCTCGATTTTTTGATGATTTAAATAGTCAAAGCTCAGGTATAGATTGAAAAGATGCGACTTAAAGATTCGTGAGTGATTGTCGATTAAGCCTTTCAAAACTGCGTCATGAATTGACGAACATTCAAAGAGACTTCAAAGATCAGGGATGGATTGAATATTTGAGTCTTTATAGATTCCAGCTTGATTGAAGATTTAAACCTTTAAAGATACGCGATAGATTGAAAATTCAAATCTTTAAAGATCAGCCATGGATTGAGTTTTTAGAGATTGATTGAAGATTTGATTGATTGATTGATCTTTAAATCTTCAAAGATACGCAATGAATGAATTTATATCTTCAATTGTCGCAGATGGATTGAAGATTTGAGTGTTTAAATATCCGCCATAGTCTGGGGGATTTCAATGTCCAAAGATCCACAATAGATAAAGATTTATATCTTCAAAGCTAGGGATGGATTTACGATTTTAATCACCAAAGGTTCGCAATTATTTTATGATTTGAGTTTTCAAAGAGCCGCGATAGATTTAAATAAAAATATTTACATCTTCAATCATCAGAAATTGATTGAAGATTTGAGTCTTCTTAGATCCATGATTGATTTAAGATTTAAAAGATCCACATTTGATTTATGATTTGATAAGCGATTAATTGCAGATGTGAGTCTACAAAAAATCCGCAATTGATTGAAGATTTGAATATGATATCTGATGGAATGATTCTAGAGATCTGCAATAGATTGAAAAGATATGTCATATAATTTAAATCTTCCATGATAAGTGATGGATTCACGATTTGAGTATTCAATGATCCACGATAAATAACATATTTATGTCTTCAAAAATCAAAAAATTGATTGAAGTTTTGTAGATTTAAACTTCAATGATCTGCTATAGATTGAAGATTTAAATCTTTAAAGGTCAGCTATGAATTCAAGATTTGAATTTTTAGTGATCATCGAATTATAGAAGATTTCATAGTGAAATCTGATTGAGTACACTGTTCGACAGTCCAAATTACACTTGAAGCAGATGATATACATCTGAAACTATAGATGAAATAGAGTTAATTGGCGTTTTTAGCTTTTTAATTTCTCTTCCTGTTGCCCCATAAAAGCACTACAAAGTTCCAAACGATACAATTTTTCAAAAAAATATTTTTAATACTTATTCGCACCCTATGACGTCGGTAAAAGTGTCAAATCAAAGAAGAGAATTTATGCTAAAAACACATTCAATTTCAAGCTTATATATGTATTAGTTTAGAAGTAATAACCATTTAAAATTTTGTCTCTTAAAAAGCAAGAAATGAATAAACTAGAAAATCTAAGGGGTAAACTTGACATAGACGTTAATGCTGAACTAATACCGAGAGAAGCATGATATTTGAAGTATTTTTAATAGATATTCTCATCTTTAAGTTGACACTAATAATGTTAACATACTGTGCGAACAAGTATATAAAATAATTTTTGGAAAAATTGTATCCTTAGGAACTTTGTAGTTCTGTAGTTCTGTGAACGGACAACGGGATGAGGAAATGAAAAACTAAAAATGCCAAAAAACAGGATGAGGAAGTGAACAACTAAAAACGTCAAGAAACCCAATTTTTCCTATATAAAATAATGAGGAAATAAAAAAACTAAAAACGCCAAGTAACTCCATAGTTTCATAAGTATATCATCCTGTTGAAGTGCAACCACTTTTTTTAAAGATTGTCGTACTGAGTTATAGATTTAACCTAGCGTTGGACTAAAGATTGGGGTATTTAAAGATCTGCGATAGATTGCAGATTTAAATCTTCAAAGATCCTCAATTGAATAAAGTAAAAAATCCGCGATTGATGGAAGATTTGAATGTTTAAGAATACGCAAATAGTTAGAGAGTAAAGTTTTTAAAGATCTACAAATGATTTTTAGCTCCTCAGAGATATCTTGTTAAGGAATAGTAGTTCCAAAGCTATTCTTTGTACCTAAGAGAATCTAATCTAAAAATACGGGTCCTTCTTTTCGGAATTTTAAAAACTTAATGTTCCTTGACTTTTTTTATTAATTCTGGGTAATAAGAAATTGAAACAATCTTGTTCCTAAGATTGTAAGGTTTCATGAAAGGAAACAGCTCGAAGGTTTTATAAAATATTTTTCACTCTTTATTTAGAAGGCACCGTCGCTTATAACTACAAATTCTCGCTTCTATTGTTCGATGTGAATTGATTTTCCAGAGCAACTGTTCTGTCTTTTATACACAAATTTAGTAGTAGCTTACAGTATTGAGCAAGTAAAGTAAATATCAACATGTGGCATAATGAATATTAACAGGTTGTATGAATGTAAATATCAACAAGTGGTTTGAAATTATACATTCATACATGTGTGTCGAACAAAATAGTAATTGAACTAATAATTTGTTTCAAAATCCTTTTTCTCTGAATTGTTGCTGGTTCTGCGAGGACCCACTGACCTTACCATACATCTCGATTCTAGAGAAAGTCGTTAGATTCAAGATGCCCGGCAACAGCTTTAATTATTGAGGTATGTTGAACTCAGAGATTCGAATTGAAATTTCTGGATAAAGAAGTCATAAATATTTAATCATCTTTATATTAAAAATATTGCTGAGTGAACTTCAGGTCTTAAAGATTTGATTTGAACACTGTCCAACAACTTAAGACTTTTTGATTGGAACAGAATTCTGAAAAAGCATCTGCAGTAGACCATTTTTGCAGAATAAACTTATAGTCCAGCCGGTCTGAGTTTCTTTCCACAGTGGGTCAAAGTTTTAATTTTTTGGTTGAAAGGAGAATTATATTACGCGAAAAAAGTGTTGTAAATTAATGTCTGAGCGAATTCTTGTTGTCAGAACTATATCGTGGAATTTTATGAGAATCATTTTTGAGGAAGATCTTAACCCTCTAGCTCCTCTCTACATGGGTCAATTTGATCCTTTTTGAAGAACATACAAAAATTGTTGAAAAAGGAAATTTAAGAATTAAAATGTAAAAAGAATCTCAGACCAGCTAGACTATACGTTTCTTCCACAAAACTGATCCACTCTTTCTGTTCACTCAACAAATTTTAATTTGTTGGACAGTGTATTTGAATAATTTCTTGTTTTATTATAGTCTTGATCGTTGATAAATTTCAGACCCAAAGACAATCTCTATTTGTGGCGAAATTTAAGTCTTAAAATATCCACTATTTTAAGGGAACTCCAGGCCATAATAGATCTATTGCTGATGAATCAATGAAGGATCCAAGATCCTTGGTCGAATTCTGATTATTTGTTGGACCTCTAAAAGTTTGATATTATTGAGGATTTTTGAGGATCCTACTGCAATCTCTATGAATATTAAACTATTTAAAGTAGTAAACACCCTTGATTGTTCTTTTACTTGAAAATATTTAATTTAAGAATTTTATTTCTTTAAATATTCGCCGATGTACAGATGTATTGAAGGTTCTGCAAGATCCACTACTTTTGGGTAATTTAATTCGCTTTGGATTTCATGCTCTCCTCCTTAAATCTTAACCATCCTTTCATTGGCATGCTTCCGCATTCACTATGGTTACCAAACTATGCCATTATCTTGTTGATTTTTGTTTTTGACAAAACTAAATATTGATTTTCTTAATTGTCCTTAAGGGCTGTTGAATATTAATTAAATGCATGCCATATTCCACGCACATACACACAGAGAAAAAAACCGGACTACCGACCAGAACCCTGTGCAACTCTTAATTTGTCCATTAATACAAATTGTGTTTATTGTGCCATTCTATGTCCACGTCCACATCCACATTCATCCATCCTGCCACGCCAGCATATGGCAGTTGTTTGGAGAGGAACCAACACATATATGCATTATACATATTACCACGAATGTATGAGTGAGCATAGTTTTCTTTCCTCTTCTCCCACAAATATCAGTTCCATTTGCCGCATGGTTGTGTGTGTGGAGGAGCATGGTCCTCTGTGTGTGTGTGATGAGGCTCTCCTACTGGATGCGACGAATGGAAAGCAGTATGTGCCCAGCAACCGCGCCAGCTGAGGATGTTGGTGTCAGTTAGAAAATCATCATCATTCTTTCTGTCTTCTGATTCAGCTGTGCACAAGTTGGTTTCTTCGTGTTTTTTTCGGCTGCTCTGCTGAGCTGTGCTGGCCTAGACAAGCAATTAAGATAAAAGCTCAAGTGCGCCATGTAATATTTTCATCGTTTTGCGTTATTGCTGCGTTGCTTTCGGTGTTGCTGCTGTTGCTATGTGGCTCACAAATTAAATGTAGTGGATTTGAGTTTTTCGTGTAGTAGTTTTAGCTGCATAAAGCTCACAGACACAAATTAAACAAGTTTGTGGGGTTTGAGGAGGATACCGTACGCAATGAAATCATACTCCGGTTTTACAATTGCCCAGTGACTTTCATTTGATGTCAGCATAAATATCAAGCTTGAACTTCTAAAGATATGAGTCTTCACTGGTACGCAATTGATTGAAGATTTGAATCATCAAAGCTACGCGATTGATTGAGGTTTTGAGTCTTCATCGATGATTTATATTTTCAAATATCCTCGTTTGAATGAAGATGATTGAATCCGCAATTGATTGAAGATTTGAGTTTCCATAGATCAGTGACTGACTGAAGACATGACTCTCCAAAGGACAGCGATTGATTGATCATTTAAATCTTTATATGTACGGGTTTCACGAGACATTTGAGATCTGCAATTGAGGGCAGATTTGACTATTCAAAGATCTGCAATCAATTGCAGATTTGAGTCTTCAAAGATACGCAATTTCTTAAGGATTTGAGTCATAAAAGATCTGCAATTCAATGAATATTTGTGCCTTCAAAGGTACGGGATTGATTAAAGAATTGAGTCTTCAATGATATCACATTTGTTTGATTGATGATTTAAATCTTCAAAGATCGAAGATTTGAATCATCGATTGATTAAAGATTTACATTTTAAGGATCCGCAATTGATTGATGATATACATGTTTGAGGATTGAAGATTTGATTCACCGAAGATCTGCGATAGGTTCTAGATTTGAGTCACCAAAGATCAGAGATTGATTGCAGATTTACATTTTGAAGGATTGAAGATTTAACTTTTCAAAGATCTGCTATAGGTTCTAGATTTGAGTCACCAAAGATCAGAGATTGATTGAAGATTTACATTTTTAAGGATTTAAGGCGATCGATTATAGATTTGGTCGCCAAAGATCCACGACTGATTGTAGATTTGAGTCACCAAAGATCCTCGATTGATTGTAGATTTGAGTCACCAAAGATTCACTATTTATTGTAGATTTGAGTCACCAAAGATCCTCGATTGATTGTAGATTTGAGTCACCGAAGATCCCCGATTGATTGTAGATTTGAGTCGCCAAAGATCCTCGATTGATTGTAGATTTGAGTCACCAAAGATCCTCGATTGATTGTAGATTTGAGTCACCAAAGATCCACGATTGATTGTAGATTTGAGTCACCAAAGATCCACGATTGATTTAGATTTGAGTCACCAAAGATCCACGATTGATTTAGATTTGAGTCACCAAAGATCCATGATTGATTGTAGATTTGAGTCACCAAAGATCCACGATTGATTGTAGATTTGAGATTTTTAAAGATCCATGATTGATTGTAGATTTGAAGTTTTTAAAGATCCAGGATTAATAGAAGATTTCAATATTTTTTTACGATTGCACAAAGATTTGAAGAATTTAAAATTTTACGAAGAAGATTTGAAGACTTACGATTGAAGGAAGATTTGCAGATCTACGATTGAAGGGTGATTTAAAGACTTTAAAGATCTACGATTGAAGGAAGATTTGCAGATCCACGATTGAAGGGTGATTTAAAGACTTTAAAGATCTACGATTGAAGGAAGATTTGCAGATCCACGATTGAAGGGTGATTTAAAGACTTTAAAGATCTACGATTGAAGGAAGATTTGCAGATCCACGATTGAAGGGTGATTTAAAGACTTTAAAGATCTACGATTGAAGGAAGATTTGCAAATCCACGATTGAAGGGTGATTTAAAGACTTTAAATATCTACGATTGAAGGAAGATTTGCAGATCCACGATTGAAGGGTGATTTAAAGACTTTAAAGATCTACAATTGAAGGAAGATTTGCAGATCCACGATTGAAGGGTGATTTAAAGACTTTAAAGATCTACGATTGAAGGAAGTTCTAAAGACTTTTAAGATCCACGATTGATGGAAGATTTGAAGACTTTAAAGATCTACGATTGAAGGAAGATTTAAAGACTTTTAAGATCCTCGATTGATGGAAGATTTGAAGACTTTAAAGATCTACAATTGAAGGAAGATTTAATATCTACGAAGATTTGAAGACATTAAAGATCTACGATTGATTGAAGATTTGAAGACTTTAAATATCTTCGACTAATGGAAAATTTGCAGATCCACGATTGAAGGGAGATTTGAAGACTTCTCAGATCTACGATTGATGGAAGTTTTGAAGACTTTAAAGATCTACTACTGATGGAAGACTTGAAGACTTTAAATATCTACGACTGATTGAAGATTTGCAGATCCACGATTGAAGGGAGATTTGAAGACTTTAAATGTCTACGATTGATGGAAGATTTGAAGACTTCTCAGATCTACGATTGATGGAAGGTTTGAATACTTTAAAGATCTACGACTGATGGAAGACTTGAAGACTTTAAATATCTACGACTAATTGAAGATTTGCAGATCCACGATTGAAGGGAGATTTGAAGACTTCTCAGATCTACGATTGATGGAAGGTTTGAATACTTTAAAGATCTACGACTGATGGAAGACTTGAAGACTTTAAATATCTACGACTAATTGAAGATTTGCAGATCCACGATTGAAGGGAGATTTGAAGACTTTAAAGATCTACGATTGATGGAAGATTAAATATTCACGATTCATGGTCAATTTAAGTCTTTAAGACTTGAGTCTTAAAAGATCTACGATTGATGGAAGATTAAAGATTCACGATTCATGGACGATTTAAGTCTTGAGTCTTAAAAGATCCACAATTCATGGATGATTTGAGTCTTCAAAGTGTGCGAATACTGAAAGATTCCATGTCCTCCCATATCCTAGATGGGTGAATGTTAGTAATGATGTAAGACCATCTTTCTTCTATTTCCCAAGATTTTTAAAAATTAGGAGCTACTTGCAACATTTGAAACCATAGCGTCATGCCCCTGTCGCCTACTATCGACCACAGCTTTTTACAGCATCACTTTATGGAATCATCTACAACAAGCAGTGTATAGTCGGCATATATTAAGCCCTCACATACAGGCATACATACACTGCTTTTTCCTCCAGTAAACTTAGCAAACTGTATTAGGAGCTGGATATATGCATGTGGGTGTATAGGTCTGCATGTTTATGAGGGAGTTCTACTTTCAACTTGGTCCTTAAATGCAATAGCAACAGCTGCACATTAACATGATGTTAGCTTAGTTTCTTTTCCCGGGCTCCATGCTGGCCCCCACATACTTCCTGTTGCTTGTATTTTTGTCGTCAACGTCCTCGCCCTCGTCTTCTCTTGGTGGGCCGTTGTAATAGCATTTGTCATGTTCTTGTGGAAAACTTCCTTTATTTAAATGGTTCTTATCTTTGTGCCCACTTAACTAACTTGTTCGTGGAGAAGGATGATGAGCCGAGGCCGGTGGCTGGATGGCTGGTGCATTACATTTCACATCAAATATGGCATAAAGGCTCCTTGTGGAAATTCTGTGTGTCGGGATTCTTTTTTTTGGAGTGCCACTTTTGGTGTGTACATGGAAATTTATCTGTGTGTGTGGGCTTTTATGCCCAAAGGCAGAATTCACTTTCGTTTGTGCATCTGGTGCACACCAGCAAACCAGCGATCCTGTTGCCAGCTAAAGTGATGCGAAAAGATAGGACGGACACAGTGACGGCCATTGTGCGGCATCAACAAGAATCATCATCAAAATTAATTAGTTTCTTTTTAGAAAAATATCCACAAAAAAGATTTGGAAATTCTTTTGATATCACTTCTCACTTTCCCCCCTCACAAAGTGTGCTTGCACTTTATATTCATTTCAGGCCTAATAACTATTGCGTCCAAATACCATTTAAGGCTATAATGATGGTCCCACTTTTTCCATTTTGCAAATGATTCGAGTGACGCAAACGCCAGCGCCATCGCTCTGGCCATCATCATCAATTGCAGTATCCATTATGGCTTGACACACAGGCACCATGGAGAGGCTGGCTATGTGCGGGTGGTCCTCTTTAAATGCCATGAGCCATCATTATTTGTACGGAACACGATGTAGGAGGCATCTCACTTGCATGGGAATGAAAGGAACATCATTACAAAATGTATTTGTCGACTACAACATTTTGCAACATTGACATTTACTTTTAGCAGCAAACATTTCCCTTCCTAATGATGCTCCGTGTTCGAGAAGCTGTGAAGAAATTTGTAGCACAATTTGGTATTTGGAAAATAAATCGAGCCCCAGGGTTATTTGAAAAAGGTATCAGTGCATTCAGTTGGCGAGACACAAATTGTGTGCTGACATACCTGAGAAGATTGATAAAACTTATGAAATCATGGACACTAAGAGCGCCATAAAAAAGCTAAATTGCCAAAAGATACAAAGATTTTAGGTCTTTAAAGAATTTATGACTCTAAAGATCATGATCCAAATATTTCAAGTCTTTTAAGCTCCAAAATGAATGGAAGATTTAAAGATAAAAAATTAATGGAGGATTTGAAGTCTTTGAAGATCCAAAAAGAACGGAAGATTTGAAGTCTTTGTAGATTCACGATTCATAGAATATTTTAAGACTTCGCAGATCCACTGATAACAGATTTGAAGATCCAGAAGAATTTGCAGATTCACGATTACTAAAAGCTTTAAAGATTTTACAGATCCGCGATAAATAGATTATTTGAAGACTTTCCACGACTGATAAACGATTTGATTTGAAGACTTTAAAGATCTACGATTGAAGGAAGACGACCTGAAGACTGTAAATTTCTACGATTGAAGGAAGACGACTTGAAGACTTCTACGAAGAATTTCTACGATTGAAGGAAGATTTGAAGACTTTCAAGATCTGCTATTGAAGGAAGATTTGCAGACTTTACAGATCTACGATTTGAAGATTTTCAAGATCTACGTTTGAAGACTGTCAAGATCTACGATTGCAATAAGATTTGCAGAGTTTAAAGATCTACGATTTAAAGACTTTCAAGATCTACAATTGAAGAATTTTTGCAGACTTTAAAGATCAATGATTTTAAGACTTTCAAGATCTACGATTGAAGGAAGAGTTGCAGACTTTATATATCTACGATTTGAAGACTTTCAAGATCTACGATTGAAGACTGTCAAGATCTACGATTGAAGGAAGAGTTGCACTTTAAAAATCTACTATTGAAGGAAGATTTGCTGACTTTAAAGATCTACGATTGAAGGAAGAGTTGCACTTTAAAAATCTACTATTGAAGGAAGATTTGCTGACTTTAAAGATCTACGATTGAAGGAAGAGTTGCACTTTAAAAATCTAATATTGAAGGAAGATTTGCTGACTTTAAAGATCTACGATTGAAGGAAGAGTTGCACTTTAAAAATCTACTATTGAAGGAAGATTTGCTGACTTTAAAGATCTACGATTGAAGGAAGAGTTGCACTTTAAAAATCTACTATTGAAGGAAGATTTGCTGACTTTAAAGATCTACGATTGAAGGAAGAGTTGCACTTTAAAAATCTACTATAGAAGGAAGATTTGCTGACTTTAAAGATCTACGATTGAAGGAAGAGTTGCACTTTAAAAATCTACTATTGAAGGAAGATTTGCTGACTTTAAAGATCTACGATTGAAGGAAGAGTTGCAGACTTTAAAGATCTACTATTGAAGGAAGATTTGCAGACTTTAAAGATCCACGATTTGAAGACATTCAAGATCTCCGATTGAAGACTTTAAAGATCTACGATTTGAAGGCTTTGAAGATCAACGATTGAAGACTGTCAAGATCTACAATTGAAGGAAAATTTGAAGACTTTAAAGATCTAAGATTGAATACGATTTGAAGACTTTAATGATCTACGATTGAAAGAAGATTTGAGGTTCTTAAAGATCCACGATTTATGGATGATTTGAAGACTTTAAAGTCCTTCGATTGAAGGAAGATTTGAAAACATTAAATATCTACGATTAAAGTAGATTTGAAGACTTTAATGATCTACGATTGAAAGAAGATTTGAAGTTTTTAAAGATCCACGATTGATGGATGATTTGAAGACCTACGATTGAAGGAAGATTTGCAGACTTTAAAGATCTAGATTTGAAGACTTTAATGATCTACGATTGAAAGAAGATTTGAGGTTATTAAAGATCCACGATTGATGGATGATTTGAAGACTTTAAAGACCTACGATTGAAGGAAGATTTGAAGACTTTAAATATTTACGATTGAAGGAAGATATGCAGACTTTAATGATCTACGATTGAAAGAAGATTTGAGGTTATTAAAGATCCACGATTGATGGATGATTTGAAGACTTTAAAGACCTACGATTGAAGGAAGATTTGAAGACTTTAAATATTTACGATTGAAGGAAGATATGCAGACTTTAAAGATCTACGATTTGAAGACTTTCACGAGCAAGATTGAAGACTTTCAAAATCTACGATTGAAGGAAGATTTGCAGACTTTACAGATATTCGATTTGAAGACTTTCAAGATTTACGATTGAAAACTTGCAAGATCTACTATTGAAGGATAATTTAAAGACTTTAAATATTTGCGATTGTAGAAAAGATTGTGAGGCTTTAAGGATCTACGATTGAAAGAAGATTTGAGGTTCTTAAGATCCACGATTGATGAAAGATTTGAAGACTTTAAAGACCTACGATTGAAGGATAATTTAAAAACTTTAAAGATTTGCGATTGTAGAAAATATTGTGAGGCTTTAAGGATATATGATTGAAAGAAGATTTGAGGTGCTTAAAGATCCACGATTTATGAAAGATTTGAAGACTTTAAAGACCTTCGATTGAAGGAAGATTTGCAGACTTTAAAGATCTAAGATTTGAAGACTTCGAAGACCTACTATTGGTGAAAGATGATAAGGGTTTAAAGATCCACAATTAAAAGACTTTAGAGACCAATTATTGAGAGCGACATTTAAATAACCCCTGAAGTTCTAATAGAAAAGTTGTTCTTAGACACTCAGAGAGAATTTTCTCGGCTCCACAACTATTGTAAGAAGTTTCCTTTTACATTTATTATGTAATATTAAGAGAGTTTGTACTACCGAGATTGATCTTAATATATTTATATTTTATGAGGGCCATCCCTGGGTAGCACTACGAGTGTTTATGCTACAATTTATACCAGCAGTGTATAATTTGCAAATTTCTTGAAATATGGGAATCGAAAGATAGTCACGTCCGGCCGTCCGGTACGGCAGATATGCCAATTAAAGTTTAACATGCAGATACATCTTTAAAACATTTTCAAATGACCGGAGACACTGCATGTGATTTACTGGCGAAAATTTAGCCACCCACCTCTATATTTGTTGCTTTAGGGGTTGCCTCCCCCCATTTCACCCATTTTACATTAACAAGCTTTCAGTTTGTGCTTCTTATTTTCCACTTTTCTTCCATTATTTTTATTTTTTTTTTGCCTTTCCGCTTCCTACAAGACATTACAATTGGCAACATTTTAAGGATTATCAACCCCCACTACTTCCCGGTGATTTAACTCTAGCGAATTCTTCCCCCAGGAATGCCCTTCAAAATGTTTCCTTGCTGGTGATTCCTCGAAACCGTGAATAGTCCCAGCGGAGATTAATAATCGTCAAATCAAGTGTTTTATTGAAAAAAAGGGGTATTCTTTGCGGAGATGTCAAGTCATGTCTTCGATATTAAAAAATTCCATTATTTTGCATATTTTTGCTTTTTGATTGTCAGCAAGCTGCGTGGGCTTCCATCAGCAGTGGGATGGGGATTACGAAGAGAGAGAGAGGAGGAGGAGGAAGAGGACAAGCCGGAGGTTGGTAAATGTTCCACAACAACCGCAGTGATGTTCAATGAAATGGCGTTTATGGTTGTGTTGACGAACCAAGCGAAAAAGTCATCAGCGTATCCTTGATCAACCGCCATTCAACTTTAAAATGCTTACTCATCGTTGTAGAGGACGAAAGGATAAAGAAAACAAAGACTAAATCTTTCCAACACTGCAGACACACACACACCCATATATAGTGACATAGCGACATACATTTAGAGGAGCATTGCCGCAAATATTCGCCAATGTTGGCTTCATGTAAACACAAACACCTCCCACACTCACATACAAACACCCCAACACATCTATAGTAGGGTAGGGAGTGGGAAGCACATTGAAAGGACAATCTATGACAATATGAAATTGTCATTGTTATCCTTTGTTGCTGCCTGAATGTATTCATGTTTCGGTGCCATACAAACTTACACACATACACACACACACAATTGATACCTATACACGCACACACGTACAGCTATGTCATTCACACATCTACACTCACTTATGTATGGCTACGTATAGTTTGCTAATGGGTAAGCAGCGTTTAGTTGAGCATGACACAAAGGTTCTTTTATAATGTTTGTGAGCAAACAAACAAACAAACAGCCAAACAAGCAGGCAGCCAACAACAACAAAAAAATCTGTGCCATTTCCCAGCAAACATTGGCGGGAGGTCAGCGCAGCGACGACGGCGGCGGCGGCGGCGGCTTTAAATGCTCTTTGCTTTTATTCTTAAGCGCTTTTCAGCGATGTCATCAAAGTTTCATGTGCAATTGGCGAAAATCTAGGTGAGCAGCATTGGCTTTAAGTCTTAAATATGGCTTATTAGGATTCGTGTATTTAACATTTCCTTTACTTTAGCACTCCGGCATGCACATGCAAGTCTAAAATTGCGATTTGTAACATTTGAAAAGGATGAAAGCGACACATCACACAAATGTTGCAAGATTATTCCATTGAAATGGGAACCATTGTTTTTTTAGATTTTAAAATTCCAGCGCCAGACAAGGGAAATGAGAGAACAATTTTATTGACCTTTATTTTCCAAATTGATCCTCTTTGAATTGAATGAAGATTTGAAGACTTTGTAAAGGCACGATTAGTGGAAGATTTGGAGACAGCACATCCACGTTTGTTAGAAGTTTTGAAGCATGTACATGATTGATAGATTTGATGATTGATAGATTTTGATTATAGAAGAGTGTTCAAATGCACGATTGGTGAAGATGTGAAGACTTTGTAAACGATTAAAAAATTCAAGATTAATGGAAGATTTGATAACTTTGCAGATCAACAATTGATGGAAGATTTTGTAGATCCACGATTGATTGAAAATTTGATGACTTTGCAGATCCACTATTGATGTGTTTGAAGACTTTGCATACATACGATTGATGGAAGATTTGAAGAGATTGCAGATCCACTATTTCTATCAGATTTTAAGAGTTTGCGAATTATCGATTACTAGAAGATTAGAAGACTGAAGATTCATGATTGATAGAAGATTTTAATCTTTTTCATAGACAATTTGATGATCAGAATGAACAAGTAAGGAAGGTTAAAGTCGTGCGTGGCCGACTATATGATACCCTACATCTACTCAATATACCCTGTGGTGTAGGGTATAAAACTGAACATAAACTTTGAATGAGAGCTACATATATAACTCTGAACCGATCTGACACATTTTTAGCATAGGTTTACTGAAATATAAGACACTTTCCCAAATTTGATGGAAATCTGTTAAATATGTGGTTCCTAGAGCGGCAAGAATTATATCGGAGGAGTCATTTATATGGGAGCTATATATAAATCTGAACCGATTTGACCCACTTTCGCCATGGATGTTTGTAGTTGAAATATGAGCTGGTTTGCCAAATTTTAAGCCAATCTCTTCAAATATGCTATTTCTAGAGCGGAAATAATCAATTCATAGGCGAAATTTGTACTGGAGCTATATATATATCTGAACCGATCTGGCCAATTTTTACCAGAGCTGTTTCTAGTTGAAATATAATTTGTTATGCCAAATTTGAAGAAAATCTGTTAAAATATGTGGTTTCTAGAGCGGAAATTATCAAATCGGGGGAGACATTTGTGTGGGAGCTATAATCAAATCGGGGGATACATTTGTGTGGGAGCTATATATAAAGGGTGATTTTTTAAGAGCTTGATAACTTTTTAAAAAAAAAAACGCATAAAATTTGCAAAATCTCATCGGTTCTTTATTTGAAACGTTAGATTGGTCCATGACATTTACTTTTTGAAGATAATTTCATTTAAATGTTGACCGCGGCTGCGTCTTAGGTGATCCATTCGGAAAGTCCAATTTTGGGCAACTTTTTCGAGCATTTCGGCCGGAATAGCCCGAATTTCTTCGGAAATGTTGTCTTCCAAAGCTGGAATAGTTGCTAGCTTATTTCTGTAGACTTTAGACTTGACGTAGCCCCACAAAAAATAGTCTAAAGGCGTCAAATCGCATGATCTTGGTGGCCAACTTACCGGTCCATTTCTTGAGATGAATTGTTCTCCGAAGTTTTCCCTCAAAATGGCCATAGAATCGCGAGCTGTGTGGCATGTAGCGCCATCTTGTTGAAACCACATGTCAACCAAGTTCAGTTCTTCCATTTTTGGCAACAAAAAGTTTGTTAGCATCGAACGATAGCGATCGCCATTCACCGTAACGTTGCGTCCAACAGCATCTTTGAAAAAATACGGTCCAATGATTCCACCAGCGTACAAACCACACCAAACAGTGCATTTTTCGGGATGCATGGGCAGTTCTTGAACGGCTTCTGGTTGCTCTTCACTCCAAATGCGGCAATTTTGTTTATTTACGTAGCCATTCAACCAGAAATGAGCCTCATCGCTGAACAAAATTTGTCGATAAAAAAGCGGATTTTCTGCCAACTTTTCTAGGGCCCATTCACTGAAAATTCGACGTTGTGGCAGATCGTTTGGCTTCAGTTCTTGCACGAGCTGTATTTTATACGGTTTTACACCAAGATCTTTGCGTAAAATCTTCCATGTGGTCGAATAACACAAACCCAATTGCTGCGAACGGCGACGAATCGACATTTCACGGTCTTCAGCAACACTCTCAGAAACAGACGCAATATTCTCTTCTGTACGCACTGTACGCATTCGTGTGGTTGGTTTAATGTCCAATAAAGTAAACTGAGTGCGAAACTTGGTCACAATCGCATTAATTGTTTGCTCACTTGGTCGATTATGTAGACCATAAATCGGACGTAAAGCGCGAAACACATTTCGAACCGAACACTGATTTTGGTAATAAAATTCAATGATTTGCAAGTGTTGCTCGTTAGTAAGTCTATTCATGATGAAATGTCAAAGCATACTGAGCATCTTTCTCTTTGACACCATGTCTGAAATCCCACGTGATCTGTCAAATACTAATGCATGAAAATCCTAACCTCAAAAAAATCACTCTTTAGTTGTTTCTAGTTAGAATATAAGTTGTTTTGCTAAATTTGAAGAAAATCTGATAAAATATGTTGTTTCTAGAGCGAAAAGAGTCAAATCATAGGAGACATTAGTATGGGAGCTATATAGAAATCTGAACCTATCTGGCCTATTTTTACCAGAGCTATTTCTAGTTAAAATATATTACGTTTTGCTTAATTTGAAGAAAATCTGTTGAAATATGTGGTTTCTAGAGCGGAAATAGTAAAATCGGAAGCAAAATTTGTATGGGAGCTATATCTAAATCTGAACCGATTTTCTTAAAATTAAATAGCGTTCGTCCTTATCCCATAAAACTATGTTGTGCAAAGTTTCATTTACTTCTAACCTCAATTTCGACCTGGACTTTGATTACAATAATATATGGGCAGACGGACAGACATCGCTAAATCGACTCAAAAAGGGAATCTAAGTCGATCGGTCGTTTCCTTTTGGTTGTTACAAACAAATGCACAAAGACATTATACCCTGTGGTGTAGGGTATAAAAATGAATGAAATTATTTTCATCTCTAGCTGGATTTGATTTAAAAACTTTCGCATTTTTTATTTCCACACTTTCCGTATGCGGCAAAAATATAAAAAAATCATTTTTGTAGGCGATTATATCGCGCACACCTAATTTCTTAGAGAAGTTTCCTCTAGTTTTCAAAAACATGTTCCCAACTCTTTAAGTCAAATCGGGACATAGTCTGCATGATGTGATGACGATAAATGTTGTTAAACCAATACCAATTTGAAAAGGTTTCAAAATCGTCTACAGAAAAAACCGTCCACAGTTTTTTACATGCCAATTTCGACAAATCGGGGATACCGTGTTTTAAACAACAACAAAATTTTACTTTAAAAAATAGGAGCGTTGCGCAGATGATATAGAATTGTTATTATTCGAAGATAAATTGAACTGGCTCCTTCATTTCGACAGGTTCAGGATGTGAAATTAGAAAAGGGATTATCAAATTGTAAATATATATAACTAGCAGTACCCGCTGCTTCGCACGCGAAAAAGTCAGGTATTTGTTATTAGTTTTATCCGTCTCTGTTTTAGGATAGTATTTATTTGAATTTCTTTTCTAAAAAAGTAAATTGGAAACATAGCACTCATATACAGTCAAAGGAATTTGCTTGTCGATGTGCACTGTTTAGCTGAACTCCCTTCGTATATATTTTTTATCATATCTACCCAATTTTCAACAAAAAATTACAACTTATATTCAGGTCAGAAGAACTTACATATCCAATTACAAGATTCTAGCTCCAAAACTTTAGTTGGTACCATTTTTGTCCCGCGCAACCCTTAAAAGTGCAAAATGCATCTATATTCCGCTTCTATGTGGTGAGAGGAATTTACATACCAAATTTCACGACTATAGAAGCAATAATTTAGTAGGTACCATTTTTATCCCTTTTTGTACTGCTCACCTCTTATAAGTACAAACTGCAAAGAATTTAATTTTACTGCGCTTCTACATGACCAGAAGAACTTACATATCCAATTACAAGATTCTAGCTCCAATACTTTAGTTGGTACAATTTTTATCCCTTTTTGCCCGCTCACCAATTTGACTGCGCTTCTACATGGTCGGAAGAACTTACATATCAAATTTCAAGATTCTAGCTGCAATACTTTAGTTGGCACCATTTTTATCCCGCTCACCTCTTATAAGTATAAATTTCGATATATCCTATTTTACTGCGCTTCTACATGGTCAGAAGAATTTACATATGAAAATTCAATATTCTAGCTGCAAGACTTTAGTTGGTACCATTTGTATCCCTTTTTGTCCCGCGCAACCCTTAAAAGTATAAAATGCATTTATATTCCTCTTCTATGTGGTGAGAGGAATTTACACACCAAATTTCGCGACTATAGCTGCAATACTTAAATTAGTACCATTTTCATCCCGTTTAGTCCCTCGCAACCCTTAAAAGTACAAATTTTGAAAAAATCCAATTTTACTGCGCTTCTACAAAGTCAGAAGAATTTGCATATTACATTTCAAGATTCTAGCTACAATACATTAGTTGGTACCATATTTATCCCGCTCGCCCCTTATAAGTACTACGTTGTCATAGAAATGTAAATACCGATGTTCACGATTCTAGCTGCAATTCTTAAATCGGTACCATTTTTATCCCTTTTTTGTCTTTCTTCCCTTAAAAGTACAAATTTCGAAAAATCCCTATTTGTAGCTCGTCTGCATGGTCATTGCAAGGAACACACCGAAATTCATGTTTCCAGCTACTGCCGTTTAGTCAGGACGAAGGTTCGATATTTATCCCTTTTTGTCCCATTTTACCCCCTAAAAGTACGAATTTCTTAGTCGACGTCTACGTCATATTTGGGAACTACCCTGAAAATTTCATGGCCCTGGCTTCAGCTGTTTGGTCTGGGGCCTGGTCAATAATAATTCAGTCAGTAACGCAACTCTTTTATATCAATAGATTTAACGGACAGGATACCAAATAGCTTCGTTTGGAGCTTTATGTGAAACATCGATGGATGGTTAATTAATTTTTAAGAGTTTGTACGAATATGAACCATGGATCTATTTGATCTATGTTTTAGCAATACCTGGAATCCTAGCGAATACATACATAAAATGTATTATACATATGGGCGCCAAAACAAGAAGAAACTGAAAAAGTCGTTCAGCCTTTTTAGTGTTCTAAAGCACTTAGAGAGTACTACATTTCGTCAGGATTTAGTACAAATTAGTACAAAATTATAAAGAATTTTACATTGAAACTGACGTTACAAAAAACAGAAGTACTTTTGAAGCTTTTGCATATCTACATGCAAATGGAGGTTTTTGCCTAAAAATTGATATTTTGAAGATTTTTTCAGAACTTTGGCCTTTACACAGTGAAACTAGACGGAATTACCTTTAATTTGATGGTAGTACCATCAGCTAAAGTAGCTCCATTTGGCCACAATGGACGCACTAATCATACTCTCCAGAAATTTGGGAGGTTTTCGCCTAAAAATTGATATTTTGGAGATTTTTTCAGAACTTTGGCCTTTACACAGTGAAACTAGACGGAATTACCTTTAATTTGATGGTAGTCCCATCGACCAAAGTATTCCTATTTGTCCACAACGGACACACAAATCATACACAAGAATTTTGGTGTATACACGGTTTTTGTTTTTGCAACTTAAATTCCGAATTTATCTTCACTCATTTCTCTGTTAACGGCTTAACATAGCTCTGTTAAACCATTAACAGCCGACAGTTTTAACAGTGGTGTGTGTCTCTGCTACTTAAATTCCGAATTTATCTTCACTCACATCGTAAAATGCAGGGATTTTTTTACAATTCACACTTTTAAAGTACAAATGGGAAAAGGGATACAATTGGTACCATCCAAACGGCTGCTGTCTGAATTATAAAACTCGTTGTGTACGGTACCATTTCGAAAGCAGCTTCGCAATTATAAAATTCGATTTGTACATTCCTTTGACTCCCTGGGCGCAAAAATAAAATAAAAAAGGTTGTCAAATTTGAATTTTTAGTGCCTAAATAGAAAAAGGGATAAAAAGGGTACCAACTAAACGGCAGCAGCCTGAATGCTATAAATTCAGAGTGTACATTCCTCCGTTTACTTCGACATGGAAAATACAAATGTTTTGACAAATTCGTAGTTTTAAAGCAAAAATGAGAAAAAGGGGATAATAGTACCAAAAAACCTTTGTAGCTGAAATCACGAAATTCAGTGACTATACTCTTACTGCCTGGAAGCACAAAATAAGAAGATTTTGTCCAATTTGTACATTTAGGGTCAGGTTGAGAAAAGGGATAAAATTTGAATTTTTAGTGCCAAAATAGTAAAAGGGATAAAAATGGTACCAACTAAACGGCAGCAGTCTGAATTATAAAATTCGGTGTGTACATTCCTTCGTTTACTTCGACATGCAAAAATACAAATATTTTGACAAATTCGTACTTTTAAAGCAAACATGAGAAAAAAAGGGGATAAAAATAGTACCAAAAAAAGGTTTGTAGCTAAAATTACGAAATTCAGTGACTAGATTACTCTGAAGCACAAAATAAAAAGATTTTGTCAAATTTTTACATTTAGAGTCAGACTGGCAAAAGGGATAAAATTGGTACCAAAACAAAACGGCTGTGAGTAGAACCACGAATTCACATCCTCTGAACATTTTGTTCGTAGATTTATGAAATATTAGCATTATCTAATGGATTTTTTAACTAAGTACAGCAGAAATACGGACGCAACAAAACGAACGCTACAAATATTTCCACGCGTAGTAATTTTCGTTATAACACTTCAAAATTAAATAAAAGCGAACAGGTCAATTTCATGTTTCATAAAAAAAAGTTGTCGAAATAAGGAACAAATAAAGTTAAAAGCTATTAATGTGGTCTGATTAAATTTTTTTGTGGACCTTTTTTGGGAGATCCCCATATGTATATTTATATCAAGAAATATAATATTCGAGTAGAGAACATTTATAAATACATTCGACTCGTATTAATATAGTATGCTTTATTGTGAACAGTTGATTGTGGTGTCCAAGTCTATGTATACAAAGGAAAAAACATTTTTATATTTTAAATTAATTCTTATGCTTTGATATTATTTTGAATTCGTTAAACAAAAATAATATAAAATATTGCATTTTTGCTAATATTAAAAAACGAACGGTATCACCCGTTTTAATAATTAAAATTTTTTTCGTTTTTGTCGGTAATAAAAGTGACATCAAATTATATTATTTTGTGTTAATGGTTAATACTTGCAAAGTGATTAAGTTATCCTTAAGTATACTATGCCTTAGCGCCACAAGGTTATTATAGAGTCCATATTCTTTCATTCCAATTCAACTACATTTCTGTTGTTTTATTTGCAACCCCAATAATTTGTTTTCTACTTCAGAATAGAACAAATTATACCAAGTATTCATACAACCTAACCCCTCAAACACACACACACACACATGGGAGACCATTGCAAATTCTTGTGGACTTCTAAATGTTGACACATTTCCACTGTTTGTCCATGTCCATGCCCATGGACAAGAAGATGGTAATGACCACTTTCCACCATTATCATCGTCATCATGTTTTTTTCCGGATCTTGTAAATTTCCAATGCAAACTCATCAACCTAAACAAATGTGGCTGACATGGTGTTCTTGCGAAAGGACATATCGCCGCAAACAGGAGATGACCGCAGGAACAGAGAATGTAACACGAAAAGAGATAGAGCGACAGTGAGAGTCTGAGCACACACAATTATCGTAGCAAATTACAGTTTACTATGAAGAGTCATCATCATCATGTAGTCCGTTGGCCAGCAACCAAATGAAATGTTTTCTTCAAACAACTGATGTTCAGTCATACATCACGATGCGCTCCAGCAGCGCCATGGTCACCAGCAGCATTGTCACCGCCAACGCCAACGCCACCGCCTCCTACGGCAACAGCAACACCTTCATGTGTGACCACTGGTGCCCCGGTAGCGACAAACGGAGTGACATCGACATCAAGTGACACCAACACCAGCCAGCCAAGCAGTCAGTCTGCACTGCACTGCACCACCACCATCGTCAGCCAACACACATGATAAACTATTTTTTCCTTTTGCCTTTTCGAGAATCTCTGCATTTCAATGCTGAGCAAAAGGACATTTTTATTCAGTCAATGGCAGTATGCAAGTACGAGGGTGTGTGTGTGATGTTTCCCTCATATGACCTCCATTTGCTGAAGACCCCCCCCTCCCACGTTGTAATCCCTCTACCTAAGCCGTTCTTCCTTCCGTCCGGTGTCCTTCCTCTCAATCTCTCGCCATAAGTAATAGTGCTGCAAATTGCTGCTGAGTTCGAATATTCGCAACTCGATGTTGTTTCGTTGTTGTTGTATTCGTTGAATTTATCTGCACAACAAACATTGAAAAATGTTTGCTAAAAACTTTTTGGTCATAAAGTTTTTTTTGTGTTGTTGCATAAACTAATGTTGTTTTTGTGCAGCAGCAGTTTTTTCGGATTTCTTGAAAAAAAAAAAATAATACAAAAACAACAAACAACCCACCAACAAACAAACAAACAGACAAAGTTACATAAATTTAAGTAAATTGTTCAAAGTTGCAATACATGCTATGCATACATACATAGCTGTATGTAGACGGATAAGTACATTAGGCTGGCCCGCGGTCCATACAAATGGAAAAACAATTTACAGTCCCTTCCCCCTGAAAATAAAGTTTGGATTGTTTATTGATGATTTGCAAAATAGTTCTCCGTCTGTGAGCAAAACGCTCCTGAAATTACCCATACAAATCATGTTTTCCCGTGTATTTTTATACACTCCACGAGAGTATTATGTCTTTGTGCATTTGTTTGTAACACCCAAAAGGAAGCGAGATAGACCCATTGTTAATTATACCGATCGTCTTAGAATCACTTTCTGAGTCGATTTAGCAATGTCGGCCTGTCTATCTGTCTGTCTATCCATCTATTCTTGTAACCACGATACAGGTGGCAATTGTAGCCAGAAACTTTGCACAATGCAGTTTTTCGGGACAAGGACGAACGCTACTTAATTTGAAGAAAATTGGTTCAGATTTAGATATATCCCCCATACGAATTTTACTCCCGATTTGATTCTTTTAACTCTAGATACCACATATTTTGACAGATTGTCTTCAAAATTGGCGAAACATGTTATATTTCCACTAGAAAAACCTGTGCTAAAAATGGGTCAGATCGGTTCAGATGTATATATAGCTCCCATACAAATTTCGCTCCCGATTTGACTTTTTCCACTCTAGAAACCACACATTGTATCAGATTGTCTTCAGATTTGGCAAAACATCTTATATTTAAACTAGGGACACCTATGGTGAATATAGGTCAGATTGGTTCAGATTTACATATAGCTCCCATACAAATTTCACTCCCGATTTCACATTTTCCACTCTAGAAACCACATATTTTAACAGATCTTCTTCAAATCTTGCAAAATATCTTATAATTGAACTAGAAACTCCTGTGGTGAAAATGGGTAAGATCGGTTCAGATTTACATATAGCTCCCATACAAATTTCACTCCCGATTTCACATTTTCCACTCTAGAAACCACATATTTTAACAGATCTTCTTCAAATCTTGCAAAATATCTTATATTTCACCTAGAAACTCCTGTGGTGAAAATGGGTTAGATCGGTTCAGATTTACATATAGATCACATACAAATTTCACTCCTGATTTCACATTTTCCGCTCTAGAAACCACATATTTTAACAGATCTTCTTCAAATCTTGCAAAATATCTTATATTTCAACTAGAAACTCCTGTGATGAAAATGGGTCAGATCGGTTCAGATTTACATATAGCTCCCATACAAATTTCACTCCCGATTTCACATTTTCCGCTCTAGAAACCACATATTTTAACAGATCTTCTTCAAATCTTGCAAAATATCTTATATTTCAACTAGAAACTCCTGTGGTGAAAATGGGTCAGATCGGTTCAGATTTACATATAGCCCCCATACAAATGTCGCTCCCGATTTGACTTTCGCCGCTGTAGAAGCCACATATTGTACCCGATTTTCTTCATATTTAGCTTAACACCTTATAATCTAACTAGAAACAGCTATGCTGAAAGTGGGTAAGATCAGTTCAGATTTAGATATAGCCCCCTTACAAATGTCGCTCCCGATTTGACATTTTCCGCTCTAGAAACAACATATTGAATCCGATATTCTTTAAATATGCCAAAACATCTTAAAATCCAACTATAAACACCTATGCAGAAAGTGGGTAAGATCGGTTCAGATTTAGATATAGCCCCAATACAAATGTTGCTCCCAAATGTTTAACCGACTTTGGCATATTATATTATACCTATTTCGTTCCAGGTTTCAATATACCCCCATACAAATGTCCTTTCCGATTTAAGAAATTTTGTCAAACACACACATTTACAGGATACAAAAATCCTTACCGTTTTCACTTTATTACCGAATTGAATTGTATTCAAATAGAAAGTGGATATAGTCGGCCCCGCCCGACTTTAGCCTTTCCTTACTTGTTTTTTTTTTGCTGCATTTTTGTCAACATTTTTTTCTAAAATAATAGGCCCTTGCAAGCTCTTGAAATATAAATTTTGATTCTTGTCTTAGAGTAGTTTATTGGTCGAATTATTGGACCTTTTCATAGTGACAACTGAAAAAAAATTATATTTGCTGTTAGTATTTTATAAAAAAATAAATAGCTGCAGTCAATACCTTTCGAATGACGCCTAATTGATGAACATCGGAATTAAATTGACGGCGCTGCGCTCAATTTGGCAAAAAGAGTTTGACAATTTTGGCTCTGCAAATCCATCTCCTGTATTAAATTACTTTGCAAACAAGAAGTCAGTGACGTCATTTTTCGTCCGATATTCATCATTTGGGCATCATTCGAAAGGTGTTAATTCCTATTATTTAATTTTCATATCAACTCTTTCAAAATGTTTCCAAGAAATATGAGTTTTTAGTTGTCACCTTGAAAAACCACAAAAAAATCAATATTAACGTTCAATAATACGACCAATGAGTTATTCTAAGAAAAGAATAAACATTTTTCTTTAAAGTGCTCCCAAGGGTATTTTAATACAGAGAAAAGTTTTGGGCAAAATTGCATCATAAAAAATGTACACGGGAAAAACATGATTTTTCGAGGTGTTTTCAGGAGCGTTTAGCTCACAGATGACTTGACCCGGTGACGAAATATTTGGCAGATCACCAGTAAACAATCCAATCTTCATTTGTGGGGGGTGACCGCTGCAATTTATATTCATGACCCATCCTAATGTATATACATATGTATGTATGTACAGATGGTTATTTATTTATTTATTTGTGCAAGTTTGAATGTATGTAATTTATATGTATTAATAAATGACATGCTATAACTTATGACGAATTTTAATTAAATTTCCAAATAAAACGAACGATAAAGAAGCGACAAAACTGCGACAGTGGTGGTTGTTGTAGGTTCTTTCATAAGGCCAATGTTATGTGGAGTAGGGGGAGGGCTATATTCAATTTGCCTTCTTTATAAATCTAGGAACACTGTGTTGGATTTTAGTTCTTTTTTGGATCTAGTCCGTAAACTCAATACTTTTTGTTAAAAATAATTATATAGTAGAATTCTCGATATATTTCTGATTCCATTTGTACTGTCATTTTAGAAATAAAGTTCTTATAACATCCGCTTATGCGTACGCATGATGGCTAAAAATGTTTTTTGAAATATTTTTTTTGTGGTACGAAAAAAACATAAAAAATATCAGGAAAAAAACATAAAAAATATCAGGAAAAATCGGAAAAAATATTTTGCTTAATTTTTTCATACCCAACATTCTAACGAAGAAAACAATGTATTTTTGTGAGCGCCCCTGTAGTCGAGTTAGTAGCGTGCTCGGCTATCAGCGTGGGAGACGTGGGTTCGATTCCCACCAGAGGCTCTGGTCTGTCGCTGCAAATAACTAGCTACTATGGTCTTAGTCACTCCGGCTCAATCCCTGGACCCAAAATTAGAATATAAATTTACTTTCTATTGTAATTCATAATAAATAAATAAAAAAAATGTCTTTTTGTAAAAAATTTATTGAAAAAAGTAAAAATGATTTTTTTTCTATTTTTGCTTAAATAGCGCAGAAACAGCTAGTTTGGATATTGAAATTTTAGTAAAAATTAAATTTCATATAGAAAATACATTAGGAAATGTTACACATATCCCTTCGACCTTCGATTAGTTAACTGGTTAAAAATGCCCTTAATTTAAGCCGGGTCAAATCTTCTATACAGTACACTCATTGTTGATAGGTATAGAAGTTTGAAATTGATAACAATTGCAAATTTTAACACTCCTGCTTTCACATAATTGGTATGTGGTGTGAATTAGATTATGACAATTCATTAATATAATTATTATCAATCGGAATTTTTTGAATGAAAATTCTCCATTATAATATGAATTGGAAATTCTAAATTTTATTTTGCTCTTATGTATGTATTATAACACCCAAAAGGAAGGGAGATTGTTGTTTATACCGATCGGCTTAGAATCGCTTTCTGAGTCGATTTAGCAATGCCCGCCTGTCTGTCCATCTATTGTTGTAATCACGATACAGGTCGCAATTGTAGCCGGAACCAAACGAAACTTTGCACAACGAAGTTTTTCGGGACAAGGACGAACGCTATTTAATTTGAAGAAAATCGGTTCAGATTTAGATATAGCCCCCATACGAATTTCACTCCCGATTTGACTTTTTCCGCTCTAGAAACCACCTATTTTAACAGATTTTCTTCAAAATTTTCAAAACACCTTATATTTCAACTGGAAACACTTGTGGTAAAAATGTGTTAGATCGGTTCAGATTTATATATAGCTCCCATACAAATTTCGCTCCCAATTTGAATTTTCCCCTCCAGAATCCAAATATTTTAACAGATATTTTTCAAAATTGGCAAAACATCTTATATTTAAACTAGGAACTCCTATGGTGAAAATGGGTCACATCGGTTCAGATTTACATATAGCTCTCATACAAATTTCGTTCCCCCAGAAACCGCGTATTTTCAGAGAAATTCTTAAAATTGAAAGTGAACATAACACGTTATACTTCAACTGGAAGAACTTATTGAGAAAGTTCGTCACTTCATTCCATATTTGGATTGGAGCCCTGATACAAATATTATTCTCGATTTGACAAGTTGGACCAGGTCATATTAGCCTGTGATTAGGAAACTTACAAAAAATTTTCCCGTTTTTACTTTTTTACTGAATTCAATTGTATTCCGATAGAACGTGGAGTGTATCATATAGTCGGCCCCGCCCGACTTTAGCCTTTCCTTACTTGTTTTCTAAATAACAAAGGGAAATTTTCAGTTTAAATTGGAAATTTCCTCCAATTCATATGGAAAATCATAATTTCACTTAAAATTTACTCAATTTCAATTTCTAAATTGTCTATCCACATATATCACAATATTGTATGTAATGCAGCAGTCAACTAAAAATGTTTTGAAGTGTTTTGGAGGGTTTTCCAACAAAAGGTGTTATTTTGAATCACCCGGTATTTCGGGTAGAAACAACGCCATTACTAAAAATGGAACGATACACGCTTCAACAACGCATTGATATTATTAAAATTCATGAATGAAAATGATCCGGAATTCCATCGAAAAATCATCTTGACTGATGAGGCCCATTTACACCTTGGTGGCTACGCCAACAAGCACAATTGTCGCATCTGGGGCTCGGAAAACCCAAGAGTTATTGTTGAGAAGCCTCTCAATCCTCATCCTCGTGTGACTGTTTGGTGCGGTTATGGTCCGGGGGGTCATTGGACCTTACGTTTTCGAAAATGAGATTGGAACAACAGTTACGGTGAATGGATTGCTCTTGACGGGTTTCCGGACCGTGTTATCTCTCGAAGAGGTGATGACAATTGGCCACCGAGATCTTGTGATTTAACACCTTGCGACTTCTTCCTTGGGGCCACGTGAAAGATAAGGTCTACGTCTACAGCCCAGCGTCGATTCAAGACCTCAAAGATAGAATTCGTGAGGCTATCGAGAACATAGGGCAGCCACTTTGCGATTTGGTTATGCAAAATTTCATGAAAATCGTGGTCGTGGTGGCCATTTGGCAGATGTTGTTTTTCATTAGTAACGGCATACCTTCTCCTCTATTATAAAACAAACATCCGATTTTAATGCTATTTTTAATAAAATCCGCTATAACTTTACATTTTTGTTCTGATTTGTGATTCAGGTGGTTCGCTGTTTGAAAGGTACTCCAAAAAACCTGTCGTGCGATGGTGTGAGTTATTTCCAAAAAAATCGATTACCAACCACTGTTCCTGTGGTAGTTGTAACTCTCTTGGTTAATAGGAAAATCGTATCACATTTTCTTTTCTGACATAAAGTGCAACATTCTTCCGTTTACATTTAGGAATCCTTGTGGAGTTCTTTTCACAGAAAAAAACCCCAAATCATGCTGGACTATCGCAAATGGTGATGTTCGCAAAAAGTGCCCCTATGTCTTCGCTATCGAGTGACCCAGCAATATGTTGTACGAAAAAGAAAACACGATTAGTCTTGTCATGCCATCACCCTCGTACGAGTATTGTCAATTGCAAATGATAGCAATAAAATGTGTTCCAATGTCACAGAATGTCAACATACACACATACAAACATCACAACATGCGATGACAAACAGCAGCAAAAAGTTTCAATTATATGCCTTTTCATGTGACATACAATGCAGACATACGAATATGAGATGAAATAAAACGTTTTTTCCTGTTGAAATGAAAAGAAAGAAAATGATGAAGAAAAAAAAACAAACGCATTTTATTACATATTTTATGTAAATTGTACAAAAATTGTGTTGTGTCTGCAGACAACAACATTTTTGGTTTACACCCTTCCATCACCACCCACACATGGACGGATTTGTTTGTTGCACAAACACAGACACCAACGCACCAACGCCAACGCCATCACACATTCACACTTAATACTCTAAAGTTGCAAAGGAACCCCAACACCCCAGCCCCCACCCTACACACTTCCCAATCCGCTAAAGCGAACCTCGGGAAAAACATCAAAGTGTATGTTAAACAAGTTTTTTTTTCGAAAATCGAGTTTGGATCAGTGTGTGTGTGTGCGGGTTACGATATGTGGCAGAAATCCCCTCGGAGGTTATGTGGCAACAAAGGCTAAAAATCAGGGGGATATGGCGTATGGCGTTTGAAAACCCCAACACATACTCAAACAACCGAAAACCAGCTCAACAACACTTGCTCGCACACAAACACAATTAAACACCAACAAGTCGAACACTCGACACTCGACTGCCTGGCAAACAACAAACAACTCACTGGAGTACAACATTCAACTTGTGTCGTGTTTTTTGCTCTTCTCCTGGCAATTCTCTGTTGTTTTGAAGGAGAAACAGTTGTCTGGCTGGCTTGGTTCTGCGTTGTTGTCGTTGGTTTTGTAAGGCTCTCTGGGGTGGGGTGGGGTGATGTGTTTAGTTCACAAACGCACCTAACGATCGAAAATTCTATCGGCTCCAAAGACAATTGCCATGTTTTGGTTTTTTTATCAATTGGACTTGCAAAGAATGTAATTTACAGGAAATTTGCCAAGAATTACAACCAAAAACGTACTATGAACTAGACACTCAGAAAAATAGTCTTCCGAAATCTGATTAAAAGATACACTTAAATTTAGTTCATCAAATGTTTAGATAAAACTTTATCACAGTGCATTGCTTTTTACAATAACATTGTCATGTTTTTTAATTTTTGTTTAATTTACGTACCTTTTCTACACCTTTTTCAATTGTAATTCAAAAGACATCACTTGAAATTCAAAAGACACCAGTTTAAATTAAAAAATTCCATTTGTAATTCAAAAAATATCACTTGAATTTCAAAAAGTCCATTTGAAATTCAAAAAATGTCAATTGAAATTCAAAACTCGTCATTTGTAATTGAAAAGACATCATTTGAAATTCAAAAATCGTCATTTCACAAAGACATCATTTGAAATTCAAAACTCTTCATTCGAAATTCAAAACTCGTCATTTGTTATTCAAAAGCTATAATTTGCAATTCAAAACTCGTCATTTGCAATTCAAAACTCGTCATAAGTAATTCAAAAGACACCATTTGAAATTCAAAAGTTTTCATTTGTAATTCAAAAATTATTCCATTTGCATCTCAAAAAGGGTAAACAAAATTATTTAAGCAAAATATACATTAGGTTGGGTATCATTTATTTTTTTTCTCTGTAAATGTTAATATTCTGCTGTTTAGAAAACAGATTTACCCCCATTTAGATTGATAGATAGAAAATCTGTGGAGTGGTTCCAATTTTTTATATTTTGCCATTTTAAAATGATGGCAACGACTTCAAAAATTGACTTTTTGTCTCTCAAATTGGTGTTTGGCTCCATCGTTCACAGGCATGAAACTTTTCCAGGATTCAAAGTATTTTTTGTATTTAAAATTTTTACCCTATTTCCAGTAAATAAACTCTTTACATTGTCATTTAAATAAGGATATTTTTAATTTTTTTTCGATTTTCAATATTGACGAATCGATTCTAAAAATCGATATTTTCTTGGTCGATTAAGTTTTTATATCTCATATTCTGGATTATATAAATTACGTCAAGTTTTGCTTAAATACAAAATATATCAAACGATGATTTGCGGACGTATGTATATATTATATATTCATGCTAACATTTCGCTTTACTTCTTTCATTATGACATGCAGTACATATAGAAATTATTGTATATTTTTAGAAACACCCATTTTATGCTGTCAAAACTTCACTAGAATACATTATTACCGGCAAATTATTGTTTTTTTCTTCACTATACAAGTCTTGAAATATTTTTTCTAAGTTTTAAAAATGAAAATATTGAATCTAGTCTGAATAATCCATTTTTAATTATTACTTAGAAAAAACAAATTTTGGAAATCTGTATTTAAAACATGTGTTCCTTAAATGTTTGTAAATATATGTACAGTAGGATGGGTCATTAAAATAAATTGCTCTCCAGAAATGAAGATTGGATTGTCTAATGATGACCTGTACAATATGTCGTCGCTGGGTCAATCCGTCTCTGGGCCAAACGCTACTGAAAACACCTCTAAAATTATGTTTTTTCCGTGTAGTTTTTATACCCTTCACCACTACGTGGTCTAGGGTATTACAAATTAGTTTTCCGCCAAATGTTTGTAACACCGATATATAAATAATCGAGCTAGACCCACTTTTAAGTATACGGATCGGCTTAGAATCACCAGCTGAATCGATTTAACGATGTCTGTCTGTCCATCCGTCTGTACGTCTACTGTCAAATTTTGCAGATCATGTTCTACTTCAACTATGAACTCATTTTTTAGTTAAAATTTCCTAAATGAAATTTTTTCCATGCCAATCAAATTCTTAATATTTTTCTGGCTTAAAACCTTTGAAATTGTATTCCACACAACTATAAATAATAAGAATTTTTTATTAGAACCAAAGAAATGTTTTTAAGTAAATTTACTACCCTATTTCTAGTAAATGAACTATTTACTATGGTTTTGCAAGAGGGAAACTTTACTCATATTTTGTTAATTTTCCAACATTTTAGGAAATTTTTACTGAACTGGAGTAAAACGGTTAAACTAAATTGTAGTATGGTTTTTACTCATATTTATGAATGCTATTTTTCTGAGTGGGATAGTGCTGCAGTTGGTTGTATTTTCATTCCAGTTTAATTCAAGAATTAAAAATTTTGAAAATCCATTATCTCACGTACATAGTGCAAAATAACCTAACTCCATGATTCAACCAATTTTTGCCGTAAAAATAAAAAGTACGAATTCGAAAAAATCTTTTAGTTTGCGTGTCTATGCAGTCAGAGGAATGTATACAACGAATTCCATCATTCTGCGGCCATTTGGTTGGTACCATTTTTATCCCCTTTTTCTTATTCACCCACTTAAGAGTACGACTTTCTAAAATCTCTTTATTTTACGCAATTAGAGGGATGTTGACACCGAACTTTGTCATTCTAGTATTCGTTTTGTTGGTACTATTTTTATCCCTCTGTACCCATTGCATACTTTGAAAGTACGAATTTTGAAAAACCTTTTATTTTTGTGTCTACGCAGTCAGAGGAATGTATACTCCGAATTTCATGACTGTAGCTGTGGTCATTTGGTTGGTACTATTTTTATCCCCTTAATCCGTTTTAACCCCAAAAGGTACGAATTTCGAAAAATTATCATTCTAGATGTAATCGTTTATTTGACACCGAACTTTATCATTCTAGTATTCGTTTAGTTGGTAATATTTGTATCCCTCTCTACCCATTGTATCCCTTGAAAGTACGAATTTGGAAGAAACCTTTTATTTTTCGTGTCTACGCAGTCAGAGGAATGTATATTCCGAAATTCATGACTGTAGAGGATTGTATACACCGAATTTCATTATACTATGTGTAGCCGTTTTGTTGGTACCATTTTTATCCCTCTATTCCCATTTTATCCCTTAAAAGTACAAATTTGGAAAAAATACTTTTATATTACGTATCTACTCAATTAGAGTAATCTGCACACCGAATTTCGTGTTTCTAGCTATTGTCGTTTAATATGTACTATTTTTATCCCTTTTTGTCCCATTTCTCCCCCTACGAATAAAAATAGGGGAATGCGCATACCAAATATCAAGCAAATATAAACAGACATATTCAAAAAACATGCTTAAATACTCTAAAATATTAGGGGTTATTATGGGTATTTTCAGTCCTTGTGAGGGGAAATTTTTTACCTTTGGACCGATTTCGTCCATTTGCAATTCCAACCGATCTACTAGTCGTAGAAACATTTATGGACAATTTTGACGTCCTAGCTCCTTTCGTTTAGATGCTAGCGTGCTGTCAACAGACGGACGGACCGACATGTCTAGATCGTCTTAGAATTTTATGATGATCAGGAATATATATGATTCATTCCACGTCAAGCGATACGGTTTTTGACTTCGATAGCTGCGATTGTGTTGAAAGTTTATGTATCATATTCTTCCAAAAAGCCGAGAAAAATAAGTTATGGAAAATTTATTTTTTTTATACACTCCACGAGTGTATTATGTCTTTGTGCATTTGTTTGTAACACCCAAAAGGAAGGGAGATAGATCCATTGTTAATTATACCGAACGACATAGAATCACTTTTTGAATCAATTTAGCAATGTCGGCCTGTCTGTCTGTCTATACATCTATTCTTGTAACCATGATACAGGTGGCAATTGTAGCCAGAAACAAATGAAACTTTGCACAATGCAGTTTTTCGAGACAAGGACGAACGCTATTTAATTTGAAGAAAATCGGTTCAGATTTAGATATAGCCGCCATACGATGTGATTCTTTTAACTCTATATACCACATATTTTAACAGATTGTCTTCAAAATTGGCAAAACATGTTATATTTGCACCAGAAAAACCTGTGCTGAAAATGGGTCAGATCGGTTCAGATTTATATATAGCAAATTTCACTCCCGATTTGACCTTCTCCACTCTATAAACCACATATTTTAACAGATTTTCTTCAAATCTTGCAAAATATCTTATATTTCAACTAGAAACTCCTGTGGTGAAAATTGGTCAGATCGGTTCAGATTTACATATAGCCCCCATACAAATTTCACTCCCGATTTGACCTTTTCCGCTCTAGAAACCACACATTGTATCAGCTTGTCTTCAGATTTGGCAAAACATCTTATATTTCAACTAGAAACACCTGTGGTGAAAACGGGTCAGATCGGTTCAGATTTACATATATCTCCCATACAAATTTCACTCCCGATTTGACTTTTTCCGCTCTATAAACCACATATTTTAACAGATATTCTTCCAATCTTGCAAAATATCTTATATTTCAACTAGAAATACCTGTGGTGAAAATGGGTCAGATCGGTTCAGATTTACATATAGCTCCCATACAAATTTCGCTCCCGGCTAGACTTTTTCCGCCCAGAAACCACGTATTTTCACCGAATTTCTTCAAATTGAGCATAACATCTTATACTTTAACTGGTAGAACCTATTGTGAAAGTTAGTCACTTTATTTCATGTTTGGATATAGCCCCGATATAAATATTCGTCTCGATTTGACAAATTGAACCAGTACATATCAGTCTATGATTAGGACACATACAAAAATTCTACCCGTTTTCACTTTTTTATCGAATTGAATTGTAGTCGTATAGAAAGTGGAGTGTATCATATAGTCTGCCCCGTCCGACTTTAGCCTTTCCTTACTTGTTTCATTTTTTTGTAGTGAGATTGCATTATTAGAAAAAATTAAAAAATATATATATTTTTCCATATCCTATTTTTTCTTGTATATTTCATTGTGTTTATACCTTATGTTTATGAACTTATGAAAAAATTATAATTTTGATGATTTTTCACTGTAATTCTATTCTGGTTGATTTTGTAAAAAAAGAATCAAAAAAAATCGTGAAAAATAGAAGCCATCATTACACCACTTTCAAAGTTACATAGTCGCTTAAAAATAGATCTAAGCACACTACTTAAAGTTTCAACAAAATGGATTGGTGTAATCATTGCGAAAATGAAAATAAAATAATTAAAATTCCAAAAGCTTTGAAAATGCCAACCCTAAGTCTAATTGAAATTACCTTCAAAACAAGGTATAAGACATTAAAATCGGTAAAGTATTTCAGGAGTTACAGGTGATTGAATTAACACACCTTTTGAAAAAAGTATTTTTTTTTTTCACTGTTAAATTGATCATAAATCGTGAAAAAATATTTTAATTTTTCCCCCAAAAATACGTATACAATATTTTTATGAGAAGAATACATACAGGGTGGCTGATGAATACTGCTACAATGCTACATAATGCTGTTGTTAAAGGATTTATTCTTTGCAGAACTGCATCGAAACTGAATCCCTTTCAACACTGTGTGGTTTCAACAGGATGATGCGACTTTGTCACATAGCCAGGCCCTGCTATGAGAGAGAATTGCTGAGAAAGTTCACCAAGAAGGTGATTTCTAGACACTCGACATTTCGTTGGCCCCCAAAGTCTCGTGACCTCACTGCACCTATCTTTTTCTTGTGGGGTTATTTCATCTGGAAGTTTACAAACCAAATCAAAAAATGGATGATTTAAAGCAATGCATTCGAACAACAATTGATACAATTCTTACTGCAACTCTGCAGGATGTAATGAATAATGAATTTTGCACATACGTCACCGGCTATCGTCATGTCATTTAAATTCTTTTATTTTTAAACCCGTTAAAAAGGTTTAATAAAAATGTATCGGTTGTCAAATGAACAAAGAAAAAGTAATTTACATGAATTAAACAAAAAGTTATTTTAGTTTCTTAATTTAGTGTCATTCATCAGCCACCCTGTACACAAACTTTCAAAACAATCGCAGCTATCGAGGTCAAAAAACGTACCGCTTGACATGGAATGACTCATATATAAATGTAGAAGTTATGCTTCTCTTTGCAAAGAATTTAAAAAAGTCCAGATTTTGTAAAACTCGGTTTCAAATTTAACAAAAATGTTTGGTTTAATTGTTTTAAAAAAATTGAAATCCCAACGAAGCAAATAAGGCCTATTTGATGAAAATCTATGGATAAATGTAGAAGTTTACTATTAACAGGGCTTTCGCCCGAAAGAAGAAAGTATAAATCTTTTGTTAACTAAAAAAATATTTTTTGATTCTTCAAAACATTTCTTAAATAAATAATTTCTAATCTCATGCTCGTACATCAAAATAACATATTTTCCGTGTTTAATTAAATTATTTCGATATGAATGCCTACTTGTACTTGTTGGCAATTTTCTTTTCGCTGAAATTTACTTTTGGTGCACATTAAGAGTCAACGATGTAAAGATCATCCCAAGGCTTTAAATATGAAACAAATATTAGTTCTGTTACAATTTGATTCGACAGACATGTATGAATGTATAATTTCAAACCACTTGTTGATATTTACATTCATACAACCTGTTAATATTCATTATGCCACATGTTGATATTTACTTTACTTGTTCAACATTGTAATATGTATAGAAGGCAGGGCAGTTGCTCTGGAAAATCAATTTACATCGAACAGTAGCAGCGAGCATTTGTAGTTATAAGCGACGGTGCCTTCTAAATAAAGAGTGAAAAGTATTTTATAAAACCTTCGAGCTGTTTCCTTTCATAAAACCTTATAATCTTAGGAACAAGATTGTTTTAGTCTCCATTTAGATTTCAAAATTGGATTGCTATTCATATCGCTTTTTATACATAAATTCTAAATATTTCTTTTGCATTCCTTTGAAATGAAATTTATGAAAATTATACCAACACGTGAACAAATTCTACGAATATTACGACAAGGAACAGAAACGTGCCTTTATATAATTGCGAGTATATCAATAAGTGTTTATTTTAAAATTCCCCAAGCATTTGGCATTTTTTCTCTGCATACATCATCGTCAATTTCCAACATCAATTACGATGTTGTGAAATTCTCTTAAACCACTTTCATATTCAGCACAACATGACTGTCGCAAATTCCATGCGATTATTTTTTTTTTTCATTTTCATTCTTTTAATATCAACCATTCTCCCCATTCAAACTTTGTGCTATTTACCAGAGATATCGTAGAAGTATCCTTAAATCACTTAAGTGACGCCTCAAAGTATGTCTTTTGTCTTTTCATATATGGTTTCTTCCCCCCCCCCCCCTAAAATTTAATAAAAATCCCACCCTCTCTCACACTCAGCCACATGGAACGTTCCCATTCCATTTGCCATGAACTGTGAAATATTTTCACATTTCTTTCGGCTGCATGTTTCTGTGTACCCTCCATTGGATTGTCATGCCAGTTGGGACGTCTTCGATATATGCCTTTATGGTTATATTAAGGTGTCCCGAAAAATAAAAAAAAAATATGAAATATTCAGATGTTTTGCAAAAAATAAACAAAATATTTTCTATTGGCAAAATTGTGGATAAATGGATTTATTTATGACGCGCGTCTAAGCAGCACGCGTAATGTGTATAGCCAATCTCATGAATCTAGCTGCAGTTGCTTAATTGGTACCATTTTTATCCCTTTTTGTGCCGTTTTCCCTAAAAAAAGTACAAATTTCGACAAATTACTTTATCATGCGAGTCTACGCATTGATGGGAAATTAAATCGCTAATTTCGTGATTCTATTAATAAGTTTAATTGGTACCATTTTTATCCCTCTTTACCCTCATTTCTTCCCTAAAAGCAGTATTAAAAAACAGTTTATGCTTTACGTCGTCGGAGGAATTTAAACAATTTCACGATTCCAGCTGCTAGTCTTTAGTTGGTACATTTTTTATCCCATTTTTCCCATTTCCTCCTAAAGTAAAATTTTTGGTACATGTCTGGATGGTTAAAGGGAAGTTGACACCAATTGTCAGAATTCTCGCTGCAACACTTAGGACGGTACGATTTTATCCCTTTTTGTACCGCTTTACCCTTAATAGTGAAAAATTCGAAAATTAACTTTATAATGCTTACCTACTCAGTGAGGGGGAAGTAGATCGGATAGTCAATTAATGGTTGTAGTCGTATGATTATGACGGCGGTTCTATTTTTATCCTTTTTTGTCCCCCTTTAGTATTGTACAACATAAGGCTATTGAACCCTCAATGAAGGATATATATCGTTACTCAAATATATAAAAAACTCAACTAACATATTTTTGCAAATCGATATTTTTGTTTATTAAGACCGAAGTTGTTATGTTTTTATTAAAATAGCCAAAAATCTCGATTTGCAAAAAAAAAAAATGTAACTTGAGTCTTTTTTATATTTATTTATAAAAATTCTCGTTCACCCTCTCACACTCATATATGTACATATACGAAGAAAATAATGCAAAATGAAATGATGAAAACACATGGGAAGACGGGCAGACAAAAACGACATCATCATCCACAAAGAGCCGCAGAAAACAAAACGAAGAAAAGAAATTTAGTGTAAAGGTCACGTTCGAACAGCTGATTATATCTGAGTTATTTGACTTGTGTTGTCAATTTCAAAGTTTGTTGCCTCCTTTCAACCCACCCGCCCCAGATTGAATGATGGTAGCCTCGACCAGTCCGTCGGTCGCCTGCGCCATTTCTATCTCGTGATGACACACAGAAGTTTAAAGTGTGATCATGGTGGTGGGGAGGGGTTTTTTTCTAATTTAAGAAATTCCGAGAAACCTCGAGAATGGTGTAGTTGATTTTTGTTTTGCTTTATTAAGGGAGAGATATGGTCCTTGTTTTTATGCTAAAAACATTTTTTCCGGGGAAGCCTTCGAACTAACAACCTTAGGAATGCAAAGCGGACGTTCGCAAATTCGAATTTTGATATTTCACAAATTGACTTAAGCTTACTTACTTGACTTACGACTTAAGCTTACTTACTTGTTTTTCTAAAACAATTCAAGACATTGCAATGAATGAAATATCGCACCAACATAATACATGGTATTTATAAATGATGGGAAATCCTATTCTTGAAATATCTCTTATGAAAAATAAATCTGTGGAAGTGACCCAAAAATACACGCCTTCGACTGCAGCATTTCATAATGTTCGTATTCGACTCCAAGATTTAGTGGTATATATTTTCAATAATTATAACTTACACCACTCTGTAGAATTTGGTATTATAAAATGTTTCTAATATAAACAAATATTGAATCAAGGCCAATCTTTTAGAAATTATGGACTTAGAATCACCAGCTTCAATGATTTTTTGTGACCAGGGATGGACACTATTGAATATGTTGATAATAAGATCAGTGTCAGTATTGCTAGGATCTTTATTAAAATTTCCAGATTACTTCTTAACAGCTAAAGTCTAATGCAAATAATTTCAGTTTTTATTTCACGTTTAACCCACGACGAACACAACCCACAAATAATACAACGCAGAACATACCCCAGTGGAGAAAATCTTTAAGCTCTGCCGAAGGCTGCAAAGCAGGTTACCTTCACTCTTCGTTTGCGCCTTTGGACGGAAGAGAAATATTTTCTAATTTTTGATTTGAACTTGGATATTGTCCTGGCTCAAGACCATTTTGCATCTATATTTAATAGAATGCAAATTTATTTACAAATGGCATGGTGACATTTATGACTTGGCTGCAGACTACCACGATCATGATTTCGACCATGTCAAAAGTCTTTTCAAGTGGCTTCGCAGCGACTTTTCAACATCATTCCCGGCCTCTTTAAGTAAATGATTCTCACAAACGAATGAGAAGCACAACTCACTCGCCGAATAGAATAAAGCATATGTAAGTATGCAACTCAATGAGGCAATACTTCTGCCGTGCCAACGCTTATTTGTTGTATTTTTTTTTTTCGTTTGTACTTTTTGGTTTGTAGTCAATATTTGATTTCAACTGGGATATTGTCCTGGCTCAAGACCATTTTGCATCTGTATTTAATAGAATGCAAATTTATGTACAAATGGCATAGTGACATTTAAATTTAAGCAATTTTTACATATGAAAAATTACCTAATTGTGAGTGATTTTTTTAAATTTGTTTTTTAATTATCCAGTTCCTCAAACTTTCCTTTTATGGCATTATGGCTTTGTGTGTGTAGTCAGTCTAATGTAAAGAGTGATTTTTTTGAGGTTAGGATTTTCATGCATTAGTATTTGACAGATCACGTGGGATTTCAGACACGGTGTCAAAGAGAAAGATGCTCAGTATACTTTGACATTTCATCATGAATAGACTTACTAACGAGCAACGCTTGCAAATCATTGAATTTTATTACCAAAATCAGTGTTCGGTTCGAAATTTTTTATCGACAAATTTTGTTCAGCGATGAGGCTCATTTCTGGTTGAATGGCTACGTAAATAAACAAAATTGCCGCATTTGGAGTGAAGAGCAACCAGAAGCCGTTCAAGAACTGCCCATGCATCCCGAAAAATGCACTGTTTGGTGTGGTTTGTACGCTGGTGGAATCATTGGACCGTATTTTTTCAAAGATGCTGTTGGACGCAACGTTACGGTGAATGGCGATCGCTATCGTTCGATGCTAACAAACTTTTTGTTACCAAAAATGGAAGAACTGAACTTGGTTGACATGTGGTTTCAACAAGATGGCGCTACATGCCACACAGCTCGCGATTCTATGGCCATTTTGAGGGAAAACTTCGGAGAACAATTCATCTCAAGAAATGGACCGGTAAGTTGGCCACCAAGATCATGCGATTTGACGCCTTTAGACTATTTTTTGTGGGGCTACGTCAAGTCTAAAGTCTACAGAAATAAGCCAGCAACTATTCCAGCTTTGGAAGACAACATTTCCGAAGAAATTCGGGCTATTCCGGCCGAAATGCTCGAAAAAGTTGCCCAAAATTAGACTTTCCGAATGGACCACCTAAGACGCAGCCGCGGTCAACATTTAAATGAAATTATCTTCAAAAAGTAAATGTCATGGGCCAATCTAACGTTTCGAATAAAGAACCGATGAGATTTTGCAAATTTTATGCGTTTTTTTTTAAAAAAAAGTTATCAAGCTCTTAAAAAATCACCCTTTACATACCTTTTGTCCCGCGTCCACCATAAAAGTACAAATTTATACTTCCAATGGGAAGTATAAGTAAATGGTCACATTGACCCATAACGAGAGGAGCTGGAGGGTTAAGATCATCCACAAAAATTATCCTCATAAAATCCACAATGTATTTCTGACAATAAGAATTCTCTCAGACATTTACCTACAACACATTTTTCTCTTAGTTTTATGCTCCCATCGACCAAATGAAAACTTTGACCCGCCGTAAAAAGAAACTTAGTCCAGCTGGACTGTAAGTTACTCCACATGCCATTTCAGAATTATATGGTCGCTACTTTGTTCCAAAAATGTTGTTGAACACTGTAATTACGTTTAATTTAACGTATAATCCTAAAATGATAGTAAATTGTTATTTTAGTAAAAAAATATCTAGAAGAAAATTGTAAACATAAAATAAATATTTACGTCTCGGATGCATTTTGAATATGTTTTTGTAGTGTAGTGTTATTATATTAGGCCAACAAAAATGCTACATCTTTAGCCCATTGTAAAAAATCAATTGATGCCTTTTCAATTATTTTTTTGGAGTTTGGGAACATAGTGCTATCAAATTCAATAATTAGTTTTCTTCCCTCTGTGGTTAGAACACTGCTTAGGCCATGTATCCTTTGGTCAGTCAAGCGTAGCACATTTGCTCTTAATTATCGCTATCAATCAAATATTCCCTTTCGCTGTGACCTCTTCCTTGTGGGCTGTGTAAAATTTACACAATTTTTTCCCCATTCAACGTCCATTAATTCCTATTCCTTTCTCCCCCAGCTACGAATATCCACCATATCCTCCCTCGCCATGTGTGCGGTATTCCAAAATGCTACTTGTTAATTGTCATATGAGATTTACAAATGTGACTAGAATGTCCCCTAAGACATAATATCAATTCGCTCGGAACCATTGTGGACGTTGGGAAGGGGAAAGTAAACAAACCACGACGAAATTCAGTTAATATTTTAAAGTGTTTCTCTTAACAAGCCATCCATAGTCAGTCCACTCACTCCATTTGTGATTTCAATGTTGTTGCGCGATTTTCTTGAGCTCTGTTTCCAACTGATTTTATTTTTCCTTTTTTTCTTTAACTGTGTTAGTTTTTTTTGGTTTACTTGTCCCCCCACCAAATGTATTGTGTTATTATCTCTCATATGTAGTATCTTTCGATTAGAGCATATACGGAGTAGAACAAACGGGTTATCAAAATGATGCTACATATTATTTTCTGTAAAACATTCACAGAAAAATATAATTGGAATCAAATATTCAAGCAAATTCAAATTTGGTTTTCAATGTTCTTTTTGGACTTGGACCAAAATATTTTTTAACTGAATTTGTGTTTAACAATGTTTTAATTGAATTCATTAATTTTTTAATTGTATTTATGTTTAAGAATTTTTTATTTGTATAATTTTTTAATCGAATCAATTAGTTTTTTAATTGAATTTATGTATGTGTAGCAATTTTGTTATTGAATAAATTAATATTTTAATTGAATTTGTCTTTAACATTTTTTAATTGCATAAATTAATTTTTAATGGTATTTTTGTTTAACATTTTGGTGATTGAATCATTTTTTTATTTGAATTTATGTTTAACAATTTTTTAATCGAATCTATAAATTTTTTGATTTGATTGAATCAATTAATTTTTTGATTGAATTTGTATTTGTCAATTTTTTAACTATTAACTATTTTTAATTGAACTAATAATATTTTTAATAGAATTTGTGTTTAATAATTTTTTAATTAAACTAACTATAACTATTTTATAACTATATAAATATTTTTTAATTTTTAATATAACTATTTTTTAATTGAACTAATAAAATTTTTTATAGAATATGTGTTTAACAATATTTTGAATTAAATTTGTATTTAACAGTTTTTGTTTGAATCAATTATTTTTTAAATTGAATTTGTGTTTAACAATTTTTAATTGAATCAATTATTTTTTAATTGTATTTGTGTGTAATAATTTTTATAATAGAACAAAATGATTTTGTAATTGAATTTGTATATATCAATTTTTTTAATCGAATGTATTTAAAATTTTTTAATCGTCAATTCAATCAATTAATTTTTTAATTGAATTTGTGTTACATTTTTTTAATAATTTTGTAATTGAATTGAATTGTGTTTAATAATTTCAAATTCAATCCATTATTTTTTTAATTGAGTCAATATTTTTTTTTTAATTTGTGTTTAAAAATGTTTTTAATTGAATTTGTATTTAATTTAAATTGTATTTACATTCAATCTGTATTTAATAAAATTAATTGATTTCTTATTTTTAATCAATTATTTCTTATTTGAATTTTGTGTTTAACAATTTTTTTAATTTCACCAATTAATTTTTTAATTGAATTTGTGTTTAACTGAATCAATTATTTTTTTAATTATATTTGTGTTTAATAATTTTTAATTGAAGCAATTAATTTTTTAATTGAATCTGTGTTTAACAATTTTGTAATTGAACCAATAAATTTTGTAATTGAATTTGTATTTATGATTTTTTTAATTGAATCAATTAATTTTTTACTTGTATTTGTGTGTAACCATTTTTAACTGAACTAATACATATTTTAATTGAATTTATGTTGAATCAATTAATTTTTTAATTTAATTTGTGTTTAACAATTTGTAATTGAATCAATTAGTTTTTTAAGTGTATTTGTGTGTAACAATTTTTATAATTGAACCAAATAATTTTGTTATGGAATTTGTTTTTATAATTTTTTTAATCGAATGTATTTACAAAATTTTTTAATTGAATCAATTAATTTTTTAACTGAGTTTTTTTTTATAATTCAATCAATTAATTTTTAATAGAATTTGTGTGTTACGTTTTTTAATTAATTTTGTAATTGAATTTGTGTTTAACAATTTTTTTATTGAATCAATACTTTTTTTAATTTGTGTTTATTTTTTTTAATTGAATTTGTATTTAATTCTTTTTAATTGAATCAATTAATTTCTTAATTGAATTTTGTGTTTAATTTTTTATTAATTTAAGCAACTAATTTTTAATTGAATTTGTTTTTTAATTTTTTAATTTACCACTTAATTTTGTAATTGAATATGTGTTTAACATTTTTTAATTGAATTTGTATTTAACAATTTTTTAATTGAATCCATTATTTTTACAATTTTGTTTGTGTTCAACAATTTCTAATTGAAGCAATTAAGTTTTGAATTGAATTTGTGTGTAACAATTTTTGTAATTGAACCAAATAATTTTGTAATTGAATTTGTGTGTAACAATTTTTTATTGAATATTTATCATTATTTAATCGAATTTGTATTTAATAATTGTGTAATTGAATCAATTATATTTTTAATTGAATTTGTGGTTAACATTTTTTAATTAAATAAATTGTTTCGAATAAAACAACCGCAATTTAAGTTATTTAATTAAATTTTTTACCATAAACAAATTAAAGTATTAATTGGTTTAATGAAAATAATTAATTGAAGTTCATTAAAATTTTTGATTAATTTTTTAATTAATATATTATTCTTTTAATTGGAAACATTGTGGTAATATCTTATATTTTAATGTATTTTGTGAATTTTCTTTATAGGTCCGAATCCAATAAACATTTGTTTTGATTCATAGAATTTTTAATTGAAATTAAAATTTTTTTTTCTGGTTCTAGTCCAAATTATAAATACTTCCTCTATAGTTTTAGAGGTTCTGACCAATAAAAATAATAAAATTTAATATACGGCACTTATTCGTTAACCCTTTGCCCACATGCTTGCATGGCTCCCCTTGGCTCGGAGACATCTAGCCAATTCCATCTATCCCCCGAACTACCAAGATTTACTTCATCAGCATATATGCACGACTACGCACGCATACCATCAGACAACAAGGAGCGTAGTAAGTACTGCTGATGAAGACGATGATGATAAATAAATAAAGAATGTAAGGACAGAGTAGAAAAAAAACACAAAATTCGAAATATCGATGTCGTCGTCGTTGGTTTTATGCTGAAGCTGGGAGTTAGTTTGTCGTCGTCGTCGCAGCCGTCGACGGTTCATTATTCCATTTCACCACCGAAACCCATAAAAACTGAAAGAGGATACCGGACGGGCGCCAGCGAAGACATAAACTCGGATAACAAATGTTTGCTTATGTTTGTGACCCCACATTCAGTTTCTTCTTCTTCAGCTTCTTCCTCGTATAGGGAGTAAAATTACAAGAAATGCGTACAAATCGCTAGATTTGATGTTCGTTTCGTTTCCCCGAATTTAAATCTAAATTTAATATCATATTTTTTCCTCTTTGTTATTATTTATTATAAATGATCAATAATTTGTTTTCTAAAACTCTTTGTTGTCTTTTTGCTTGCTTTCTTTACAGGTAAGTTATCCGCAAAAGAATGATGACTTTCTATTACTTTTTATTTCTCTGGTATCAGCTGAGTAAGTACCTTTTTTACTCATCTTCCATGGCAGCTTCTCCCCCTACTGTCTGATGTTGGTGGGAGACGGAGCAAAAATGAAATGGAAAGCCATCATCTACAATTTGTTATCGACTTGTATTTCATTTATCATTTTAAATCTTCCAATTATGTGAATGTTGTCAATGGAAATTGTATCCTCGTCGTCTCCTGTTCACCATTCCTGATGTTTTATTCATGCCTGCCTGCACGTGTGTGTGTGTCACAGTCTGCTGGGATGTGTAGCACATACAAATGAGTCCTATTGATGGAGATTTCTTTTTTCTTTCGTTTTATTGTATTTCTCATTTAGACTTTTGCTTAATATCAAATGGTTTTGGGATTTTGGTTTCTTCATTAATAGAGGATATACATATACGATATGTGTGCCTTAGATCTTGGAGTTGTGATAGGAATCAGGATTTTTAGATGATTGGCTTGGAAATGAATTTTTCGAAATTTGTACTTTTTAGGGGATGCGCGGGATAAAAATGTTACCAATTGAAGTATTGCAGCTATAACCGCGAAGTTTTGTGTGTAAATTCCTCTGACTACCTAGAAGCGCAATCTAAATTGATTTTTTTCGAAATTTGTTCTTGTTCACTCCTTATAAGGGACAAAAAGGAATACAAATGGTACCCACTAAAGTATTACAACTAGAATCGTGAAATTTTGTACGTCAATCCCTCTGACCGTGTAGAAGCGCAGTCAAATTGGAGTTTTCGAAATTAGTGCGTTTAAGAGGTGCGCGGGACAAAAAGGGATACAAATGGTGTATAGCCCTTCAAGTACAGTAAATTGATATTTCAAAAATTGTACTTATACGGACGATGCGGGACGACTGGGGATAAAAAGGTTAACAAGTGTGATTTTTCAAAATGTGAACTTTTTTTCGCGTGCGTAGCAGCGGGTACTACTAGTGAATAATTCGAAATGTTTATTAGGGGTGGGATAGTGCACGACTTTTAAATTTTGATATGCTGGAACCCCTTATTTTGTAAGGTTCGGAAAAAAAATGAATTAGCCAAAAAAATGGGGGTGGTGGGGAGAGTGTACGAGGGTCCTCATCGTGGTCGAAGGTGAGGGAAAGGGGATAAAAATACACAAAAACCGTCAAAACTGCCTTGGAGTCATCCACAGAGGAGTTAAATGTAAGACCGACCCCCATTAATTTTCGAACACACATAGCCCCTATCTCCACTCGGTAACAAAAATTATTTCTATACCCTACACCTCCAGGATGGGGGTATACTAACTTTGTCATTCCTTTTGTAACACAATATCGACCTGAGACCCTATAAAGTATATATATTCTTGATCGTCATAAAATTCTAAGACGATCTAGCCATGTCCGTCCGTCCGTCTGTTGAAAGCACGCTAGCATCTAAACGAAAGGGGCTAGATCGTTCAAATTTTCCATAAATGCGTCTTATAGTCGTAGATCGGTTGGGATTGAAACGGGGGGAAATCGGCCCAAATTTTTCCCTCACAAGGACTAAAAATACCCATAATAATCCCTAATATTTTAGCGTATTTACGCATGTTTTTTGAATATGTCTGTTTATATTTGTTTGATATTTGGTAAGCGCATTCCCCTTATAGCAAAAACGGGCACCATAAAGTGACTCTTATTTGTAGGGTTTGAAATGGGACAAAAAAGGGATAAAAATGGTACATATTAAACGACAACAGCTAGAAACACGAAATTCGATGTGTACATTCCTCTAAATGAATAGATACATAATATAAAAGTATTTTTTCCAAATTCGTACTTTTATGGGGTAAAATGGGAATAGAGGGATAAAAATGGTACCAACCAAACGGCTGTACCTAGAATAATGAAATTGGGTGTATACATTCCTCTGATTGCATAGACAGGTAAAATACACGGATTTTTCATAATTCGTACATTTTGGGGTTAAAATGAAAAAAGGGGGTAAAAATAGTACCAATCAAATGACCACAGCTAGAGTCATGAAATTCGGAGTATGCATTTCTCTGACTGTGTAGACACGGAAAATAAAGTGATTTTGGGAAATTCGTACTTTTTGGGGTCAAAATAGAAAAAGGGGATAAAAATTCATGAAATTCGGAGTATGCATTCCTTGTACTACGCAGGCATGAAAAATAAAAGGCTTTTTTCCAAATTCGCACTTTCAAGGGATACAATGGGTACGGAGGGATAAAAATGGTACCAACCAAACGGCTACACCTGGAAAAATGAAATTCGGTGTATACATTCCTCTGATTGCGTAAAGTAAAATACACGGATTTTTCAAAATTCGTACTTTTTGGGGTTAAAATGAAAAAAGGGGGATAAAAATAGTACCAATCAAATGACCGCAGCTAGAGTCATGAAATTCGGAGTATACATTCCTCTGACTGTGTAGACACGGAAAATAAACTGATCTTGCGAAATTCGTACTTTTTGGGGTTAAAATGAAAAAAGGGGATAAAAATGGTACCAATCAAATGACCGCAGTTAGAGACATGAAATTCGGAGTATACATTCCTCTGACTGCATATAAACGCAAAATAGAAAGTTTTTTTCCAAATTCGGCCCGGCCGAACTTAACGCCGTTTTTACTTATTTTTTATAAAATTTGTTCCCACCGCTCTTACAGGCCCATGGAGGCCTCTAGTGGAGGTAAATGTATGACCGACCCACAATATTTTTTCAACCTCCATGTTTTCTCTGAACATACTTACCTCCTATGGTCAACTCTTAGGGTGGTCTCCATACGAATTTCTGCTCCAAGGAGGTCCATAGTGGAGACAAATGTACGACCAACCCCCAATATTTTTTCAGACCCCCCCTTCAACGTGTGGTGATAGGGGGTATGTTTTCGAAAAAAATGTAGGGGAGGGAAAATTAATGGGGGTCGGTCTTACATTTAACTCCTCTGGGGATGAATCTGAGGCAGTTTTGGGGCTTTTTGTGTATTTTTTACCCCTTTTCCCTCACCTTTGGCCCCGATGAGGACACTCACCCCACCACCCTAATTTTTTGGCTCATTCAACACTATCCCACCCCTAATGTTTATAAAACAATCTGAGTTTTCTATCTAAATTAAATTTCAGGTGAATTTAGGAACATCTTTTGCATAGAATTTTGGGGTACCTGTAACATTCCATTTGCTCAATAAATATTAAATATAAATATTAAAAATTTAAAACCAATAACATGGACAAACAAAATCGGGACCTAAAACATATATGTTTGTACACTGTTCCATGAAATCACAATCAATTTCTTTTTTTTCATATTTTTTCGGTTTTTATTAAAATTCCAATTATCGTCCATTATACCAAAAAATGTGTACTACAAAGTAGTATTTGTATTAGTTCGATCACATCCGGTAATATGTTAAATATACGTTACTTATGAGATCTACAAATGTTTTAAATGCTAATTTTGTGTTAGAGTTATTTAAGCAAAAATATTCATGAGTTTTAAAAATTCTCCTACGTCTAGAGGGATGACCATAACAAATTTTTCTTTTCCTATTTTTATACCCACACTCTCTACACAGTAGGAGGATATATATCATTTGGACAGAAAAAAGTTTAACGCATTGAAGGAGCTGCTTAAGACCCCCAGTATGTTAAGACCGTTTCACGACTTTTTAAGTTTTTTGAGCCGTGTCTGACCGCCCGTCCGTTTGGCTGCCTGGTGTACGATTTTTACGCAAAAAAATATATTTTTCGCAAAAAAATTCAATTTTTTCGATTGTTCCTAACACTGATATTGGAGGTTTATTAAACTGATTTAACCAATTGAACATTTGATTTTGTTTTATCAGACACTTGTAAAATAGTTTTAAAAGAACATTATTGCTTACATGGGAGGAGGGCCATGGATACAAATACGTGTTGTTTTAACCGAAACGTTTATTCTGTTTTAGTTCCACAACTAAATCCACCCTTAGAATATATTAAATTTATTAGCAAAGCTTTTAAGACTTTTGCATTTCTTTAGTGGTTTGAAAATCTCATCACGATGTCTGATTCTTTGTCTATTCCTTTTGGCCACTCCACTCAACTGACTATCGTGCTAGGATCTAATATTTTCATTTCATTCGGATTTATTGTTGTTGTTTTTGCTTTTCCAAAATATTTCAAATTCTTTAACATCAACGACTACAAATTCTTCCAAATTCTAAACAACATTTTTTGTGGTGCTTCAATTCGTTCACTTTGTAGTTTCTTCTTCTTGTTGCTGCGTTTGCAACTGCAGCTGTTACTCCGAAGGACTCCTTGACTGTGCTTACTGTTGTGTGTTATTCTAATCCTGCGAATTCATTGTTCAAAAGAATTGAATGAATTCTTTATGCATGTTACACATGCAATAAAGGAATTTGTATATATTTTGTCGTTTTAACACATTTTTCTCTGCCGTTCTCTGCCCCCCCAGAGACCAACCACCGTAACAACATTGCCAGACAAGTCGGGCGGGCGGCTGGCAGGCAGTCACATGGACTTGTAAAGTCAAAATGTTACCAGTCATGTTTTAAATCATTTTCTACAAATTCGAGGGGAATAGACGACTGCTTTGCAGGGAATTTCATTGAGGAGCAAAAGTAAGAATGTGAGATATAATTTCAAGTTTAGAACAAGTATCCCCACATCCATACTATGTTATCCTTACATTTTAGGCATAGGGTGTGTTTATGTAAAACACTACAAGGAATATTTCTCGTCAAAGATCACAATCGTCTGTAGTTTCCATCGACTTGTTCAGAGTTTACTGGATGGCTACATCCGGAAATAAGCTCGAAATATTAGATCTGTGTGAAATTTCGTTAAAATCCAGTTAGAAATTCAAAATTTATATCCAACAAGTAAAAACGGAGTTAATTTCGGCCGAGCCAAACTTTATATACCCTCCACCATGGATTGCTGTCGATTTTTATAGTAGTGCTTTAACATTACATGAAAATGATATTTTTTAAATATAGCCAAATCAAAAGAATTCAAAATATTATTATAAATTTTCAGTACAGATAGATGCAGGTCTGGAAGGAACTATAGGCTATATAATTTTTAAAAATTTGCTCTGTGGACGGAGGGGCGTGGTAATAGTGTTTTTGAGAGCTAGAAGATTGAAAATTGGTACATATATATAGGGTGTTTTTTATTGAGCTATAGAACTTCCAATTGAAATAAAACACAAGAAAATCGTTTTAATGTCCATCAATTTGGCTTTATTGGAAGGATAATTTTATGCCATTAATGTTTAAATATGATTTCGGGCATGTGGCCGCCGCGGCTGGCTCGAATATAGCCAATTCTACAGGTCCAATTTTCAACCACTTTCTCCAATTGCTGTGCAGCTCCAATTGCTGTGCACGGTGGCGAATCGATTCATTCGGGTCCTCTTCAACACTTTGCTCTACAGCGGCAATTGTTTCTTCGGTGCGCACTGTTCGACGTCTCTGCGGATGCGTATTATCACATAGAGTAAACGTAGTGCGAAAACGATCCATGGTTAACCGAATTAATTGCTCTGATGGACGATTATGTCGACCATAAAATGGACGGAGCTTGCGGTGAACTTCGCGAACTGAACCATTACTTTCGAAATAAATTTGCACGATTTGCAAGCGTTGTTCTTTTGTCAACCTGTTCATGATGAAATGGCAAACCAAACTAAATATTAATCACTTGACAGCTGACAAAATGGCCGCCAGTTAAAAAAGTGATGCCAACTTAAAGTTCTATACCCCAATAAAAAACACCCTTTATTACTGACCAGGAGAAAGACCAATTTGATGCCGATATTTGGAATTCCGTTTTGCGGGCGGAGTGGGCGTGGCAATAGTGTTTTTTGAGGTAGAAGGCTGAAAATTGGAACGTATATTACTAATCATAACAAAGATGAATTTGATTGGGTAATTTTGGATTTTCGTTTTGTGGGCGGAGCGGGCGTGGCAAAAGTTTTTTTGAGAGCTAGAAGGCTGAAAATTGAGAATGATAAATATGATGCCAAAATTTGGATTTCATGGGTGGTGGGGATATTGCAAAGGTGTTTTTTGAGGTAGAAGGCTGAAAATTGGAACGTATATATTACTGATCATGACAAAGATGAAAAAAAAATGATGCCGGATTTTGAATTTTCCTTTCGTGGGCGGTGGGGGGTGACGTGGCAAAAGTGTTTTTTTTGAGCTAGAAGGCTGAAAATTGGAACTTAAATATTACTGACCACGATAAAAATCAATATGAAACCTGATTTTAATTTTACCATTCGTTTTTTTTTGCCTGGCGAAGCGGCCGGGGTTCAGCTAGTAAATAAATATAAAATTGTAATTATTTTAAACCACGCTTATGAAACTTATACTTATATAATAATAAAAATTCAAAAATTAAATATAAGACGACAGCAACCTTCAAAAACTTAAATACCATAAAATCCATTATCTGTCACGTACTCAGTGCCAGTTAATATTAGCCAATGTTCCCATAATTTAATATTATTTTCCCATACAATTATTTTTTGGGATTCCCAAAATTTATAATATGGATGAATTTAATAAATATATTTGCAATTGCAGGTTTTCATATTTGAGGCATATTTGACCAGACATCTTGAATATAATAATCCTTCCAAAGAATGGTAAAGCTCTTCCTACTTTGACACCCTAAGAAGTGCAATAGAGGAGCTGTTGTTTATTGTGTTTTATAGGAACATATGGCCACACGTACTGGAATTGACTTATATAAATGCGACTTTCAAATCAAAATAGAATCTATATACGTCATCATATAGTGGGATACCAAGGAAGGTTGTCTAAGTGGACAGTTATTTTTTCTTTTGTAATTTTAAGTGGGTTGTCTATTTTGGTAGTAAGATTTGACTGAGTTAAAACTCCGTCAAATCACGGCGGCGTGGTTTAGTCGATTTGAGCCGATGAAATCGGCGGCGGCGCGGCTCGTGCAGAAATATGCGGCGGCGGCTTGTCGGCTTGTATCTCTGCACAGTACTAACTTCATGATTCAACCAATTTCTGCCGTAAAATTAAGAAAGTACGAATTTGGAGAAATCTTTTTATTTTGCAAGACTATGCAGTCAGAGAAATGTATACACCGAATTCCATGATTCTAGCTGCAGCCATTTGGTTGGTACCATTTTTATCCTCGTTTTCCTATTTTACCCCCTTAATAGTACGACTTTCTAAAATCTTTTGATCTTACGTGTCTATGCAATTAGAGGGATGTACACACCGAATTTATTCATTCTAGCCGTAGCCGTTTAGTTGGTACTATTTTTATCCCTCTGTTCCCATTGTATCCCTTGAAAGTACTAAGTTGGAAAAACCTTATTATTTTTCTCGTATACGTAGTCATATTAATGTATACACCGAATTCCATGACTCTAGCTGCGGTTATTTGGTTGGTACTATTTTAATCCCCTTTTTTCATTTTAAGCCCAAAAAGTATGAATTTCGAAAAATCCCTTTATTTTACGTTACGTCAGAGGAATGTATACACCGAATTTCATAATTCTAGCTCAAGCCGTTTAGATGGTACCATTTTTATCCCCTTTTTCCTATCTTACCCCTTAAAAGTACGAATTTGAAAAATCGGTTTATTTTTCCTGTCTATGCAGTCAGATGAATGTTTACACCGAATTCCACGTTTCTAGTTCCGGCCATTTGGTTGGTACCATTATTATCCCATTCTTCCAATTTTTTCCTCTTAAAAGTACGACTTCCTAAAATCTCTTTATTTTACTAGTCTAGGGATGTGCACACCCAATTTCATCAGTCTAGCTGTAGCCGTTTAGTTGGTACCATTTTTATCCCTCTGTTCCCATTGTATCCCTTGAAAGTACTAATTTGGAAAAACCTTTTTACTTTTCTTGTCTACGGAGTCTGAGATATTCATCTCCGAATTTCATGACTCTAGCTGCGTTCATTTGCTTGGCACCATTTTTATCCCTTTATTCCCTTTATTCCCATTTTACCCCTTAAAAGTACTATTTTGGAATAATACTTTTATATTATGTACATACTCAATTAGAGGAATGTACACACCGAATTTATGTTTCTAACTGTTGTCGTTTCATAGGTACCATTTTTATCCCTTTTTGTCCCATTTCTCCCACTATGGTGCACGTTTTTTATAGGGGGAATGCGCATATCCTATATGAGGTAAGTACAAGCAGACATATTGAAAAGACATACTTAACTACTCTAAAATATTAGGGGTTATTATGGGTATTTTCAGTCCTTGTGAGGTATTTTTTTTTCGTTCAGCTTCAATCCCAACCGATCTACGACTACAAGACACATTTTTGGGAAATTTGGACGTCCTAGCTCCTTTCGCTTAGATGCTAGCGTGCTTTCAACAGACGGACGAAAGAACATGACTACATCGTCATAGAATTTTATGACTATCTAGAATATATATAAAAAGTATATAAAGGCTCTCAGGACGATATTTCAAACGGAATGACAATGTTAGTATTTCCCCATCCTGGGGGTGGAGAGTATAAAAAGTATCCGAATATTCCTCTTTATGAACTTGCGATGAATTTCATATCTTCAACACCTTCTCGTCCACAGAATTATTTGCAAAATTGAACGTCGAGTGTCTTAACATGCTCTCAGTTCGAGTTTAGTTTAAAACGTAATTCATTTCTTATGCTTCTTGCTTTTTCTATCGACCTTTGTATGGCCTCACTTGTTTCTATCACTTCCCCCGCCGCTTGAATTACATTCATTAGAAACGAAATCAGTTGCTCGACATTAAAATCGTGCTCATCATCACATTTTCTTCGCAGGACATTTGCTCTAGACAGGCACAGACATTCATGGTTCTTCGAAGAAATCGCTTGGCTTTTTTTGGGCTTTTGTAGTTGTCGTTTGCAACGATTGTAAGCAATTATTTTTCGTGTTTTATCTCATATCCGTCCGTTTCACTTGTTTCCATTTTATTTTATTTCATTTTATTATTCGTAAATACTCTACGAACGATGGAACAAACACATGTATCGTGTCTGTATTTATTGTTAACACTCGAGCGAAATTGTTGACCTCATACAAGAACAAAGCGGCAGCATCAACGGCAACGACAACGACAACCTTCAACCTCACCACACCCCCAAATGGTTGCTGTTTTGTCTCTTCTCTTCCCTGCCCTTCCATTCCATTCCTTCCATATGTAACATCGAACACCACATGCATGTTATCTGACCAAACAGACAGTCAGGCACAGCGATATCACAATCCGGCTTGATAGGAGTCAAACAAAGGGTTGTCACATTAGAGATATACATTTATAAACTCGAACACAAGAATTTCAAGTGGGATCGAAAAGAGAACATTAGACAGCAATCTTCAAAAAAGTGTCCTAAATATTATTAGGTAGAAACAATTTGTACTATTTAGATAGGAAAAGTTCTAATATTGAAGATCCAATAAGTTTTCCGCCTAAAAGTACAAATTTCGAAAAAAATCCTTTGTATTTCACATCTTCGCAGTTATATGAATGTACACACCGAAATTTCATCTTCAGTAGTTTGGTTGGTACCATTTTTATCCCTCTTTTCCAATTGTATCCCTTAAAAGTACGAATTTTGAAAAATCCCTCTATTTTACAAATTTACGCATTTAGAGCGATATACATTCCAAATTATCGTGTCATTGGTGTCATTTTTATCCCTTTTTGTCCCATTTTGTAAAAATTTCGCAAAAATGTTTACTTACTTTTTGGTGCTTTTGCGCTACAAGATGAATGTACGCAGCAAATTTCAAATGCATATGAAACAGAAATTAAAACAAGTAAGAAGACGTTATGTTCGGCCGGGCCGAATCTTATATACCCTCCGCCACGAAGTGCATTCCACAGTATTACCAGCAGATTAAATGATGTAGAAGCACAGTACCATATTACGAGAATTGTGATATTTTTATTCACATTACAATATATTTCTTTACTATTTCACACTATAATGTACACTTATGCGCACTGTTTAAAATCGACTACTATATATAAATAAAATGCTGAAATTGTGAAAGTGAACATGCCTAAATATTAGGCGATTGTCAGTCGGCATTAGAGATACAGACAAAGTGATAAGAAAAGTAAAAATTTTAAAGATATTCCCATTTGCCCCATTCTCCGTCCAAATGTACAAATTTCGAAAAAATCCTTTTTGTTTCGAGTCTTCATAGTCAGAATGAATTTTCATTCATTTTCAGAATTTCATGATTTCAACTTCAGCGGTTTGGTAGGTCCCATTTTTATCCCACTTTTTAATTATATCCCTTAAAAGTACGAATTTCGAAAAATCCCTCTATTTTACGTGTTTATGCAATTAGAGGGATGTACACACCGAATTTCATGATTCTAGCTGTTGTTGTATCATTGGTACCATATTTTATCTCTTTTTGTCCCATTTCGCCCAGTAAAACTTTTATTTTCTTTATCGTGCTTCCGAGGAATCGAGAGGAATGCCCTCAACAAATTTCAAATGTATGGAAATCAGAAATTTAATTATAAGGCAATGCTACCAATATTTTATACTATGTACATATACATATAATGGAAATAATACTTCAATTCATAAATTAAATATAAGGTAGCAATCATAAATACCCTAAATATTGGGGGGATAGAGAGTGTATTTTCAGCTACAGTTGTACAGGTTATATTTCCATCCTAGTTTAATTTCAAAAGTATAAATTTTGAAAATACCTTATCTCTCACGTACACAGTTTAGGACAACTTCATGATTCTACCATTTTTTGTCGTAAAAGCAACAAAATAAAGTACGAATCTGGAAAAAATATTTTACGTGGCTATGCAGTCAGAGGAATGTATACACCGAATTCCATGATTTTATCTGTGGCCATTTTGTTGGGACCATTTGTATCCCCTTTTTCGCATGTTACCCCTTAAAAGTACGACTTTCGAAAATCTATGTATTTAACGTGTCTATGCAATTAGAGGGATGTACACACCGAATTTCTTCATTCTAGCTGTAGCCTTTTAGTGGGTACCATTTTTATCCCTCTACTCTCATTGAATCCCTTAAAAGTACAAATTTGGAAAAACCTTTTTATTTTTCGTGTCTACTCAGCCAGAGCAGCGAATCAGTCAGTATACAACGAATTTCATGGTTCTAGCTGCATCCATTTGTTTGGTAAAATTTTTATCCCCTTTTACCATTTTACACCCTAAAAGTACGAATTTCGAAAAATACCTTTATTTTATACACCGAATTTCATTATTCCAGGTGCAGCCGTTTGGTTGATACTATTTTGATCCCTCTTTCTCCATTTAACCCATTAAAAGTACGAATTTAGAAAAAATACTTTTATATTATGTATCTACTCTATTAGTAGAATGTACACGCCATATTTCGTGTTTCTGTCTGTTGTCATTTAATATGTACTATTTCTATCCCTTTTTGTCCCATTTCGACCCCTACAAATAAAAATCACTCTATGGTGTCCTTTTATGCTATTGCATATTGTAAATATCAAGTAAATACAAGGTAATATATTCAAAAAATATGCTGAAATACTCTAAATATTAGGAAGTACTTCTATTCCTTTTTAGGGAAAAATTTTCCCCTCTTGACCGATTTCGCCCACTTTCAATCCCAACCGATCTGCAACCATAAGACACATTTAGAGAAAATTTGAACACCCTAGATCATTTCGTTCGGCCGCTATCGTGCTTTCAACAGACAGGCAGACGGACATGGCTAGATCGTCTTAGAATTTTACCACGACCCAGAATATATATACTTTATTTAGTCTCCGATGAATATTTCAAGGTGTTATAAACGGAATGACAAAGTGAATCCTTAGAGTGGAAAAAGTCAAATCAGAAGTGAAATTTGTGTGGGAGCTATATATAAATCTGAAACGATGAACCGAAAATGGGTTAGTTTCATCATGGTTGTTTATAGGTGAAATATAAGATATTTTGCCAAATTTGAGGAAGATCTGTTAAAAAATGTGTGGATTTCTGCTAGAGCATAAAAAGTCAAATCGGAAGCAAAATTTTAATGGGAGCTATATCCCCATCCTTAGGTGGTGGGTATAAATGTAAATAATACATTTTATTTTTATTAATTTGGGAACCCGTATCGGTCGAACAATTATCCAAAAATTATCACTTCTTTCCACATCCAATACATTATAAAAATATTATAAATAGTTTGTAAACAAAAAAATAATTTTTGACTTGGCAATAAAAGGCAAACAACAGCGCAAAAACACCTTTGTCACTAAATAATCAATATGTCTGTCTGTATTCTAAAAATTTTAGATTTTAGATTGTTCTCTCTGAACGACGATCTTGCACCTGAGTTATACACCCCCACTAGTTCCACAAGGGATAAAAACTTCCAAAATATAGATATTTTTCACAAAATTATAAAGTCCCACTTGGATAACCCTTTCAATGTGTTATGCATTTGTTACGCTGGTGTTGTGTCAATATTTGTCTGGCCTGTGGGGCCGCGTCAACCCTGAGTTGGGCCCACCAGCCTCTCACCCCCTATCCAACATCGTTCACAAGTTCAGTAAATTTAACTAAATTTAGCGTAATTTTTATAGTTTCGTTGTTGTTGTTTTTCCCCTTTCTAAAGTGCTGCACTCCCCCCCCCCCCCCCTCTTCCAATAAAAGTTGATTAGTGTTCTGTTTGCACTTTTAATATTTGTCTGTACTTTGTTGGTGTTGTTGTTGCCGTTCGTCTACTCTGCATCATACAATGTTTGTTATCGGTTGTGATTGGTGCTGGTGCTGGTGTCCATGACCGTATCATCCAACGTCCCCGTTGATGGAGGCGATAGTGTCGGCAATGGCGGTGTCTATGTTGTTTTGGTTTCACAGTGTTGAAAGTATTAATATTGAGTTTAAACAAATCCGCAAAAACCGCATTTGTGTGTAATTTTAAATTTAACGTTTGTTTTTTCTGCACTTTTATAGTTGTCGCTGTTGTTGCAACTGCTTCTGCCCCATCGCGCTAAACGTGTAAATGTGAATTAATTAAATCGTTTGGCGCACACCCAACGACGATACACGTTTAATGCACGATTAAACAGTTGCAATAATTGCAGAATTTAAATGGATGTATTTGTAAGGGATAGCTTAGGGAAAAAGAAGCTATACATTGGGGTTGAAAAATAAGTATATCGCGAATGATTCATGGAACTATATTGCTTGTAATTGTTGGCATTCCCTTGGATGCTAGTTTAATAGCCACTATGCGTACAGTCTAAAATTTTTGGTTCTTTTTATGTTTATATATTTCAAGTTTGGGGTGTTATTTGTAACATTCATCTTTGGAATCATACTTTGCTCGGCCGAACAACTCAATATCCCAAATTTTCTTATAGTAAATCTCAAGGCACAGTGATTTTGGTAGCAGCATATCTTGATGCTGAGAGTACAATAAATTAAACACTGCAGAAACTCTGCATGACTTGGGTGCAATAGAGTCATTCAGAGTATGAAAATTCGGACAGAGCTGTGTTATGTGTTATTATTTTTAATTTTTATACCCTCCGCCTCCAGAATGAGGGTATACTAACTTTGTCATTCCGTTTATAACACCTTGAAATATCGACCTGATACCCGTCCGTCTGTCCGTCTGTCCGTCTGCTGAAATCACGGTAGTATCTAAACGAAAGGAGCTAGGACGTCCAAATTTTCCATAAATACGTCGAAATCGGTCCAAAGTGAAACCTTTTTCTCTCACGAGGACTGAAAATACCCATAATAACCCCTAATATTTTTGAGTATTTAAGCATAGTTTTCAATATGTGTACTTGCACTTACATGATATTGGGTATGCGCATTCCCTCTATAACAAAAACGTACACCACAAAGTGATTTTTTTCGTAGAGGATGAAAAGGGGCAAAAAGGGATAAAAATGGTACCTATCAAACGACAACAACTAGAAACACGATATTCGGTGTGTACATTCCTCTAATTGATTGAACACATAATATAAAATTATATTTACCAAATTCGTACTATTAAAAGGTAAAAAGGGAAAAGAGTGATAAAAATGGTACCAACCAAACGGCTGCACCTAGAATATAGAAATTCGGTGTATAAGTTCCTCTGATTGCGTAGACACTTAAAGTAAAGGGATTTTTCCAAATTAGTACTTTTAAAGTGTTAAAGGGGAAAAAGGGGATACAAATTGTACCACCCAAATGACCGCAGCTAGAATCATCAAATTCTGTGTATACATTCCTCCGTCTGTGTAGACATGAGAACTAAAAGTTTTTTTCCAACTAAACGACTGCAGCTAGAATATTTAAATTCGGTGTGTAGATCCCTCTAATTGTGTAGATACGTAACATAATGAGATTTTAGACAGCCGTACTCTTAAGGGAGTAAAATAGGAAAAAAGGGGTTTAAAATTGTACAAATCAAATGGTCGCATTAAAATAGAATGGAAATACAACCAACTGTAGCACCCACTTATATTTATGGTATTGAAGCTTTTTGAAAATATAAATATAACAATATTTATTTTTTGATTTGACTTGAAGTATTATTTCGTATTGGTAGCCTTGCCTTATAAGCGTGGCTTGAAGTAATAAAAATATTATATTTATTTATATTTATTTATTTTTGTTTGTCTGTTTAAAAAAATTTAATATTACTTCACTTCTAGGGAAATCGACAGCCTCTGTGGAATACAATCCATGGTGGAGGGTAGACAAAGTTCGTCCCGGCCAAACTTTACGCCCTTTTCACTCCTTTAATTTAAAAAAGGTTTCATTTAATGTGAGAATAGTTACATTTAATCTAAAAATACTATATAAAGATGCAACCAATGGAGAATGATGAATGAATGTCATTTCAAAAATTATGCACAATCGATGCCTACTGGATGCCAACATACATAAAAACGTTTCTCATGTCCTAAAATACATACATTTTGAATTTGATTAAAATCGTACCATAAATATACACCTCAGCGCCATCTACCAGCCACACTTTCTGTATTATCAAAAAATCATATATTCTGAATTTCAGTTAAATTGGGCCATACATTTAAATTTTCGATATAATATGCCCTTCGCAGCTCTTATCGTTAAGATCTGAATCTCGGACAACATATGCAAGAAATTTTTTATATAGTAAGAAGAATAAATGTTGCTATTATAAATAAACAAGTAAGGAAATTCTAAAGTCGGACCTGACCTAATTTGTCAAATTGAGAATAATATTTGTATCGCGGCTATATCCAAACATGGAATGAAGTGGCCCACTTACACAATAGGTTCTTCTAGTTCAAGTATAACGAGTTATGCTATTTGTAGGAATTCGGTGAAAATACGTGGTTTCTGGGGCTGGGAGCGAAATTTGTATGGAAACTATGTATAAATCTGAACCGATCTCACCCGTTTTCACCATTGGTGTTCTTAGTTTAAATACAAGCTCATTTGCCAAATTTGAAGACAATCTGATAAAATATGTTGATTCTAGAGCGGAAAAAGTCAAATTGGGAGCGAAATTTGCATGGGAGCTATATAAAGGGTGTCCCAAGAAGAACGCAATTTTTAAATCTGGCAACATTCGAAGTGTCATTGTTTGACATTTGAACAATTGTTTTTGTTTGTTAGTAGAAGGTACGAGGTTAGTAAAAATGGAGCGCTACACGAATGAACAACGCATTCTCATTGTGAAATTGTTTTACCAAAATGGTGAAAGTTTTGCGGCTACAGTTCGCAAATTGCGATCAATTTGGGGTCACAATAATGCTCCAAAAGAGTCAACTGTAAAGAGATTAATGGATAAATTTGCCGAAACTGGGTATGTTAGTGATGTAAAGACAACAACGCGCCATCGACCAGGTCGATCGACCGAAAATGTCGCAGATGTACGTGATGATGTCGCTCAAACTCCATCCACCTCAATTCGACACCGAGCTCAGCAAATTGGTGTCTCCAAATCCACTTTGCAGCGAATTTTGACGAAAGATTTGCATCTTCATGCATACAAAGTTCAATTGACTCAGGAACTGAAGCCAACTGACCATGGACAGCGAAGGGAGTTCGTTAATTGGGTATTGGAGAGACAACATGAAAATGCTGATTTTGCCGATAAAATCATCTTCAGTGACGAGGCCCATTTTCATCTTGATGGCTTCGTCAATAGGCAGAATTGTCGCATTTGGGGTGCGGAAAACCCTCGAGTGATTCACGAGAAGCAAAAGCATCCTCAACGTGTCACTGTGTGGTGTGGTTTTTGGGCTGGAGGAATCATTGGACCTTTTTTTATGAAAATTAGGCAGGTCAAGCGCAAACAGTCAATGGTGTTCGGTATCGTGAAATGATAACCAGTTTTTTCTTGCCTAGAATTGAAGAAATGAATGTGGAGGGCATGTGGTTCCAACAAGACGGCGCCACATGTCATACAGCCAGAGAAACAATTCAATTGCTGCATCAGTCATTTCCCGGTCGTGTTATTTCGCGTTTTGGAGATCAGAATTGGCCGCCTAGATCGTGCGATTTAACACCATTAGATTTTTTTCTTTGGGGTTTTTTGAAGTCGATGGTTTACGCGAATAAGCCGACGACGACTCAAGCCTTAAAAGACGAAATTGGACGCTGCATTAATGAAATACCGCAGCATTCATGCAAAACGGTCATTGAAAATTTCATTAAAAGATCGCGTGCATGCCAGCAAAGCCGCGGCGGCCATCTGCACGGTATATTGTTCCATACATAACCTCATTCTGTCTACTTTACGATATAATAAAGTTTCACGATTTTTTCTTAAATATCTGTGTTTTATTTAAAATTAAAAAATTGCGCTCTTCTTGGGACACCCTTTATAAATTTGAACCGATCTAACACATTTTTACCACAGGTGTTTCTAGTTGAAATATACGATGTTTGGCAATTTTGAAGAAAATCTGTTGAAATATGTGGTATCTACAGTGAAATGAGTCAAATCGGAAGTGAAATTCGTATTGGGGCTATATATAAATCTGAACCGATCTGACCCATTTTCACCATGGGTGTTTCTAGTGGAAACATAAGATATTTTGCCAAATTTGAAGAAGATCTAAAAAATATAAAATATGTGGATTCTATCGCAGAAAAAGTCAAATCGGGAGCAAAATTTGTATGGGAGCTATATATAAATCTGAACCGATCTGACCTATTTTCTCCACACGTGTTCCGAGATTAAATATAAGATATTTTGCCAAATTTGAAGACAATGTGATAAAATATGTGGTTTCTGGGGTGGAGAAACTAAAATTGACAGCGAAATTTGAATGGGATCTATATATAAATCTGAACCGATCTGACCTATTTTCACCATGGGTGTTTCTAGTTGAAATTAAAAGATGTTTTGTCAAAAGAGTCAAATCGGGAGTGAAATTCGTATGGGGGCTATATCTAAATCTGAACCGATTTTCTTCAAATTAAATAGCGTTCGTCATTATCCCGAAAAACTTCGTTGTGCAAAGTTTCGTTTGGTTCTGACTACAACTGCGACCTGAAATTTGGTTACAAGAATAGATGGACAGACGGACGGGCGGACGGACATTGCTAAATCGACTCAAGAAGTGATTCTAAGACGATCGGTATAATTAATAATGGTTCTATCTCGCTTCCTTTTGAGTGTTACAAACCGATACACAAAGACATAATACTCTCGTGGAGTGTATAAATATCTCGCACATAGCTCATTGAGTGAGAGAAGCTCTCTCTTACTTCATCCAGGATGTTTGTCGGATTATATATTCCCCAGCGAATACCAAAGTGTTTGTGGGATTACTTGTAACATTCCAATATGCATCCATTCCTTGCTCGAACTTCAAGTTAGTCTCTATTTATATAGGGAAGAACAACTTAATAGTCAACATTTTCTTATAGTAAATCTCAAGCCAAATAAGAGATGCAGCTATGTTATCATTAGACATCGTCTATTTATGCAAATCCCATCTTTAAGACATATTTGCAGGATATGGCTCTTCTCAGTGGCTAGAAAATAATACTGATTTGACGGTACCTCATCCGATCAACCCAATTTTTCAGTACAGCTCAAAATCTACACCAAAAAGTGACTCGTTGTGGATGTTGAAATGTTTTTTCTTTTGACATAGCCACCGATATGAAATTCAGCTTCATGAAGTCCGATCTCTTCTCGAAAAATGTCCATGTAAATTCCATATAGTTTGGCATAAAGACTCACTACTTTCGAAGTAAGTTTTTAATATTTCCCAATTTTGTTGGAGCGGTCAGCGTCCCATTTTACGAAAGTCAAACATAAACCTGAAAATAAAAATGTATGTTGTTCTACCATTTTTTATTTGGTAGAACCAACCCGCCCTATTGTACATTAAGATTGATAGCGGGCCATACAAATGGAAACATAATTTTCAGTCACCCAACGAAAATAAAGTTTGGATTTTTTAATGATGATCTGCAAAGTATTTCGTCACTGGGTCATGCCATCTGTGAGCTAAACACTCCTGAAAACACCTCCAAAAATCAAAATTTTTTAACGTCGCATTTTTGTCTATTTTTTTTTTCTGAATTAATAGACCATCGGAAGCACTTTGAATGTATATTATGATTCTTGTCTGAGAGTAACTTATTGGTCGAATTGTTGGACGTTTAGAGCATTTTTTTTCGTTCTTTTCATAGTGACAACTGGAAACTTTTTCGTATTTTGTGTCTGTTTTATAAAAAGTAAATAACTGCAGTGAACACCCTTCGAATGATGCCTATATGATGAACATCGATAGGAAATTTACGTCGCAGCGCTTGTTTTTGCAAAACGAATTTGAACATTTTGGCTCTGAAAATCCATCTCGTGTATTAAATTATTTCACAAATATGGTATCAGTGACGTCATTTATCGTCCGATATTCATCATTTAGGCATCATTCGACAGGTATTGATTCCTTCTATTTATTTTTCATAACATCTTTTACAAAATGTTCACAAGAAATATGAGTTTGTAGCTGTCACGCTGTAATTTATTTTCGTGACCCATCCTATTGTACATATGTCTAATTTAACTAGACCAAATGTCGTCATTCCAGCTGGTAATATTGAAACTATATAAGACTTCTTAAGGATATGTAGTTCATTTCTCCATTGTTCTTTCAGACGACCTAAATGTGATTACTTGTTTATGTATGTATGACACAATTTCTTATATGTTCCCTGCCCGAAAACGTGTTCACTTTTAAGCAAGAAATTGTACCGGAAATTTTCAATAAACCTTTTCTAAGAGTTTTTTTCATATTCAATTTAATAGCAATATTCTAATTAAATTTTATAATCGTTCATTAATTAATTTTTATGTGCGCTGTTTTTTTGTTTTGTTTTGTGTCTGCACAATTTAATTAAACCATCCAGCGGTGGATAGTAAAACTCAAACGTACCATTAAGTGTTAAATGAGCAGTGCCGAAGGGGTGGGGGAGGCGGAAGGGCGCCAACACTAGCAGATCAGCGCTGAGCTGAATAGTGTACAAACGACTAGTGTGAATTCAGTTTAATTGGTCGTATCTCTAACAACAGCAGCATTAATTGCAATACTTTTTCCCCAGCTCGGGTTTTTTTGTTTTTGCTTTTTTCAATGCTCCCTATCATCTGATAGCAGACAACAACAACAACAACAGCAGTAACAAATATGTACGTGCACTAACTATAGTAAACCACACACACAAAGATATATGGATGTATGGATGTGGATGTGGTTGGATAGATAGATCAATGCGTAGAGATATAACCGAGAAAGACTCTTTGCCGGGTGGTTGTAGTTGCCATTATTATAGTTTGGAATTGTGGTCATTTGTAAGAGTCATGGGTGACGGAGGCAGAGGCAGAGGCGACCACGACGACAATCAAGACCAAGAGCAAGTATTGGAGTTGGAGATAGAACTCAAATGACCATAACGAATATCTAATGGATGGATATGAATATGAAAATTGATGGTTTGTTAAAGATATTTGCTAAGATACGAATATGGATTGCTTTCGAATGAATGACTTCATTTAGTGGAAGTGGCCGAAGGAAGGGGGGAAAGTACACTGAGACAAAAAATCAAATGTTATTTTAGTTCTACACTTTAGATCACATTGGGCCTAGTGATAGTCTAATGTTAGCAGATAATTAACTACGGCTGAGCCATATTGTCAGAGAAGTCTTAATTTTATTAAAACACTGCACCGAGGTTCCTGCTCGGGCGCCAACTGTTTGCATAGGAGGAAGGACAACTCAATAACTTACATTTTCTTAATCTCGAGCGAAAGAGCTACTGCGGCCAAGTCCTCATGCTAAAAGAGTTAATCGTATTCGATTTGATTAATTCGCAATTGATGGCTTTGCTTTATAATATTTATTTCTCCCGGTGTACTTTCACCAACAATTGACTAAGAAACCCAACATGCTAGTGCTTTAGTAAAATTTCAATAAATTGAATCCAAACCCCGCACCCCTTCAAAATGGAATGACGCAGATAAAGCATTATCGTTGTTGATGTGGATACGGCCACATTTGCCACGATAGGAAAAAAGAAAGAATTATCCTCTGATAAATAGGAAAAACAAGTTAGAAACTCTTTTGTTCGGCTCATTGCATTGTGTGGCATGCCACACGAACAAAAAAATAACTCTACTGGTAATGTTAAGTGTATTATGAAATACATGTACAGTATTGGCAACGATATAACGCAATAACAAGAAAAATGACTTTAACCAACATTTAGTCATCCAGTAAGATCTCCACATATGTTTGCAGCTATGGGGCACAGTGTTTGGCTGCATGCAGAAAATATGATTATCTACCACTACGTGATAAACGGCCAAAAAAGACCCTTGTCTTTCAATTGTACCCAAATTAATGCACTTTTTTATGGGTCCCCAAACGATTGGGCCTCGGTATGATTTATGCAAAAAAGTGATAATTTCCTCAGGCTCATATCTGGCAAACCGTTTGTAATCTAAGGCAAAGTTATAACCCTTGTCATAAAGAACAAAAATTCTGAGCATATAAATACAAAAAACTTCAAAATCGCAAATCTTGTCGAACAAATCTTATAGGCTGTAGTCGGACTGACCATTAACAGAAACAATCCTGAAAGATATATTTTTCCTACCTATACGGTGTTAAGAATCATTCCTAGGAAGTTCATATGTTCTAGAAAGTTGTTTACTGAGATCTTAGGTACATTTTTGTAGTTGATTGTTTCCTTGAATTTTGAACGATTTGCTAACTATGCAGCTGAATAGGGAAAATGTAAAAAATTTGATTTTTTTTTAAGTTTTTTCGACCTTGAAGATGATTTTGATTTTATATTTTCACAATTTTTGTTCTTTATGAGCTTGTGTTACACTGTGTAACTCCTTAACTTCTCTGACATAGACTTTTCGTTATTATTCAGCAGACCGAGAATATCGTCCAAATGCTTGTTTTTACAAAAACCATTCTAGACTTCAAATAATCGTATTTCTTTTGTAAGAAATAAATATAACACCCTAAAATTTTACAATATAGTCTATGGCAGGTGTGACTAACCTTTTCAGCAGGTGGTCTAAATTTCAGAAATCATATTCGGATATATAAATAAAGAAAGCTGAATTTTGTAGTAAAAAATGGGGATCATGTAAATCTAACCAAAAATGTAGAGATAAAAAAATCTGTAATTTAAATATATAATTAATCAAATTTAGAATATTTTTTTCTGATTTTTTTTTTTCCTTTTTATTATGTGGACATTTCCTGAAGAAGTTAAAAAATTTCACATTTTCAATGTGTCCAGCCAGACCTTGACCAATGTTTTAGTCATGTTTGGTAGGTCATATATGCTAAACATAGCTTGTGACAGGGTATTTTAAACCATTTACCAAGAAATCTACTCAGTATTTTTCTATCCAAAGAACTTTTGGGCGGATTTAATTAATTTCTATACCGGCATCAAAGGTGGCAGCGATGAAAAGTAACTCAGACGGCTATCAAACCATATGAAAAAAATAGAAAATGCGAAAAAATGGAAGAGTGGCCGCCTTTAGCTACCCACGTTTTTGGTATTGTTTGATTAATAGAAAACATAACTGAGAACCAAACATATGTCTTAGACGATTACAAAATATGTGAAGTTAGATATCTGACTTTGTTTTGAAATACTTAGATCAGTTGATGTTTTCGCTTATATGCGAGCATTAATTTTAATTGGCAAACCCACTCTTTATCATCAAAATCTGGAATAATTTAAATGCTAGCATATATATGTGCCAGTTAATATGATAGTGGTCTAAGTCACAAATCCAAAAAAATGAGGTATGCCAATTTTTCTCTTTACTTTGATCAGATCTCTAATTTAAAAACTTTTCTTTTTGATATTTATATTTCATGCACACCAAAATTGTCTTTAGTGTTAGTTTGAAAGTGGTCTAAGTCACAATATATCCACCGGCATTGATATGTGGTGATGTAAACAAATATTTTTTATTTATAATGTCCACTTAAAGTGATTCAGATAATTTGAATGACATATAAAATGAAATTATTTGAAAAGTAAACAAGTAAGTAAGCTTCAGTCGGCTAAAACGACTTATATTTATATACCCTCACTCTCAGAGAACATATATACGGAAGTTATAAGGAATACTATTTTATTTAGGGCAGGATAATTTGTGTGGAAGGTGCTAGGAGGTTCATGCCACATGATCCCAGCTTCCACATTTATAAAACAATTGTAAAAACATGATCAACTATCAAATCATAGTGGGTTCCATGCACCAGTATAGAAGTTATGAAGGATTTAATATTACCTAGGATAGATGCAATAGTGTGTGGGCGATACAAGAAGGGGCGTGGCTAAAGCGTAAATATTTTTTAGGTTTAAAGTGACCATGAAAACAATTTTAACTATCAAATTGCAAATGATTTTGACCCGTATGGATGTTATGTCAGTTTTATTGTAAGAGTAATTCCAACAGAAAACCATAGGTTTGGATTTTCGTCCTCTCCGATTTTTATAAAATTTGGCACATACATTCTACTAGTGGTTGCGGGTAATATACCGTTTACCGTAGCTCAAAGTAGTGCGTGGTTTAAGTTCTACAGTGGTCCAATGTTGGTTATCTCGAGGGTTTTTCTGAAGATATGGCTTCCTTATCGATATCATAAGTTTGGATCGCGTCATCAGATTTTAACGACATTGATATCATCTGAAAGACTTACACCTCCTCTATCCGAATTTGTATGAAAATATGAATGTCCTTGTGGTTCAATGATTCCAATATTAAAAATAATTTTAATCCTTGAATATCCTGAAAAACATATCTTTAATTTTCTTTATTCTTCAAAATAAAATGTGTCGATGTTCCCGCCTAAAATGAAAGATTAGTTTGTTTTACGGGTTCTCCCAAAATATTTCGCTTTTATCATTGTCTGTAAGCTGGACGCGTTCAAAAAAATCTATAAAACGGGGTTTTCTTGAAAAGGTGTTGAGTAAATCCGATTAGAAAATAATCCTTATCAAACCATATCAAAAAATTGTCCAATGTCCAGGTATAAAGAACAAATTTTTACGATTTTTTGTCCATTTTTTAAAAAATCCGCTAAATTTCCACGTTTTTAGTTGGAATTGGGAGGAAAACTGCACATACACAGTTATAATAACTCCGTGCGACATGATTTCCGTCCTAATAACGAGACTATAGGTCACTATTAGTAAAATTGCACGCTCAGTTTTTTTATTTCGTGGTCGTTTGTCCTTTTTAGAGGACTTTTATTTTCCAAAGGATATAGATGTTTTAATAATTTAGTTTCGTACTTTTGTGTGTCACAGAATGGCGATATGAACATCAAATGAAAGAGAAGAATGTCTGTTAAAAACACTTCAAATTCCATGATATATACCCTCCTACTCTGTAGATTGAGGGTATAAAAATAATTTAAATATAAAGTTTCTGGACGAACAACCTACAAATATTTATATATTTTTTAATTGTTCTACACTCCATGAGGGTATTATGCCTTTGTGTATTTGTTTGTAACATCCAATGGAAAGCGAGATAGCCCCTTTGCTAATTATACCGATCGACTTAGAATCACTTTTTGAATTGATTTAGCAATGTCCGTCTGGCTGCCCATCTATTCTTGTAATCAAAGTACGGGTCGCAATTGTAGCCAGAACCACTTGTTTCCTTACTTGTTTTTTTTTTAATAAAATATCTTTTGCTTTCTTTTAGTTTCATTACGGAAATATTACACTTTTTAGAATTAAATTAAAATATTTTTTGTTTATTTTTTTTTTCAATTTTGAGAATAATGAAAGTGGTCTAGTCAGTGCATCTTCTGAAAGTAATGGTTCGCTTAGAGTTACCAACGTTGTCGATTTTTTTATTAAGTAGGATATTCTAAAAAAGTTGTGCTTCGGTGGAAAAATATTTTTCTACTGTCATAAACATAAACCATTGCATATCTTAAAACGGATAAAGTGTGAATTAGGCAACTATCATCAGCTATTACTTTTTGGGACCATATTTTGGAATATTGAAATTCGCTAAACTGACGTTTTTTTGCTTAAAAATGGTTAAGATATTAAAACTTTGAAACTGTGAAATGTAAATAAAATATTAAAATATTGTTTCAAATTTAATATTACGACGTGTTAACTCCTTTTAATAAAAACAATTCGTATGACAACGAAACACTGTTTGGCAGCTTCCGCCTCCCATTTCATTCCTTGGCTACCAATTACATTTCTGAGAAGCAATGCTCCGAGATGCACTACACCACCACACATTTGTCAATAACGAACAACAATAGCTGAACATGTATATCGCCAGCTTAATTCTGCAAGGGCTTATCTCACATTTTTTGGTTCGAAATCGTGTTTAGTACACATTCCAACAGAAAACTCTGGAATACATCGAAATATGTAAAAAACGCATTTTCCAAAAAAAATCAGTTACGCCCTTTTTCGGAATTATGATGATGATATATTTATGTTAGGGTAGAACTATCTGGTGAAATTCGTACCAATCCTGGCAATGATTCAATAGAGCCTCATAAACATGGCCACAGATTTTTTATGAGCGCTCCGGTAGTCGAGTTAGTAGCGTGCTCTGCTATCAGCGTGGCGATTGTCGGTTCGTTTTCCACCAGAGGCTCCAACCGTTGCTATAACTTGTTATAATAGTCTTAGTCATCCAGCTCTATCACTGGACCCACAATTGGTACATAAATTTATTTCGTATTTTAATTCATAATAAATAAATAAATAATAAAAATACATTTTCTAAACTACTGTCCAAGAGCTAAATTGATGAATGATTGTCGATCATATAAATATAATTGTCTATCATCCTATAGAAGGAAGGACAGAACATGAGATTTAATAATATATGACAGACAGTCAATATCCTTTCCTATTTCTTTTCACTTAAAATTAAAAATTTCATAAAAAAGTTTTTTTTTTGGAGAGAAAATCATAGTGACAACTGCTTAAAATTTGCATTCCGAAATTTTAGAATCACTATCCCTATTAATATTATAAAACCTTAGTGTAAGGCTGTCTGTTTGTTTGTTGAATATATTACTGACCACGATAACGATCTATTTGATGCCGAAATTTGGATTTTCTTTTTGTGAGCTGAGTGGGCGTGACAAAAGTGTTTTTGAGCGCTAGAAGGCGGAAAATTGGTACATATATTTTACTGACCACGAGAATGATAAATATGATGCCGCAATTTGGATTTTCGTTTTGTGGGCGGAGTGGGCGTGGCAATAGTGATCTTTGAGCTAGAAGGCTGAAAATTGGAATGTATATATTACTGACCACGAGAAAGATAAATATGATGCTGGATTTTGAATTTTCGGTTGGTGGGCAGTGGGGCGTGGCAAAAGCATTTTTGAGAGCTAGAAGACTGAAAACTGGTACATGTATATTACTGACCACGAGAATGATAAATATGATGCCGAAATTTGGATTTTCGTTTGGTGGGCGTGGCAATAGTGCTTTTTAAGCTAGAAGGCTGAAAGATAAATATGATGCCGGATTTTGAATTTTCGTTTCGTGGGCGTGGCAATAGTGTTCTTTAAGCTAGAAGGCTGTAAATTGGACCGTATATATTACTGACCACGATAATATAAATATGATAAGATCAATATGAAACCATTTGTTTTTTTGTCTGGCGAAACGGGCAGGGTTCAGCTAGTTATATATAAAAAATTGCCCTAAAATAATGATTGCAAAGTTTTTTTTTCAACAAGATACCTGAATTGCCCTGCCCCCTCAAGGAAAATATGTTTCAACATTTGCGGTTTTTTGCTAAAATGTGGTAGTAATTTCCGTAGGGATGTGGCAGTAATTTCTGAATAAGAAGTTAACGAATGGAGTTAAAAAAATATAAAATTTTATTTTTATAAAAAAATTAAAATAATATAAAAATTAGACAATGTCTATAATCGGTGCTTGGACATATGATAATTTTGGCATACTGGGGAGGTTCGTTGGTCAAAATAACTCAGGGCATTAAACGCAAAGTTAAAGAAATTTGTACTTTGAAGAAGAAACAAATATTGTATTAACAAAAAAAATAATTTCGGGAAAAAGGAATTACATTTGATAGATCCACCCACCCTAGTGTATCTACTTTTAGATGTGTTAGCTGGGACTCATCTGGTGCTTCACCGATGAAGATCTATTCATGTCGATTTAACAAAAGATTAGCCAACCATTCAATGTTCATCGTTAGAAGAAAAGTTAACAACATAAAGTCCTCAGTCAGTGTAGTTGGTCTGCACTGGTACTCGTGCAATTGAGTTTTAGGGTTTACCAGCACTAACCGTTACCATACCTAAATATTTTCCTTTCCAATTTCACTTCTCCTCTCTGGCAAAAACGAACCATGGGGATTTTTTCTTCTTGGCATCGCAGACAGAGACAAGGAATAAGTGGCTTTTACAAATGAACAGAAAAGACCCAGATCTGGCTACAGATACTACATCAGCTACAGCTACAGTGGCAGACTGTTAAACAATATAAAGACATTAAGAATAATGGTTACTTTTAGAGATGACACACACACAGACAGACACACGTACGAAACAAACAACCAGCGTGCAGTCATACTAATGCAGACAGTTTTATTGCCGCAAAACTACGTCGTATCCTGGAACATTTCCATTTGTATTCCTCTCGCTTAGCCCCAGGCTGGCCACCAAGCACGGCAGTACGGGAGTGTTCTTATTCTTTGGAAAGTACTTCTAACACGCATTTTGGGATGTTTCAGCTCGTTTAGATCTTTCTAATGTACGATAGTGCGTAAGTGAAAAGTGGTTGAACTGACAAAAGGAAAGTATTCATTTTTCAATGTTTCAAACTTGAACGAGGTTAGAGCAAACGGTTCGTTGCAGAGAATTACTACCACATAGTCTTCCAAAGTAATAACATCATTGAACATTGACGGATACTGAAAGTGAATTGTTCGATCCTTCGAAATGTGAGAAAATAAAAAATTAGAAGAAAAAAGTCATTCTAAATCTGAGTAAACTCAAATTTCAATTCAAAAAAATTACTCCAGACTTGTTCAAATTTCCTTGAAGGTGGTATTCTTAATTAACTCTCGCTAGATGTTCTCCTCATTTTGAAAAGTCATATTAAATAGATCATTTACTAGAAGAAAAAAAGAGTTGGGCGCATAAAATATTCTAAATAACAAATTGAAGTACTCTGCAGCATTCGAAGCTTGAGCAATACAAAAGATTCGAAAAGATTGGAAGAGACTATATCCACAATTTGTTGCTTCATAAAAGCTTCTTAACTAAGACCCAAAACTGTAAAACCAGTAAAAAATGTTCACATAATTTTTTCTACGGTAATTATGACCTAGAAAATTAAAAAATTATCCAGAAGCCATTATCTTTTTTCGTTTTGCCGCCAGGTCAGGAAAGGTGAGTAAGTGCTTCAGGGTTTTGTACTTATAAAACACACATTTTGAACTTTTTTCACATTCCATAAAAACATAATAATAATAATAATAATAATAATATAATACCATACCTTTGAACTTTTAATCAAAACGAACTTTACCATTAGAGTAAACTCAGTATACATATTAGAAATATTTAAAATAAAAGCAAATTTTTAAAAGTTGAAATTCTAGTTAAATTCCTTAATTCCTGTGGCAAATTATAAAACTCATAACTACCCATATATTCTATTCTCTGTTCGGTTACTTCCAATCTACACTTGGCTAGGCTCAAATTAGCATTATTCCTCGTATTGAAATAATGTAGATTTGATGAAAATGTTATTGTGTGATGTCCAATATTATGAATGCACTTGAAAACGTACGTCAGTAGTTGCATTTTATATAATCCATAAATTGGCAAAATTGTTGGAAATATATCCCTGTTAAGTGATATTGTAGGGTATTTCAGTGGAAGATTAGCAACTATCTTTAAAGGCTTTGTTTGTGTCCGTTGGAGTGACTTTGTAACACGGTCAAATTTATTGTTTAATTTGTGAAGTATACCCAGAGCCTGCGAATATCTTGTTTTTAGTTGCGAAATAAGCTTGGCCCATGAAAGGTTGCTTTGCAAACATATGCCTAAATAGTTAACATAACCGACTTCAATAATTTCTTTACCGTCAACAAATACCGAGAATATGTTCTGATGGTGATATGGCTTGAATCGTATCAGCTTCGTTTTGTTTGCGTTTAAAAAAAGTTTATTTATTCTTGTAAATTCACATATCAGAGCAGCATCCGTTCAATGTATGGTTTTTTTATTGGGGTATAGAACTTTAAGTTGGCATCACTTTTTTAACTGGCGGCCATTTTGTCAGCTGTCAAGTGATTAATATTTAGTTTGGTTTGCCATTTCATCATGAACAGGTTGACAAAAGAACAACGCTTGCAAATCGTGCAAATTTATTTCGAAAGTAATGGTTCAGTTCGCGAAGTTCACCATTTTATGGTCGACATAATCGTCCATCAGAGCAATTAATTCGGTTAACCATGGATCGTTTTCGCACTACGTTTACTCTATGTGATAATACGCATCCACAGAGACGTCGAACAGTGCGCACCGAAGAAACAATTGCCGCTGTAGAGCAAAGTGTTGAAGAGGACCCGAATGAATCGATTCGCCACCGTGCACAGCAATTGGAGCTTTGTCCATCAACTTTATGTAAGATTTTGCGCAAAGATCTTGGCTTGCGACCTTACAAGTTCCAGCTTGTGCAAGAATTAAAGCCGCGAGACCATGCAATGCGTCGTGATTTTGGTGTATGGGCCGGAAATGAGATTCATCTCGATGCTGATTTTCATCACAAAATTTTGTTCAGTGATGAGGCTCATTTTTGGTTGAATGGCTACGTCAACAAGCAAAATTTCCGCATTTGGAGTGAAGAGAATCCACATGAGACCCTTGAGACGCCATTACATCCACAAAAACTGACTGTTTGGTGTGCTCTATGGGCTGGTGGAGTCATTGGGCCATACTTCTTCCGAAATAATGCTGGAGAGTCAGTTACCGTTAATGGAGACCGGTATAGAACCATGATAACCGACTATTTTGTTCCCGAATTGGATGGCATGAATGTGGATGAGTTGTGGTTCTAACAAGATGCCACACAGCGCACGTCACAATCGAATTATTGAAGGAAACATTCGATGAGCGCATAATTTCGCGGAATGGACCTGCCAATTGGCCACCAAGATCGTGTGATTTGACACCATTGGATTATTTTCTTTGGGGATATGTGAAGTCACTCGTATACGCCAACAAACCAGAAACGTTAGTGGACTTGGAAGCCAACATTCGTGGCGTTATTGCCAACATACGGCCCCATATGCTCGAAAAAGTGGTTGAAAATTGGACCTGTAGAATTGGCTATATTCGAGCCAGCCGCGGCGGCCACATGCCCGAAATTATATTTAAACATTAATGGCATAAAATTGTCCTTCCAATAAAGCCAAATTGATGGACATTAAAACGATTTTCTTGTGTTTTATTTCAATTCGAAGTTCTATACCTCAATAAAAAACACCCTTTATATATCGATCGAAAGCTCCAGGTGTCTTCTTTTCAAATCCGATGTGAAAGTGAAAATCGGTTAATAACCAACTAATTTACATACATATAATGTACGAAACCAAGGTTTTTACCCGTAACTCAAGATTTTGGTGGTGTCTGGCAAATTTCAAATACAGATTACTGTTCTACTCGACATTACTTACAAGAAAAATAATATCACTTCCCTGAGTTTTTGGACTGCCGCGCACAGTGTTATTTAATTTATTTTGTTAATATCTCGCAAGATGTTCCCACCAAGTACTAGTTTTTAGTTGTCACTTTGATAAACCACTAAGAAATTACTAGAAACGTCCAATAATCCGGCCGATAAGATATATAAAGATAAGTGTATATATAAAGATAAAGATAGTGTATATTTCCAATCACCCCACAAAAATAAATTATGGATTGTTTAATGATAATTTGCAAACGCCCACGAAAACACCCAGAAAAATCATGTTTTTCCCCAGTAATTTTGTTATGATTCATTTTTGTGGAAAAATTAATAGATAATTAATTAATAGACCCTCGAAAACACTTTAAATATAAATTTTGATTCATGTCTTAGAGTAACCTATTGGTCGAATTATTGGACGTTTTAGTATTTTTTTGTGTTTTTTCTTATTGACATCTTTTTCGTATTTGGTCGTAGTATTTTATAAGAAATAAATAGCTACAGCCAATACGGAAGGAAATTGACACCGCAGCGCTCATTTTTGTAAAAAGAGATTGAAATTTTTTGCTCTGAAAACCCATCTCCTGTGTTAAATTTTTTCACAATATTTTTTCGATATAAACCACAAAAAAATAAACCACAAAAAAATCAATCTAATTGTCCAATAATACCAATAATGATTTTGCGACAAGAATACAAATTTATATTTAAAGTACTTCCAAGGGTCCACTAATTTTGAAAAAGGGCAAAAATGCAAAATAAAAAAATAATAATAATAATAATTTTGTCGAACTTCATTAAACAATCCAATTCTCGTTTCTGGCGGGTGACTGCACTACTTCATTTTCGTGACCCATCCTAATGTATACAACGTTAATCTTTCATTTGCATATTATGTCAGTGTTATTATAAATCTCAAATATTCCCCTTAAATCTAAGCTAAGAGCAAACTCATTAAATAAACGAACCTTTTTGAAGGCTGCTAGGGTATCCTTTGATATTTTTTCTCCAGAAAAAATCTAGTGGTGACTCAAAAAATATTCATTACCAATTGTGTCATATTAACGAAGCTACCACTTCAGTAACACTTTATTTGAATATCTACACCATAACGGCGTTTTAATGTAATCCCAAGGTCGAAATTCATTTACAATTTGTAAATGAAAATTCCTCCACTTTACACTACAATCAAATTGTGGTCAAAAGGGCTTTTGCAAATCTCATTTACACCTCAAAAGTAAAGGCGGAGAAAAAAATAGAAAAATTGTCAATCAAAAGTTTTCTACTTTCAAACTTTGCACTTTAGTTTATTTGTTCCTCTGCCTCGTTCTCGTTCTTCCTTTCTCGTCCTATCTATCTGTGCATGTACGCTTGCCTGTGTCAATGTCATCAAATGTTATGACGACATTGACATTTCATTATTTAATTTGTTAACCTGACGATAGATACTTTCGAATGATAATGAACATGGACAAATAATTGGGCGAAGGCAGAAAGTTTATGCAAATAGAAGAAAAGCAGTTGGAGGGGGGTTAGGTGGGTGGAATCAAAAGAAAAACAAAATCGAAAATCAATGCAACGACAGGTGACTTTTCCCTATAATCTTTAATTACATTTATGCTGTGGTTTTTACTTTGTGGGGGAAAATTAATTGGAAAACAAGATTAATTTTCAAAGGCTATCGCAGGAATTGCATAATCACTTCAATTAATAGGTGGGGATTGTGGGTATTTGTCGTGAGATTATATACAAAAAATACAAATTGAATAGTTTTGCAAAATTTTCATTTTCGCGTCAGATATGGCTAAAATGATTTGAATACATGTATTTTTTGTTTTATAATTTTTCGCGATCTATCCAAAATATCCTGCTGATATTTTGCATGTGCATTAATAGCCAATGTCGCTTGTAACATTTAGGGTGGGCCATTTAAAATTTTAAATTTGAACTGCCGATTACTTTGATTTTAGAGAATAGAATAACATTCATTTTCAGGTTTATGTTTGACATTTGCAAAATGGGACGCTATACACTCGAACGAAATTGGGAAATATTAAAAACTTACTTCCAAAGTAGTGAATCTTAAAAGCAAACTGTAAGAAAATTTTTGAGAAGAGCTCAGCCTTCATGAAGATCATTTTCATCTCGGTGGCTATGTCAATAAGCAAAATTGCCGCGTATGGGATTCAGAGTACCCACACGTGACTATTGAGAAGCCAATGCATCCACAACGAGTCACTGTTTGGTGTGGATTTTGGGATGTATTGAAAAATTTGGTTCATCGGATCAGTACTTCATCCGATTCAGTCGTGATAGTCATATGAATGATATTGTGTTCCATTATTAAATGAAAGAGTTCAACCTTTCCAATAAAACCAGAAATTTGAAAAAATAATCAGTACCTTTTTATAGCCGATTCTAATTTAAAGCTCAACCTATATAATGGGAGCATAGGACCTCATGGTATAATTGGATTGCCCTAATTAGTTTCATTTGGAAAGATTGTATTTCACCCACTTATTTTACGGCCAATTGTGCCAAATATTCTTTCAATTAATCACCATGAAAATTGACAAATTTGGTTTGAATTTTGTATACCCTCCTCCACACGATGGGGCTATACTAACTTTGTCGTTCCGTTTGTAACACCTTGAAATATGGACCTGATTATATTTATTTGAAATTGGGTATGGGCAGTTCCCTTATAGCAAGAGCGCGCACCATAAAGTGGTTCTTATTCGTAGGGATAAAAATGGGCCTTGTGGGAACAGCGGGATAAAAATGGTACCATTTAAATGGCAACATCTAGATTGATGAAATTCGGTGTGTACATCCCTCTAGTAGCGTAGACACGTAAAATAAAGAGATTTTCGAAAGTCGTACATTTAAGGGGATAAAATGTGAAAAAGGGGATAAAAATAGTACCAACCAAATGGCCGCAGCTAGAATCAAGGAACTCGGTGTATACATTCATCTGACTGCATAGACAAGCGAAATAAAAAGATTTTTCCAAATTCGTACTTTATTTAGTTGGTTTTACGGCTAAAACGTTAGGTTATCTTGCACTGTGCACGTGAGAGATAATGGTTTATCAAAATATGTACAACTAAACAAACGCCTCTAGCTGAAAATACACCCGCTATCCCCCAATATTTAGGGTATTTACGTTTTTTTTAAGATTGCTGCCTTTGAATTGACTTGAAGTATTATTTCGATATATATATATGTACAGGGTGGCGCAGAATGAGCCAATGCTCTTTATAACTTTTTTAATTATTATTATTTCTTTGTTTAAGTGAACAGTTGGCCCATATTATTTTTTGAAAATTAAAGTGGTGCCTCAATCTCTGTTATGGAAAATATGCTAAAAAGAGCACGTATGTGCAAAGCAGAAAATGTACATCACTTACAGGATATCATTTTTCAAAGCTAATTGCAAAAAATTCCCCATACTGTATTTAAATTTATAATAATCGCATAAATAAACAAGTAAGTAAACTTCAGTAGGATAAACCGACTTATAAAGGGTGATTTTTTAAGAGCTTGATAACTTTTTTAAAAAAAAAACGCATAAAATTTGCAAAATCTCATCGGTTCTTTATTTGAAACGTTAGATTGGTCCATGACATTTACTTTTTGAAGATAATTTCATTTAAATGTTGACCGCGGCTGCGTCTTAGGTGGTCCATTCGGAAAGTCCAATTTTGGGCAACTTTTTCGAGCATTTCGGCCGGAATAGCCCGAATTTCTTCGGAAATGTTGTCTTCCAAAGCTGGAATAGTTGCTGGCTTATTTCTGTAGACTTTAGACTTGACGTAGCCCCACAAAAAATAGTCTAAAGGCGTCAAATCGCATGATCTTGGTGGCCAACTTACCGGTCCATTTCTTGAGATGAATTGTTCTCCGAAGTTTTCCCTCAAAATGGCCATAGAATCGCGAGCTGTGTGGCATGTAGCGCCATCTTGTTGAAACCACATGTCAACCAAGTTCAGTTCTTCCATTTTGGGCAAAAAAAAGTTGGATATCATCTCACGGTAGCGCTCACCATTCACAGTTACGTTACGATTCGCATCATCTTTGAAGAAGTACGGTCCAATGATGCCACCAGCCCATAAACCGCACCAAACTGTGACTTTTTCTGGATGCATTGGTAGCTCTTGCAATGCTTCTGGCTGATATTCACTCCAAAATCGACAATTCTGCCTATTTACGTACCCATTGAGCCAAAAATGAGCTTCGTCGCTGAACACAATTTCTTTCTTTCTGAACTTTCTTAACAGAGCACGCATTTTCATAATAAAATTCAATGATTTGCAAGCGTTGCTCGTTAGTAAGTCTATTCATGATGAAATGTCAAAGCATACTGAGAATCTTTCTCTTTGACACCATGTCTGAAATCCCACGTGATCTGTCAAATACTAATGCATGAAAATCCTAACCTCAAAAAAATCACTCTTTATATACCCTCACTCTCAGTGAACATATATACGGAAGTTATGAGGAATAAAATTTCATGTAGGGCAGGATAATTTGTGTGGAAGGTGCCCAGCTTCCACATTTATAAAAAAATTGTAAAAACATGATCAAATAATAAGTCATAGTGGATTCCAAGCACCAGTATATAAGTTATAAAGGTATACAAGGAGGGGAGTGGCTAAAGCGTAAATATTTTTAAAGTTTAAAGTGACGTGTTGTCATTTATTTTGGTTTAAGACCAAAGGTTGTGCTGAAGTCTCCAGCAGAACCCAAAATTAGCAAAAAGGCAAAGTGAGACCTTTATTGTTGCAGCTAAAAGTTGACGGCGCAGTTTCGATGGGCGCTACCCCATCTATTTCTCGCACATTTTTTTACCACTTTTTCACAATAAAAATGTAAAGGGTACAAAATAATTTAAAAAATATCACTTTTAATTAGATATGTGTCAGCTAGACGATATATGAATATGGTAATTCAATATAATTAATATAAACTGAATATAACAGAATATAAGGCTACAATAACATTATTAATATTTTGAGATAATTTAATTTCAAAATTTTTGATTTCTTTATAAATCTATGGAGAAATCGTACAGGTGTTATACACAATTTTACTAATAAATTAAAAAAAAATATATAATTATATAATAGATAATAAATTAAAAAAATCTAAAGTGACAACTATGTATTTATTAAAAATGGCTACATTACTGTCTCAAAAGATAAATTTTGGTTTTCGAAGCGACAGGAAATTTAGGTTTTCGAAGCGACGATTTACTAACAATACAACTCTCGAGTATATAATATCGCTCACTTTCTCCAATAAAATTAGAAATAGACTATCTTATGAGTTGTCTGCTTTACAAATTTTTATATTTCAAAAAACCTCTTAATTAAAAAAAAAATATGCCTACATTTCATACTCTACATCACTTCGTGGAATAGGGCATTATAAGTTTGTTTCGCGCCAAATGTTTGTAATACAGAAATATAATAATTTACTTTATTAAAGTTCGATTGTTTTATTCAGAAAAATATTTTTTATATAGAAAACAATATGTTGACAATTTCCCGTCCAGTCCCGGGATCCCGGGAAATCGAAAAAATAATTCCCGTGTCCCGGGAAATAAAAAGTACGGGAAAATGCAAACCCTAGTCAATTATAACCCTTTTTGGAGAAAATTAAAAAAGTCCTTTCAAAAAGGTCATTTAAGGATTGAAATGTTTTACGAAAAATTTCAGTGCGGGTCACCACAGACAACAAAGTTGTAAATAAAGCTCTTTACGCTTAAATAGCAAAATTAATAAAAAAGACACGCCATCTTATAAAGGGTCCGTCAAATAACTTTTTTTTTGACAATGCTATAAAAAAAACTACTGAATATTTTCTCAAATTTCTGTTTTATTTGAAAGTACAATCCTTCCGGTTAATAATGGAAAATAATTTCATTCAAATGGCTGCCTCGGCTGGCCATGCAGTAGCCTACACGATCGGTCCATCGATTGTGTGCAGCTGTATTTCACCAATGGCTTCACGAATATTGTCCTTTAAAGCGTCAATTGTCTCTGGCTTGTCGGCGTAACACTTATCTTTGAGGGCACCCCACAAATAATAGTCCAACGGTTGAACAGTTGAAAAAAAAACGTTAGATGGCGGGCCCTTTACAACAAAGTTAGTGGGGTTAAAATTGGTCCATGTTTTCTGGAAGATCGACATTTTTCGACAAAAATTGACAGTAAACAAAAAATACAAATTGGATATTTTTGCAAAATTTGCATTTTCTCGTCAGATATGGCTAAAATGATATGTAGGCATAACAGTTTTGTTTTGTATTTTTTTCGCGATCTGTCCATCGGATCCCACTGATTTTTTGCGTGCGTATTAAGAAACAATACCGTCTGTATCATACATGTAGTAAGTCGCGAAAAAGGCTAAAATTGTTGCAAAAATCCAAAATTCGGGATTACAATTGCATCTTTTCAACGCTCTGGGTTTCTAAAACAATTCTGTCACAAATATTTTTATTTAGTCAGCAATCGTGTGGCAAAAAAAAAAATAGGAAGTTATGCGGAGTTTTCTGAAGGCACTCTGCACAATTTTTTACCCTACAGCCTATTCCAGTCCTATTCCATTTGCTACTCTGTTCCAAAAATGGTTTTGAACAGTGTTATTTTTGTATTTTTTTTTATTTAATTAGAATTCAATCAAATGACTAATAAAAATTAAATCTCTAAAATATTTTTTATTTTCGCTTAAAAACTTAATTTTTAATATTAAATATTGTTTAAAGTTTCCTCATTATAACATCACTCTGCAGAGTATTGGGGGTATATATCATTTGGGACAGAACAAAAGTGTAACGCAGGGTAGTCAATTCATTCAAAATTTGATATTTGAAAATGTTTTTATATTATCTTTAAATCAAAAAAAATATTTACGCTTTAACCACGCCACTTCTAGTACCTCCCACACAAATGTCTCCATCCTAGGTAATATTAAATCCTTCATAATTTCTATACTGGTATATGGGATCCACAATGACTTGATATAAGATTAAATATTACAATCAAATTTACAATTGTTTTAAAAATGTGGAAGGTCCCATGGTCCCATGTGACACGAACCTCCTTGTACCTTCCTACCCTACGTTAAATTTAATTCCTTAAAACTCCCGTAAGTTCTCTGAGAGTAAGGGTATATATATATATATGTCGGTTTAGCCGACTGATGCTTTTTTACTTGTTTTCCACCGTAAATTTAAATTTCAATTCCCTCCCCCCAAACAAATTTTAAATTTCCAATTTAAATTGCAATTTATTTAGGCTTTTGATAACGATAAGTTTAGTTTCAAAAACAGTCGATCTGCCATATATTCACCCTATGACTAGTTGCTCAATCTACTCGTGCTTGTCTAGGATTTTCGCCAAAGAGATCTTCTCATGTCAATCTGCAATCTTTCGTTCTGAAGTAATCGATTTCCTGCGATAAGACTGACCAAGTACATGTTATTCACCCATTACCACCACTCTTGATAAACGAAAACGAATTTCAATTGCTGAAAAGCTGAAAAGAAGAGGAAAACACAACGTACACTTCGTATTACTGGCACTACAACAAGTTGTCCAACAACTCTAGCCTGGTTAACTCTATTGGCGTCCGTTATCCAATGATTTCCTCATCATCTGGTGGCCCACCTCACGTTGGAGCGTGGAGCAAAGTGTAAAGGACGCTGTTGCAAACAAATACCACAAGGTGTGCTGTTGCATGCCACAACGAATGAAATTTCTCGTTTCTGTTTCTCTTACATTTCGTTTCGTTTCGATTCATTGCATTTGATTTTCTTCTTCTGTTTTTTTTTCTTCTTGTTTCGTCTGCTGTTTATTTTCGGTTCAAAAGTAAAGTGTTTTTTTTTTCTCCCTCCCAGTTCAGTTTACCTTAAAGCTTTAAGTGTTTTATGCTAGATTAACACACACATACAGGCGGAGAATTTGTTGGCTATTTTTGGGAGTGATGGAAAATGGCCAGATTTGAGTTGTCACCAAGTCAAGTGGTGGGGAAAATTGGGCGAAAGGAGGAAATTGATTCACTGATTGGTGTTCGTGTTTGCTCACCATCGTCAAATAGTTCTTAAAGCTTCGTTTTGAATGGACCACATCACTGGGAAAATGTATGATATAATATAAGAGCGCTATATCCAGCCTGAAATATTGATAAGATCTCCTCATTGAGGTATTTGAAGTGGTTGCCTTTCGATGGTCATACACCTTGAAAAATAATCGGAATTACATAAACTCACCTCAATATTAAACTGGCCCTTTTTGAGGGCCCGTACAAAAAAGTCCATGACTTTGGGCAAAACTGGGAGATACGGGTCTTTTTTGGTCATTTTATCACGTAGTGGTGTCCATATATGGTTATATTTTTCGTGTTGCACTGTTTTTTTAATCAGAACAGAATGAACTGGTTTATCTACTCTATATATCGTGCTAGTGTAGTTGCCACTACGTGGCCAGACTCAGCGGCAACACGTTGTAAATATGTTGTTTCTAACTATCTGAATTCCAAATCTGATAATTGCGGAGTTATAATGCTTAAAATGAACTTTAGCGCTGAAAATGATTTTGATGGAAAATTAACCATTATTTTAAAAAAATGTATTAAAAAATTGAAAGAATAAGATTTCATTATTCCTATCTGAAAATTGCCTTTAGAAAATTAATTGGAACAGAAAAATAAAAATTTTGTTCCGGGATCTAAAAATTTATTTTTTATATGTATTAGACATACTGTTGCTTAACATATACAACAATAAAAATATGGTTAATTTTGACTTAAAAGTTACGACACTTTTTGCAGAAGTGCGTGCGTCGTATTCCCCTCAGGCGAGATCAATTTAGAGGAGTTCCATGTAAAACTAACTAGAAAATTTAAACTTTGGGGGACTCGTTTTACACTGCAAGATATTATGTTAAATTGTTGAAAACTGTGGCAACTCTGTAACGCTGAAGTTTTTCATATATTGCATAATAGAGTTTACACAACCAATCAGAACTCTTGGACTGGATAATTGCAGAATAATTTTAGTTTTTTTAGCACAAATCAAATGAGAAATTAAACAAGTAAGTTTCAGTCGGCTAAACCGACTTATATATACCCTCACTCTCAGAGAACATACGGAAGTTATGAGGAATTACATTTAAGGTAGCGCAGTGTAATTTGTGTGCAAGGTACTAGAAGGGATTTAATATTACCTAGGATAAAGACAATTGTGTGGGAGGTACTTGAAGGGGCGTGGCTAAAGCGTAACTATTTTTCAGGTTTAAAGTGATTATAAAATAATTTTTATACCCTCCACCTCCAGGATGGGGGTATATTGACTTTGTCATTCCGTTTGTAACACCTTGAAATATTCATCGGAGACCCCATAAAGTATATATATTCTGGGTCGTGGTAAAATTCTAAGACGATATAGCCATGTCAGTCTGTCTGTTGAAAGCACGATAGCGGCCGAACGAAATGAGCTAGGAGGTTCAAATTTTTCCTAAATGTGTCTTCTGGTTGTAGATCAGTTGGGATTGAAAGTGGACGAAATCGGCCCAGAGGGAAAAATCTTTCCCTCACAAGGACTGAAAATACCCCTAATATTTTCAACATATTAGCATGTTTTTCAACATATTAGCTTGTATTTACTTTATATTTGCAATGTGCATTCCCTTTATAGCATAAAAGAGCACCATAGAGTGATTTTTATTTGTAAGAGGCGAAATGGGACAAAAAGGGATAAAAATGGTACCTATCAAACGACAACAGATAGAAACACGAAATTTGGCGTGTACATTCCTCTAATAGAGTAGATACATAATATAAAAGTATTTTTTCTAAATTCGTACTTTTAAGGGGTTAAATGGAGATAGAGGGATAAAAATAGTACCAACCTAACGGCTGCACCTAGAATAATGAAATTCGATATATACTTTCCTCTGATTGCGTAGACACGTCAAATAAAAGAACTTTCCAAAATTCGTACTTTTGGGAGTTCATATGGAAAAAGGGGATAAAAATAGTACCTACCAAATGACAACAGCTAGAATCATGAAATTCGTAGTATAAATTCCTCTGACTGCGTAGACAAGAAAAATAAAACGTTTTTTCCAAATTCGTACTTTCAAGGGATATAATGGATACAGAGGGATAAAAATAGTACCAACTAAACGAATACAGCTAGAATGATGAAATTCAGTGTGTACATCCCTCTAATTGTGTAGATACGTAAAATAAAGAGATTTTAGATAGTCGTACTCTTAAGGGGGCAAAATTGGAAAAAGGGGATAAAAATCGTACCAACAAAATGGCCCTCTAATTGCATAGACACGTAAAATTGGGGGATTTTTCGAAATTCGTACTTTTAAGGGATATAATTGAAAAGAGGGATAAAAATGGGACCTACCAAACCGCTGAAGTTGAAATCATGAAATTCGGTGTATACATTCTGACTATGAAGACTCGAAAAAGGTTTTTTTTTCGAAATTTGTACATTTGGGCGGAAAATGGTGCGAATGGGGATATCTTTAAAATTTATACTTTTCTTATCACTTTGTCTGTATCTGAAAATTCTTCTTTCTAATGGCGACTGAAATCGTCTAATATTTAGGCATGTTCACTTTCTCAATTTTAGCATTTCATTTATACATAGTAGTCGATTTTAAAGAGTGCTCATAAGTATACATTATAGGATATTATATCGGTTTTATTGTAACCAAATTTTACACAGTTACACTTTTTTTCTGTCCCAAATGATATATACCCTCCTACTCTGTAGAGTGAGGGTATAAAAATGTAAGTATTGGGTGGGCCATTTAAAATTAGAATCGGCTATTAAAAAAGAACTTAAGGTTGAACTTTGTAATTTAATAATGGAACACAATATCATTCGTATGACTCCACGACTGGCTCGGCAGTACCTCCTCCGATCAACCCAATTTTTCAATACATGGCCCAATGATGCCATGTGGATGCAGTGGTTTCTCAATAGTCACCCTATATGCGGCAATTTTGCTTGTGAAACCAAGTAAATTTCTTACAGTTTGCGTTAAAACTCACCACTTTGGAAGAGTTTCTAATATTTCCCAATTTTGTTCGAGCGTATAGCATCCCATTTTGCAAATGTAAAACATAAAGTTGAAAATAAAAATATCAAGTAAAAAAGGCGTTAAGTTCGGCTGGGCCGAACATTATATACCCTCCACCATGGATTGCATTCCACAGAGGCTTTCGATTTTCGTAGAAGTGCAGTAAAATATATTTTTTTAATTTAGACAAACCAAAACAAATAAAAATATTGAAAAAAAAATATAAATAAATATAATATTTTTATTATTTCAAACTACGCTTATAAGGCAAGACTACCAATACGTTTAAACTATATATATCGAAATAATACTTCAAGTCAATTTAAAAAATAAATATTCTTATATTTATATTTTCAAAAAAAGCTTAAATACCAAAAATATTGATAGTGGTTGCTACAGTTGGTTGTATTTCCATTCTATTTCAATTCCAAAAGTACAAATTTTGAAAATCCATTATCTCGCGTACATAGTGCAAAATAAACCAACTTCATGATTCAACCAAAGTACAAATTTTGAAAAATCTTTTTATTGTGCATTCAGAGCAATGTATACACCGAATTCCATGATTCTAGCTGCGGCCATTTGGTTGGTACTATTTTAACCCCTTTTCCCATTTTATCCCCAAAAAGTACGAATTTCGAATTTAAAGAGTACGACTTTCTAAAATCTCTTTATTTTACTCACATACGCAATCAGAGGGATGTACAAACCGAATTTCATCATTCTAGCTGTAGCCGTTTAGTTGGTACTATTGTTATCCCTCTGTACCCATTGTATCCCTTGAAAGTACGAATTTGGAAGAAACCTTTTATTTTGCATATCTACACAGTCAGAGGAATCATAATTCCAGCTGCGGTCATTTGGTTGTTACTATTTTTATCCCCTTTTCCCATTTTATCCCCAAAAAGTACGAATTTCGAAAAAACGTGTCTACGCAATCTGAGGAATGTATATACCGAATGTCATTATTCTAGATGCAGCTGTTTGGTTGGTGCCATTTTTATCCCTCTATTCCCATTTTATCCCTTAAAAGTATGAATATGGAAAAAATATTTTTATATTATGTATCTACTCAGTTAGAGGAATGTACACTAGGGCGTACCTCAAAAAAAAAGTTCGCCGTACACCTTCGAATATGAAGTATTATTGAAAGGTAGTTTCAAAAAAAAATTTTTATTTTTTTATGCCGAACGTAGGGGTCGCGCTTTTACATTTTTCTATATAACTTGTATTTATAAACGGATTTTAAAGTGTGATACATCGATGTTTTTGTCTCGACGAGGCCGATTTTTTTGTCTTTGAAGTCATTGAGCTCAAGCACCCCCTTCTGGTACTTACCCATCATTTCTCAGTTGCTACTACCCTAATGTACCACTCTAATAATCGAAAATTAAAGCTCGCATAAAATCATGAATCATGTTTGAGCTCAATGACTTCAAAGACAAAAAAATCGGACAAAAACATCGATGTATCACACTTTAAAATCCGTTTATAAATGCAGAAGTTATATAGAAAAATGTAAAAGCGCGACCCCTACGTTCGGCATAAAAAAATAAAAAAAATTTTTTTGAAACTACCTTTCAATAATACTTCATATTCGAAGGTGTACGGCGAACTTTTTTTTTTTTACTTGTAACCTGGTACGCTCTAATGTACACATCAAATTTTGTGTTTCTAGCTGTTGCCGTTTGAAAGGTACCATTTTTATCTCTTTTTTGCCCCATTTCACCCTCTACGAATTAAAATCGCTTTGTTGTGCACGTTTTTTGTTATAGGGAGAATGCGCATACCCAATATCAAGTACAAGCAGACATATTGGAAAAATTAGCTTAAATTCTCTAAAATATTAGGTGTTATTATGGGTTTTTTCAGTCCTTGTGAGGGAAAAATTTTTCCCTTTAGGCCGATTTCGCCCAGTTTCAATCCCAACCGATCTACGACTATAGGATGCATTTATGTAAAATTTGGACGTCCTAGCTCCTTTCGTTTAGATGCTAGCGTGCTTTCAACAGACGGACGGACATGGCTAGATCATCTTAGAATTTTATGACGATCAATAATATATAGGGTCTCAGGTCGATATTTCAAGGTGTTACAAACGGAATGACAAAGTTAGTGTACCCCCATCTTGGTGGTGGAGGGTATAATATGTAAAAACAATATTTCCGAGATTTAGAAAAAAAACAAAATTCATGCAACCTTAATAAAGTATAAGAACATTTAATTCCGTTTTATAATGTACTTTTTTAACTATATTTCCTACAACTACAACAACTACAAAAACAAAAAAAAAACATTTCTATGAAACAATCGTTACTAACTCCAAACTTATGGATATGCAAATTTTTCGTTGACTAAGCGACAAATTCAAATATTTTTTTAATGTTTGTTTACCCCTTGATTGTACAATTGTACTAAAATTAAATTAAAATTAATGCAAATTCATACTCAAGGACAGGACTATAGTTCGTCAAAAAGAGGGGAAATTTTGAATTTAATTTTGTAAAATTTCAGGTCACAATACTAAAGAAAAGGCACAAAAACGAAATATGCATTCGTCAAATGTATTCAATTCGGCTTTTAACTATTCTTACCCTATTCGCCGCAAACAAAAGTTCTGTTCTGCAATTTTCGCCATGACACATCTTTAGTATCTCTGGGTTTACCTTTAATTAAACAAACTTGTGATTACCACTGAGTCCACGAAAATTTATTTATAATTATGAACATTTATGGTAAATTTCGTGGTATTGATGATGCTGTCATTAACCCTTTCTGTGGACGACCGATTCATTTATATTTTTCATATTGCGTTTCTTGTATTATCTTCACAAAGCTTCCTATTAGTAATATTCTCAAAAATTTTTGGAGCAGAGCTAGTTTTTATATTTTTTTCGAGTTCTAGTGTGACGAACACCCCAAAACAAAAATCTTGTATACGAGTTTTTAGCTATAGCTAATTTACCATAGCTATACAACTCGATATAAATAAATAAGATAACCAGAAGAACTTTATAAAATGTTTTTGAACCTTTCTACGAGTCTTTGAAAACGTTACGTAAAAAATATTTATTAAGATTCAAAATTCTTACGTTTGGTAGCTCTTTTTTTGACATATTTGACATTGATTTTAAAAAGTCTATATCTTCTAAATATAAATATTTTTCGCATCATCAGAGGGCCGATATTTCCTTATATACATGAATTTTGCTTTCCATAAAATTTCGAAGCGATTTAGAACAGATTTTCTTTTCACCAACCCCAATCACCTCGCAGTTGGTTACCCTTTCGTAGTTTCTAACTTGTTACCGGTTGTCTAAATGGCCTGTCTGGCAGTTTGGTCTATTTGCCCGCGATTTGCTCCCTCTCAGCCCCTGTGCCCGACTTCCGTCAATCTGTCTGTGTCTATGGACTACGGACTGATTGAGTGATTTGTGTTGTTAGCCGCGGTTGCTGCTGTTGCCGCTGTTGTTGTTGCCATTGCCTCTGCCGTTGCTGTCTTATCTGGTTTTTAGGTTTTCATTATTATTTACCCGGCTTATATTTATTTTTTTTCATTCGTCTATTTATTGCCATACTTTATACTCATTTTCGGTTTGTTGGCAATTTGTTGGTCTGTGTTTGAGGCCAATGTAATGTTGAGCCTTTTTTCCTGCTGGCGTTGCTGCTGACGTTGTTGTTGTTGTTGGTACCGCTGCTATTCGTTCGTTTCGTTTATTCTGCGGTTTCATTTCTTTGGTACTCGCTTTTTATTATGCCAGCCTTATTTTCTTTTTTTGTCGGTGGTGGTGGTAAATACGCTATCAGCTGAATCTGCATAATTTAAAGTGTGTCTGTCTGACTGATTGTCTACCGGAGGGATGTTAAAAAGTTTAAGTGGAACCCGGTTAAGCGGTTTTATCGCCAGGAGCCCTCTATAATAGCAAAGATGTGAAAATTCACGTGTTCGAACAATTTTCCTGGCAAAAGTTACTTGCAGGCAACGGTGCACAGTGTATTTGCAGCGTCAAAAATTCGCAAATTTCATGCGCCCAAATCTCGACTTAACTGATTGAATTTTGCAAAAAACATTTCTATTAAGCATTTTTTAAAATATGTTGCCAATATCGCGACTAACCTAAGTTGTTGATGCCTTTAAAGTTCATAAATGCTAAAATAGTTGCAAATTTAATCATAGTAGAGGTTATTTTATTGGGATGTATCTCGGAAGCCATGTATCGTATTGAAATTTCGTTTAGTTCGTAGAAAATAGAAGCTCTTGAGGTGTTATTTTGCATTTAAAAAATGTGTAATTACGCTTTTGCCTTCCTTTTCAGATCGAGGTTTACCTGAAGGTTGTAATTATTTAGTATTGTTAATTTTCTGCAGTATAAAACTATATTCGCGAAGCCGACCGATGCCTCGGCATATACATATATTGTTAAACTATTGTCTTATTTATTCCTTTTAAAAAGAATAGTCTACTTATATCTGCCAACATCGATTTTATTAATGAAATGGTAAAACCTTCTAAGCCAAAAATGAAGCCGTTGTTCTCTGTTAACGTATTTCGGAAAATTTATTTAAAGCATACTTTAGGGATGTAAGGTTTTATGACATGTGAGGACATGTAAATATTGGGCCGATATTAATCTTAAGTTAATTTCAAAGTTATAATAGCCGTTTGTTTACAGCAATGGTGTCTTTGGTGAACCCCACTGAAATTTTCCGGCAAACATTTTCGTAGAATATTTTAATCCTTAAATGTCCTTTTTTAAAGGATATTTTTTGATTTTCTCGAAAAAGGGTCAAATTGACCCATAAAGAGACCAGTTAGAGACTTAAGATCTTCCACAAAAATAATCCTCATACAATTCCACAATACAACTCTGACCATAAGAATTCTCTCAGACATACACTTACAGCATTTTTTTCATATAGTATAATGCTCCCTTCGACCAAAAAATGAAAACTTTGACCCACTGTAAAAAAACTCAGTTTGTTTTACACAAATGATCTACTCAACATACTCTTTCAGAATTATGGGGTCGCTATTCTGTTCCAAAAATGCTGTTGGACAGTGTAATTTTTATCAAAAATTTCGAAAATCGTAAAAAACTAAAATTTTTATTTGGGCGTGGCACTGACATTTTTCATTTAATTGTAGACTCATATAAAATCACTGGCAATGATTTGTATTGACATATATATTAAAATAAGAAATTTATTACGTTTTTATACCCTCCACCTAAGGAGGAGGGTATTGTTATTCCGTTTGTAACACCGGAGACCCCATAAAGTATATATATTCTGGGTCGTGGTAAAATTCTAAGACGATATAGCCATGTCCATCTGTCTGTCTGTCTTCTTCCGAACGAAATGAGCTAGCAGATTAAAATTTTCCCTAAATGTGTCTTATGATTGCAGATCGGTTGGGATTGAAAGTGGGCGAAATCGGCCCAGAGCGAAAATATATTCCCTCACAAGGACTGAAAATATTCCTAATATTTAGAGTATTTCAGCATGCTTTTTGAATATATCTGGTTGTATTTACTTGATATCTGGATTTGGACATTCCTCTTATAGCACAAATTCGTTGTGTACATTCCTATAATTGGGGAAATTAAATAAATTTTTTTTTATTCGAACTTTTAAGGGGTAAAATGGGAATAGAGGGATAAAAATTTCACCACCCAAACGGCTGCATCTAGTATAATGAAATTCGGTGTATACATTCCTCTGATTGCTTAAACACGTAAAATAAACGGATTTTTTGAAATTCGTACTTTTTGGGGTTAAAATGGGAAAAGGGAATAAAAATAGTACCAACCAAATGGCCGCAGTTGGAGTCATGAAATTCGGAGTATACATTTCTCACGAAAAATTAAAGGTTTTTTCCAAATTCATACTTTCAGGGGATATAATGGGTACAGAGGGATAAAAACAGTACCAACTAAACTGCTACAGCTAGAACGATGAAATTCGGTTTGTACATCCACCTAATTGCGTAAAATAAAGAGATTTTAGAAAGTCGTAGGAAAAAGGGGATAAAAATGGTACCAACCAGCAGCTAGAATCATGGAATTCAGTGTATACATTCCCCTGACTGCATAGAAACACTAAATAAAATGATTTTTTTCCAAATTCGTACTTTTTAATTTTACGGCAAAAATTGGTTGAATCATGAAGTTAGGTCATTTTGCATTATGCGATAATGGATTTTCAAATTTTGAACTTTTGGAATTAAAATAGGATGGAAATGTAAACAACTGTAGCATCCACTATCAATAAATATAAGATTATTTATTTTTTAAATTGACTTGAAGTATTATTTTGATATAAAGGGTGAGTTTTTAAAAGTTTTTCAAAAAAAAAACACATAAAATTCAGAAAAATGCATGAAATCTTTATTTGAATCGATAGTACGGTCCATATAATTTAATGTTTGAAGGTTATTTCAGGCAAATGTTGACCTTGACTGCGCATCAAATGGTCCATCCGCTTAGTCCAATTTTGGCATTTCCACGTTTTTGAGTAACAGAGGCCCAATTGGTGCGAACGGCGACGAATCGATAATTGATGGTCATCATTAACACAGGACGATACAGCTGCGATATTTTCTTCAGTTCTCACTCTACGTAAGCGTGTTTAATGTCCAACAATGTAAATTTGGTGCGAAATTTAGTCACAATAGCCCGAATAGCCGCTCCAGTGAGTCGATTAAACTGACCATAAAATGGAAGCGCGCGATGAACTTTCTTAACAGAGCACGCATTTTGATATTAAATTTCAATTCAATTCAATTTGCAAGTGTTGTTCACTTGTAAGACGATTCATGGTTAAATTATAGACCAAACTGAAGATGTTTGACAGTGAAAAAAAACACGAAACGTGCGTCAGCTGTTTAAACCAGTGTTGCCAAAAAGACAATAGCTAAAAAATCACCCTTTATATAGTGTAAACGTATTGGTAGCCCTGCCTTATAAACGTGTTTTGAAATAATAAAAATATTATATGTAATTTGAACTGCCAACTCTCATTTGTTTTAGTTTTTTCGTTTGCATTTTTTTTGGTCTGTAATCAATATTTGATTTGAACTGGGATATTGTCCTGGCTCATGATTTCGACCATGTCAAAAGTCTTTTCAAGTGGCTTCGCAGCGACGTGGTAGTCTACAGCCAAGTAATAAATGTCACCATGCCATTTGTAAATAAATTTGCATTCTATTAAATATAGAAGAAAAATGGTCTAGAGCCAGGAAAATATCCCAGTTCAAATCACATATTGATTACAGACCAAAAAAATGCAAACGAAAAAAACTAAAATATTATATTTATTTATAAAATTATTTTTTCAATATTTTTAATTGTTTGGGTTTGGCTATATTTAAAAAAATACATTTTCCTGTAATGTTACTGCACTTCTCCGAAAATCGACAGCCTCTATGGAATGCAATCCATGGTGGAGGGTATATAAAGTTCGGCCCGGCCGAATTTAACGCCGTTTTTACTTGTTTAATTTTAACGTACATGGGAGTTAGGCGTGGTTTTGGTCGGGTTTAAACAAAAAATTGTTTTCAATCTAATTTGAGGATATAAGGGATGTGTGCGAAATTTCAAGGTCCTACCTCTATTCCTTCTAATTTTTACCACAGCTTGTATGAAAATATTCCTCTTTGCGATATGAAAAGGTTATGGCCAAGTTGGAATATCGCCCCCTAGTCTCCACACAAACTAGGGATCCGATATTTTGCGAATATATCTGCTTTACGATTGTGAAATTTCGTCAAGATATCTATGTCCGTTAACAAGTTACAGAATTATTTCTACAAAAATCGATTTGGAGCCACTGTGGATTGGGAGCGCTCTCCGACGAGACGGATCTATGAAATCACCGGACCACAAACCGCACTAAACAGTGACCTTTCGCGGATCAGTTACTCGGTGGAGAATAGTCCTTAATCCTTCAAATTTTCCCAAAAGAGACCCTTTCGCTGAAGTTTAAATTTTTGCTGCAATCAAGGACTGCTTCCAACTCCTCCAGAACCTAGACTGGCCGAGTTAATTTTTTTATACTTATGAAGTAAAGCTTCCCCAACAATAAACCGGTTTTTGTTGTGAAACATATACATTCAGTTGCAACATCTCTAGCCAGCCTTGTCTCTAAGTCCGTCTGTCCATCCGTCCGTCCAACCTAGTCTATGTTTGTGTCTACTCCATTCACCTGGCGCGGCCAGCTATCGCAACCACCATCATCGTCATCATCATAGTCTACAATTTTCGGTTTGAATGAACTCCCGTTTGAATTGAATGGCATTTTTCCCTATCCCGAGACAACAACAACAACTGGAAAAAAGACGAAAGAGCGCAGTAAACCGCCACAGAAATAAAATACGCTTTAGAGTTGAGCTATGAATGCAAAAGGCACGAGCATTTGATAGCCGTGTAATTGTTAAATTTCGGGGTTAAAGGTTGCTGTTCGATTACAACGCGATTTGTTTGTACCCAGCCAGCCAACCAGCCAGTCATTCAGCCACCTAGGCTAGCAAACTGGCAGCCAGTGTTTTGCCTTGTGAAAGGAATAGGGAAATTGTTAATGTGTGTGTGTTTTTTTGTTGCCGCTCAAAATGTTGAACTTTGAACTTGTGAATGGTCCGGCCTTTTTTATGTTATTCGTTTTCAGTCTGTGTGTCCAGAGAGGTCTTCTGCATTTTATGATGTTTTAAAATCAATCACTTGGACACGAAATTGTAACAATACTTGGCCGACAAAGGGTTTGATTGAAATTGATTTCGGTTTCATGGAGTCCAAAACAATGGTTGGCTGTTGTTGTTGTTTTCGATGTTCGAAAAAAGGAATTCAATTAAGATTGCAATTTGTAGGACATGGGATTGCAATTTTTAGAATTGTTTTTATGGATTTTCTAAAAATCGAATTGTCAGTGATGAGTTGTGATATATTAAAATGGGATCCTTTTCGGAGGGTGATAGAAAAGAAATGACGTTTCATTTGTACCAAAAATATGTAAAAAGAAAAAGATTTTACTTGATAAATGCTTTCGTCCTCACTTTAAATAGTTCGAGAAATACTGCGTCATCTGAGCAAGGTCAGGAGATAAACAGACAAATATCCCTTATCCCAAAGAGCAATCAAGCGTAGATCCCGCCTTTTCATTGTTGGTTAATATTTCTTTTTTGTAGAAATGCAGACTTTTTAAAGATTTTTGGTAGTTTTGTAGCGTCTATCAATTCAGTCACTGATGCCCAATCGTAAAATTACACCATTCCATAGCCCATCCTAAGATAACATAGGAGTCGAAAAAATGTACGATTCCGATTAATGGTAAATTCTGTTTACGCTATAAGAAATTAAAATTGATTCCCTGTCTAAAAATTATTATTTTTGATAAAAGAGGAAGGTATGCCGTTAAAAATGAAAAACAACATCAGCCAAATGGCGATAGCCTCCCGAATTCTATCTTTGAGGTCTTGAATCGACGCTGGGCTGTTGGCGTAGACCTTATCACGTGGCCTCAAAGGAAGAAGTCGCAAGGTGTTAAATCACAAGAGGTGGAAACGGGCCTCATCAGTCAAGATGATTTTTCGATGGAGTTTAAAAATAAAAATAAAAATAAAAATAAAAATAAAAATAAAAATAAAAATAAAAATAAAAATAAAAATAAAAATAAAAATAAAAATAAAAATAAAAATAAAAATAAAAATAAAAATAAAAATAAAAATAAAAATAAAAATAAAAATAAAAATAAAAATAAAAATAAAAATAAAAATAAAAATAAAAATAAAAATAAAAATAAAAATAAAAATAAAAATAAAAATAAAAATAAAAATAAAAATAAAAATAAAAATAAAAATAAAAATAAAAATAAAAATAAAAATAAAAATAAAAATAAAAATAAAAATAAAAATAAAAATAAAAATAAAAATAAAAATAAAAATAAAAATAAAAATAAAAATAAAAATAAAAATAAAAATAAAAATAAAAATAAAAATAAAAATAAAAATAAAAATAAAAATAAAAATAAAAATAAAAATAAAAATAAAAATAAAAATAAAAATAAAAATAAAAATAAAAATAAAAATAAAAATAAAAATAAAAATAAAAATAAAAATAAAAATAAAAATAAAAATAAAAATAAAAATAAAAATAAAAATAAAAATAAAAATAAAAATAAAAATAAAAATAAAAATAAAAATAAAAATAAAAATAAAAATAAAAATAAAAATAAAAATAAAAATAAAAATAAAAATAAAAATAAAAATAAAAATAAAAATAAAAATAAAAATAAAAATAAAAATAAAAATAAAAATAAAAATAAAAATAAAAATAAAAATAAAAATAAAAATAAAAATAAAAATAAAAATAAAAATAAAAATAAAAATAAAAATAAAAATAAAAATAAAAATAAAAATAAAAATAAAAATAAAAATAAAAATAAAAATAAAAATAAAAATAAAAATAAAAATAAAAATAAAAATAAAAATAAAAATAAAAATAAAAATAAAAATAAAAATAAAAATAAAAATAAAAATAAAAATAAAAATAAAAATAAAAATAAAAATAAAAATAAAAATAAAAATAAAAATAAAAATAAAAATAAAAATAAAAATAAAAATAAAAATAAAAATAAAAATAAAAATAAAAATAAAAATAAAAATAAAAATAAAAATAAAAATAAAAATAAAAATAAAAATAAAAATAAAAATAAAAATAAAAATAAAAATAAAAATAAAAATAAAAATAAAAATAAAAATAAAAATAAAAATAAAAATAAAAATAAAAATAAAAATAAAAATAAAAATAAAAATAAAAATAAAAATAAAAATAAAAATAAAAATAAAAATAAAAATAAAAATAAAAATAAAAATAAAATTAAAAATAAAAATAAGTAAAAACGGCGATTAGTTCGGCCGGACCGAAATTTATATATCCTCCACCATGGATTGCATTCCACAGAGGCTGTCGAACCAAAACAAATACATATGGAAAAAATAATTTTATAAATAAATATAATATTTTTATTATATCAAACCACACTTAATAGGTTTACACTATATATATATCGAAGTAATACTTCAAGTCAATTAAAACAAATAAATATTCTTACATTTATATTTTCAAAACCGTAATTACCATAAATATTGGTAGATAGTGGGTGCTATAGATAGTTGGTTGTATTTCCATTCCATTTGAATTCGAAAAGTACAAATTTTGAAAATCCATTATCTCACGCACATAGTGCAAAATAATCTAACTTCTTGATTCAACCAATTGTTGACGCAAAAGTACGAAAAATCTTTTTCGTACTCGTAATCGAATTCCATTATTCCAGCTGTGGCCATTTGCTTGGTACCATTTTTATCCCTTTTTCCTATTTTACCTCCTTAAGAGTACGACTTTCTAAAATCTTAAAATCTTTTACTTGTCTACGCAATTAGAGGCATGTACACGCCGAATTTCATCATTCTAGCTGTAGCCGTTTAGTTGGTACCATTTGCATCCCTCTCTTCCCTGTGTATTCCTACTAATTTTGAAAAAAAGTTTATTTTTCGTGTCTACGAAGTCAGGGAAATGTATAGCTGCGTTCATTTGGTTGGTACTATTTTCATTCCCTTTTTCCATTTTAACCCCAAAAAATCCGTTTATTTTACGTGTCTACACAGTCATCGAATTTAATTTTCTTAGGTGCAGCCGTTTGGTTGGTACTATTTTTATCCCTCTATCCCCACTTAACCCCCAAAATGTACGAATTTAGAAAAAATACTTTTATATTATGTATCTACTCAATTAGAGGAATGTACACAGCGAATTTCGTATTTCTAGATGTTGTCTTTTGATATGTACCATTTTTATCCCTTTTTGCCCCATTTCACCCCCTACGAATAAAAATCACTTTATGATGCACGTTTTTGTTATCGGGGGAATGTACATACCCAATATCAAGTAAGTACTAGCAGAGATATTGAAAAAATCGGATTAAATACTCTAAAATATTATGGGTTATTATGGGTATTTTTAGTTCTTGAGAGGGGAAATTTTTCCCTTTAGGCCGATTTCGCCCAGTTTCAGTCCCAACATTTCTCCGACTATAAGTCGCGTTTATGGAAAATTTGGAAGTCCCACAGTGGGATTTTTTGTGCAATAAGTCATTTTTTCGACGCATAAAATTTAAAAATGTAATGATGCAGTTTTGTAGAAAATTGATTCAGTATGAAGAATCCATAAATTGTATCCCAAAAAACTTTTATTTGTCTTTGAAATAATGAAGTAAAGTCGCATGTAAATTTTGGTTCAAAATATTGAGAACCGTTTACGCACTTCTATAGTGTTTGTCCGTAATATAATTTTATTTCTCTGATTTAAATAGCATTCTTTTTTTTTCAATATAGCCTTTTCTGTGTATTTTAAAAAAGTATATATAAAGGTTTAAAAGATATGAAAGAATAAAATTTGTTCTATAATGTGCCGTGATTGCAAACTTCCTTGAAAGAAAAAAAGGTTCCTCGGCCGTGCTAGGTGCCCCCGCTATAATAAAATGAAAGGTAAGACTCCACACTATCAATTAAAATTAAAAAAGTTTAAATAAATTATAATCTTTTATAAAATCAAAAAATTTGTCGCCAAGAGAGATATAGAAAAGGATAAAAGATTATAGAAATTATAGATTAATGTTCTCCAGAAAGTGTGATAGAGTTGCAACAAATGCAGGTGTTTTTCATCGACTTCTAGTGTCGTCAGATCATTTTATAAGTAGCATTAGATGTCAACCCCGTATAAAGGTTCTAGAACTTGATGATATAGTTACAGAAATGGTGGGCGGTGGGCGGTGGGCGTGGCCAATTTTGACGAAACTTTATTTTAGTCTTAATTGAGGTAATAAAATGTTCTGTGCCAAATTTCAAAAAGTTTGGCCCAAATTTCAAAAATTTGGGCCAAAAATATATTTGGGTTCTATGGGCGGTGGGAGGTGGGCGTGGCCAATTTTGATGAATTTTTATTTTATTCTTAATTGAGGTTATAAAAGGCTCTATGCCAAATTTCAAAAAGTTTGGGCCAAAAATAAATTTGGGCTCTATGGGCTGTGGGACGTGGGCGTGGCCAATTTTGATGAAACTTTATATTTTTCTTAATTGAGCTAACCAAAGGCTCAGAACAAAATTTCAACATTCTACGAGCACTTCTTATATGTTTTGCCAAACTTTGTATGAACAAATCCCTCTGTGCGTCAGCAGACGGACGGGCATGACTATATCGTCTTAGAATTTTGTGACGATCAAGAATATATATACTTTATAGGGTCTCAGGTCGATATTTCAAGGTGTTACAAACGGAATGACAAAGTTATTCTCCTGGAGGTGGAGGGTATAGTAAACATTTTAAATGGCCCACCCACCCTGCACACATACATTGTAAAAGTGGATATCGATGATAAGGGACATATTTCAAACTCCTCACTGAACTGCAATGGCGTTGAATTTCAATACAATCATTTACAAAAATTTATGGTATTTCTGAAGATATGTGCAAAATTTCAAGAAAACAATCTTGAAAAGAGAGAAAGAGTTTCGAGATAAATTGGGCATTTAGGAATTTTCCCTGTCATAATCTTTTGGATTATATTTTTTTACGCTAAAGAATAATTTCAAAAAAAGAAGAAAAATAGATTTTTGGAAAATACTAGGAAAATCAACTAAGTTTAGGTTAGGAAGGATTTTTGGCTCTTTATAAGCATGCAAAAAATTAGCCGTATCCGTTGGATAGAATTCACAAAACAATAATGTCATGTGAAAATTAAAATTTTTGAAAAATATCAAATTTGTATTTTTTGTTTACCGTGCTCTACCGAAATATTCACTTTATGTCAAAAAATCTCGACTTTCTTAAACACATGGACACGCTATACAAATTTTATCTCTAAACCTATAATGGATTTAAGTTTTGACTTATTTCTGTCATTTAAGATGAGTTTTATTTTATTCAGACAATGTTATAGCAAATATTTTTATAGAGCTTTTTGGCTCGTTAAAACGCTGTTTTAGGGGTGTTTTTAACCCTTTTGCACAAGAGGGACCAAAAAGGCCCTTATATTGAGGAGCTAGAGTTTAAAAATGTTCCTCGTAGTTTTTTAAATAATTCTGCTGAACACATCCTACGCATAAAATGTAAGTATCACCAGGTTTTCTATATAAATAGATTCATCATATGAATGTGCGAAGGGAGAAATATTCACCCCCTCTAAAGTGACCCCATACGTGAATACACTTGTGATAACCTTTTTACTCCCTCTATAAGAATCGGTTGTCAGAACCTTGTTATTTTATTCTGTTCCATAGTGTTATGTATCTTGATCATAAATCAAAATCCTATATAACAATTCCCCCTCAAGTTTAATTTCTTTGGATTTAAATTTTGATCCATTTTTTAAAAAGCAAATTAAAATAATAATTACCTACCTTTGAACTTTTAACCCTGCCGCTCCCCTCCTTGACACATTTGTTTTTTATTACGCTGCTCTGAACAGTGTGTTACCTACCAGCGCCTTACCACAGCCGTTGCCTCAAATCGTTTCGGCCATTAAAATCACATCAAATTATATCCAATTATAATATCAAAATTTATGATACTCGTATCAAACGAAATGGAAAAAAATTGCGCGTTGCAAAATAAAATGATTTTTCCCCCGGAAGAAAATGAAACTTTTTTTATGGCTCAAAGGTAGCAATCAAACACACACACAAACACTGACACCGTCAGCGACACTCACAGGCACAGACACATTCACTTAAATGGTCACACGTAGAGACAATGTTGCCACATGTTTTTATGACATTCCAACTAGGTTCATTGTTGTGTGTTGCTGTTGCTGGCTGTCATGGCTTTTATTGTTATTGTTGAAAATTTTGTATTATTTCTTTTTTTTTTGCTTGTTGGGGTTTCTTTGTAAGCACTTTGTCTGTCACACCTTAAGGTCATAGCTAAACAAGCACACACACAGGTGTGATTATGGATGCGACACACACGCAAACACATGCACAAGAGCACTGGCATAAACATAAAAATGAATTGGGAACGTGTCTTCGATAATTTGTATCAGTTGCTGTGTGTTTTCCCTTCACTGGCTTTTCTTTTGTTCGTACTTGTTCAGCGTTTCTTCGGATCTGTTCAAACTCAACTGAACAGCAGTGCACTTTTGCGATGCAACTGTTGCAGAAAAATATAATAACGGCGATGATTATGTAGATAAAAGGCAAAGAAAAAAATGTCCATAGAACGCAACTAGCATACAAAAAAGGGGTAGCAGAGCATCATTACCGAAACTATTGCACCGAGCAACAGTGGCTCCAAATGATAACAGAATTGCAAACAATTATATGACAAGAATACTATGTCATGTAGGACTAACGAACGTTGACTAGGGAGTCGACAGGTACCTCGGCTAGGAACGTCGACAGGAAGGTCGACTAGAGAGTCGACAGGAAGGTCGACTAGAGAGTCGACAGGAAGGTTGACTAGAGAGTCGACAGGAAGGTCGACTAGAGAGTCGACAGGAAGGTCTACTAGAGAGTCGAAAGGAACGTCGACTAGGAAGTCGACTAGAGAGTCGACAGGAACAATGATTAGTGAGTCGACAGGAACAATGATTAGTGAGTCGATAGGAACAAACAATGCAACAGTGGCTCCAAATGATAACAGAATTGCAAACAATTATATGACAAGAATACTATGTCATGTAGGACTAACGAACGTTGACTAGGGAGTCGACAGGTACCTCGGCTAGGAACGTCGACAGGAAGGTCGACTAGAGAGTCGACAGGAAGGTCGACTAGAGAGTCGACAGGAACGTCGACTAGAGAGTCGACAGGAATGTCGACTAGGGAGTCGCCAGGAATGCCGACTAGGGAGTCGCCAGGAATGCCGACTAGGGAGTCGACAGGAACGTCGACTAGGGAGTCGACAGGAACGTCGACTAGAGAGTCGACAGGAACGCTGACTAGAGAGTCGACAGGAACGTCGACTAGGGAGTCGACAGGAACGTCGACGAGGGAGTCGCCAGGAATGTGTACTAGAGAGTCGCCACTAAGGTCGACTAGAGAGTCGACAGGAACGTCGACTAGGGAGTCGTTAGGAAGGTCGACTATAGAGTCGACAGGAACGTCGACTAGAGAGTCGACAGGAACGTCGACTAGAGAGTCGACAGGAACGCCGACTAGAGAGTCGACAGGAACGTCGACTAGGGAGTCGACAGGAACGTCGACTAGGGAGTCGCCAGGAATGTCTACTAGAGAGTCGCCAGGAAGGTCGACTAGAGAGTCGCCAGGAAGGTCGACTAGAGAGTCGCCAGGAAGGTCGACTAGAGAGACGACAGGAACGTCGACTAGGGAGTCGCTAGGAAGGTCGACTAGGGAGTCGACAGGAACGTCGACTAGGGAGTCGCTAGGAAGGTCGACTAGGGAGTCGACAGGAAAGTCGACTAGGGAGTCGACAGGAAAGTCGACTAGGGAGTCGACAGGAAAGTCGACTAGGGAGTCGACAGGAACAATGATTAGTGAGTCGACAGGAACAATGATTAGTGAGTCGACAGGAACAATGATTAGTGAGTCGATAGGAACAATGATTAGTGAGTCGACAGGAACGTCGACTAGGGAGTCGCCAGGAATGCCGACTAGGGAGTCGACAGGAACGTCGACTAGGGAGTCGACAGGAACGTCGACTAGGGAGTCGACAGGAACGTCGACTAGGGAGTCGACAGGAACGTCGACTAGGGAGTCGACAGGAACGTCGACTAGGGAGTCGACAGGAACGTCGACTAGGGAGTCGACAGGAACGTCGACTAGGGAGTCGACAGGAACGTCGACTAGAGAGTCGACAGGAACGCTGACTAGAGAGTCGACAGGAACGTCGACTAGGGAGTCGACAGGAACGTCGACTAGGGAGTCGCCAGGAATGTCTACTAGAGAGTCGCCAGGAAGGTCGACTAGAGAGTCGACAGGAACGTCGACTAGAGAGTCGACAGGAACGTCGACTAGGGAGTCGTTAGGAAGGTCGACTATAGAGTCGACAGGAACGTCGACTAGAGAGTCGCCAGGAAGGTCGACTAGAGAGTCGCCAGGAAGGTCGACTAGAGAGTCGCCAGGAAGGTCGACTAGAGATTCGACAGGAACGTGGACTAGAGAGTCGACAGGAACATCGACTAGGGAGTCGACAGGAACGTCGATTAGAGAGTCAATAGGAATGTCGAATAGGCAGTCGACAGTAACGTCGACTAGAGAGTCGCCAGGAACGTCGACTAGAGAGTCGACAGGAAGGTCGACTAGAGAGTCGCCAGGAAGGTCGACTAGAGAGTCGCCAGGAAGGTCGACTAGAGAGTCGCCAGGAAGGTCGACTATAGAGTCGACAAGAACGTCGACTAGGGAGTCGCCAGGAATGTCTACTAGAGAGTCGCCAGGAAGGTCGACGAGAGATTCGACAGGAACGTCGACTAGAGAGTCGACAGGAACGTCGACAGGAACGTCGACTAGAGAGTCGACAGGAACGTCGACTAGAGAGTCGACAGGAACGTCGACTAGAGATTCGACAAGAATGTCGACTAGGGAGTCGCCAGGAATGCCGACTAGGGAGTCAACAGGAACGTCGACTAGGGAGTCGACAGGAACGTCGACTATGGAGTCGACAGGAACGTCGACTAGAGAGTCGACAGGAACGCCGACTAGAGAGTCGACAGGAGCGTCGACTAGGGAGTCGACAGGAACGTCGACTAGGGAGTCGCCAGGAACGTCGACTAGGGAGTCGCCAGGAACGTCGACTAGGGAGTCGACATGAAGGTGGACTAGAGAGTCGCCAGGAAGGTCGACTAGAGAGTCGACAGGAATGTCGACTAGTGAGTCGACAGGAATGTAGACTAGAGAGTCGCCAGGAAGGTCAACTAGAGAGTCGCCAGGAAGGTCGACTAGACAGTCGCCAGGAAGGTCGACTAGAGAGTTGCCAGGAAGGTCGACTAGAGAGTCGACAGGAACGTCGACTAGAGAGTCGACAGGAACGTCGACTAGGAAGTCGCCAGGAAGGTCGACTAGAGAGTCGACAGGAACGTCGACTAGAGAGTCGACAGGAACGTCGACTAGAGAGTCGACAGGAACGTCGACTAGAGAGTCGACAGGAACGTCGACTAGAGAGTCGACAGGAACGTCAACTAGGGAGTCGCCAGGAACGTGGACTAGGGAGTCGACATGAAGGTGGACTAGAGAGTCGCTAGGAAGGTTGACTAGAGAGTCGACAGGAACGTCGACTAGTGAGTCGACAGGAATGTAGACTAGAGAGTCGCCAGGAATATCGACTAGAGAGTCGGCAGGAATGTCGACTAGGGAGTCGGCAGGAATGTCGACTAGGGAGTCGGCAGGAATGTCGACTAGGGAGTCGTCAGGAACGTCGACTAGGGAGTCGTCAGGAACGTCGACTATAGAGTCGACAGGAACGTCGACTATAGAGTTGACAGGAACGTCGACTAGGGAGTCGCCAGGAACGTCGACTAGGGAGTCGACAGGAACGTCGACTAGAGAGTCGACAGGAAGGTCGACTAGAGAGTCGACAGGAAGGTCGACTAGAGAGTCGACAGGAAGGTCGACTAGAGAGTCGCCATGAAGGTCGACTAGAGAGTCGACAGGAACGTCGACTAGGGAGTCGCCAGGAACGTCGACTAGGGAGTCGACATGAAGGTCGACTAGAGAGTCGCCAGGAAGGTCGACTAGAGAGTCGACAGGAAGGTCGAGTAGAGAGTCGACAGGAAGGTCGACTAGAGAGTTGCCAGGAAGGTCGACTAGAGAGTCGACAGGAACGTCGACTAGGAAGTCGCCAGGAAGGTCGACTAGAGAGTCGCCAGGAACGTCGACTAGGGAGTCGACAGGAAGGTCGACTAGAGAGTCGCCAGGAAGGTCGACTAGAGAGTCGCCAGGAAGGTCGACTAGAGAGTCGCCAGGAAGGTCGACTAGAGAGTCGACAGGAACGTCGACTAGAGAGTCGACAGGAACGTCGACTAGAGAGTCGACAGGAACGTCGACAGGAACGTCAACTAGGGAGTCGCCAGGAACGTGGACTAGGGAGTCGACATGAAGGTGGACTAGAGAGTCGCTAGGAAGGTTGACTAGAGAGTCGACAGGAACGTCGACTAGTGAGTCGACAGGAATGTAGACTAGGGAGTCGCCAGGAACGTCGACTAGGGAGTCGACAGGAAGGTCGACTAGAGAGTCGACAGGAAGGTCGACTAGAGAGTCGCCATGAAGGTCGACTAGAGAGTCGACAGGAACGTCGACTAGGGAGTCGCCAGGAACGTCGACTAGGGAGTCGACATGAAGGTCGACTAGAGAGTCGCCAGGAAGGTCGACTAGAGAGTCGACAGGAAGGTCGAGTAGAGAGTCGACAGGAAGGTCGACTAGAGAGTCGACAGGAACGTCGCCTAGAGAGTCGACAGGAACGTCGGCTAGTGAGTCGACAGGAATGTCGACTAGAGAGTCGCCAGGAAGATCGACTAGATAGTCGTCAGGAACTTCGACTAGGGAGTCGCTAGGAAGGTCGACTTGGGAGTCGCCAGGAAGGTTGACTAGAGAGTCGCCAGGAACGTCGACTATAGAGTCGACAGGAATGTCGACTAGGGAGCCGACAGGAATGTCGATTAGAGAGTCAACAGGAACGTCGACTAGAGAGTCGACAGGAACTTCGACTAGAGGGTCGACTTTCGTACACTCATAAATTTAATATTCTTAAAGAATACATGTCACACTTTCTTTCGTTGGCCACACTGTGCTGTACCTGAATTATTATAACACAATTTAATATGTGACAAACCCGAGACAAAGCCCTTCGTCCAACTGCACATTGTTGTGGATGTGACATGGACAGCAACAAGAAAGAAAAAAAGCGAAAACATTTTTCATATCTCAATGCTCAAAAGGGTCATATATAAAGCGTGCAAATAAATTGCAATTTAACCTTGCATTTGAGCTGCCAGTGAACGCCACGCAATGCATTGATAACGGTACACAGAACAGCAGCAGAATTGTGGCACGCACAGACATCCCAGAGTTATGAATGATAAAATATGGTACATCATAAAAGGGTCTGTGCGCCGGGTGGTGATAAGTTGCACAGGTTGGGAAATAAATGAGTTTCGACCAAAGATATGATTTTATTAAAAGACTAAATAATATTCAGCAGCCTCAGAGAGTTGACATGTCAGCGTTACATAAGTCAGCGACTGTAATCGCCATTTTGTTGACAGCAGAGATGGTCCACGCCTATGCTGCCCGAGAATGTTCTCTTTCGTTCGTTTCGGATATGAGTGACATATCGACGGGACTAAAAAGTCGATCAGAACTTCGTCTATATTTTCGAATAGAATGCCGAATATCACCCCCACCATCAACACCCTTTACCACGGACATTTCGTTCGACTTCGCTGCTGCCTGTTTCCAAACCGAATGCGATTTCTTTCCTTTCAAGTGCACAATTTTCTTTGTTGGTTGAGTGAGACCAATTTTTCCCTTTTCCAATTTTCATTTCGAATTTTGCATTTCATGGTTTCAGTTTTCAGTTTTCATTATTTTTTCGTTTTGGTTTTGCCTCAAGCATATTGGCAATGACTATGGCATAGTCTACTACTCGGTGCGTCTTTTTTCCACTTCACTCCAATTCGACCGTCGTGTGAATAATTAAGCATGACATGTGTGGCGTAATGCTGATTCCATTCACAATCATGATTTCTTACCGCGCAGGGATGCAGCGAAAACCTTTTCAGTCTAACATCACCGCCGGAATCATCATTGCCATCATTCGCAACCATCATAATCGTCGACATGCGGAGTTGTTTATGTGAGAGTTTTCCATTTTGTTGCATGAAACCAGTAGATAACTGTTTTGGTGAATGTACGAAGAAATAAAGGATTCAGTTACAAAATTATGGAAATATGCAAGTACTTTGTCCCTTGGTACCTAGTTTCAGTCGACAAATTCATCTTGTGGTAAACGGAAGTAAACTTTAAGTGGATTTCAAGTGATTTGTTTTTAAATTCAAAACTATTATTCAATATGTTAGACTTAAAAGTGACATATAGAGGTGCATAAGTCGTCGATATTTCTTTTTCCTAGCCTCAAACCAACAGTCATTAAATATTGTCTATAGTTAAGTTTAGAATATATATGGCATTTTGTAGTTATCTTGTGTCCTCCCCATATTTTCCAAACTACACTTTAAACAAGTTTCCGCGTTATCCTTTTTTTAACAAAAGGAACTATTTACCATGTTAAATTGCTGAAACAATGGGCCAAAGAAAACAAATAAATAAATTACACATAAACACAACAAGACTTCAAATGCATGCATACATTCATTCATTCATTCATTTGCTTGAATAGAAAAAGGGCCCATTCAAACTAAAACAAATAGAAAAACCTTCAAGTTCCTTTTCTCAACGGCGTATGTGAGTGCAGATAACAGCTAAAAGATATGAATTAAAATGCGAAATAACAAAAAAACAAACGGCATAAAGAGAATGCAAACAAAGCAACATAGATAGTTGTTTAGGAGAGGGGCGTTAGCCGTGGAAATCCAAAGAAATTCCAACGTTGAACATAGGAATTTATATGCGATGAACTTAGAAATTTATCTGCACAGAACTTAGACATGCCAGCTACGTGGTCGACTATACCGTTGACTATATCGTGCACTTTTGGCTATATCATCAACTAGAACGTCGACTGTACAATGTACTAGAACGACTATGCGGTCGTCTAGAACGCCGACTATTCGCTCGCCTAGAACGTTAAGTATACCATCGCGAAGCACCTCAACTATAATATATACTAGACTATCGTCCGGAACACCGACAATAACGTCGATGTCCACCAGAACATCGTCTATATGGTCGACTGGAAAATGAACTAAAATGTCGACCTAAACATCTAATAGATGTCTCGAACGGAATGGCAACTAAACTGTCTACTGGGATTCCGAATATACTGTCGATACGAATGCCGACTATACTGTCTACAGGAATGCCGAATATACTGTCGATAGGAACGCCGACTATACTGTCAACAAGAATATTGACTGTTGACCGGAATGTCAACTACACTTTCGACTATATCGTCGACCGGAATATGTACTACAAAAAAGATACTAAAGGTCGACTGAAACGTCGACACATGAAGTGTCGGCTATATCGTCGATTATGAAGTCGACTATATCTATATCTACACCGTCGACTAGAAAATCAAGCAGAACACCGATTAAAAGTTGACCGAATCGTAGACTAAAAATCAAGTGGATCGTCGACAAGAACGACTGGAGAGTCTACAGTAACGTCGACTAGAGAGTCGACAGAAACGTCGACTAGAGAGTTGACAGGAACGTCGACTAGATAGTCGACAGGAACGTCGACTAGAGAGTCGACAGGAACGTCGACTAGAGAGTCGACAGGAACGTCGACTAGAGAGTCGACAGGAACGTCGACTAGAGAGTCGACAGGAACGTCGACTAGAGAGTCGACAGGAACGTCGACTAGAGAGTCGACAGGAACGTCGACTAGAGAGTCGACAGGAACGTCGACTAGAGAGTCGACAGGAACGTCGACTAGAGAGTCGACATGAACTTCGACTAGAGAGTCGACAGGAACGTCGACTAGAGAGTCGACAGGAACGTCGACTAGAGAGTCGACAGGAACGTCGACTAGAGGGTCGACAGGAACATCGACTAGAGAGTCGACAGGAACATCGACTAGAGAGTCGACAGGAACGTCGACTAGAGAGTCGACAGGAACATCGACTAGAGAGTCGACAGGAACATCGACTAGAGACTCTACAGGAACGTCGACTAGAGAGTCGACAGGAACATCGACTAGAGAGTCGACAGGAACATCGACTAGAGAGTCGACAGGAACATCGACTAGAGAGTCGACAGGAACGTCGACTAGAGAGACGACAGGAACGTCGGCTAGAGAGTCGACAGGAACGTCGACTAGAGTGTCGACAGGAACTTCGACTACAAAGTCAACAGGAACTTCGACTAGAGAGTCGACAGGAACATCGACTGGAGAGTCGACAGGAACATCTACTAGAAAGTATACATTGACTATAGCCTCAGTCCGATCAACAAATATATTGTTCATCGCAACCTTGAGTATACCGTTAACCGTGAATATGGATTATACCTTCGATCGGAACATGGACTAGAAATAATAGTCGGAGTCAGTAGAAACGAACACTAAAAGTCGACAAGAATGTCGACTATCCGTGACTATAAAGTCGCAACATCGACTAGAAGTCGACCGAAACGACAATTAAAAGTCGAATTTGACGACAACTATATCGTCAACTAGAATGTTGACTAGGTTGTCAGTTAGGATGTCGGCTTTGCCGTCGCCAATACCGATGGTTTGATCGTTGACTGTTGACCGAGAAGTCTACTAGAATTCGAACAGTATAGAAGTATATCGTCGGCCGAAGCATCGATCGCAACGTGGACTAAAAACCATACCGGAACGTCAACTAGAATTATTAGAGGTTTATTAAGTTTTTTTATCTGTTGTCATTTAGTTTGGTTTAAGACCAAAGGTTTTGCAGAAGTCTTCAGCAGAACTCAAAATTAGCGTATAGACAAGTGAGACATTTATTTTTGCAGCTAAAAGTTGACTGCGCAGTTTCGCAACGAATGTGTGTGTTCATATTAGTATCAGCGTTCAAATATGACAATTGAGAAGCGCTGATAAACAAAATATTTCACCGAACTAAGTCGTCACACTAAAAGTCTCACTTTGCCAATTCGATGTTGTGAATGTGCTCGCATCGCGCGCAAGAATGCAGGGGTTGTTGTTGTACGGTATGTATAGTTGGTCTGTTATGTTGTAGGTGTTGTCATTTATTTTGGTTTAAAACCAAAGGTTGTGTTGAAGTCTTTTTATTAATATTATTCCTTTTTATGAATTAGACCCAAACGCGGCCTAGAACATTAACTATAACATTGACTATAGCCAGCACAGTTAAGCGGCCATTTCATTACCGTCACCACACTACCCTCGTTATATCCGTTTATTTGTTTTTTTATTTATTTCCGCTGTACACATATTCGGTCATTTTGTTTCCTATCTCGCGTGTTTTTTATACAACTACTCTTGTTTTGTGTTGTTTTTTCGCGAGAATTTTTTGCTCGAATTAATTTTGTTATGATTACATTTGCATGTTTGTTGCACTGTTGTTGCATATCCAACCAAACCACTGCATATATATACGCCAACACCAACACTCACACACATCTATACATACACATAAAAGAGTAAACAAAACAGCTGCAGGATATGCAAATGTATTTAGCGGAATTTAATGAATTTTTTGTTTTTATTTATCTTTTTCGCTAAAAGAAAAACAAACTACCACTTGTGTTACTTATTGTGTCTGTTTTTATTTTTATTCAGAGAATGCACCAACACCTTCCTGTATTTGTATAACGATTCGATAATAAATATAAACACAGATATACGCGCTCAAATGCCACCAAAGCAAACAATCAGATGCGAAAAGCGTAGGTCTTTTTTGTAATCTAAACATAATGCAACAAATCTAATTTGTTACGGTCCAGTAAGTGAGTGGAATACATTTTGACTTAATGTGTGAGAAGTTTGAAAAAGAAACTTATATCAAAAATTCAATTGAAAATTGAAACATTTTCTATTCCAATGGACAAAATGCTGAGAGTTGAGCAAAAACGATCCCTAAAATGCTGAATTGTCTTGGTTTATCTGCAGCAGGCTAAACAGCAGACTTTGTTGAAGCAGCAGATTTTTTTTTGTTAAAACAGACCTCGTTTGTTGAACTGACTGACTCTGTTTGCTGAAATAGCAAACTTGGTTTATTGAAACAGCAGACTTTTTTGCTGAAGCAGTAGAAGGTATATTGCTGCTAAAACAGTAGACTTTATTTGTAGAAAATCAAACTTGCTTATCATTCTTTAGTTGCTAAAACGGAGGACTTTCTTCTTTGGAATAACCGACTTTGTTTGCAGAAACAGCTGAATTTGTTTGTTGAAATAACAAACTTTGTTTGCTGAATCAGCAGACTTTGTTTGATGAAATATCATACTTTGTTTGTAGAAAAGCAAACCTCATTATCTTTATTTATTTGGTAAAACGACAGGCTTTCTTCTCTGAAACTAAAGATTTTTTTGTGAAAACAGCAGACTTTGTTTGCAAAAATATCAGACTTTGTTTGCTTAAAAAACAGACTTTGTTTGATGAAATAGCAGACTTTGTTTGATGAAATAACAGTCTTTGTTTGTTGAAATAGCAGACTTTGTTTGTAGAAAAATAAACTACTCTATCTTTCTTTATTTGCTAAAACGGCAGACTTTTTTCTTTGAAACTGCAGATTTCTTTGTGAAAACAGCAGACTCTGTTTGTGAAAATATCAGACTTTGTTTGCTGAAACAACAGACTTTGTTCGATGAAATAGCAGACTTTGTTTGTAGAAAAACAACTATATGATACACTCCACTTTCAATCCGAATACAATTCAATATTTCCTAATCATAGGCTGATATGACCTGACCAAATTTGTCAAATCGAGAAGAATATTTGTATCGGGGCTATATCCAAACATGGAATGACTTTCACAATAAGTTCTTCTTGTTGAAGAATGACGTAAGAAATTCTCTGAAAATACGCGGTTTCTGGGGGAACAAAATTTGTATGGGAGCTATATATAAATCTGAACCGATTTTACAACAGGTGTTTCCCGTTGAAATATAAGTTTTTTGCGAATTTAGAAGAAAATCTGTTAAAATATGTGGATTCTAGAGCGGAAAAATTCAAATTAGAAACGAAATTTGTATGGGTGCTATATATAAATCTGAACCGATCTGACCTATTTTCGTCATAGGTGTTCCTAGTTTAAATATAACTTGTTTTACCAAATCTGAAGACAATCTGATAAAATATGTGGTTTCTACAGCGGAAAAAGTCAAATCGGGAGCGAAATTTGTATGGGAGCTATATATAAATCTGAACCGATCCAACACATTTTTACCACAGCTGTTTCCAGTTGAACTACAAGATGTTTTGACAATTTGGAAGAAAATCTGTTAAAATATGTGGTATCTAGAGTGAAAAGGGTCAAATCGGGAGTGAAATTCGTATGGGGGCTATATCTAAATCTGAACCGATCTGACCTATTTTCGCCATAGGTGTTCCTAGTTTAAATATAAGTTGTTTTACCAAATCTGAAGACAATCTGATAAAATATGTGGTTTCTAGAGCGGAAATAGTCAATCGGGAAAAAGTCTATCGGCGAAATTTGCATGGGAGCTACATATATTATCCCAAAAAACATCGTTGTGCAAAGTTTCATTTGTTTCTGTCTACAATTGCGACCTGTATCGTGATTACAAGAATAGATGGACGGACAGACAGACAGACGGACATTGTTAAATCGATTCAAAAAGTTATTCTAAGTTGATCGGTATAATTAACAACGGGTCTATCTCCCTTCCTTTTGGGTGTTACAAACAAATGCACAAAGACATAATACTCTCGTGGAGTGTATAATTAAGGGTCTAGGTATATTTGGATCTATCATTGGCTCATCATTGACTTGGTTATGTTGTTATTTTACACAGTATTATTAAATATATTTCCAAACCCACAAATAAAATATCGCTTCTAATCTATGCCACCCTATTCTCTTCTCTTTCTAGGTAAGTCTAATTTAGTTGTGTGTCTCTCGATATTGGCTCGATGGCCACCAGCTGGCTAAACAAGAGTGAGTAATGAATGATTGTGTCTTGTGAAACAATTTAAACCAGAATTAATGAATGTTGTTGCGCCTACGAAATTAATGATTCCTCTCTGCCACTACTACGACTCTACTAAATACAACTACAAGTACCACAACAAGGACGAAATTCAAATTCATTAATTTCAATTAAAGAGGATATTGCTTATTTGTTTTCCGTTTTCTGTTCTTGACATAGACATAAGTCCGTAAGTCCATTCCTCGTGTGTGTGTGTGTGCGAATATTTGTGAACTAGTTTCTAATCCCGTTGACGCTGAGTCAGTTGTGTTGTCATTCATGGCTTGTCAAACACCCCATGCAAGTGTTTTCGGTGGAAATGCAAAAACAGAAAACAAAATAATCTTCTTTTCTTCGTGTTCATATTCATTTCGTTTCTATTAATTTTATGCTGTCACTCTAATACACAAAATGCCAGCGAAAAAACAAGAAGCCCGAGAAGACAAAGGCACAAATGAGAAAAACATAGAGAAAATAGTACCTACCTCGCTGCTGTGACACATAACATAACCACGAAAGTGGAAGAGAGCACCCAATCTGGATGGATGAATCGGCCAGACAGTAGAGGGCAACGAAAGAGCACTACTTGGAGTTTAGTTTGGGTGAAAGTGTTTAGTTGGCCCAGAGGATACAAAAAATATTCAACTAAGCATAGGATCAAAAGCTGTTTACTGAAACGGCAGACTTTGTTTGCTGAAACTGCAGTCTTTGTTTGCTGAAACAGCTCACTTTGCTTGCTGTAACAGCAGACTTTGTTTGCTGAAACAGTTCACTTTTCTTGCTGTAACAGCAGACATTGTTTGCTGTAACAGCAGACTTTGTTTGCTGAAACAGCTCACTTTGTTTGCTGTGACAGCAGACTTTGTTTGCTGAAACAGCAGCCTTTGTTTGAAAAAGCATTAGACTTTGTTTTTCGGAACAATTGACTTTGTTTGCTGAAACGGCAGACTTTATTAGCTGATATATAAGACCCAGTCACTACTTTGTTTAATTTCCCCTCTATTATTTGAGTAATTGGAAAGCAAGTTTTCTGCAAACTCCGAATGATTGAAAAAAATTTCTCCTCCGATGTTGGTATGTACTTTTAAGTGCACCGTGCTACAATTTTACAATTTCTCAATGTAGCAGAACCAGACCATATACACATGCAACTATATATAGTGTGTAGATATACTATACTCAGTTTTTCATTCGGAGTTTTTTGTGTCCTTTTTAAAGGACTATTAAATACCAAAGAGTATAGATGCTTCAATAATAATATATTTTCAGCCTTTTCCGAGTCATGAAAATATGGATATCAAATGAAATTTCAGTTAAAAATACTTCAAATAGCATATATTATTTTAGCATTAGCAACTATTTCAAGTTTCCCTTCTTAAAAAGTTTGATATGGTTGTTAATGCTATACTTACACAGATAGAAGCAGGACATAGAATGTATTTTGAACAGATATTCTTCTTTTTCATTTTGAAATACATATCGCTCATGTATGAATCGGAAAAGTATGAAAGCAAATTGTTAAAACATCTATATCCTTTGGAAATTAAAGTTCCTATAAAAAGAGAAAATATCACCAAATGGAAAACTGAGTACGCAGTTGTCCCATATACGATGAAATTTCCCGTGTATATAGCCTTGTTCAGCTCCAAAAGGTACTATCGCACTAGAACATTAACCCATTTCAGTCCTTATGTTCAGTTATTATTTTTATTTTTTCGGTTTACAGCATCCTTTCATAGCCAAAATTTAATTATTGCACCTTATTTTTTAGATATCCAATATCTAATGAAGTGAATGAGTTATCCGGCATACCATGGACAACTTGTTGATGAAGTGAGAGAACTTATCAATAATACTGTCGCGACAGTCCAAAAACTCTGGGGAGTGATATTATTTTTTTGTCATTCCAGTTCACATCTCGCATTATTTTACAAATTGAAGTCCAATAAAAATACTTAAAAATCATCAAAACAGATAAAAATTTAAAAAAAGCCATTTTTATAAAAAATCCCCAATTTTGGAATTCGAAATTATGAACTTTTCGAAATATCGGCCAAATGGCCGCCGCTAACTCGGCGGCTCACCTCTATCCGATGGTCCAAATTTTCGATGACGCTGAGGCATAATTGAGGTTCTATGCCGTTATCTCATCCTTCAACTCTTGAATTGTTGCTGGCTTATCGACATACACCTTTTCTTTCAAATAACCCCAAAGAAATAAGTCCAACGGTGTCAAATCACATGATCTTGGCGGCCAATTGACATCGCCACCACGTGAGATAACACAGCCATATAATTTGTCGCGCAAAAGAGCCATTGTATCGCTAGCTGTGTGGCAAGTGGGTGAGGTCCTGTTGAAACCACATATCGTCCACATCCATATCTTCCAATTCCGGTCATAAAAAGTTCGTTATCATCTCACGATAGCGAAGACTATTCACAGTAACTGCTTGACCGGCCACATTTTGGAAAAAATACGGCCCGATGATGCCGCCAGCCCACAAATCGCACCAAACAGTCACTCTTTGTGGGTGCATTGGTTTGTCGGCAATCACTCTTGGATTATCATTCGCCCAAATGCGGCAATTCTGCTTATTGACGAACCCACTGAGGTGAAAATGTGCCTCATCACTGAAGATAATTTTTTTCGAAAGTGAACACCCATTTTCATAATAAGCCTGAATAAATTTAATGCGTTGCTCGATTATGTATATTTCCATGGTTCAAATTGAGTTAGTCTGACATTGCGAAATGTCAAATGAAATGCAGAAAAAACTTGACGTTTAGGTGTGGTTCACATTACACTCTTTTTTATTATTGCCGCTCCGCCGCCGATTTCATCGGCTCACATCGACTTCAACCACGCTGCCGATTTCATCGACTCATATCGACTTCAACCACGCCGCCGAGACTTGACGGAGTTCTAACTCAGTCAAATCTTACTACCAAAATAGACAACCCACTTAAAATTACAAAAGAAAAAATAACTGTCCACTTAGACAACCTTCCACTGAGAAATATATGGATCTTTCTTTGAATTTGGTATTTGATTTGAAGTCGCATTTACATAATTCAATTCCAGTATGCGTGGCCATATGTTCCTATAAAACACAATAAACAACAGCTCCTTGCGCTTCTTAGGGTGTCAAAGTAGGTAGAGCTTTACCATTATTTGGAACGATTATGATATTCAAGATGTCTGGTCAAATATGCCTCACATGAAAAGCTGCAATTGGAAATATATTAATTAAATTCATCCATATTATAAATTTTTGGAAATGGATTCCCAATCCCAAAAAATAATTGTATGGGAAAAAATATTAAATTATGGGAACATTGGCTAATATTGGCTAATATTAACGTATATTGAACTACTTGGCAAAAATAAAAGAAACTGTATTAAAAACCAATACAAATTGTTCCTTTCATTTTCCCAAAATTGTCAAATAAATAGGGGTGATCGAATCACAGAACGAGCCGGCAAATCAGCCGAAAGCCGCCGAACCATTTTGAGTAGCGTCGGCGCCGATAATAATGGTTCGGCTTGTTACTCTGCGTTTTACTTCTTACTAATGTATTTATTTAATAAATTTTTAATTTATATAAACCGTTTCGGCTACCAAACAAAATAATGTCTAAAAACATTGCTAAAGTTGAAAAATGGCTAAAAGTTTTTTAAAAATTGTGTTTGCTGGACAAAAAGGATGTTTAAGGATTCTTCAATAACCCATATATTTGAAGAAAGCTCCAGGTTTCTTTTTAAATCCAATGAGAAAGTGAAAATCGGTTGATAACCAACTGATTTACTGGTTTATAACTGTGAAAAGGTACGAAACCCCGTTTTTTGTCCGTGTCTCAAGACTTTGGAGTTGTCTGGCAACTGTCAACTACAGATTCTTGTTCTACTCGACAATACCTACCAGAAAAATTATATCGCCTCCCCGAGTGGTTGGACTGTAGCATAGTACTCTTCATTGTAGACTAGGGTGGACCATTTTAATTTGTAAATTAAATAAAAAGTACTGATTATTTTTCCAAATTTGTGACTTTTATTGGAAAGGAGGTTGAACATCATCATTTAATAATGGAACACAATATCATTCATCCGATGAACCCAATTTTTCAATACAACCAACAATCCACATCAAACAGAGACTCTTTGTGGATGCATTGGCTTCTCAATAGTCACGTGTGGGTTCTCTGAACCCCATATGGGGCAAATTTGCTTATTGACATAGCCACCGAGATGAAAATGATCTTCATGAAGGTTGAACTGAAGACCGATCACTTCTCGAAAATCTTCCACGTAAATTTCCTACAGTTTGCGTTAAAGACTCGCTACTTTGGAAGTAAGTTTTTCATTTTTCCTATTTTGCAAATGTCAAATGTAAACCTGAAAATAAAAATACAAATGAATGTTATTCTACTTTTCAAAGTCAAAGTTATCGGTAGTTCAAATTTAAAATTTTACATGATCCACCCTATGTAACCAAAGACGACTATAGAAATATTCTTAGAGGGAGTGATCATTAAAATAAATTATTTTTTATTTTTTCTCATGGAGACTCCCTTCCCAACTCCAACCATATTCATTTAGTTTTGCTTCAACAATATTTTCAACAGTTCACTGCTATTTTATGCTACACAAGTGTATGCCCCGGCTTTAGTTGTTTTGTGCCTTGGATGGATGGATAGATGTTTGAATAGATAAATGAATGGATGAATCTTTGCAGTGGGTTTACACCTGCGGAAAATAGTTACTGCTGCCATGTCAAATGCAAACAACAACAACAACAACAATAGCGGCAGCAACGGCAACGATAACAACGTCAACGTCAGCAACAACAAAAGCAGCCACCAACAAGACCAGCGGCCTGGAGGCAAGGCAGTGCCGTGCAGTCAACCAGCCAGGCAGTTTTGCAGATAATGCTAAACTGCATTTTAATGTCATGTTTTTTGCCGCTCCGGCACAGACAGAGGCTGTTCTTGTAGTTAACTAGTTTTTTTCACCAAGTTTTCTCGGCTTTCCTAACTGTTTTTTTCCTGCTGCGTTTCTTCAGATGTTTGTGGATTTATAATCGTTTTTCTTGTTATCATCGTCATGCCTGCATGTGTGAGGAAGTGTCAGTGAGTGTGTCACCCGTGTCTCGGTGTCGCTGTTCAGAGGTTTGTCGCTGTGGATATGCGGGGCTGGTAGCTGACTAAGATGAATGGCAAAACTTGGTATTGTGAGTCACAAATCTATCTTCTTCTTCTTCTTTTTTCTCTACGTCTTTCGCTTTGAACAAGCTTACGACATTCAACTTTGACATTTTGTGCAAACTACGTCGTAGTACATACCTCATCGCAAGTCGAGTACAGAACAGTGGGTTTGATGACATTGGAAGCGAGAATGTCAAGACGTGATGGTACTTCAACGAGAGAGATAGTCTGCGAATAAATCGGTAACTTTGGTTAATTGAATTTATTCGTGAAATGTGTGTTGCCTTAAATGCAAAAATGTCATGCCATGAGTATAGTTCAGATGTTCTTCAAATCCAACTAGATTTTACGTTAGCGAAAGAAGGATATTTTGCCAAAAAAAACTTTAGATTTTTTTAATTTCAAACTGCAGAAGGGCAATATATTTAAATTATTTGTTTAGAGTCTGTTTGCTCCATCTATCCTTTTGAATTATTCAAGAATTTTTTCCTCATTTTGATAGAATAATTAAAAGCTGACGAAATATTTTAAACAATAGACTACTTATAACATTTTTATTTAAGTGAATAACAATGTCTTCTGGAGTAGGACTTATTCCTTTAAATACACATCTTGGCCATTTTTTTAAATCCTAAAATTTCGGCAGATTCATTGAGAATAGTTTTAACATTTACTAACTTAATTTTCATTTGCTGTCATGGAAAGCAATAAAAGCAAAACACATATCTACGGGACACTCTACATCACATGTACGATTAATAGAAAGTAAACGTTTGCAGACTAATGAGTAAATCTGGATTGTATACAAAAATTAAAAATATATGTAAAATAAGGCATACCCTGCCTACTCTGATATCTAGCAACTAGCCTTACTACCTCATGCTAGGAAGTACAAGTAGAGCCTTCATTTCAGTTTTTGCGAGGCATGAGGCTCTTTTCGGTCATAACATCAACGTCAATAAGCAAAATTGTTGTACTTAAGCTGTGATTACATCCATATAATATAAACATAAACAGATGTTAGACACTATCTACTGTTTATGTATCATGATCCCCCATCTAGGTTATAAGGACCAGAATGCTCCTGCTTTCTGAACACCCGGACACCCTTTTGGATCTATTGTGTATATCCTCCATCCAAAAAGATAGTAAAATTTTATTTTTTATGGATAAGTTATTTTATTGTCCCGGCTGAAGACCATTTTACATCAACATATATTTTATAGAATTCAAATTTTAAATTTCTATATAATATAGATACATGACAATATACCAGTTCAAATCTAATATTGATTATAGACTGTAAAAAAAACGAAAAAAATAAAAGAAATGAGCGTTGGCACGGCAGAAGTAGTGCAACTTAATGAGAAGCTTGTAAAGTCACATGTGTACTTGTGAGTTGTGCTTCTCATTCGTTTGGGAGAATCATTTACTTAAAGAGTCTGGGTATGTTGCTGAAAAGGCGAAGCCATATGACGAAGGCTTTCACATGCCGGAAATCATGATAGTGGTGGTGTGCAGTGTATCAAATAAGCGATAACCATGGCCCTATAGCGCTCGATGCTGATATTGGACAGAATGTTCTAAAAAAGCTGAAAATATTGGCCAGGAGTAGTAGACTTGGAGTGAGTCCGGCCAAAACTGAGTTGGTTCTCTTTACGAGAAAGATCAAAATACCTCACATAAACCGCCAGAGCTGCCTTTTCGGACACTTCAGGAAAAATATAATGGATCGAGTAAAGAAAGCTATCATCGTCCTATATACCGGCCTAATAGCTATCGGAGCCCGCAGGAGAATCTTGCCAAAAATGCAATGGATTTACACAGCTCTGGTTGAGTTTGTCCGATTTAGAGAAGGATTGCTACATGGATCAGCTGAGAATGACCTGCATAAACATCAGCGGTGCAATAAGTACAACTGCCATAGATGAATAACAGTTTCTGGTTTATGGTATGCATATCTGTATAGAAGACAAGCGTACGGGAATTTAACTCAATGGCTTTGTCATTTGGAGCAATATGAATATAGATCATATGAGAATTTTTCGTCTATAGCCATTTCTGTCACATAGGGTGGACTACACCATGTTTGTGGATCTGTTTGACAAGAATTGACTAGGGGCGACTAGGTGGATGAAATTCTCAGATTTTACACAGACGGCTCCAAACTTGATGGAAGGGGGAGGTATGGGCTGCATCACAAGGAACTGGGAATTAAAGTGGCTTGTAGGGTACACGATGCTTGCAGACCAAACAAGACTGTCACGCATCTCTTCAGGAAATGGACAAGCAGTTCGATATTCTAATTGTAACCGCATGAACTTTCTTACATAGGTACATAACTGTCAACATGCAAGCTTCAGCTCAGGTAGGAGCCACTATGGAGCCATGTCCGTTCAGAATCGCGAAGGGTTTGGACAAAGTACGATGTAAAACAAATGAAAAATTTCAATTGTTTACGTTGATTCGGTATAGACGGGGCGCTTAATATGTACATCTACCCAGAAGCTAGGCGTTGATTTTTGTATGAGCTGTGAGGACGAGGAGGAGGTTAAGAGCTTTGCATACTTACCATGACTCCATGCGGCATTTGCTAATAGAAGTTTAGTGACACTGGTTTCTGCTTTCTTTGAGAACTTGAGCGAATTGGCCAGTATAGACGTTGGCAAGATAAAGTGTTTCGTGGGTCGCACAGAGTGGTTAGGATGAGGGGTGTAAAAGCCCATGATAACACAATGAACCTGTTCTGGTCTAAGTGAGTCAGATGCTTACATTCTGACTGCCAACACAACCTAACCTAACCTAGGTCACGGTTATATTTCATATAATGGATATTTCTTTAGCTACTAATAGGCCGTACGTACTACATATTTTTTTAATTTTTATTATTTTTCATTTTATTTATTTGTTTTTAAATGGGATCTTAAATCGAAGAGAAAAATACAGTGGTTTGAAAGCACAGTGGAAGTCATCATAGGGCCGATTGATACGAAAAATTTATCTAGGTCACTGGTTAGCTCACTCTCGCTTGTTAGGTCTAGGAAGGTATTAAAAAAGGCAAAGATCCCTAGCCATCAACCACAGACATTTCTTATTATTACAGAGTACATCGCACTGTCATTATTTTTAATCCTACAACAAGAGTCTGTAACAGGGAATTTTTAAAATAGAACTCCATTGTTGAAAAATACCTATGAGGAAAAGACGATAGATATAAAGGGTCCGTCATCTAACCTTTTTTCGACTATTCAACCGTTGGGCTATTATTTGTGTGGTGCCCGAGGCAGCCATTTGAATGAAATTATTTTCCATTATTAACAGGAAGGATTGTACTTTCAAATAAAAAAAATGAGAAAATATTCAGTAGTTTTTTTATAGCATTTTCAAAAAAAAAAGTTATTTGGCGGACCCTATATTATTATCTTAAATTTCCTCAAGTAGTGTCCACTACCAATTATGTCTTAATTCTTTGGATATGGTCACGGCCAATCCTCTTGTCATTTCTTTCATTTGTGAGTTCTTTTGGTTATAAAATATACATTTTATTGGCTAATACCCTTTCATTTCATGCCCGGCTGTGCCACAAATGAAGACGACAACCTTAAGCTGTAGCACATTATTGACCACTTTATGCATTAAGTCCCCCCCCCAAGCCTCTTCTCCATCACGCACCCTTGTGCCAAGATGAATCTTTTCCCATGTCACCATCGGCTTAGGGCTGGCACATCCTATTAAAACATCCTCGGTTTTTTTTCCGTTTTGACCAATTTCCGTAATATTCCTTTATAGCCTAAATAGAAAGGAAGGATTATTGTTTCTGTTCTCTGTGTCTCACTTTCAAGTTACCATTTTTTTACGATTTCCATAAGATTTATGCTTCCTTCGTATCTCTTACCGGCAACCATGCCACAAGCTCCACTCCGTCACCACTTCCATAGTTAATGGATTTTTGCTTTAATCATTTTGAACGGAATTCTTCGTTTTTGGGTTTTGGGGCTTTTGTTTTGACGTTATTTCCTTTTATTGCCCTAAGAAGCTTTGGCGTGATGTTTACTGTCAGCCACTTTACGATTCTTTCGTTCCGTCCGTGTTTATTGCTCAATCTTTTTTCCGGTATGTCTTTTCTTTCGATTTTTTTTTGGTTTTTTATTTACGTTACGGTGGCAACACTCGTAAAATGTCTTATTGTTATTCTTGCATTCGTTTTTTGATGTTAATTGCTTAATTTATGAAAGTTTGAGTGAAAGGTTAATAAATAGATTTTAATATTTTTTTTGGAATATTTGAATGTCATTTGAAGCGAAGGTGCATTTTTTAATGGCAGCCGGAAAGGTTGAGACATTTGGTTAGATCACCAATATCTATTCATTAAATAGAGCGAAAAGGCCATTTGTAAGTTAAGTCACAAAACATTTAGTTTATTATAGTAGCTGGGATCTTAAGGAAATAAACAAGGCATATTTGAAGAAAATCTATGAATAAATCTGGAAGTTATGGCCCTTAGTGTAGTGACTAATAAAGTTACTTTTGCAAAATTTCATGACAATCGCGACCTATAGAGTGCGAAGAAGCTTTAGATGGACAGCTGACGGACGGACAGACAGACAGACATCGTAAAATCGATTCAGCTGGTGATTTTAAGCCGATCGGTACATTTAAAGGTGGGCCAAGCTCGATTATTTCTTGGTGTTACAAGCATTTGGCGGAAAACAAACTGATAATACCCTATTTCACGAAGTGGTGTAGGGTATAATTATCCTTAACACAGTGTATAATGTCTTTGTAAAAAGGAAGTGAGATAGACCCATTGTTTATCAGACCGATCGATATAGAATCACTTTTGGAATCGATTTAGCCATGTCTGTCTGTCGATCTGTCTATTCTTGTTATCAATTATTGTCCGATTCTAACGAAACTTAACACAAACGATATCTGCACGTCGAGGACGGACGCTATTTAATTTGAAGGAAATCGGTTCAGATTTAGATATAGCCCCCATACAAATGATACTCCCGATTTGACTTTTTCTGCTCAAGAAGCCTCATAATTTAAGAGATTTTGATCAAATTTTGCACAACATCTTTTATCTAAGTTAGAAATATCTGTGGTCAAATCGGTTCATATTTAGATATACCCCATGCAAAGTTCGTTCATTATTTGAAATTTTGCGGTCTACAACAATTAATTTTAACAGATTTTCTTCAAATTTGGCGTATTATATTTCAACTAAAAACAATTCTGGTGAAAATTGGCCAAATCGGCTCAGGTTTATAAAGGGCGATTTTTTAAAAGCTATAGGAAAGTTTTTCAAAAAAAAACACATAAAATTCAGAAAAATGTATGAAATCTTTATTTGAATCGAAAGTACGGTCCATGTAATTTAATGTTTGAAGATTATTTCATGCAAATGTTGACCTTGACTGCGCCTCAAATGGTCCATCCGCTTAGTCCAATTTTGGCATTTCCACGTTTTTGAGTAACAGAGGCCCAATTGCTGGGAACGGCGACGAATCGATAATTGATGGTCATCATTAACACTGGCCGATACAGCGGCGATAGTTCGCACTCTACGTAAGTGTGTTGGTGGTTTAATGTCCAACAATGTAAATTTGGTGCGAAATTTAGTCACAATAGCCCGAATAGCCGCTTCAGTGGGTCAATTAAACTGACCATAAAATGGAAGAGCGCGATGAACTTTCTTAACAGAGCACACATTTTGATAATAAAATTCAATAATTTGCAAGCGTTGTTCGTTTGTAAGACGATTCATGGTTAAATTATAGACCAAACTGAAGATGTTTGACAGTGAAACAAAACACGAAACGTGCGTCAGCTGTTTAAACCAGTGTTGTCAAAAAGATAACAGCTAAAAAATCACCCTTTATATAGCTCCCATACAAATGTCGCTCCCGATTTGTCTTTATTTGCTCTAGAAACCACATAATTTAACCGATTTTGACAGGACATCTTATATTTACACTATGAAGATCTATGGTAAAGTGTATGAGATCGGTTCAGATTTATGTATAGCTTCAAGTAAAGGGTATCATATAACTGTTGCCTTTCCTTACTTATTATACCCTCCACCTCCAGGATGAGGGTATACTAACATTGTCATTTCGTTTGTAACACCTTAAAATATCGACCTGAGACCCTGCAAAGTATATATATTCATGATCGTCATAAATTTCTAAGACGATCTAGCCATGTCCGTCCGTCCGTCTGTTTAAAGCACGCTAGCATCTAAACGAAAGGAGTTAGGACGTCCAAAATTTCCATAAATGTGTCTTATAGTCGTAGATCGGTTGGTAAATTATACGAAAAGCTCATTCACTCCAGGATAAACGAATTCACTGACGACCACAACATAATTCCAAGAGAACAATTTGGGTTTAGAAAAGAGCACAGTACTGTACACCAAATAACTAGAATCAAACACAAAATTAAGACCAATAAACAGCTTAGAAAATCAACCGGAATCCTACTATTGGATATCGAAAAAGCCTTTGATACTATATGGCACAATGGTCTATTGTATAAACTTATAAATACAAATTTTCCGAAATATCTCTGCAAGATAATTGGTGATTTTCTTGAGAACAGAACATTTACAGTTTATGTAAATTCTACGTCTTCCACTCCGAAAACTATACCAGCAGGTCTACCCCAAGGTTCAGTATTATCCCCTCTGTTATACTCTATATTTACCTCAGACTTCAAGCCAAATAGAGAAACTAATATTGCATATTACGCTGACGATACTGCTTTGATAACCTCTAGTAAACTGACAAGTGCACTTATCAAGAAAATGGAGAAAAGCCTCATAGAATGCAACAATTTTTTCAGAAAATGGAAGATTAAAATCAACAACGATAAAACTCAGGCTATAATCTTCCCGTTCAACAAATCACCAAATAGGCTACCCACAAGATTGCTGAAATTCGAAAACAACTCCATATGCATTCAAAACCAAGTTAGATACCTCGGTGTTCTACTTGATAAAAAACTGCTTTTTCAAAAACATATTGAATCAACATGCACAAAAGCTATAAAAGCCTTTAGGGCCCTGTGGCCTTTGTTAAATCGAAGATCGTCACTAAGCCTAAAAAATAAAAACTTAATATTCAAAAGTGTTATTAGACCCATTATGTCTTACGCGTGTCCAGTATGGTACAAAGCGGCCAAGTGCCACATAAAAAAGCTGCAAGTCATCCAAAACAAATGCCTTAAAATGATTCAAAATAAACCTTGGAGATACTCAACAACTTTATTACATGATGAAACCGGCTACGAGTTGTTTTCTGATTTCATCACAAGAACCAAAAATAATTATTTTACTAAGATAGAATATTCTAATTATGTCACTATAAGAGAATGTAGAGAACCATCTTAAATGTGTTATGAAATCACCGTATAGCCGATTATTCCTAAATACTCGCACTATAAGCATATATATTTTCCACCTATTCGACATCCCATCTTTTGAATTCAAATAAAGGTTTTTGCCCCCCTTTTCCTTTAAAAAATAACATAAAAACGATGTAAAAATATATAAAATAATGATCTCATTTGTTGCAATATCCTACAGATAAAATCTCAAAAATTGTATTTATGTATTAAGTATTATATGTATGAGATATCTGGATGAATAAAATTTGAAATTGAAAAAAAAGTGGTACATATATATTACTGACCACGAGAATGATAAATATGATGCCGAAATTTGGATTTTTGTTTAGTGGGCGGAGTAGGCGTGGTAAAAGTGTTTTTTTTAGCTAGAATGCTGAAAATTGGAATGTATATATTACTGACCGCGAGAAAGATCAATATGATGCAGAAATTTGGATTTTTATTTTGTTGGCGGAGTGGGCGTGGCAAAAGTGTTTTTGAGAGGAAGTGGGCTGAAAATTGGTACATATATATTACTGACCACGAAAAAGATCAATTTGATGCCGAAATTCGGCGTAGCAATATTGTTTTTTTAGCTAGAAGGCTGAAAATTGGATCGTATATTTTACTGACCACGATAAGGTCAATATGAAACCTGATTTTAATTTGACCATTTGTTTTTTTTGCCTGGCGAAGCGGGCGGGGTTCAGCTAGTTTAAGCATATATTTTCAATATATCTGCTTGTGCTTACTTTATATTTTGTATGCGCATTCCCCCTATAACAAACACACTTGCACCATAAATCGATTTTTATTCGTAGGGGGTAAAATAGGGCAAAAATGGATAAAAAAGGTACATATAGTATTTTTTCAAAATTCGTACTTTTAAGGGGTTAAATGGGAAATGAGAGATAAAAATGGTACCAAGCAAACGGCTACACCTAGAATAATGAAATTCGGTGTATATATTCCTCTGACTGCGTAGATACGAACGAATTTGTACTTTCAAGGGATACAATGGGTACAGAGGGATAAAAATAGTACCAACTAAATGACCGCAGCTAGAGTCATGAAATTCAGTGTGTACATCCGTAAAATTGCGTAAACACGTAAAATAAAGAGATTTTAGAAAGTCGTACTCTTAAGAGGGTCAAATAAGAAAAAGAGGATAAAAATGGTACAAACCAAATGGCCGCATAGACACGCAATACAAAAATATTTTCCAAAATTTGTACTTTTTTACTTTTACGATAAAAATTTGTTAAATTATGTAGTTAGGTTATTTTGCATTATGTACGTGAGATAGTGGATTTTTAATATTTGTACTTTTGATTTATTTATAAAATAATATTTTTTATATATATATATATATTTGTTTTAGTTAGGCTATATTAAAAAATAGATATTTTCCAGCCTCTGAGGAATGCAATCCATGGTGGAGGGTATATAACGCCTTTTTACTTGTTTTTTTGCTGATTTTATGAATCAGTTTGACCCAATGCACATAAAAAATTTAGTTCTTGGACACACAATTTTTGTTTTTTTTTTGTTGTTAGTATAATTTTTCATATCCCCACTGTGCGGTAATGATTATAAGGATACACAATTTCATGCTTTTATTGTGAGAAGTTTAACCTCGACTTTTTTCTGATACAGTCTGAAGGGGTTTAAAGTGTGTGTGGAAGTTTTTCGAGGATGCGTTAAGACACTAAGACCATGGCCACTGTTGTTATCATAACTATGACCTTAAACATTTGCCTCGACCTTAATAGCAGAAATATAGCTCTGCATTTAACAATTAATTTGTATTGTTTGCTTTTTGGGCCTTAAGCGGGATACTGTTAATACATCCTTTGTAATATATACCCCTGAATACCAAGAATCCAATCTCATTCACATTATCCTTTTCCCATTTATTCCAACACTTTCGCTCTCTCTCTCTCTCTCTCTCTCTCTCTTGCTCGCTATACTATAAATTGTGAACTTTAACCTTTTTGTTCTTGTTTTTTTTTTTTTTTTGCGCCAACACAAGAGAACAACACTAAGTAAATTAAATAAATTGCGGTTCAGGGTTTTCCGTAAGCATTTGCCATTTTCTCTGAATAGGAACTTCCTTCCCGACCACCACCAGCAACAGTAGTAGTAGTAGTAGTCGTAGTAATTGTGAATGAATGATTGTGAATACTGCCTCCTCCTTGTCCTGCCTGAAGGTGGTGCTAATTGTGTTGCTGTTGCTGGATTGTTTTCTTACAACGCGCTACAGCTACATCAACACCTACGACGACGTGTAACCCGGACCCGCATAAAAAACTGGGCTTATTTGTTTTGTTAATTTAGCTTTGGGTACTACGAACGACAGCTCCCAGCCGCCCGTAGCCCAACAAACAAACAAACATGATGTTGTACTCCTTCTCGTACTGCTGAACAGGTTGTTGCTATTGTCAGCACATCTCTCGCCCACACTCTCTGCCACCCACCATTGGCATAATGAAACGACACAAGTGTGCCAACAACATTTATTTAATTATGGTACAAACATTAGAGTGCAAACAATAATTTCTGGAAGCCCCTTTTTTGATACGTATTATTTTTATCGTTAAGCCGAAGTACCGAAAACACTATTCGACAACTCCTGACATTGCACTGGGAGAAAACGTGTAGAAGTTCGTTGAGCAAACTTAAAAAGAAATTAACATCAAATGAAGAAGTTGAATGCGAAACTAATGCATATCTTGGTGGACCTGAGAAATTGGGGGGAATTCAAAGTGTTATTTTGAAAAAAAATCTTGTGGTCCGATGGGAATGAAAATGGAACATATAGCTGAGGTGCTTCAAGACATCTTCATCAAGTGCTTATCTATATATATAAAAGAGTTGCGTTACTGACTGACTTCAGGGTAGTTCCGAAATATGACGTAGACGTCGACTAAGAAAGGGTTTTACGAAATTGTAAATGGGACAAAAAGGGATAAACATCGAACCTTCGTCCTGACTAAAAGGCAGTAGCTAGAAACATGAAATTCGGTGTGTTCCTTGCAATGACCATGCAGACGAGCTACAAACAGGGATTTTTCGAAATTTGTACTTATAAGAGGTGAGCGGGATAAAAATGGTACCAACTAAAGTATTACAGCCAGAATCTTGAAATTTGATATGTAAGTTCTTCCAACCATGTAGAAGAGCAGTAAAATTTAATTTAATTCAAAATTTGTACTTATAAGAGGTTAGCGGGACAAAAAGGGATAAAAATGGTACCAACTAAAATATTGCAGCCAGAATCTTGAAATTTTATGTGTAAGTTCTTCCAACCATGTAGAAGCGCAGTAAAATTGAATTTTTTGAAATTTGTACTTATAAGAGGTTAGCGGGACAAATAGGGATAAAAATGGTACCAACTAAAGTATTGCAGCCAGAATCTTGAAATTTGGTATGTAAGTTCTTCCAACCATGTAGAAGCGCAGTAAAATTGAATTTTTTGAAATTTGTACTTATAAGAGGTAAGCAGGACAAAAAGGGATAAAAATAGTACCAACTAAATTATTATAGCAAGAATCGTGAAATTTGGTATGTTAGATCCCCTGTATAAGCGCATTAAAATTGGATTTTTAAAAATTTCTACTTTTAAGGGTTACGAGGGACAAAAAGGAATAATAATGGTACTAATTTAAGTATTGCAGCTATAGTCGTGAAATTCTGTGTGTAAATTCCTCTGACAACGTAGAAGAACAAATCCAAAAAGGATAAGAATAGTACCAACATTAGGATTACAGCTAGAATCATGAAATTTAGTATGTAAATTCCTCTGACCATGTAGAAGCGCCATCAAAATGGATTTTTTTTTTCGAATAAAAGCCTCTGCGGTTGTCATTATTTGTTAAAAACTGGGTAGAAAATGATAAAAAATATATATACGAAGGGAGTTCAGCTAACACAGTGCACATCGACAAGCACATTCCTTTGACTGTATAAGAGTGCTATGTTTCCAATTTGCTATTTTAGAAAAGAAAATCAAATAAATACTATCCTAAAACAGAGACGGATAAAACTAATAACAAATACCTGGCTTTTTCGCGTGCGAAGCAGCGGGTACTGCTAGTAATCACATAAAATTAATCCCCCACAAAGTCCAACCAATCCCTTATTTTCTTTCTCTAAAGAATAACCCCCGTCAGTAAATGAATATATTCAAATTTCGTTAGATCTAATTTTCCCCGTGTATACAGCATTGTCCCATTTGTATGTACTATGTTTGTTTGCTGGTGTAAAATTAAGTATGTGTATGTATAGTGATATACACTGGCATACATACTTATGCGGCATGTTTATGTATTTGTGCTAAGGTGTTTATTTGATTTAAATTTACTTTTATTAACTGTTGATGTTAAGGTGGCGCTGGTGGTATGTTAACAAAGTGTACAGCGGCGGGACCCGTATAACAAAACCCTGACACAATGGTGGCACAACAACGCCCAGAAGACAACACACGACACACAACACGGCTACAACAATACAACACTTGCAAACAATAATACTAATTCGGTAATTGTACGTACGTATGTATGTGTTTGTGTAGTAAGTGTTATTATTGCTAACGTCCTTTTTGTCGTTGTCGTACATTGAGTTTCCTGCCATCAGCAGCAACAGCAGACCATCATATGAATAGGTAAGGGCGGTGGGTTTGTAAGTAGTGTGTGTTCGATTGTCTTTAATTGTTTCGACATGTGTTTAGTGACAATACATATGTGTGTGGAAAAAGGGTTATCAATTAAGAATTATTTTAAGAATTAGAAGCAGAAAGGGTATTTGCTCTGGACGATATGAGATAAGTCATCGCAAAATAAAGCTAAATAAGCAAAATCATTTTAATATTTGACCAGTAGTTATGAGGGTCATTATTTACATTATAAGCTTTGTCAGGCATTTTTTAAACAAAATTTTCAGAAATTGACAATTCGTCAAAATAAAACAAGTAAATAAATATAATAAAACAAGGGAGCGACATTTGTATGGGGGCTATATCTAAATCTGAACCGATCTTACCCAATTTTTGCGTAGGTGTTTCTAGTTGGATTATAAGATGTTGTGCCAAATTTAAAGAAAATCGGGTACAATATGTGGTTTCTAGAGCGGAAAATGTCAAATCGGGAGTGACATTTGTATGGGGGCTATATCTAAATCTGAACCGATCTTACCCAATTTTTGCATATGTGTTTCTAGTTGGATTATAAGATGTTGTGCCAAATTTAAAGAAAATCGGGTACAATATGTGGTTTCTAGAGCGGAAAATGTCAAATCGGGAGTGACATTTGTATGGGGGCTATATCTAAATCTGAACCGATCTTACCCAATTTTTGCATAGGTGTTTCTAGTTGGATTATAAGATGTTGTGCCAAATTTAAAGAAAATCGGGTACAATATGTGGTTTCTAGAGCGGAAAATGTCAAATCGGGAGCGACATTTGTATCGGGGCTATATCTACATCTGAACCGATCTTACCCAATTTTTGCATATGTGTTTCTAGTTGGATTATAAGATGTTGTGCCAAATTTAAAGAAAATCGGGTACAATATGTGGTTTCTAGAGCGGAAAATGTCAAATCGGGAGCGACATTTGTATGGGGGCTATATCTAAATCTGAACCGATTTGCCTTAAATTAAATTGCGTTCGTCCATGATCCACAAAACTTATTTGTGGCAATTTTTGTTAAGATAGGATTATAATTGCGACCTGTAATTTGATTACAACAATAGATGGACAGACGGACATTGCTAAATCGACTCAAAAAGTGATTCTAAGTCGATCGGTATACTTAACTTAACAATGAGTCTATCTCGCTCCCTTTTGGGCGTTACAACCAAATATACAAAGACATAATACTCTCGTGGAGTGTATAAATATAAATTATATTATAGAATAAAAGAATAAAAGTGTCGACTATTTTTATACACTCCACTCCAAATTTTTATTTGGTGATCCTTTCTTCTTTTTACTGGACTATTAATTTCCTACGGATATAGATGTTTAAATAATTTATTGTCATATTTTCACGTGTCATACATAATGGGGGTAGCAATTGAAAGAGAATTATATCTATTAAAAATACTTTAAATATAATGCTTCTATCTGTATTAGTTTAGTAATAATAACAATTTCAATTTATTTTGTGTATTCATTTTTTCACTACTTCAGAGAGAAAATTTGAAATGGTTTTTAATGCTATTCTAATACAGATAGAGGTATTCAATTTTTAGTATTTTTAACAGGCATTCTTCTCTTTCATTTGATACTCATATCGCTTGTGTACGACTATCGAAAATATGAAAATAAATATATACTTTTGAAATTAAAAGTCCGCTAAAAAGATGGAAATATCACCAAACTGAGTACTCAGTTTTTCTACATATTTTCTCTAGTTTCATGTGTATGTGGTCGGGCCTAAAAAGTACTGTCGCACGGTGTAATAATTTCTGATCTATTTTGGCTTTCTAAACCTTTTACCATTAAGAGTTATTTTTTATTGTTTACTAATATTCTAATCTGCTCCGTTTCAAGGACAAAAAAATAACAGAAAACTGAATTGCTTCGAATTTAATTTTTTGCTACCATTTTACAGATCGTCCAACTAAAAAAAATATTCACATTATTCATAGAAATATTTTTTTAGACTCCAGAGAGTGGCCGATTTATATGTAAAATAAATTAATTTTGCAGTTTCGTTTGTGAGTAGTTGTTCAAAATACACTTCTTAATGGAATTGAATATTCTTATACTTTCTGACAAGGTAAGGAGTGGTATGAATTTTGATTTCTCTCTAAATCTTAAAAATATTATTTTTATTTTTTGAAATTTTATATATTTTAAATTTATAGATGAATTTTTGGGCACGATTTTTTTAAATCTTAACAATATTATTTTTAATTAATTCTTATATATTTCATTTTGATCTTTTCGAAATCTTAAAAATATTATTATTATTATTATTATTTTAAATTTCTATATTTAAAATTTATAGTCGAAAATTTGAAAAATTACCGTTTTTGGCACGATTTTTTTAATATTAAAAATATTATTTTTAATTAATTTTTATATATTATTTATTGTTTGAAAAATTACCAATTTTGAGTGGCCAAGAAAAATGATTAATTTTTTATTTATTTTATTTTAGTTTTTTGTAATTTTTCTGAAATTTGTAAATAAATTTGCATTCTATGAAACATTGATGCACAGTGGTCTTGAACCAATGGAATATTCAAGTTCAAATAAAATATTGATTACAGACCAAAATAAAACAAATGAAAACAATAAAAAATGAGAGTTGGCACGGCTGAAGTACTGCTGGGTAAATATACCTGCATATACACATAATTACATATGCAACTCAATGAGATGCTTGTAAGGTGGCATGTGTTCTTTATTACTTGGTGCGATTTTTTAAACGCAAATTCGGCAAGTGAGTTGTGCTTCTCGTTCGTTTGTGAGAATAATCTCCTTATAGAGGCCGGGTTTAATGTTAAAAAGTCACTGCGAAGCCACCTGACGAAGATTTTCACAGGTCGGAAATCATGCTGGTGGTAGTGTGCAGCCAAATACTAAATGTCACCATGTCATTTGTAAATAAATTTGCATTCTATAAAATATAGATGCAAAATGGTCTTGAACCAGGAGAATGGGATATTCTCTTCATTTGGGTTCAACTCAAATGTTATTTTTTTGCAAATCTTAAAAATATGATTTTTAATTTTTTAAATTTTACATATTTTAAATTTATAGATGAATATTTTAAAAATTCCGATTTTTGGCCCGAATTATGATTTTTTTCTATATCCTAAAATATTATATCTAATTATTTATTATATATTTAAATGATACAGACGATTATTTGAACATACCTAATTTTTGATGGTTAGAAAAAAAATCATTAGAAAATTCGGTAAATTTTTTATAATAATTTATTTATGACTTTAATATATTATTCTATTTTTATTATTTAAAAATTGTCTAAAATTAAATTTTTACTCATAAGACAAATATGAGTTTCTTTTTTTACTGATTTTTTCTGTACTTAGTTTGTTTAAAGCTACTTTTACTATTACTATTGCTATAACTATTTCGGAGAAATTTTCTGAAAGCAGCCCAATGACTTCAAAGACAAAAAAATCGGCCTCGTCGAGACAAAAACATCGATGTATCACACTTTAAAATCCGTTTATAAATGCAGAAGTTATATAGAAAAATGTAAAAGCGCGACCCCTACGTTCGGCATAAAAAAATAAAAAAAATTTTTTTGAAACTACCTTTCAATAATACTTCATATTCGAAGGTGTACGGCGAACTTTTTTTTTTACTTGTAACCTGGTACGCTCTATTGTACATGCCAAATTTCATGTTTCTAGCTGTTGTTGTATCAAAGGTACCATTTTTATCCCTATTTGCCCCATTTCGGCCGATTTTTTTAACTTTTTGGTACTTTAAAATTAAAGGAGGAATGCCCGCAACAAATTTCAAGTGCATATAAGTAGATATTTAAAAAAATGCTTAAATAGTCTAAACTATTAGGGGTTATTATGGGTAATTTCAGTCCTTGTTAGGGAAACATTTTTCCCTCTGGGCCGATTTCGCCCACTTTCAATCCCAACCAACCTGCAATCATTAGACACATTTAGAGAAAATGTGAACCTCCTAGCTCATTCAGTTCGGCGGCTAGCGTGTTTTCAACAGACAGACGGGCATGATGACTATTTTAAGGTATTACACACGGAATGACAAAGTGAATACCGCCATCCTTAGGTGGAGGGTATAAAAATGTTTTTTTTTTATTTTTTAGCATAATAGCAAAGAATACAATGTCTACATGAAAAAGATCTATGGATAAATGTAGAAGTTATAGCCCTCTGCAAAATATTTTTTTAAATCATGATTTTCTAAATTTTGGATTAAATCGCTCGAAGAAGTCTTTTATAAATTGAATAACAAAGTAGCGAATACAATAAGGCCTAGTTGGAGAAAATATATAGATAAATCTAGATGTTATGGCTCTTCTAGGGATTTTCCAAACTATTTAACCACAAATTTAGAAAATCATGATTTGGTACAAAATCTTTTGCCTCTGCAAAGAGTGTTATAACTTCTTAATTTATTAATAGATCTTTTATTTGTATACGTTGTTTTCTTCGCTATAATGCTAGTTAAAATAAAAAATAAAACAAACTATTTGTTGCCTTTTTTCTATTTTTTATGAATTTTTGTCACCAAAAAAGATTTTTTTAAAAGAAAAATCAAATTTTTTTTTCAAAGAAAAATCAATTTTTTTGATTTTTGTGGAGACTGTCCCTGAATCACTTTTTCTAGAACGTGGAATTCACACCATTTGGAGGCATTATATTTATCTTTAAGCGGATTTGATCGGACCAAAAATGTAGGTATATTAAAGGTGCATTCGACAAAAATGGGAATTTTAGTAAAAAATAAAAAAATATATAGCAATACAAATTTTTTTGTTGACTTTAAGACCGAGTATGCCCTAATTCATATATTTTTAGTTTAGTTCTCGGATTTTTTATGGGGGTTTTCGTGCCAGAAAAAAAGTTTTTTTTTTTCAAAAAAAAAATTAAATTTTTTTGATTCTGTTCCTGAAGCACTGCTTTAGTGCATAGTGTTTTTATCCACATCACTAAACTACATATAGTGCCAATTTAACAACCCTTTGTCACACACACACACTCTCTCGGTAATTGTAGGTTTATTTTTACAACCTTTCAAACATTGCACCCCTAGCCGATCACCACCTTCACCAGGGCGTCATTGTCATCATCGTCATTATTTGGCAAATGGAAATTAGAAGACAATGGCCCGGGCCCGCCCCTCTCTTTGACCGGTGTTGGTGGTGCTGGTGATGTTGGTCATATTATTGTTATTGGTGGTATCTTAAGTACTCTGCCTATAATTGCCGGCGGTGTGCCGATTGTGGTGGTGGTGGTGATGGTGTTGCCATTATTTATTTGATTGCCGAGTATTTGAGCAATTCCATTTCATCACTCTATAAAAATTCACTTAACCAAAACACTTCATAAAATTGAATTTTGAATGCTAGTAAAACGTCCGACCGACCAGCCATTCATACGAACGTACGTACGTATGTGTGCACACCTCGAAACGAGCCACTTATGACCAACAGTTTTTTTTTTTGGCAAAATTCCACAGATATATACATTTGGAAGGACTTTAGTACTGGGAATACATATAAGTAAAGTTACAACTGTGGCAGCAACAGGACCAACGGCACACAACGTCGACGACAGGTAACAGCGACAGGTAAGTTTACAGTGCGGACAGACCACAAATAAAAAGAACTGCAAAAATATGGCCATCTAAACGCCAAAAAAGAAATCATCCTTGCCGTTGTTGCCGTCGACAACGAGGACGACGTCCAACATGTAAAAGCTGTTGCAAGTTTCCTAAAGGTGTGCAGTGTGCACTACAGCCATAAAGGGAAATGTGGTGCACAAAAACCCAACTCGAAGCACACAAATTAAGTGCGGGTCAGTAGTGGTGGTGTTGGCGGTATATGCGGGTGTACGAGGTCATTATGCTAATGAAGGTAACAGTTGTGGGGATGCATTATATATAGCAAGGACTAATTCATGTGACTAATTCATTCACAATTAATAAAAGAAGGAATTCCAATGATTCATCTGTGTATGTTGAATACACGCCAGCCTATAAACGTAAATAAATTTGCATTCTATTAAATATAGAAGCAAAATGGTCTTGAGCCAAGACAATATCCCAGTTCAAATTTTTTATTTTTTATTTTTTATTTTTTATTTTTTTATTTTTTATTTTTTATTTTTTATTTTTTATTTTTTATTTTTTATTTTTTATTTTTTATTTTTTATTTTTTATTTTTTATTTTTTATTTTTTATTTTTTATTTTTTATTTTTTATTTTTTATTTTTTATTTTTTATTTTTTATTTTTTATTTTTTATTTTTTATTTTTTATTTTTTATTTTTTATTTTTTATTTTTTATTTTTTATTTTTTATTTTTTATTTTTTATTTTTTATTTTTTATTTTTTATTTTTTATTTTTTATTTTTTATTTTTTATTTTTTATTTTTTATTTTTTATTTTTTATTTTTTATTTTTTATTTTTTATTTTTTATTTTTTATTTTTTATTTTTTATTTTTTATTTTTTATTTTTTATTTTTTATTTTTTATTTTTTATTTTTTATTTTTTATTTTTTATTTTTTATTTTTTATTTTTTATTTTTTATTTTTTATTTTTTATTTTTTATTTTTTATTTTTTATTTTTTATTTTTTATTTTTTATTTTTTATTTTTTATTTTTTATTTTTTATTTTTTTTTATTTTTTATTTTTTTTTATTTTTTATTTATTGACCTCCAATAATTTCCCCCATCAACGTTTTCCCCAAATATACTTACCCCCGTTGCATTAATAGACGACTACAAGAATGTGCTGTGCCGTAACATATGGAACATTTGACTCCCCTAGAGAGGTCGGAGCAAATTTTATACAATTTTTTCTTAAGCATTTTTGGAAATGGTAATGGTAGGGGGTAAGTATATTTGGGGAAAACGTTGCTGAGGGAAAAATAAGGGGGGTAAGTTTTGGTCCTTTCTTTCATACAAAATAAAAATAGGCAAATGTATGGTGGCCACCTTAAGGGTGGAATATAGAGGGTAGTTATGTTCTGAGAAAATATTGGGGCTGAATAAATATTGGAGGTTAGTCATACATTTGACTCCACTAGAGGCCCCTAATTGGCAGTTAGAGTGGTGGGAGCAAATTTTATAAAAAATAGTTTTTGTATGGGATAAGGGGGTAAGTTTGTTCTGAAAAATTGTAGGGGAGGGAAAATTAATGGAGGTCGGTCTGACATTTAACCCAGCTAGGGGCGACTCCAGGGCAGTTTTCGGCCTTACTGTCATAACAAAAATGATAAAAAATAAAAAATTCGTATGGGGACCACCCTAAGGGTTCACGATAGGAGTTAAGTATGTTCGGGGAAAATGTAGGGATTGAGGAAATATATTGGGGGTCGGTCATACATTTAACTACGCCTTGGCCCAGAGTAAGAGTGGTGGGAAAAAATTAAAAAAAAATAATTTTATTTGAACTGGGATATTGTCCTGGCTCTAGACCATTTTGCATCTATATTTAATAGAATGCAAATTTATTTACAAATGGCATGGTGACATTTATTACTTGGCTGCAGACTACCACGATCATGATTTCGACCATGTCAAAAGTTTCAACATTAAACCCGGCCTCTATAAAGAGATGATTCTCACAAACGAACGAGAATCACAACTCACTTGCCGAATTTGCGTTTAAAAAATCGCACCAAGTAATAAAGCACACATGCCATCTTACAAGCATCTCATTGAGTTGCATATGTAAGTATGTGTATATGCAGGTGTAGTTACCCAGCAATACTTCTGCCATGCCAACGCTCATTTGTTTTAGTTTTTTCGTTTGTATTTTTTTTTGGTCTATAATCAATATTTGATTTGAACTGGGATATTGTTCTGGCTCAAGACCATTTTGCATCTATATTTAATAGAATGCAAATTTATTTACAAATGGATGGTAGTTTGTTAACTGTTCTTGGTGCCACTGGAAATCTCTAGAGCATCGGACTTAAACCCTGCACTTCTATGATTGAACACATCTATGGAGTGCACACTATTTCCATGTTGGCGAAATGGAAAATAATCGAGTCTACATTTTGATGCCCGACCCGATAAAATGTCTATCGCATAAATAAATTCCTGTTTTTGAAAAATTCCTTTATTAAATGACGTCAGAATATCTGAATGAGCCAAAGTGCCAGCATTAAATCATTGTACGCGTGTTTATTCATTCTTTGCACTTAAAACATTCATCTTTTCCTACTCTCTACTGCACCACCGACCCTACAACCCCCACCCGCTGAAAGTCAGTAATTGTTTTCATTCCCCAAGAAATGACAAGTATTTTTTCATTTTCTTTTCTTGTCGCAAAAACGTGCAAAAGAAATCATAAAAAGGAGAAAAAACGAACAAGAAAAACAATTTTAACGAGCTTTGCGTGGTTTCTGATCATTTGTTTCCACCGAATTATTATTGAGTGTGATGCAGTCCATTATAAATCATTTGATAGTTGACTGTAATGACTTTGTGCCCGCTCTTCGATGGTCGTCTATTCATTTCCTTTCATTGGTCGCCGCTGCTGCCCCCACTTGTTGTTTGGCATTGTCATCCCTGCCCCTGGGCAAACATATAATTATGATAATTTCCATTTCGGTCTCTCTCTCGCCTTCGCTATCTCGGGCGCGCTTTGTCCGTTTCCTCTTTTTTGCAATGGTCAAAACGAAATCGATTTTAAATTAAAACGCCATGGTGGGAGGGGGAGAATGTGTAATGACTGTAATGTGAAATATGCCAGAAAGTGGGGGCCAATAAAAGGCTGGAATGGAGGGGCAGGTGGCTAACTTTTCAAATTACGTTGAGACATTTTTTTCTAGAGATAGGGATGATTTATCTGTCATCTGCAGTGTTGGTCAATACTTTATCTAGAACAGTAAAATTAAATATCTTCATATAATGATGCTTAAATGTTTTCCACTGGCCAAAAAAAAAGTCTGTAAGATTTAATGTTGTGAACAATTTTGAGTTGAAAGACGTGAAAATAGAAATAACATCAAAAATAACACTAAATTTGTAGAAAATAGATAGCTCACGAATCCGCAGTGATAAAGTCGAAATATTTGGGGACAGCACAAAAAACACACCAAAAACAAGTAAGAAAGGCTAAAGTCGGGCGGGACCGACTCTATGATACACTCCACTTTCTATCCGCATACAAATTAATTCGGTGAAAAAGTGAAAACAGGAAGGATTTTTTGTATCCTGTAAATGTATGTGTTTGACAAAAAATGTTAAATCGGAAAGGACATTTGTATGGGGGTATATTGAAACGTGGTACGCAATAGGTGAAATATAATATGTATAGTTTGACCAAAATCGGTTAAACATTGGGAGCAACATTTGTATTTGGGATATAGCTAAATCTGATTATATGCTGCTGTGCCAAATTTAAAGAAAATCGAGTACAATATGTCGTTTATAGAGCGGAAAATGTCAAATCGGGAGCGACATTTGTATGGGGGCTATATCTAAATCTGAACCGATCTTACCTAATTTCCGCATATGTGTTTCTAGTTAGATTATAAGATGTTGTGTCAAATTTAAAGAAAATCGGGTACAATATGTCGTATCTAGAGCGGAAAATGTCAAATTGGGAGCGACATTTGTATGGGGGCTATATCTATATCTAAATCTGACCCCATCTTACCTAATTTCTGCATACGTGTTTCTAGTTGGATTATAAAATGTTGTGCCAAATTTAAAGAAAATCGGGTACAATATGTCGTTTATAGAGCGGAAAATGTCAAATCGGGAGCGACATTTGTATGGGGGCTATATCTATATCTAAATCTGACCCGATCTTACCGAATTTTTGTATAGGTGTTTCTAGTTGGATTATAAGATGTTGTGCCAAATTTAAAGAAAATCGGGTACAATATGTGGTTTCTATAGCGGAAAATGTCAAATCGGGAGTGAAATTCATATGGGAGCTATATCTAAATCTGAACCGATTTGCCTCAAATTAAATAGCGTTCGTCCTTGATCCAAAAAACTTAGTTGTGAAAATTTTTGTTAAGATCGGACTATAATTGCGACCTGTAATTTGATTACAACAATAGATGGACAGACAGACGGAAGACGGACATTGCTAAATCGATTCAAAAAATTATTCTAAGTCGATCTTAACAATGGGTCTATCTCGCTTCATTTTGGGTGTTACAAACAAATGCACAAAGACATAATACTCTCGTGGAGTGTATAATTACTTTAGTCCCTTTTTTAAAGCCAGATTATGTAGTTTTAGGAACACTATGCCAAAAAAAAAATAAAAAAATTGTGTACGAGGCATACAAAATTATTTAATGTGCATTGATACATACATATTAATTCATAAAATCAACACAAAAATGTTATGAAACATAATAAAGGGTGATTTTTTAGCTATTATCTTTTTGGCAACATTGGTTTAAACAGCTGACGCACGTTTCGTGTTTTGTTTCACTGTCAAACTTCTTCAGTTTGGTCTATAATTTAACCATGAATCGTCTTACAAACGAACAACGCTTGCAAATTATTGAATTTTATTATAAAAAGGCGTGCTCTGTTAAGAAAGTTCAGGTTGGCCGAAGATCCACTTCTTTACCGAAAAATTGTATTCAGCGACGAAGCTCATTTTTGGCTCAATGGGTACGTAAATAGGCAGAATTGTCGATTTTGGAGTGAATATCAGCCAGAAGCATTGCAAGAGCTACCAATGCATCCAGAAAAAGTCACAGTTTGGTGCGGTTTATGGGCTGGTGGCATCATTGGACCGTACTTCTTCAAAGATGATGCGAATCGTAACGTAACTGTGAATGGAATGAATATCCAACTTTTTTTGCCCAAAATGCAAGAGGTTGACTTGCATGACATGTGGTTTCAAGAACACGGTGCCACATGCCACACAGCACGCGCAACAATGGACTTATCTAGAGGCGAGTTCGGTGAACATTTTATTTCACGTTCGGGACCGGTCAATTGGCCGCTTAGATCGTGCGATTTAACGCCTTCAGACTATTTTTTGTGGGGCTATTTAACATACTCAGGTTTATACAGACAATTGACGCATTGGAAGACAACATTGAAGCATTTTTCGTGAGATACCGGCCGAAATGTTGGAAAGAGTATGCCAAAATTGGACTAAGCGGATGGACCATTTGAGGCGCAGTCAAGGCCAACATTTGCATGAAATAATCTTCAAACATTAAATTATATGGACCGTACTATCGATTCAAATAAAGATTTCATGCATTTTTCTGAATTTTATGTGTTTTTTTGAAAAACTCTCCTATAGCTTCTAAAAATCATCCTTTATTATATTTTTCTTAAAATTCCAATTTACGACGAAGGAACCTTTCACATTTACATCCCCATATTATTCATATGGTCAAATCACACCCGCTTATATGTTGCGAAATTCACTTTCACATTGAAACTGTCCAGTCTCCAAGCGATTAAGAAAAAAATTAAAAAAATCAAAATCGGAAAAAAATATTGTGTTCTACATTTTAAAAGTTAAAAAATTAACGCAGAATATAATGTATACATGCTACAAGTTCTATGGATAAATGTAAAAGTTTGTAGACACAAAAAAATTTTAATTTTTTTAAATTTGTTTAGAAAAGGAGCGAAATTAGAACTTTTGTAATAGCGAAGCGCTTTCAGCGAAGAAAACAAGACATGTATCCATAGAAGTGTTTGAAAGAGGTCTTGGTTAATGTGCCATATAATCGAGCTATTTAAACAAAAATAAAAAATCATGATTTTATTCTGGATAGAGGCATAAACAATTAAAAGAATCTGTTGTTTTAGTTTTATAAAATTGATTATTTATAATTTTTCCGATTTTTTCGATCATTATCGATCATCATCCTAACATCATCATCACGTACAGTCAGCTAAAACTGTCAGTTATAACTGTACGTGAGTTGCCGGTCTTAAACTGTGAACTGAGTTTTTAACATGGATTCGAACGAGCAGGACGGAAGCGGATCTTAAGCTGTTTATTTTTGCCAAAACAGATTTCTTTTCCGCGTCAGGCTCTAGTTCTTGTAACTTCTTCGCCAGCTTGTTGTAGGCAGCATCTTTTTTGGCGCGATCATGATACTCGCTAGACTTAACTTGCCATAGGCAAGGCTCAGATGTATATATTCCAATAAAATCAACTATTACTTGTTTCTGTTTACGCGACATGATGATACGCACTCTCGCTCGACACAAATTGAACTGAGAACAGTACAGCGAACCCCCACACACGTTCACTTCAGTTAAAACTGTCAGTTAAAAATATAAAATTTTTATATTTCTCAGTTAAACTGAACAGTTGAGTACAACTGTCAGTTATATACCACTCACATACAGTTTCAACTGACAGTTTTAGCTGAACAGTTCAAACTGACAGTTAAAACTGTACGTGAATGGGGGGCCTAAGGAATATGCACTTAAAAACACAGACAAAATTAATTATACTAAAAGGAAAGACAAAGTTATCACAATAATTAAATTTAAGCAAACTCTTTCCATTCGCAGTTATTTCTAAATTAAAGCTATTGTTGGTTTCCGTGTTTACAGTACAATGTCAGTTTCAGTCTTGTAGTTAATTCTCTCGTCAGTGGGAATTGCGTATTTATAATACGCAACATGTTTTCCTGAGTTCAAATGCCTACGAAACACAGTGGTATTTTGCTTGCAGAAAATATATCCACAATTTCTTTCCAAAAATCTATTGATACCGTTCTATAGAAAAGTGTTTTACTGGGAATAATCCATAATCAGTTTTAGTAAAAAGTAATATTTTGTCTTAGCAAAAATCTACAGAAGCCACTTAAATATTACAGCACGAAAACTGATTAAAATTAAGAGCGGAGATTATGTTAGATATGATGCTTTATAAGCTTTAAATCGCTCTCCTTGAAATATACCAAATAAAAGAATTGGCGTTCTTGCACGTTCTTGGTTTATAATCAATTAAGTGCGCACGGGTAGTCAAAACCTATTTATACACTCCACGAGAGTATTATGTCTTTGTGCATTTGTTTGTAACACCCAAAAGGAAACGAGATAGACCCATTGTTAATTATACCGATCGTCTTAGAATCACTTTTTGAGTCGATTTAGCAATGTCCGTCTGTCTGTCCGTCTGTCCATCTATTGTTGTAATAAAATTACAGGTCGCAATTGTGGACAGAGCCAAATGAAACTTTGCACAACGAAGTTTTTCGGTACAACGACGATTGATTTGAAGAAAATCGGTTCAGATTTAGATATAGCCCCCATACGAATTTCACTCCCGATTTGACTCTTTTCACTCTAGATACCACACATTACAACAAATTTTCTTTAAAATTGGCAAAACATCTTATATTTCAACTAGAATCTCCTGTGGTAAAAATGTGTTAGATCGGTTCAGATTTAGATATAGCCCCCATACAAATTTCGCTCCCGATTTAAAAGCTATAGGAAAGTTTTTCAAAAAAAAAAGAACTGATAAAATTCAGAAAAATGCATGAAATCTTTATTTGAATCGCTAGTACGGTCCATATAATTTAATATTTGAAGATTATTTTGTGCAAATGTAGACCTTGACTGCGCCTCAAATGGTCCATTCGCTTAGTCCAATTTTGGCATTTCCAATATCTGCAAACGGCGACGAATCGATAATTGATGGTCATCGATATTTTCTTCAGTTCGCACTCTACGTAAGCGTGTTGGTGGTTTAATGTCCAACAATGTAAATTTGGTGCGAAATTTAGTCACAATAGCCCGAACAGCCGCTTCAGTGGGTCGATTAAACTGACCATAAAATGGAAGCGCGCGATAAACTTTCTTAACAGAGCACGCATTTTGAAAATAAAATTCAATAATGTGCAAGCGTTGTTCGCTTGTAAGACGATTCATGGTTAAATTATAGACCAAACTGAAGATGTTTGCCAGTGAAACAAAACACGAAACGTGCGTCAGCTGTTTAAACCAGTGTTGCCAAAAAGATAATAGCTAAAAATCACCCTTTATATACTTTACATATACATATATGTATATTAGGTTGGATCGCCGTCCATACAAATGGAAAACAAGTTCCAGTCACCCACGAAAATAAAGTTTGCATTGTTTAATGATGATTTGTAAAATATTTCGTTCCTAGATCAAGCCATCTGTAAGCTAAACGCTCCTGAAAATAAACCTAAAAATCATGTTTTTCCGGTGTATTTTTTTGTTATATTTTTTTCCAAATTTTTTTCTGAAATAATAGACCCTTGAAAGCACTTTAAATATAAATTTTGATTCTTGTCTTAGAGTAACTCATTGGTCGAATTATAGAACGTTTATAATATTTTTCTTTGTGAATTTTCACAGTGCATACTGAAAACTTTTTCTTATTTGGTGGTAGTATTTTATAAAAAAAATGAATAGCTGTAGTCAATGCCTTTCCAATGATACCTAAATTATGAACATCTGAAGGAAATTGACGCCACAGAGCCCTTTTTAGTTTGAACATTTTGGTTCTGAAAATCGTCTCATGCATTAAATTATTTTACAAAAATGGAGTCTGTGACGTAATTTTTCGTCCAATATTCATCATTTAGGCATCATTCGAAAGGTATTGATTCCTCCTATTTATTTTTACAATACATCTCTTACAAAATGATTCCAAGAAATATGAGTTATTAGCTGCCAACCACAAAAAATCGATATAAACGTCCATAAGAATATAGAATAATACGACCAATGAGTCTTTCTAAGACAAGAATAAAAATTTTTATTTAAAGTGCTTCCAAGGGTCTATTAATTCAGAAAAAAATTGAACAAAAATTAAACGGGAAAAACTTGATTTTTAGAGGTGTTTTCAGGAGCGCACACTGGTACCAAATCCATTTTTTACGGCATAAAGTCGAAAAATGAAGATACAATCTTGTAATTTTGCACATTTGCTAGACATAACATACTTATAAAATAAAAAATTAAATTGGGCCGATCGGACCACGCCCTCTATCACCTCCCATATAAACTCACTATATAAACTACTTAATTATGACCCTGTATTAGTACAGGGTGGCCAAAAACATAATTTTATGAAAGCTTTAAAGAATGAAACTTATTTCGCTTATAAAGCATAATTTAGCATACAAATATTCTACTTGACACTGCAATTTAAATAATTATTTCAGGACATAATATAAAATGTCTACATGAGTACAGAAAAGTTATATATCAATATACTTATATATACTTAAAATACCTTTAAAATGAGATGTTGATGGGTCTCCTACACAAATCGGATTCAGAGATATGATCAAATATGTGTACTATGGATCGAAATTGTGCTAAAATAAATTGGCAATTGTAGGAGTTTGCAGAAATATGCTGACGAGATATTAATTCTACCATAAACTACACACTCAAACGAACACTTTCACATTTACACTTTGAGTCAAGTTGAGTCCTACATATATCTTTTGGTCCACGACATTTATAGGTTATGCTCACTACGAATCAAAAAATTACAACACTTAAGAAAAACGACAAGACTACAGTAATCACAAAATGTTAAATATAATTTTTCAACTACTTACGCCGGACTCCAATTTCAATAATATAGTCACTTTATTATTTTCTTTTTACGCCTTAATTTTAAGTATTTTGTATAACTCTTTTAGCCCAGAATTAATCCCACTTGTTTCAACGGCAAACTTTAAATGCCTCTCAGTCTTATGTGCGTGAAGATAAATACGGAATTTAACTAGCGGAGACACAAACCACCTCTTTTAACAGTGGACTGTTAACGGGTACATACCGAGGGCTTTCTTGTGATATATATGATCATAGTGGCAGAATTGCTAGAAATGGCCAGTGGACGCACTTCTTCGAAAAAAAAATCCAAAAATTTTTAGAAAATTGGATATTTTCAGAATTCTGGTGAACTTTTGGAAAATGTGTTTGCATATTCGGAAAGTACACACCACTTTCTTCTGATATAAATATATGTGAGGCGGAATTGTTCATACGGACACAGTGGATGTAAATCTTTAAAAATAGTTTTCAGCTCTATACCTGCCATATACGTAGATTCTCTAAATATTTTGAGTAGATTCGTAATATATGTATCAAGGGTTATGCTTTTTGTGCATGATTTGTAAATTTCGATTATATATATATATATTGTCAAAAGCAGTAAAAAATATATTATAAGGTGTACGTCTATATAGTCCAACATAGTTCTGTTAACCCGTTAACAGCTCACTGTTAAAAGAGGTGGTTTGTGTCTCCGCTAGTTAAATTCCGAATTTATCTTCACGCACATCTCAGGCTTGCGGTGTTGCCACCTTGTGTTCTCCAATACATTTTCTTGATAGCTTGGAGAATTGGAAATTATTTGAATTTCTGCCAAAAAATATGGATTTGGGACCATAGTATAGCTCACAGATGGCTTGACCCAGTAAGGAAATATTTTGTAGATCATCGTTCGTTTCTGGGGGGTGACCTCCTGCAATTTATTTTCGTCACCCATATGGATATTTCCAATGAAAGGTTTAATATTTTTTAAACGATATCCTTATTGAGAACGTTGTGTGTGTGCAAAAAATTGAATTAACTTGTGAAAATTGGTTTGTGATGATTTATAAAAATTTTCGTTGTGGATTATCAAACCTAGTGTTTATACATAAACTAAGAGTGAGCCACGGTGAACCGCTGTCCCACCATTCATTGGTGTTCTCATATATTGTGAGTCCTGCTTAGAAATAGTTCCGATAGCATACATAAAACAGTCCATCATCATTTAGTCATAAAAAAGATATTTGTACCCATTGGAATCACCATAATTTAATAGAACTGCAGTAAAACCTCTCACGGACGGACACTCCATCAAGAGGACAACTCTCTTAAGTGTACATTTTTTAAAAAACCAATCATAATTTTTAAATTTTCATTATAATGAACCTTCACTAAGCGGTCGCTTTCTTATGTGGACACTGACATAAAATATATATTTTTATTTTATCTCCCATAAGTGGACATCTCTCTTATGCGGACAAATTTTGGGTGACCGTGACTGTCCGCTGTTGAGAGATTTCACTGTAGTTTTTTGAACATTCTTCTACCAGAATGATCTACTGTGGAACTTGGTACATTTTGAAATTCTCATATAGGTTTTCAAGTGTTTTTTGTAGTACATTAGATTGTTCACCTAATTTTAAGTATTTCTTTTTAGCAACCACCTTACAAACTCCTGCGAGTCCCTTCTTGCGGCAGTTTACTTACTTGGTTTCCCGTCGCTGTACATCTTTTGTGTAGGTGGCCTTCATGTAAATAGTTGGGGGAATAAATGAAAGCAGCAACGGCACACTGTGATTTGCCTTTAAGCATTCTCAAATCACCAGCAGCCAATTGCCATAAATTCTTCAGTGTACAATAGGCTGTATCGTTTGTTTCATGTTTCGATTTTTTTGTCCTTCGAAATGGTAAAAAACTGTCACAAACATCCTCGCCAGGGCAATGGGGGAGTTTATCTGAAATAACGGCTTGTGTGCCATATAATTTGATAGTCAATGAAAGGGGTCTACTGTTGAGATTTAGCTTCTGAATATTATTTTATACAGACTTGGCATTTTTTAAATATTTTCCCCACTTTCAACAGCTACATAGTTATTGTCCCGCAGCTTTTATTTCCTATAAAGAAGTGGAAAATCATTCCGGCCCAATATTTAACAACTCACATAGCAATAAACAGGCAGCCAGGCGGGCGGACGGACGAACAGTCATTACATACACTCCATTCCATTCCTTACTTAGCCTGCACCGCCAAAAAGACTCTGTAATGTCTAATTTTATGAATGCCCCAAAGGCATACAGTTTTTTCCAGCCGATATACAGATACAGTGTTTCAAACCATTACATTACACCGAGCCGTACTCCGTGCCGCACACCACCTTTCACAAGTTGGTAGCAATTTTTTGTTCAATTCAGCTTTCGATTGGTGAGGGGGGGGGGGGGCTATTTTCCATGTGCTCCTCCCCGAAGCCTTCATGATTGTATTGGCCATAAATTTCGAGTCCAAACATAATGTATCAAACGGAGAAATGTACAAAGCAAAGAAAATGCTTCTGCCTCTCCATCCTCCATCCCCATCCACCGCGAGGCTGCATTTATGTCCATGGCAAATGTGAGCGTGTGTGCCTCTTCCACCCCTCCCCCACCCCAACAAGTATCTGGGAAAATGTGGCTGCTACTGCTGCTGTGGACTATTTCTTCGAATCTCATGGTCGGTCGTCGAGTCTTAAATTTCCTTTCAGCGTTTGGTTTTATGTTCATTTCATTGGTCGACCGACCGACCGAACCTCCGCAAACAAGCAAAAACAACAGAAATTGCAGCAAAACAATAACAACAACAACAACAAAATGCGATACTTTTTTGTTTCGCTTGTTTTTTTCTCTTTTCATTCCTTGAGATGTTGTTAACCATGAAAATGATAGGAAAAAGGCACTGCATTGCATTCGACCATCTCCCCCCCTCTCCCATCACCCTGAAGAAAATGCCTTCAAGTAACTATTTGGAAATATTGTTTTTTTTTTTTCTTCTTGTTGTTCGCTATATCTTTACAGTTATTTATTTATAACTTGCGGTAGTTTTGCTGAACATTGTAATTGCATTCTGGGACTACTTTGGCTGGTAAAGGGTTATTCCATTGAGAATGATGGTTGGTGGGGGGGAGGTAGTTAGCGAACAAACATACATAAATAGAAAATTGGCAAGAGAAGGATTTTTTCCCTTTCTAAATTAAATATTTGCCAATGGAATTTTTGCTTTCCACGAAATTAATGCACAATATAAATTCAGCATAGTGTGAGCCTCATATTTTTATTAGTGTCAAGGGGCCGACTTTTCTTATCGACAAAAGTCCGGACGAACACTATTGATAACGTTTCTTGGGCAACTCTTTTCAGTTTAAAGTGTCGGAAACACACTTTTCTCTTTCCGAGATCAAGAAATTTATTATTTGTATGCATAATGATTCATAAAGTCAATAAAATAAAAAATTTATATATTTATAAATATATTTATTTTTATTTTCTAAAATTCCAATTTTGGTCGATGGTTCCTTTAATATTTTGTGCTCTTATTTTGGAAATATTAGTCCGATAAAACCCACTTATATGTTCAATTAAAGGTACGACAGCTACAAATGTTGCGAGTTTCACTTTCAAATACAAACAGTGGATTAAGCAATCAGTCTAAGTCTTCAGTCAGAGTCTTCAGAGAATTTCCAGAGACGCTGGAAATGACTATTCACATTTGAAGTGTTCGACCATCTCTTCTTCCACTTCACTGTCGCACTACGGCACACAGTGGTTCAGAATCAAAATCCATCGGCCAAAATTCAATAATTTCTGTTCTAGTAGACATTTGTCAGTTCTGTAAAATTAGACAACGACCCAAGGATTATTTTGAGATATTAACAATAAAAATCGGACATTCGGATATATTTCAGAAATCGGCCCAAAGATGACTATTTTTAGTATTTTTCGATTTAAAAAAAATTAAAATTTTCATTTGTTTGTTTTTATGATTTTTTAACGTATATTTACGTATCTGTTCATAATGCGAAGAAAAAATTATTTTTTTTATTTCAGATTTTCACGTTTTTCAGATTTTGAAAATTGAAAAAACGTAATTTCTTTATTTGATTTTGTCGTGCTGTTTCTCACACATTTTAAGAGATTTTGAACTCAATTTTTTTTATTAGAAATTGTGGTTTCTTAGCTTTATTATGGCGCCAAAACTTGTGGCTTGTATAGTTTGGTTGTGATGAATATTGCAAAACATATCCTTTTTGAACAAATGTCTGACTTTGGATCAACACAAATTTTTTTTCCTTCAAAAGTTAACTATAATTATATTACTAAATATGTGAATATAAATCAAAAATAAATGAAAAATGATTAGTGTGATAACAAAAAACTAAATGTAAAATAACACAAAATACAATGTTTTTGAAAAGAAATAAATCCATATTCAACGTCTGATTTTCATGCTCCCAGTAAGTATGGGATGAAATTCGTGGTCTCATTTTAAAGCCTATGCTGTCTTCTTTACAACAACATTGTACTTTTGTAATTATGTTCCCTATTTCAGAAGTTATGATTTTTGCAACGAAAAAAGTCAAAAGGCCCCACTGTGCGACGGCTGCAAATGTTGCGAATTTCACATCTACGTAGACATTGTGGTTTTTTTGATCTTTTTGCTGGCACGAAATATAGGGTCCGCCATCTAACGTTTTTTCAACTATTCAACCTTTGGACTATTATTTGTGGGGTGCCCTCCCTCAGCAGCCTTTTGAATGAAATTATTTTCCATTATTAACCGGAAGGATTGTACTTTCAAATAAAAAAAGAAATTTGAGAAAATATTTAGTAGTTTTTTTATAACATTAAAAAAAATTTTTCCGGACCCTATATATCCATAAAGAATAGACAAAAAAATTAAAAGAAAATATGTTCTTTTTTATCGCTGACATTCTAGAGAAGAAAACCATGAAGATAACAAGGCCTGTTTGAAGAAAATCTATGGATAAATGTAGAATTAATGATCATTTTTGGTGAAGTATAGGGTGGGTCATTATTATTATAAATTAGAATTAGAATTTTCTGGTTTTATTGGAAAGGTTGAACTTTGTCATTTAATAATGGAACAGAATTTCATTCATTTGACTACCACGACTGGCTGGGCAGTACTCATCCGATCAACCCAATTTTTAGGTACAGCCCAAAATCCGACTCGTTGTGGACGTGTGGGTTCTTTAAACGCCATTCGCGGCTATTTTGATTATTGACGTAGCCACCGATTTTGTTCAAGCGTATAGCGTCTCATTTTGCAAATGTCAAACATAAAACTGAAAATAAAAATAAAAATTATTGTTTTCAAAGTCAAAGTAATCGGTAGTTCAAATTTAAAATTTTAAATGGCCCACCCTGTACCTTTCACTAGGGTGTTTTTGTACATTTGTTCATAATACCCAAAAGAATGCGAGATAGATCCATCGTTCATTACACCAACCGATTTAGAATCACGTGTTCGCTTGTCTGTCCACTTATTCTTGTAATCTAAGTACCAGTCGCAATTATTGTCCGATCTCAACAAAACTGGGTACAGTTTTTTGAAGTGGCTTTTGAGGGTCGTGAACGGACGGACATACAACTGTGCAATAATAACCTTGTGTAGGGGTGAATCGCGGATATTTTTGGATAACTTTGCTAGATAAAAGCTTCTTTTAAGATATAACACATTCTATGGAACTTTCCCACTAGAAAAGAGTGCCAAAATACATATTAACGCAGAATAATATCCTTGGAAAAATTTTGCTCGTGGAATAGCCCCCAATTAGAACTTTTTCCATAGAAAACAGGGTATGACTCTTGATCTTGTGGGAAGGTAAACCGACGAATATTTTCCCATGAGAAATATTTTTACACAGAACAAGAAAATTTTGAAAATCTTCCTTTGGAAAGGATATAAAGGACGTTTTCGTTTTTCCTTAGGAAAGGATATAAAGGACATTTTCCTTAGAACACGTTCATTTTCCAATATTAAAATGGAAACTAGTGAAAAAGTGGTTCCTTTGCAACATATTTAATAATAACTTTTAGTCACAAGGCGCACCCTTCACTAGAGTAGTGTCCAATAGTACCCGTGTAGTACTTTTGTATCGTGCCCCAATCAAAAATTGTTTTCATACAAAGCTGTTCAGATTAAAACATTTCTTGTTGGATAGTCTACCGTCGAACATATTTCCAATGAACAGCAGCACTGAATGACCAAGGAAGTAGTTTTTCTTAAAAAGAGTATTTCTCAAATAAATGAATATATTCTTAGAAGACTTTGGCAATTGGAACATTGCCAATTGAACATGTGGCGGAATAACCTCAAAAATTAAAATTGTGGATTGTGACCTACATCAACGATGACTACTTTTATTTTCAGAAAGTATCAGGCAAATATCTTCTTTATAGAACACTACTCGCCTAATAAATTGGCCAGGGTAATATTTTTTCAACATTAGATTATCCCATCTAATATAATGTAGGGAGGACTATGTAACATTTTAAATTAGAATCGACTATAAAGGAAAAAGTACTGATTATTTTTTTTAAATTTCTGATTTTATTGGAAAGGTTGAACTTTGTCATTTAATAATGGAACACAATATCATTCATATGACTACCACGACTGGCTCGGCAGTACCGACCAACCCATTTTTTAAGTACATTTTCGGCTCGAATCTCTTCTATGGCAACTTCATGTTTCAACGCTTCAGTTATCTCTGGATGATTTGCGTAACAATTTACCTTAATGGTTGCCTTAAGAAAATAGTCCAAAGGGCTCAAATCACAGCTCCGAGTCGGCCAATTGACATCACAATTTCAGCTGATTATTCGATTTTCAAAATCAGTGGGTAAAATATCGATGATTGCGTTGGCTGTGTGACATGTAGTCCCGTCTTGTTGAAACCAAATATCATCCATGTCATTCTCTTGAATTTTTGGAAACAAAAATTCGTTGAGCATGGCACGGTAACGCTCACCGTTGACGGTAACGGCGGCTCCTTGCTCATTTTCGAAGAAAATTGGCTTTCTGATGCCGCCAGCCCAAAGTGACTCCTTGTGGATGCATTGGCTTATCAATAGTCACGTGTGGGTTTTCTGAACCCCATTTGCGACAATTTTGCTTATTGACGTAGCCACTGAGATGAAAATGAGCTTCACCTAAAAATACGATTTTTTTTGTAAAACTCTTCATCTCCTGACAAACAATCTTCAGTCCTTTGGCCAACCCGAAATCGCATCGGACGCATCCCATTTTGTCAAACATAAACCAGAAAATAAAAATGAATGCTATTCTAACTTTCAAAGTCAAAGTAGTGATAGTGTAAATTTAAAATTTTAAATGGCACACCCTGTAGCACATTTCTCTTTTCCTTAGAAACACATTTTAGGGCACTGTGTAAGGGCAGGGTAAAAGTCGCGTGGAGTCGCTTATTCATAGAGTCGTGTACCACGATTCGTCAATAGCAACCGAGCACATCCCTTTGGTATGTGCTTCCAATGAAATTATTTTCGAAAACTACTTTTCTTCCTGGAATGTCGGTCAATGAATATTTTTCTTATGAGTCAGAGTAAATATGCTTTTCTTGTTAATATATTTTCGATGACGTTTTTAATTTAAAAGCGGACCTCTAGAGGCCTCCAGTTCATTTGTGAAATCTCAGGCCCATTAGCACTTCGGGTTTCTTTTCATCTCTACATTTCGAAGCATTAATTCCATGGAAACATTTGCCAACCACTGTCGAACATGACCAGTCGAGACCACAATGCCAGCACTTTATCCCCAACCGCAACAAATTCGATCGTGTTCAGCTTCCACCCAACCCGGTTGTGTCTCTTCCTCCTCCTTCGGGACACAACATCGACTCGTTGTATGTCACATAATAACCTTTTATCTGCCAAAGCACAGTACTATAACTTCCCTGTAACAAGCAATACTTACGACGGGTATTGGGAAGCTGTAACTAAACATGTAAAAACACAATAATTTCCTTTCCTTTCCCAATGTACACGAGTATTATCTAACATCTCTCCATTCCCCAATCCCACTCCCCTCCAAACGCCTTATAGGATTCGTTTGTACAAATGCAAAATTGCATTGTAACCGGGTACGGGTAGCAACCATAGCCAGTGGAGAGAAATGAGCTTTGAGACATCACAAATCGAATCCACCAAGGAAATCATTATAGAGTATCGAGTCGCGCTGTAGCCACAATGTCCCAGTCAACCAACCACCCAACTCCACCCCACTCTACCACTAGAGCCAGAGCCACAGCCACAGAACTCCTTTGCATAGTCATTCCTCGAATTTCCAAAAGTGTATGGCTGAGCAAAGCAGGACACCATGAGAACACACACTCGCACTCACACAAGGATTAATCAGGAAACGGAAAAGTCTTCATTACAAATGATGGTGCTGCTGGTGCTTGTGCTGCTCGAGTCTGGTTTCTTTTGTGCTCTTTTTGTTTCATTACAAATTATAGGGTTTCAGGTTGTTATTTGGGGGGGGAGGTGTAGTAGAAACCCTGATTTACAGATTTTGTGAAATTTAAGATGCACAGTTTGCACTGGTGGTCTCTTATTGATTGTATGACTGATGGAGATGTTTCTTTGGTTGCAATTCTTAACACCATTATTTTGGCAACTGACATGCTGCTTAACCTATAGTACTGGGTAAGGCTCAAATTTGCAACCCAAGCATTCTTGACCATTGAACAATTTCAAGTCATTGGATATCTAAATAGGATATCAAGAACTTGTTTATTTACTTATTTTTTAAATAATTCCAAAAATTATTTGCGATTTCCGAAGACACTTCGGATACTTGTCAAGTATGAAATATCATATGCCATCCCCACTTAACGTACATATGGCAACGATTTCCATTTAAAAAAATGTTAATAGAAAATTATTTTTTTTTTTCTAAAAAATTGTGATATGATTAAATATTTTTTCCATTGAAAAATTACCATTTTATTTACTACCCAATTATAATTATGAAGCAGAATATAAAAGCTATACCATTTCGAAAGGACAGTAAACGAACATCAATCACTATGTAGCAGGCAAATAACATCCGAACATCAGGTGAACAAGTACCTGTTGAAAATATGTCTCCTAAAATAATGTCTAGCTAGTTCTTGCACTTTCTGTCGAACAAAAGGACAACAGGGTGCGGGAATATTAACTTTCTTATTCCGTTTGTAACACCTTGAAATATCGACCTGACACCCTATAACGTATACATATTCTTAATCGTCATAAAATTCATGTCGGTCTGTTGAAAGCACGCTAGCCTCTAAACGAAAGGAGCTAGGATGTCCAAATTTTGCTTTTGTATGGGAGCCCCCTTAAACATTATATGAAGTATAACAACTTATTCCTTAAGGAATGGTGATAGGGGGTAGGTATGTTTGGGGAAAACGTTGAGGAGGAAAAATAATGGGGGTCAGTCTTAGACTTCGCCCCTCTAGAGTTCGCCCCTCTAGAGTCAGTTAAGGTCCTTTCTTTCATAAAAATATATAAAAACAAGTAAGAAAAGGCTGAAGTCGGACGGGTTCGACTATATGATACACTCCACTTTCTAACCGAATACAATTCAATTCGGTAAAAAAGTGAAAACGGGAAGGATTTTTGTATGTTTCCTAATCACAGGCTAATGTGACCTGACCCAATTTGTCAAATTGAAAAGAATATTTGTATCGGGGCTATAGACAATAGGTTCCATCAGTTCAAGTATAACGTGTTATGCTCAATTTGAAGAAATTCCGTGAAAACACCTGGTTTCTGCGCCAGAAAAAGTCAAATCGGGAGCTATCTATGAAACTGAACCGATCTGACCAATTTTAACCATGGGTGTTTCTAGTGGAAATATAGGATATTTTGCCAAATTTGAAGAAGATCTGTTAAAATATATGGATGCTAGAACAGAAAAAGTTGGGAACGAAAATTGTATGAGAGCTATATGTAAATCTGAACCGATGTGATATATTTTCATCATGGGTGTTTCTAGTTGAAATATAAGATGTATTACCAATTTTGAAGAAAATCTGTTGTAATATGTGGTATCTAGAGTGAATAGAGTCAAATCGGGAGTGAAATTCGTATGGGGGCTATATATAAATCTGAACCGATCTGACCTATTTTCTCCATAGGTGTTCCCAGTCTAAATATAAGATGTTTTGCCAAATCTGAAGATAATATGATACAATATGTGGTTTCTAGAGCGAAAAAAGTCAAATCAGAAGAGAAATTTGTATGGGAGCTATATATAAATCTGAACCGATCTAACACATTTTTACCACAGGTGTTTCCAGTTGAACTATAAGATGTTTTGCCAATTTTGAAGAAAATCTGTTGAAATATGTGGTATCTAGAGTGAATAGAGTCAAATCGGGAGTGAAATTCGTATGGGGGCTATATCTAAATCTGAACCGATTTGCTTCATTTGTTTCGTTTTGTTCTGGCTACAATTGCGACCTGTATCGTGATTACAACAATAGAGCTACAAATATGGATTTTTCGAAATTTGTACTTTTAAGGGAGGAAAGAGACAAAAAGGGATAAAAATGGTACCAATTTAAGAATTGCTGCTAGAATCGTGAAAATCGGTATTTACATTTCTCTGACAACGTAGGCTTACAATATAAATTAATTTTTCGAAATGTGTACTTATAAGGGTTGAGCGGGACAAAAAGGGATAAAAATGGTAAAAATTTAAGTATTGCTATATATATTCTATAGTCGCGAAATTTGGTGTATAAATTCCTCTCACCACATAGAAGCGGAATATAAATGCATTTTGTACTTTTAAGGGTTGCGCGGGACAAGAAGGGATAGAAACGGTACCAACTAAAGTATTGCAGCTAGAATCTTGAAATTTGGTATGTAAGTTCTTCCGCAGTAAAATTGGATTTTTCAAAATTTGTACTTATAAGAAGTGAGCGGGACAAAAAGGGATAAGAATGGTACCAACTAAAGTATTGCAGCTATAGTCGTGAAATTTGGTATGTAAGTTATTCTGTCCATGTAGAGGCAGAAAAATTGGATCTTTCGAAATTTGTACTTATAAGAGGTGAGCGGGACAAAAAGAATCTTGAATTTGGATATGTAAATTCCACTCACCACATAGAAGCGGAATATAAATGCATTTTGTACTTTTAAGGGTTGCGCGGGACAAAAAGGGATGAAAATGGTACCAACTAAAGTATTGCAGCTAGAATCTTGAAATTTGATATGTAAGTTCTTCTGGCGATGTAGAATCACAGTAAAATTGGATTTTTCGAAAATTATAGTTATAAGAGGTTAGAGGGACAAAAAGGGATACAAATGGTACCAACTAAAGTATTGCAGCTAGAATCTTGATATTTGATGTGTAAGTTCTTCTGATCATGAAGAAGTGCAGTAATATTGGATTTTTCGAAATTTGTACTTATATGAGGTGAGCGGGACAAAAGGGATACAAATAGTACCAACTAAATTATTGTAGCAAGAATCGTGAAATTTGGTATGTAAATTCCTCTGACCATGTATAAGCGCAATAAAGTTGGATTTTTCAAAATTTTTACTTTTAAGGGTTACGAGGGACAAAAAGGAATAATAATGGTACTAATTTAAGTGTTGCAGCGATAGTCGTGAAATTTGGTGTGTAAATTCCTCTGTCAAAAAGGGATAAAAATAGTAACAACTAAAATATTGCTGCTATAGTCGTGAAATTTGGTGCGAAAATTCCTCTGACAACGTAGACTTGCAACATAAATGGATTTTTCGAAATTTGTACTTTTAAGGGCAGAGCGGGACCAAAAAGGATAAAAATGGTACCAACATTAGCGTTACAGCTAAAATCATGAAATTTAGTATGTAAATTCGTCTGACCATGTAGAAGCGCCATCAAATGTATTATTTTTCGAATGAAAGGCTCTGCGGTTGTAATTTTTTGCTAAAAACTGGGTAAAAAATGATAAAAAAATATATTTATACGAAGGGAGTTCAGCTAAAACAGTGCACATCGACAAGCACATTCTTTTGAGTGTATATGAGTGCTATGTTTCCAATTTACTATTTTAGAAAAGAAAATCAAATAAATACTATCCTAAAACAGAGACGGATAATAGCAAATACCTGGCTTTTTCGGTTGCGAAGCAGCGGGTACTGCTAGTATTTCATAAATCTACGAACAAAATATATCCTCAGACCTTCATTTAAATGCATATTTGGAAAAACAACGTTCTCAAAAAATCGCTGAACTTTGTATATTTCTATAAGAGCTGCAAAAGTACTTATGTTTTTTGTAGCATCCGTTTCAGTTGAAAAATTGTTTATAATTTTGTACTAATTTGTTCTAAATCCTGACGACATATTTTTAAAATGTTGTAGTCTTTAAGCGCTTTAGAACACTAGAAAGGCGGATCGACATTTTAAGTTTATTTCTTGTTGTTGGCGTAGATTAAGGCTTGCGAATGTCGCGTCCGGGCCACTGGAAGATGCCCACATGTATAAATATATGATAGGCACAACTAAACATGTATAACAAATTTAATCTTACAATAAATTTCAAGGGATTTGAGAGTTTTCCACTGCACATTGGTCCATGTAATTACACACACTTAAGCTGGGTAACCTCCCCCACATACGTCTGCCCACGCCCGCATAGCGTGCAATTTCCCATCCATTGTCCAATTAACAATTTCGTATTTTATGGCAAATCAAAGTCCGGCCATACTCGTAAAAAACACACCCCATACTGTTTTTTAAAGATAATACTAAATTTTATTTATGCTTTACCAACCCCTCCTCATGAATTTTATTGTCCTTCATGTTTTAGGAAATTATTTACAGTATTTTTCAATTTAGTGGCGGAGCAAAAACATTTTGTCAAATATGTCCACAGAAAATTGAACAAATAGAAACCAACATATGGTCGGTCATGAAAATGGCAATGACGAAGAACAACAACAACAGCAAACAGCGAGACCGAACAGTAGTGACAGCAGTGAACCTTTTGTAGCTTCCTTTCGCTACGACTCACACTATCACAGACACAGCAGAGTGGCAGCCAGATTCTTCGACATCCTTAACGAGGGAGAAAAAAAGGACATTGTTTAAAGTCTGCTTTGAAGTGAGAAGGAAAAATTGAATTTAACGCAAAATGAGGACCGCCTTTCTTCTTTTCTTATGAAGTTTAAGATAAGGACAACTCACACGCACACACATACACACAGGGACACGGACACAGGCGACATGTTTTATAACAAATGTTGACAACACAAGACGGCTACAGGACGACATATTCGGACGATTGTTATGAAGAATGAGGACCAGCATTGTAGCAGTGAAAATGTGCGTGTGCGTGTGTGTTTGAAGACAGGATAGATAAAGAACGACGTTAGTAGCTAGTACGTCGTTAGTTGGCAGCCCAAGAATAATAGACAAAGTCTAAGGATTCACACACACACACATCCTTGAGCATGGACATTATAGATAAATATGTAGTTAGCAGGAGAAGAACGTCTACCTATAGGTAGCTGTGAAATTTTATAATAACATGTGTTCGAGATGTTTTAAATAAACCCTTGTCATTGAGTTGGCACTCTTTGCCATCCTTCCCCTCCTCACCCCATCATTCCAAGTTCTTGAGTTCTGGGGAGGAAATATAAACACAACTGGAATACAAGATTTCATTTCCTAGCATAACAAAAGGAAAGTTTTTCTTTCCGTTGCTTTTTTCCATGCCCACATGTGAACGGGGAAAGCCATATGGTTGAGCAAGAAAAGGAGAACGAAAAGAATCGAATAAAAATTAAATAAATATTCTCTTTATAAGACATAAAATTAAAACAAGACGAAGACGATGAGGACGACGAAGAATAACTAGAGTAAATGAGATTCTCCCTGATAATGCCGTATATACGGAGGCCATACAAGGACAATTAAATGCTGCTCACATGACAGATGTTTTCAAGGAGTGTAAATATTGAAACTTTGCTATCATTGATGTTGGTATTCAATGAAATGTATGCTTAAGTACAGTGAATTTCCGAAGAATTGATTAACAATAACGTTTACTCTGAAAACTATTTTTAATATAAAGTGGGTTAAAGTATCCAAAATCACAAGAATCTTTACGTTGGTAACCATATTGACCCGATACTTTAGGATATATGACAGACTTGGCATCGAAATATCTTGCTCCGTTGTTTTTTGCCATAACAAAATAATCTGAAGTTAGTGATTGGATCAAAATAATAATTCGTCGCTTTAGAATAGTTTTGGTCGATCGCAAAAAAACAATTTTTGATACAAAACACTAATACATCTGACATCCTAATAAAAAAAACAACACCTATTTCATAAAAACCCATGGCTACAAGTAGAAGTTGTGATTCTATTTGCAGAAATAAGAGAATTGGAGAGACACTGCTCGCTAATTTCTAGTTTTAGAACTTCTTAAAACGTTGGGAAAACAATTTTTTCAAACTGTTTGTGCTGAATGGATCGAATGGGAAGTTAGAACTGAAATATGGAGATACTTGCATCGTAAAACACATTCTAGGACTAGAAACGTTTTTGGAAAAAAATCAGATGGTTTTGTTTTTCAACGATTGAATTGGAAGCGTGTGTTCTTTTTATACCCTCCACCTCCAGGACTAACAGGTCATTCCGTTTGTAACAACTTGAAATATCGACCTGAGATAAAATTCTAAGACGATCTAGCCATATCCGTCCGTCTGTTCGTCTCTTCGTCTTTTGTAAGCTAGTATCTAAACGAAAGAAGCTAAAACGTCCAAAGTTTCCATAAATGTGTCTTATAGTCGTAGATCGATTGGGATTACAACTGGGCGAAATCGGCCCAAAGGGAAAATATTTTCCCTCACAAGGACTAAAAATACCCATAATAACCCCTAATATTTTAGAGTCTTTAAGCATTTTCCCTATAACAATAAACGTGCACTATAAAGTGTCTCTTATTCGTAGGGGGTGAAATGGGGCAAAAAGGGATAAAAATGGTACCTATCAAAGGACAACAGCTAGAAACACGAAATTCGGTGTGTAAATTTATCTAATTGAGTAGATAACTAATATAAAAGTATTTTTTCCAAATTCGTACGTTTAGGGCGTACAATGGGAATAGAGGGATACTAACCAAACGGCTGCACCTCAAATAATGAAATTCGGTTTGTAGAGACTGGTTGTGTAGAGACTTAAAAAAGATTTTTCGAAATTCGTACTTTTGGGGAGTAAAATGGTAAATAAAAATTTGAACAACAAAATGACCGCAGCTAGAGTTTTGACATTCGGAGTATACATTCCTCTGACTGCATACACACACAAAATAAAAATATTTTTCCAAATTCGTACTTTTTACTTTTACGGCAAAAAATTGTTTGAATCATGAAGTTAGTTAGATCTTTCACTATGTAAGTGAGATAATGGATTTTTCTTTATACTTTTAGAATTAAAATATAATGGAAATACAACCAACAGTAGCACCCACTATCTACCAATATTTATGGCATTTAAGTTTTTTGAAGATATAAAGATAAGAATATTTAGCTTTTGAATTGACTTGAAGTATTATTTCGATATGTAAACGTATTGGTAGCCTTGCCTTATAAGCGTTGTTTGAATAATAAAAATATTGTATTAAAATATAAAATTAATATTAGTATTTGTTTTGGTTTGGCTATATTAAAAAAAATTGATATTGTCCTGTAATATTACTGCACTTCTACGAAAATCGACAGCCTCTGTGGAATGCAATCCATGGTGGAGGGTATAAAAAGTTCGGCCCGGCCGAACTTAACACCGTTTTTACTTGTTCGTTCTTCTATCGATTGCTATTTAAAAAATATATATTTACTTCACCTATTGCAATAAAGAAATGATTCATTAGCTGATTGTTAGTTTGAAGAGTAACGTTATATTCTTTAAAAGGGCTGTCCACAGATTTACAAAAAGATTTTATCTGATAAAATCAATGTAGTTAAATTGTTGACCATGATTTATGCTGTGCTAAAATATTGGGTTATATTAGTTAAACAGTTTTATATTTGTTACTAAGTAAAATAAGATAAATATTTGTTTGTTTAGTTGTAGTATACAAGTGAATACAGAAAATAAAAATATGTATCACATTTCTTTGTACGTGGTTTTTGAGAAATATGGCGATTCTTAATTTTGGGAGGGGTATCATGACTTTTGCTGCTCACAATAGATAATGTATATATATGGTCATTTCCAGTCCACCATGTCTAATAATAAAAAGTTGAAAAATTTTGTTTCTGACTTTTATTTGTCAACAGAGTTACAAGCCGAACCATAATTATCGGCGGCGCTGTTCAAAATGGGTCGGCGGCGGCGGCTTTCTGCTGATTTGCCGGCTCGTTCCGTCATTCGATTACCCCCATTTATTTGACAATTTTGGGAAAACGGAAGGAACAATTTTCTTTTATTTTTTGACAAGTAGTTCAATAGTCGTTAATATTAGCAAATGTTCCAATAATTTAATATTGTTATTAGGGTATCCAATTATTCGGACTTTTATGTTATTCGATTTTAGTTTATTTGAAAACAAAAAATTTCCAATTAATACAATGATGAAGTCGAGAGTTATTCGATTAACCAATTAACCACTTAAATAAAATATAATTAATAAGATTTATATAGACAAGACACGCCTGATTACGGGTAGTTCCATTATAAATTGAACGTTTATTACGTATCTGATTTTATTTAAAAATTGTTATATCTAATTCGAAATTCATTAGAAGTTGACTAAAATCTTAATATCTTATCAAAATAAAGAACCATCCCTTAAATGAGCACAATATCAGAAGTTATCCATTGATATTTTTCGAATATGGATCATATGATTTATAACAGAACTGACTTTATTATCGCGGTGTTAACCTCAATTTGTCTATGAATTTACTATTCTATGAAATTACTATTCTTTATATTTTAAATAATTCCGAATCTATTGGCCAGTTTTTGATATTTTTAAATGAAGCCGGATAAATACTTATTTTAATATCTGTGGAGCATACAAATCAAAAATCGAAAAAATTGTGGTTTTATATTTGGTGTTGCATAGTTTATTACCCAAATGGAGCAAACTGGCTATTCAAAATCAATTTATCATACAAAGCATACGACGATTTCATTAGTTTTTAAGGCAAAACTTATAACATTGATTAGTCGATTATTTGGGACAATTTATTCGAATTATTCGCTATTCGAAAATCTTGATTTTTTATTATTCGAACAAATATTTGACAAAAATTATTCGATTAATCGCGGTTGGACACCCAAATTGTTATCCCATACAATATTTTTTGGGTGTGGGGATCCATTCCCAAAATTTATAATATGGATGAATTTAATAAATATTTTTGTAATTACAGCTTTTCATGTGAGGCTTGAATATCATAATCTTTTCAAAGAATAATAATACTCTACCTACTTTTACACGCTAAAGAAGCACAATACAGAAGCTGTTATTTATAGGAACACATGGTCAACATTTATATTTTCTTTTGTAATTTTAAGTGGGATGTCTGTTTTGCTAATAAGATTTGACAGAGTTTGAACTCCGTCAAATTTCGCGGCGTGGTTGAAGTCGATATGAGTCGATGAAATCGGCGGCATGGTTGAAGTCAATTTGAGCCGATTAAATTGGCGGCGGCGCGGCTCGTGCGGAAACATGCGGAGGCGGCGGCTTGTCGGCTTAAAATCGGTCGGCTTGTATCTCTGTTTGTCAACGAAAATATAATTTAAAAAAATATAAGTCCAAATCGTAGCATAATTATAATGATGATTATACAGGGTTTTCCAATTAGGACTTGGCAACTTTTTTTTAAATAAAACGCAAACCATTTAAGATATTTCCAAAACTTTATGATCGACTTGAAATACAATCAAAACATGTATGAATGGAACTCGGCTTCGTTCATATGATCACCGCGGACACTTCGGCAGTGGTCGATTCGTTGGACCCAATTTTCGATGACTCGGTCGCACATTTCGGCAGTAACGGCCGCTATTTCGCGTTCAATGTTGGCTCTGAGTTCTTCCAACTTCGTCGTATCAGCTAAATAGCTATTTCTTATATTTTATTGGTTCCTGTTGCACAATTGCTACGTGAAAGTAATATAAAATATACCTTCGACGGAAATTTTAATAAAAATTAAAAATGTACGGTGCGAGCTCAAAGATCACAACTAAACACAGTCCATGAAATTATGAAAACATCTAGGTCCTTTGGAAATTAAAAGTCCTTTAGAATTGAGAAAATATCACAAAATTGAAACTGAGTACACAGTTTTTCTATATTAGATCAGTTAGTTGAAATTATTTTTTTTTGTTTTTAATAAACAACTTTACAACTTTTTTAGTCACTATTCTTTCGTTTATTCTTTATTGAGTGAATATGAAAAATATTTTTCATTATAGATTCCTTGAATATCTTTATCATACCATTTCTCATTTGAATTCGTGATTTTATTTTTTTTTCTGTCCATTTAAATGGGAAAACAATCCAGTCACCTCACGAAAATAAAGTTTGCATTGTTTAATGATGATTTGCAAATATTTCGTTCCTAGATAAAGCCGTCTGTGAGCTAAACACTCCTGAAAATACCCCAAAAATCAAGTTTTCACTTGTTTTTTGAAATAATAGACCCTTGAAAGCACTTTAAATATAAATTTTATTTTTTTCTTAGAGTAACTTAAGTTTTACATTTTGTAATCTTTTCTCCTTTCTAATAATTTAATCTTTTTAATGATTTATTTTCGTATTTTTTTGAGCTATACAAAAGCGATATGAGTATCAAGTAAATGAGAACAATATCTGCTAAAAATATATCAAATGTCATGCTTTTATCTGTATAAGTTTAACATTAACAGTCATTTCGAATTTCCTCCTTAAAAAATAAAAGTAAAGAAAAATTAACTTTTTAAGATGGAAAACTTTAAATAAGATGGAAAACTTGTTAAGCAAAGTGCTACAGATAGATTCATGAAATTCGAAGTATTTTTAACAGATATTCTTCACGTTCATTTGATACCCATATGGCCTGTGTATGCCTTGCAAAAGTATGAAAATAAATTATTAATTATAAATTATTAAATATCCTTTGCAAATGCTGTCTCTAGTTTCATATGTATTGGGTCTTGTTCAGCGCCAACGAAAAAAATATAAAATTATCGCACGGTGATATCGATCGTATAATCGCCAAATATAAACTATTTGAAAGCAATTTGTCTTGACTAAATTGTTTTCAGAACCATCTTCTTTATCGACCAGTCAGTCCCACAACTTTGCGAATGAATAATATTAATCCCAAAAAAATATAACTCATACGCTACCAATACCGTTATAGAAGAAGAATTATCCGATGGTCTTAGTCACCCCGGCTGAATCCCTGGACCCAAAATTAGAATATAAATTTACTTTGTATTGTAATTCATAAAAAAATAAATAAATTCTGAATACTTAATCTACAAATTATTTTTTATATTTTAATTAACAAACACTTTAGCTGTGTGAATGCTGAACCGATGCTGTCAAGATTTTTTATTATGGCAGAGAGATGTATGTAATAGCAGAAAAAGTGCCTGCTATTAACAGCAAGCTATCTTTGTTGTTAATATTATATTGTTTCTTCTATGTGTGTGGTTACAAAAGCACCCAAATGTCTCTCATTCTCGTTCGTTTTTATTTCTCTGGATGATACACATCATTTAATTGCTATTAATTTTAATTTTTTTTAATAAATTTCAACAAATTTTTATTATGTTTTCAACAATTTCGTCGTACACATAACAAAAAGTTTACAACATTAATAACATTTGCACACTCTGGGTCGCACACAAACGCACACACATACATATACCCATCCAGACAGTGGTAGTCAGCAGCTAGCTGAGCTTGGCGAAAAATGAAAATAAAATGTTCACCAAAATTTTTCAACAATCATTAATTTCACACAATTGCACTTTTCAAGTTGTCGCAAATAATTCTGAAAAAGGGACCGGGGAACGAACGAACGAACATTTTATTGCCCATAAAATACATCACTCGTCTGACAGTTCAAAATATATCACCACTACGCCTATCTCTTGCTCGCTCTTGTTCTCTGCTCGCTTTTTCTATCTCCGTTGCTGTCTGCCGACCTCTCTTTGGCCCCATTGCGCCGCCATGTCTCGCACTAATTCTTAATGGCAAATTGAAATGGAATAGGACAAGTGAGATTGCGGTCGTTTCGGTTCGGGTCGGGTCGGGATATGAGTGACAGGAGGCAGTTAATGACTGAAAGACAACAACAGTCAGAGTAGTCAGTGCTGTTAATTCGTTTGAGAGGAGTGTGTGTATGTATGAGTGTCTGTCTTGGGTGTTTGTATTTATTTGTGTTTGATAAAGTATACTTGCCTATGCGTGAGCATGCATGTGGCTGGGTGTGTGTGTGTGTCAGTAAGCGCTGTGTGCTTAATTAGAATTTTGTCTATGGCTTCGCATGTGTGTGTGAGTCTCAACATTTATCTCCATTTATTTGTTTGCACTTCTCCAACACATCCGTCGTCACCGTCTTCATCGTCGTCGCCGTCATCGTTGGCTTTGGCAAATCATACTCCCATTTACTAAATTGTTTACTTGTGCAAGTGTGTGTGTGTGTTCATGTGCTTGAGTGTGTCATACCAAACAATTAAGATTTCACACCGAAAATGTCTTCTACATAATTAATGAAATTAACATATACATTGAAGTATGTAATTTATTTAAATTTTTATCCAAAAATGTGCAGCAGAGTCTCAGCTGAGCAAACAGTTTCCGAAGGCCGTATGATCGGTTAGCCAAACTAACATTAGAAGTCATCAGCTCATTTAGGGAAGATAGTCATCACTTCAGAAATGACATGTTTAAGGAAACAATGGCAAACTTAAAAATTGAAATAGATCCACTCTGTAGCACTTCATCATAGGATGAAGTGCATATTAATTCTGAAAGCAGAAAAATACGGAGAAATGTGGGAATTATGCTATGAAAGAGAGTCACAGATTCGGAACCGCGAATGAGTTTCTAATTTTTGTGTTAAGACACATTTTCACTGTAAATGACTACCATTTCTTACCTAGGAAAAAACTTAAAAGCTAAATATCTCAGAACTATATCTCAAAACTATTAAAATGGAGATGTGACTCTCTTTCTTTGGAGGGCATTATGGCGAAATCAATTTAAGCAAAGTTTTCACTTTTCACGGAAAAAATTAAACATGCTTTCTTTTTAAATGTTCTTTGCATTGTTTTCTTCGCCAGGATGTCAGCTATAAGTAAGGTGACCATCCATCCCGCTTTTCGTGGGACTAACCCGCTTTTTGATGTCCAGTCCTGCTAAATTTTTCAATACCGCATAATCCCACTTTTTGACAAAAAATCCCGCTTTATCCCGCTTTTTCGTTTTACATTATTTTTGGGACAATATCGATTAAAAATTGTTGGTAACCGTTAAAAGTCCAAAATATCGAAAATATTTAATAAAATCACTTTCAATAATATAGTTGTTTGTTTGACAGATATACAAGCACCTGTAGAATGTTTTTTCTACTATTAACAATATATATATCCATGAAATTATAGCCTAACAGTAAGCTCCTTAAACAACATCATTAAATACAAATTTTGTGTAGATTTCTTTAAATTTTGAAGATAACATCCAACACTATGAAAAACTGAAAAAGAAAGAAACTGATAAAAGGGGGTTTAGTTCGTCCACACCTAATTTGATATAAATTATAAATAATTTGTAATGTTTCTTTCGTGGTATTTTAGAAAATTTTAAATAATTTTAAAGAATACTCCCGCAGCAATCTTAAAAAATGTGCTTAAATATCTTATTAACTAATTTTAACTATTTACAATCCCAACAGTCTACACAACCAGGGTAGCCTGAAGTTCTTGATTCCTGATATATTCGTTTGATTGGTACCATGTCTGGAAAAATTCTTGTTTGTTTGTTTTGCACGCCATTTAAATTTAGTTTTTTATGTTTACGTTTTTTTGTTAGATTTTCACGATCCCGATTTTTCTCCACAAAATCACGCCAAATTCCGCTTTTTGAATTCATAAATCCCGCTTTTTGCCCAATAAGAGATGGTCACGTTAGCTATAAGAAAACTAAACAAAATAATATGTTTTTAATTTATGTCATGAATTCTACATTTATCCATGGGTATTTTTATAACTTCCACCTCCAGGATGGGAGTACACTAACTTTGTCATTCCGTTTGTAACACCTTGAAATATCGACATGATACCCTATAAAGCAGGGCTGTGGAGTCGGGGTCTAAGAGTCGGAGTCGGAGTCGAAAAAATGGTCGACTCCGACTCCGGGTAAATGCTTTTTTCTTATAAGAAATTATAATATATTTTCTGGCTTTAAATCTTAAAATATTAGTCTGAGACATGTTCTGTGAACACAGTTTTTATAATTGTGTATAAATGTAAAAAATTGAAAGTAAAACTAAAGTTATTGTGGCATTCATTTATTGAAGCAATTTTAAAGAGACGTACCAGCTAAGGAGCTATTATAGCTCAAGCGACTCGTTGGGGAAGTACGTATTTAATGCTGAAACGTCTAATTGAAATGAAAAGTTATTTAAACAATTTAGACAATAATGATCTGGCATTAGCAGAAAAATATTGCGCTGAAGCCATTGATTTTCGAAAAGGTTTTACAGGGTCCTTATATTGTAACCAAAAAAAATCAAAGCGAGAAATTGAAACTAGGCGGTTTCAATAAATAAATTGGAGAAATTTTAAAATGGAATTGCAAACGATATAGTTTCTTCAATGACTAGAAGAGAGACGTAAATAATGAAGAATTCTATTCTGTTGGCGGGAATATGTGTTGACGCTTTAAATACAATTGTATTAAACAATTATCAAGTTTTATTGGCATGGCAAGGATTATATGAACTGGCTGAAAGAATGCAAAAAACTTTTAGTCCAGATGGTTCTTAATTGTACAATACCATCTCACGAATCAACTCCTTCTGACGACTTCGAAAAGCATTTCGATAGTTTGGAGCAAAATAAGGCTAAAAGGTTAAGAACTGATTCCGTTCCGAGTCAAGCAATTTTGCCTCGACTCCACAGCCCTGCTATAAAGTATGTATATTCTTGATCGTCATAAAATTCTAAGACGATCTAGCCATGTGCGTCCGTCCGTCTGCCCATCTGTTGAAAGCAAGCTAGTGTCTAAACGAAAGAAGCTAAAACGTCCAAATTTTCCATAAATGCGTCTTATAGTCGTAGAGCGGTTGGGATTGAGACTGGGCGAAACCGACCCAAAGGGAAAAATTTTTCCCTCACAAGGACTAAAAATACCCATAATAACTCCTAATATTTTAGAGTATTTAGGCATGTTTTTTTCAATATGTCTGTCTGAGTGTTTTTTAATCGTAGGGGGTAATATGGGGCAAAAAGGGATAAAACTGGTACATATTGAACGACAACAGCTAAACACACGAAATTCGGGGTGTACATTCTTCTAATTGAGTAGAACAAAATATAAAAGTATTTTTTCCAAATTGGTACTTTTAAGGGCTAAAATGGGAATAGAGGGAGAAAAATGGTACCAACCAAACGGCTGCATCTAGAATAATGAAATTCGGTGATTACGATTAAAAGGATTTTTCGAAATTCGTACTTTTTGGGGTTGAAAAGGGGATAAATATAGTACCATCAAAACGGCTGCACCTAGAATAATGAAATTTCTTTTTATACTTTCCTCTGATTGCGTAGACACGTAAAATAAACTGATTTTTCGAAATTCGTACTTTTTGGGGTTGATATGGGAAAAGGGGATAAAAATAGTACCATCACAACGGCTGCACCTAGAATAATGAATTTCGTTTTATACTTTCCTCTGATTGCGTAGACACGTAAAATAAACAGATTTTCCGAAATTCGTACTTTTTGGGGTTGAAAGGGGAAAAGGGGATAAATATAGTACCATCAAAACGGCTGCACCTAGAATAATGAAATTTCGTTTTATACTTTCCTCTGATTGCGTAGACACGTAAAATAAACTGATTTTTCCAAATTCGTACTTTTTGGGGTTGATATGGGAAAAGGAGATAAAAAAGTACCAACCAAATGACCGTAGCTAGAGACATGAAATTCGCAGTATACATTCCTCTGACTGTGTAGACACAAAAATAAAAAGGTTTCTCCCATTTCGTACTTTGGAGGGATACACTGGGTACAGAGGGATAAAAATAGTACCAACTAAACGACTACAGCTAGAATGATGAAATTCGGCGCGTACATCCCTCTAATTGGGTAGACACGTTAAATTAAGAGATTTTAGAAAGTCGTACTCTTAAGGGGGTAAAATAGGGAAAAGGGGATAAAAATGGTACCAGTCAATTGGCCGCAGCTATAATCATGGAATTTGGTGTATACATTCCACTGACTGCATAGACACGCAAAATAAAAAGATTTTTCCAAATTCGTACTTTTTACTTTTACGGCAAAAATTGGTTGAATCATGAAGTTAGGCTATTTTGCACATGTACGTGAGATAATGGATTTTCAAATTTTGTACTTTTGGAATTGAAATAGAATGGAAATGCAACCCTCTGTAGCACCCACTATTCACCAATATTTATGGTAAAGGGTGATTTTTTAGCTATTATCTTTTTGGCAACACTGGTTTATACAGCTGACGCACGTTTCGTGTTTTGTTTCACTGTCAAACATCTTCAGTTTGGTCTATAATTTAACCATGAATCGTCTTACAGACGAACAACGTTTGCAAATTATTGAATTTTATTATCAAAATGCGTGCTATGTTAGGAAAGTTCATCGCGCGCTTCCATTTTATGGTCAGTTTAATCGACCCACTGAAGCGGCTATTCGGGCTATTGTGACTAAATTTCGCACCAAATTTACATTGTTGGACATTAAACCCCCAACACGCTTACGTAGAGTGCGAATTGAAGAAAATATTGCAGCTGTATCGACCAGTGTCAATGATGACCATCAATTATCGATTAGTCGCTTTTCGCAGCAATTGGGCCTCTGTTACTCAAAAACGTGGAAATGCCAAAATTGGACTAAGCGGATGGACCATTTGAGGCGCAGTCAAGGTCAACATTTGCATGAAATAATCTTCAAACATTAAATTATATGGACCGTACTATCGATTCAAATAAAGATTTCATGCATTTTTCTGAATTTTATGTTTTTTTCTTTGAAAAACTTTCCTATAGCTTTTAAAAAATCACCCTTTATTTGCATGGTCTGAGGACATTCCTATAAAATTCTAAGTCTGTCCTCTTTAATTACTCATTTCACCTCAGTCATTCTTGATTAATATTTCTTTATCGTTTTTTTTGTTATACAAAATTTAAAGATGTATTTTGAACGAAAAATCATATTAAATCTCAAAATTTCGAGACAATTTAGGGGCGGTAATGGTGTGGTCACATATTCTCCATTTTATTTATGGGCATATGGAAGCGTGAGTAGTCATTCATATGCTCGGATGTATGTGTGTTCCTGGTTTACGACATAACACGCTTAAATTTTGTTTTTGTTTTGCGTTTTTGTTTTTGTTTATGGTCACTTTTATGCTTTTAGATAATTTCAAATGTTGCATGGGATGGGACGTCCGTCTACAAAGTTGGTAATGTGTTTAACTTTATGGACAATTTTGAAGCCGGAGAAAAAACGAACGAACGGACGAGCGGACATTTGTGTGACGGTGTCTGCTTAAATGTAAATTCGTTAAATTTTATGTGCCACTTAAACTGGGTTTATGAAATTTTGATTAAATTTTCAAATTTTGTCAGCACGTGTAAACATTATTTGCTGCAGTCACCCACCCAACACCTCACACACACACACACCACTTAATAGGACGAATAGCAAGCGAAGCTAGACGAACGTTGGGGTCGTCAGAAACTTGCAGCCCGTGTTGCGTTAATAGAACTGAATTATGGCTTGCTTTTGATCTTTCCAAGATTATGTAGCCAAAATGTGTGTAATAAAACGACAACGAGACATACAGATTACCGAAAATGATATAAAATTTGTGTTGTCGGTCTACTGTGTGCTGCTTGTTGTTTGTGTGCTGTGTCCTGTTGTTTTGTTGGTGGGAGTCAACCAACACGCCAGCAACACTTTAAACACAAGAAACAACAAACACACATAAAATATGACCAGAAATTTAAATAACCATGTAGTTTTTTGTAACAACTGTCTGCGAACAGATGCTTCATCTGCTGCCGCAAAATGTTTGCTGTATGGAAATTTAACAGAAAATACCTTGTGGCATTCCACCCCTCGTCCTCGTCGTCCTTTATCTAGATAAAGTACATATTTTGTGTAGTTTAAATATTTTTATGGTTTTGTTGCTGAAACACCACCAACAACCAACAGCAACAACAACAGCATCCACTCCCAGAGTGAGATACAATCATAAAATTGTAATTTTGAAAAATTCCAACTTAACATTTTTAGGCTTTTCTGTGTTGGACAAAAAGTGAAATGACGAAAGGGCGAAAGGTGAACACAACAACGAACAGTGGCGCCGAGGGTTGACTAGTTGAAAGTAACAAGTATTTTTCAAATCATTCACTAATGCTTTTTTAAGTTATGTTTTTTTTTTCTTCCGCATGCTCTCTGTACCAAATTTCATGCCAGAAACAATCGATTCATTTTTCTTCTTTTTATTTTCTCATTTTCATTTCTCCATTAATTTTCTTCTCATTAACTTCTGAAAAGTAGGTGCAGATAAAAGACGAGTAAATTTCCTTTATTCCCATGCTAAATTTTATAACAAACGGAATCAAATTGTAATTTTCTTTAAAATCTCAAAATACGAAAAGCAGTCAGCCAATATCTAAAATATATTCGGTTTCCCGATTTTTAATCTATATATATATAAGAGTTGCGTTACTGACTGACTGACTTATCATTGACCAGCTCCCAGACCAAACGGCTGAAGCCAGGGTCATGAAATTTTCAGGGTAGTTCCGAAATATGACGTAGACGTCGACTAAGAAAGGGTTTTACGAAATTCGTACTTTTAGGGGATAAAATGTTACAAAAAGGGATAAACATCGAACCTTCGTCCTGACTATGAAATTCGGTGTGTTCCTTGCAAATACCATGCAGACGATCACAAACAAGGATTTTTCGAAATTTTTACTTTTAAGGGAGAAAAAAGACAAAAAGGGATAAAAATTGACCAATTTAAGAATTGCAGCTAGAATCGTGAAAATCGGTATTTACATTTCTCTGACAACATAGAGTTGCAATATAAATTGATTTTTCGAAATTTGTACTTATAAGGGGTGAGCGGGATAAAAATGGTACCAACTAAAGTATTATAGCTAGAATCGTGAAATTTGGTATGTAAATTCCTCTGACCATGTAGAAGCGCTTTAAAATTGGATTTTTATTATTACCCCTCTAGGACCCACATTTTACATCGGAAGTTTATCAAATTTTGCAGATTTTATTATATTTCAACTAAGAATACATACTATGAAATTCAAATATGTGGGTCCATATTTTGGTATTTGGTATTTCCGCTTAGTCCAATTTTGGCATTTCCACGTTTTTGAGTAACAGAGGCCCAATTTCTGCGAACGGCGACGAATTGATAGTTGATGGTCATCATTAACGCTGGCCGATACAGCTGCGATATTTTCTTCAGTGCGCACTCTACGTAAGCGTCTTGGTGGTTTAATGTCCAACAAATTTGGTGCGAAATTTAGTCACAATAGCCCGAATAGCCGCTTCAGTGGGTCGATTAAACTGACCATAAAATGGAAGCGCGCGATGAACTTTCTTAACAGAGCACGCATTTTGATAATAAAATTCAATAATTTGCAAGCGTTGTTCGTTTGTAAGACGATTCATGGTTAAATTATAGACCAAACTGAAGATGTTTGACAGTGAAACAAAACACGAAACGTGTGTCAGTTGTTTAAGTGTTGCCAAAAAGATAATAGCTAAAAAATCACCCTTTATAACAATTTGCATAGATATGTTCTCTGAGAGTGAGGGTATATATAAGTCGGTGACCTTTTCTTACTTGCTTTTAATTTGGTTTTCATCAACCTTGTCCATGGATTATAGGTTATATTAAAGCATACATCGAATTTCACTTTAAGTCATATTTGTAGATTATATGAAGAGATTATTCTAGTCCTCATCGATCTCGAACATTACAGACTTCAAAAAATGAGTCGGGGTTAAAAGGTTTTATATCTAGCAAAGGTAGAATCTTCGGTTGAGGAATTTTTTTTAAGGGGTTTCAAGGTTTTTTATTTAAAAAGGGGTCTTATTGCTATTGACTAGCGCCAAGAAAAATTTATATGAAAGGGTGCGGACGGGATATAGATTTTGTTCTTACATTTTCCTCGTACTTATGGCATGTAGCGGCCCACAGTGGGATTTTTTGTGCAATAAGTAATTTTTTCGGCATATAAAATTTAAAAATGTAATGATGCAGTTTTATAGAAAATTGATTCAGTATGAATAATCCATAAATTGTATCCAAAAAAAAAACGTTTATTTGTCTTTGAAATAATGAAGTAAAGTCACATGTAAATTTTGGTTCAAAATATTGAAAACCGTTTTCGCACTTCTATAGTGTTTGTAGGTAAGATAATTTGATTGATCTGATTTAAATAGTGATTTTTTGTTTCAAATATAGATTTTTTTGTATTTTAAAAAAATATATATAAAGTTCGCTCATATGGTTTAAAAGATATGAAAGAATAAAATGTGTTCTATAATGTGCCGTGATTGCAAACTTCCTTGGAAGAAAAAAAGGTTGCTCCGTCATGCTAGGTGCCCCCGCTATAATAAAATGAAAGGTAAGACTCCATACTATCAATTAAAATAAAAAAGTTTTAATAATTAATAATCTTCTATAAAATCATAAAATTTGTCTCCAAATTCATGAAATTTTTAATTTTATAAAAAATACAAAAAATATAGATAAAGATAGAAATTATAGATTAAAGTTCTCCAGAAAGTGTGATAGAGTTGCCACAAATACAGATGTTTCTCATCGACTTCTTGTATCGTCAGATCCTTTTATAAGTAGCATTAGATGTCAGCCCCGTATACAGGTTCTAGATCTTGATGATATAGTTACAGAAATTATAGATGATGAATAAAAGTCTATGTTCAAATGCATGTACTGAAATTTATTTATAAAATAATTAGTTTTGCTAACGAAACAAAAAGTTTTGGGAAAAATATAATATGGTTATATAACCCGCGGTGAGTGGTGGGCGTTAATTGAGGTAATAAAAGGTTCTGTGCCAAATTTCAAAAAGTTTGGCCCAAAAATAAATTTGGGTTCTATGGGCGGTGGGTGGTGGGCGTGTCCAATTTTGATGAAACTTTATTTTATTCTTAATTGAGATAATAAAATTCTCTGTGCCAAATTTCAAAAAGTTTGGGCCAAAAATAAATTTTGGGTTCTATGGGCGGTGGGTACAGGGCGTGGCCAATTTTGATGAAACCTTATATTTTTCTTAATTGAGCCTTCCAAAGGGCGAGATATATTATATATATATATTTTGCCAAACTTTGTATGAATAAATCCCTCAGTGCGCCGTGCTGACGGAGGCTGTTAACAACATGGTGATACAAGTGATCTATACACATGGTCACCGATCGTCTGAAACTATAGGCAAAATGGACTTAGTTGGATTTTTCAGTTTTTCATTTCCTCATCTTGTTGCCCGGATAAGGAAATGTTGATTCAGAACTGATCGACCTTATAGGGTCGATATCGATATTTCAAAATCAATAATGTTAAAATTGATATGTTTTACGTTCACGCCGAACCACTGTGCGCTTTCGAAACATGTAATTTGAGTCAGTGTTACATCAATATGTTCGTTGTCAAAGCTGCCATACATATGTATACATACATACATACATATGTATGTATCTACGGTATATGACCCATGCTGTCCTCCGTTGACCCTCTAATAAACTTCAGGGGTAAGTGTTTTTTAATAACATTATTTGCTCCTAGCTCTCGAGAACGAGTAGAAGCTAAACACAGCCGAAGGTTAACACCACATGTACACACACACACCACCACTGCCAAGATTTGCATACAAATTCAGCTGAAAAAAATTGACATGCAAGCCGAAATTTCTATTTCATTTTATTTGAAATCCCGAAAACGTATTACATGTACAACATGTTTGAAATTTTCCTAACACGCTTCTTACATAAGATGTATGTGCGGGTACGAGTATGGCCTGGAAAAAACGGTACCCAAATTTGCATATATTCCATTCATTGGCTTTGCTGCTCCGTGTCCCACCTACCCCACCCCTCCGACAACCATCGTACCACACGTTCCAATGGCCATGAAGAACGCTGAGAGGCGAGTGCTAATCCGAAACTATGATTAATATGCGCTTAGCGTGTCTGCTAATAATTTTCCTTGTTTGCGGAGAGTGTGTGGAACTTAAGATATTTCGATTGTATTTTCGTCGTCGTACGGTTGGTAGGTGTGGTGGGAGGGGGAGAGTTCGGTTGCCGGGGCAGGTGGTTGAATTACAAATTCATTTGAATAATTTTGCGTTTTTTTCTTGGTATGTGCACATGACTGTGTGTAGAGGGAAGTGAAAAATTTTCATTTCACACAAATGCAAAGAATTTGCAGTGGGTTTATCAGGAGATAAGTGGGGGAAAATTCAACAAATTGGAAAAACGGAAGTTTTACAGACACAAATGACAAGATTGCGAAGAAAATTATCACACGTAGAATAGTGTAAAATGGAGACGTTTCACGATAAGGGATTCAAATGACGCTGTATTAAATAATATTTTCCCTAGAGATCCTTAATACCTGCAATTCCAAACGTCGTCAATGGTCAATGGAATGGTGGCATGAAATGGCAGCAGTGGATGATCAATTTTCTAAGAAAATCATCTTCAGTGATGAGGCACATTTTCACCTCAGTGGATTCGTCAATAAGCAGAATTGCCACATTTGGGCGAACGATAATCCAAGAGTGATTGTCGAAAAACCAATGCACCCGCAAAAAGTGACTGTTAGGGGAGGGATAGTGCACGACATTTTGATTTTGATATACTGGATCCCCTTATTTTGTGAGGTTCGAAAAAAATGAATGAGCCAAAAAATGAAGGTGGTGGGGTAAGTGTACGAGGGTGCTCATCGGGGTCAAAGGTGAGGGAAAAGGGGTAAAAATACACAAAAAGCCCCAAAACTGGCCAGGAGTCATCCCCCAGAGGAGTTAAATGTAAGACCGACCGTCATTAATTTTCCCTCCCCAACATTTTTTTCGAACAGACATACCCCATATACACTCGTTAGGGGGGCTCCCATACAAAAATTATTTTTTTATAAAATTTGTTCCCACCGCTCTTACTGGCCCAAGGAGGCCGCTAGTGGAGTTAAATGTATGACCGACCCCCTATGTTTTTTCAACACCCACATTTTCTCCGAACATATTTACCTCCTATCGTCCACCCTTAGGGTGGTCCCCGTACGATTTTTTTATTTTTTATAATTTTTGTTACGACAGTAAGGCCCAAAACTGTCCTGGAGTCGCCCCTAGCTGGGTTAAATGTAAGACCAACCTACACTAATTTATCCTCCCCAACATTGTTTCCGAACAAACTTACCCCCTATCCCCATTCCTTAAAGGGGCTCCCATACAAAAACTACATTTTTATAAAATTTGCCCCCACCATTCTAACTGCCCCAAGGAGGCCCCTAGTGGAGTCAAATGTATGACTGACCCCCAATATTTTTTCAGCCCCAATATTTTCTCAGAACACACCTACCCTTCAACTGCCACTCTTAAGGTGGCCCTCATACATTTGCCAATTTTTTATATTTTTTTATGAAAGAAAGGCCAAAAACTGCCACGCAGTCGATCCTAGAGTGGGGAAGTGTAAGACTAACCCCCATTAATTTTCCCTCCTCAACATTTTCCCCAAACATATCTACCTCTTATCACCACTGCTTAAGGGAAATTTTGATATATTTGATATAATGCATAGGGGGGCTCCCGTACAAAATGCAACACCGTATGTGACAGATTATATTTTTATATTTTTATATTTTTATATTTTTATATTTTTATATTTTTATATTTTTATATTTTTATATTTTTATATTTTTATATTTTTATATTTTTATATTTTTATATTTTTATATTTTTATATTTTTATATTTTTATATTTTTATATTTTTATATTTTTATATTTTTATATTTTTATATTTTTATATTTTTATATTTTTATATTTTTATATTTTTATATTTTTATATTTTTATATTTTTATATTTTTATATTTTTATATTTTTATATTTTTATATTTTTATATTTTTATATTTTTATATTTTTATATTTTTATATTTTTATATTTTTATATTTTTATATTTTTATATTTTTATATTTTTATATTTTTATATTTTTATATTTTTATATTTTTATATTTTTATATTTTTATATTTTTATATTTTTATATTTTTATATTTTTATATTTTTATATTTTTATATTTTTATATTTTTATATTTTTATATTTTTATATTTTTATATTTTTATATTTTTATATTTTTATATCTTTATATTTTTATATTTTTATATTTTTATATTTTTATATTTTTATATTTTTATATTTTTATATTTTTATATTTTTATATTTTTATATTTTTATATTTTGATATTTTGATATTTTTATATTTTTATATTTTTATATTTTTATATTTTTATATTTTTATATTTTTATATTTTTATATTTTTATATTTTTATATTTTTATATTTTTATATTTTTATATTTTTATATTTTTATATTTTTATATTTTTATATTTTTATATTTTTATATTTTTATATTTTTATATTTTTATATTTTTATATTTTTATATTTTTATATTTTTATATTTTTATATTTTTATATTTTTATATTTTTATATTTTTATATTTTTATATTTTTATATTTTTATATTTTTATATTTTTATATTTTTATATTTTTATATTTTTATATTTTTATATTTTTATATTTTTATATTTTTATATTTTTATATTTTTATATTTTTATATTTTTATATTTTTATATTTTTATATTTTTATATTTTTATATTTTTATATTTTTATATTTTTATATTTTTATATTTTTATATTTTTATATTTTTATATTTTTATATTTTTATATTTTTATATTTTTATATTTTTATATTTTTATATTTTTATATTTTTATATTTTTATATTTTTATATTTTTATATTTTTATATTTTTATATTTTTATATTTTTATATTTTTATATTTTTATATTTTTATATTTTTATATTTTTATATTTTTATATTTTTATATTTTTATATTTTTATATTTTTATATTTTTATATTTTTATATTTTTATATTTTTATATTTTTATATTTTTATATTTTTATATTTTTATATTTTTATATTTTTATATTTTTATATTTTTATATTTTTATATTTTTATATTTTTATATTTTTATATTTTTATATTTTTATATTTTTATATTTTTATATTTTTATATTTTTATATTTTTATATTTTTATATTTTTATATTTTTATATTTTTATATTTTTATATTTTTATATTTTTATATTTTTATATTTTTATATTTTTATATTTTTATATTTTTATATTTTTATATTTTTATATTTTTATATTTTTATATTTTTATATTTTTATATTTTTATATTTTTATATTTTTATATTTTTATATTTTTATATTTTTATATTTTTATATTTTTATATTTTTATATTTTTATATTTTTATATTTTTATATTTTTATATTTTTATATTTTTATATTTTTATATTTTTATATTTTTATATTTTTATATTTTTATATTTTTATATTTTTATATTTTTATATTTTTATATTTTTATATTTTTATATTTTTATATTTTTATATTTTTATATTTTTATATTTTTATATTTTTATATTTTTATATTTTTATATTTTTATATTTTTATATTTTTATATTTTTATATTTTTATATTTTTATATTTTTATATTTTTATATTTTTATATTTTTATATTTTTATATTTTTATATTTTTATATTTTTATATTTTTATATTTTTATATTTTTATATTTTTATATTTTTATATTTTTATATTTTTATATTTTTATATTTTTATATTTTTATATTTTTATATTTATGTATTTTATGTTTATATATATTTTTTTTAATTCTGAGAATCTACGAGAGATTGCTGAGACACAAATGCATATGGAAACATATCAGTGCTTTACGCCTTTTTTTTGTGTCCCAAATAAGTATTACACCCGGTGGGTTGAGTGTATAAAAATACTATCAAAACTCCATGAAAAAAGGTTCAGCTAAAATTCTCTCCTTATTTCACACAAAGTCTTGCTTTATAGTTTTCATCACCGAAAATGTCTTTCCAATGAGAGAGAGTAAATAGAGAGAGGGTCTCTCTCTATTTATTTCACTGCAATGCTTCCAAGATAGACTTTAAGTCAATATATCTTCAAATTTATAATCCCAGTTTTTACAATTTTTTTACTTTTGTCCGCTTCCTCCCTGACAGCTTAAATTTTTAAATTCTCCTTTTATTGTACTAAAGGGTGAGGTATTTTCCACTGAAGATAGTGTTGTAGCCACCGTACATAGAGCTCCACTTATAAGTATTACTAGTTAGTGAGATCTACTGCTTCCACGTGTCATATTCCGCGATATATGTATGAAGTTCTACACTGTTGTTTTTTTGACTGGAAATTTTTGAAAAATGGCTAGACTACTCCACAATTTTCAAATTAATTTTCGTTATTATTTCAAACAAAAGACACTCTTAGACCATAGAAAAGAGAGAGAGAGAAAACGAACAACATTTGTTTTCGTCTACTCGTTTCCAATTAACTTTGATATATGTGAAATTAGACACGTAATTTGATATATTAAAATAACTATAGAATAGAAGCAACCGAGCAAGCCAAACACAATGAAAGGAAATAAATTCATAAAACAACAGGAGTAACACCAACACAACAGCACAACTCTGGAATTGGAAAATAAACTGAAACAGAAACCATAAAGACACTAACCACATGCAAACGTACGGAAAGAAATGTATTAAAGTGACGTGCACAGTGCTTCGGGTCAGGGACAAAATTAAAACAAATAATCTCGCAAAATATAAAAAAGGAAAAAACTGGGATTTATGGATAGAATCATTATTTTTATAACCTGTACCTCCAGGATTTAGGTATACTAACTTTGTCATTCCGTTTTCAATACCTTGAAATATCGACCTGAGACCCTATAAAGCATATATATTCCTGATCCGTCTGTTGAAAGCACGCTAGCATCTAAACGAAAGGAGCTAGGACATTCTATATTTTCCATAATTGCGTCTTAATCGTCCCAAAGGGAAAAATTGTTCCCTCACAAGCTCACAAGGACTAAAAATACCCATAATAACCCCTAATAGTTTAGAGTATTTAAGCGTATTTTTCAATATGTCTACTTTCACTTACTTAATATTGGGTGCGCGCATTCTCCCTATAACAAAAACGTGCACCACAAAGAGATTTTTATTCGTAGGGGGTGAAATGGGTCAAAAAGAGATAAAAATGGTACCTATTAAACGACACCAGCTAGAAGAAATAGGGCAAAAAGGGATAAAAATGGTACCTATTAAACGACACCAGCTAGAAAGATGAAATTCGGTGTGTACATTCCTCTAATTGAGTGGATACATAATATAAAAGTATTTTTTCCAAATTCGTACTTTACAGGGGTAAAATGGGAATAGAGGGATAAAAATGGTACCAACTAAAAGTCTTCACCTAGAATAATGAAATTCGGTGTATAAAGTCTTCTGATTGTGTATACATGTAAATTAAATATATTTTTCGAAGTTCGTACTTTTTGGGGTTAAAATGGAAAAAGGGGATAAAAATAGTACCAACCAAATGACAGCAGCTAGAGTCGTGAAATTCGGAGTATACATTCCTCTGACTGCGTAGACACGAAAAATAAAAGTTTTTTTAAATTCGTAATTTCAAGGGATATAATGGGATAAAAATATACCAACTAAACGGCTACAGCTAGAATAATGAAATTCGGTGTGTACATTTTTCTGATGGCGTAGACACGTAAAAAAGCGATTATTCGAAAATCGTACTTTTAGGGGGTAAAATGAAAAAGGGGATTAAAATTGTACCAAGCAGATGTCCCCAGCTAGGGTCATGAAATTCGGAGTATACATTCCTCTGACTGCGTAGACAGGAAAAATTAAAAGGTTTTCGTACTTTCAAGGGATACATTGGGTACAAAGGGATAAAAATGGTACCAACTAAACATCTACAGACAGTATGATGATATTAGGCGTGTACATTAGGGCGTACCTCAAAAAAAAGTTCGCCGTACACCTTCGAATATGAAGTATTATTGAAAGGTAGTTTCAAAAAAATTTTTTTTATTTTTTTTATGTCGCGCTTTTATATTTTTCTATATAACTTCTGCATTTATAAACGGATTTTAAAGTGTGATACATCGATTTTTTTGTCTTTGAAGTCATTGAGCTCAAGCACCCCCTTCTGGTACTTACCCATCATATCTCAGTTGCTACTACCCTAATGTACCACTCTAATATCAGAAAATTAAAGCTCGCATAAAATCATGAATCATGCTTGAGCTCAATGACTTCAAAGACAAAAAATCGGCCTCGTCGAGACAAAAACATCGATGTATCACACTTTAAAATCCGTTTATAAATACAAGTTATATAGAAAAATGTAAAAGCGCGACCCCTACGTTCGGCATAAAAAAATAAAAAAAATTTTTTTGAAACTACCTTTCAATAATACTTCATATTCGAAGGTGTACGGCGAACTTTTTTTTGAGGTACGCCCTAGTGTACATCCCTCTAATTGCGTAGACACGTAAAATAAAGAGATTTTAGAATGTCGTACTTTTAAGGGGTAAAAGGGGATAAAAATGGTACCAACCAAATGGCCGCAGCTATAATCATGGATTTCGGCGTATGCATTCCACTGACTGCATAGAAACGCAAAATAAAAAGATTTTTCCAAATTCGTACTTTTTTATTTTTACGGCAGAAATTCGTTGAATGAAGTTAGGTTATTTTGCACTATGTACGTGAGATAATGGATTTTCAAAAATTATACTTTTGGAATTAAAATAGAATGGAAATACAACCAGCAGTAACACCCACTATTTAGCAATATTTGTGGTATTTAAGCTTTTTGAAAATATAAATATAAGAATATTTATTTTTTGAATTGACTATTATTTCGATATGTAAACGTATTAGTAGCATTGCCATATAAGCGTGGTTTTAAATAATAAAAAATATTTGATTTGAACTGGGATATTGTCCTGGCTCAAGACCATTTTGCATCTATATTTAATGGAATGCAAATTTATTTACAAATGGCATGGTGACATTTATTACTTGGCTGCAGACTAGCACTATCATGATTTCCACCCTGTCTAAAGGTTTCATTCAGGTGGCTTCACAGCGACTTTTCAACATCAAACCCAGCCTCTATAAGGAGATGATTTTCACAAACGAACGAGAATCACAACTCACTTGCCGAATTTGCGTTTAAAAAATCGCACCAAGTAATAAAGTACACATGCCATCTTACAAGCATCTCATTGAGTTGCATATGTAAGTATGTGTATATGCAGGTATAGTTACCCAGCAATACTTTTTTTTCAATATTTGTTTTTGTTTTGGTTTGACTATATTTAAAAAAATATATTTTCCTGTAATATTACTACACTTTTACGAAAACCGACAGCCTCTTTAGAATGCAATCCATGCTGGAGGGTATATAAAATTCGGCCCGGCCGAACTTAACGCCGTCTTCAATTGTTAATTGTCATTTCTTGTTGAGGATATTTTCAATATTTCACCTATAAAAGGATCATCTAATAAGGACTCGAGGTCTAATTTAATTTAATTTTTCTCTACAAGTTCACTCACTGTTTGCAGACGAAACACTGTGCCACGGACGAGCAGACGGACAGGAGCGAACAACATTCATTTCCATGCAACGCCAACTGAACAAATTGAATTTTTTCTAGCCACTACTACTTCCGTTTCCTGTTATTCTCAAACGTGTGCACGTATGTAAATAGTTCGAGTGTGGTTGTGTGTGTGTAACAACACACACTCAAACTCACACATGTTCCCTCCACCGAGTAGACGAGTGTGTGTGTGTTTTGTTTTCGGTTAGTATTTCATGGTTTTCGGCGAAGATAAACCAAACCAAACCGCACTAAACAAAGAAAGCACCAGAAAAAAAGAAAAAAACAACAAATGTAATTTTACTTATTTTGCATTTTGGTTTTATTATTGTAACAGAACATACATATTTACATATGTATGTATGTAACACACACACACAAGCACACATGTTATTCCTCTTTCCAGGACTTGGCCACCACCATTATTTCCCGTTTTTTGTTTTGTTTTGCTTTATGTTTGTTTTCCCCACTTATGTTGAGTTTTCTTTGGCAAAGAGTGAAATGTTTTTTTTTTTTGGTGGACAAAAAGTGTTCGCTATTTTATAAATTAGAATATCTTGGAATAGCATCTTGAAATGTACGCCGAAGCGAGCGAGCGAGCGTCGTTCGGTCGGTCGTTGTTATTTACTTTGGCCTTTTATGCCTTTGCATTCATTTCGATTTTAGTCTGCAGGACTTTTGGCTATCCAATTTAGCCTTTAGGCCATAAAAACACTGCATGACGTACTGATTTCAGTGTTAACATCTAAGATTGGGAAACTGTTATTGTGCTGCGTGTTATGTCACTCCCAGTTCTCGATGACGATGACGACCACATGTCATAGAGAGAGACGGAGATAAGTCTGTCGCCGCTGGATTAACAGTGACCCGGGTAAAGGGGTTGGTTCACCAAATGGAATAAATTTGTTGAATGCTATGATATGTGGTCAGGCCATTACGCCTCCCGGTCTACGTTTTAATAACATGGATATGTCTTACATTTCCATTGTATTTGAATGGATTTAATCGAATGAACACTTTGAATGGAATTCTTGAAAGATGTCTGCCGATATAAACATTAATTTCTCATAATACTTTAAAGTGACCAGCTTTAATTGCAGCAAAAGTATAGGGTCCGCCAAATAACTTTTTTTGAAAATGCTATAAAAAAACTACTGAATATTTTCTCAAATTTCTTTTTTTATTTGAAAGTACAATCCTTCCGGTTAAGAATGGAAAATAATTTCATTCAAATGGCTGCTGAGGGCACCCCACAAATAATAGTCCAACGGTTGAATAGTTGAAAAAACGTTAAATGGGCGAAACACTAAAAATGTGATGCCATTTTAACATTAAAGACAGAGTTGTGGGTCCGTATCGAATATATGAACAATATCAGATTTAATGCCTTCAAAAATTAACTATCCATCCATATATTGAGATTTTAACTTCTTAAATTATCGTACATATATGGAGACTTCAACCACAAAGATAACCATAGACCATCGTAGACTTTAGCTCCAAATACAAGGTTTTCCAACAAGAGATGTTATTTTGGTATTCAAAGAAAAATGACATTTTTTGAGATAAATGATCGGATGTTTATTTCATAATAAAGAGGAAGGTATGCCGTTAATAATGAAAAACAACGTCAAATGACCACCACGACCACGCTTACAGGACCATATCATTTTCATGATCTTTTTTGATTGTATTTGTACATATAGTGCCTTGAAGGCATTTTTGAGGCAGGCTGCCAGTATTAATGCATATACAAAAAAAATTAGTTTAATAGTAATTCAAAATAAGAACAAGTAAGGAAAGGCTAAAGTCGGGCGGGGCCGACTATATGATACACTCCACTTTCTATCGGAAAACAATTTAATTCAGTGAAAAAGTGAAAACGGGAAAAAATGTTGTATGTTCTTAATCACAGGCTAATATTACCTGGTCCAATTTGTCTAATCGAGAATAATATTTCTATGGGAGCTATATCCAAACATGGAATGAAGTGACTAACTTTCACAATAAGTTCTACCAGTTGAAGTATAACGTGTTATGCTCAATTGTAAGAAATTCTTTGAAAATACGCGGTTTCTGGGGGAACGAAAATTGTATGAGAGCTATATGTAAATCTGAACCGATGTGACATATTTTCACCGTGGGTGTTTCTAGTTAAAATATAAGATATTTTGCAAGGTTTGAAGAAGATCTGTTAAAATATGTGGTTTCTAGAGCAGAAAAAGACAAATTGGAAGCGAAATTTGTATGGGACCTATATAAATCTGAACCGATCTAACACTTTTTACCACAGGTGTTTCTAGTTGAATTATAAGTTGTTTTGCCAATTTTGAAGAAAATCTTTTGAAATATGTGGTATCTAGAGTGAATAGAGTCAAATCGGGAGTGAAATTCGTATGGGGGCTATATCTAAATCTGAACCGATTTTCTTCAAATTAAATAGCGTTCGTCCTTGTCCCGAAAAACTTCGTTGTGCAAAGTTTCTTTTGGTTCTGGCTACAAATGCGACCTCTATCGTGATTACAAGAATAGATGGACAGACGGACAGACAGACGGACATTGCTAAATCGACTCAGAAAGTGATTCTAAGCCGATCGGTATAATTAACAATGGGTCTATATCCCTTCCTTTTGGGTGTTACAAACAAATGCACAAAGACATAATACTCTCGTGGATTGTATAAAAATGGAACGATACACTGAAATTATTAAAATGCATGAATGAGAATGATCCGGAATTCCATCGAAAAATCATCTTGACTGGTGAGGCCCATTTCCACCTCGGTGGCTACGACAACAAGCAAAATTGTCGCATCTGGGGCTCGGAAAACCCAAGAGTTATTGTTGAGAAGCCTCTCCTCCTCATCGTGTGACTGTTTGGTGCGGTTTATGTTCCGATAATTAGGTTGGAACAACAGTTACGGTGAATGGATTGCGCTACCGAGAGATGATTAATGATTTTTTATGGTCGGAGTTGAATGGTATTGATCTGGACAACGTTTACTTTCAACAAGAGGGCGCTACGTGCACACAAGCAACGAAGCCATTGCACTTTTACGGGAAAAGTTTCCGGACCGTGTTATATCTTGAAGAGGTGATCACAATTGGCCACCGAGATCTTGTGATTTAACACACTTGCGACTTCTTCCTTTGGGGCCACGTGAAAGATAAGGTCTACGCCAACAGCCCAGCGTCGATTCAAGACCTCAAGAATTCGTGAGGCTATCGAGGACATAGGGCATCCACTTTGCGATTTGGTTATGGAAAATTTCATGAAAATGATATGGTCCTGAATGCGAGGTCGTGGTAGCCATTTGGCTGATGTTGTTTTTCATTATTAACGGCATACTTCTCTTCCTCTTTATTATGAAATAAACCTCCGATCATTTATCTCAAAAAATGACATTTTTCTTAGAATACCAAAATAACACCTCTTGTTGGAAACCCCTGTATTTATAAAAAATATGGTAGAAATGTTTCAAACTTATCATCTATGTTTTGTTTGCAGGAGGACTTAAAATTTGATATTCGAGCAATTTTCTTCTTTAAATTATCCATATTCCAAGATAAATCACTTAATTAACTAAAATTTAGGAAACCAAGTACATTTTTACTAAATATAAGTAGAATTTTGCTGAAATTTTCCTAAATCTAAGTAAATTTTTCCTAAAACCAAGTATTTTTTATTAAATTTAAGCAAAATTTTCCTAAAACTAAGTAAATTTTTACTAAATCTTAGCAAAATTTTCCTGAAAATTTCGTAAAACTAAGTAAATGTTTACTCAAACTTAAGACAATTTTTGCTAATTTTTTTCCTCAAAACGAGTAAATTTTTACTTAAACTGAGGAAAATTTTATTTTATACAAGGAAAAAAGGCGAAATTAAAATAAGTTCAATTTAACTAAAAAATCAAACAAATAGTTTTGCTTCAGAATATGCAAAACTGATACAAAAAATGACAGCATGAAATATTTCTCAAAAGTTTCATGATACCTCTGCCACAAGGAGTAGAGCTATTACTCCATGATTGTTGCGAAGGCAAGATAGAATAATTCATAAAGTATTTAAGAAATAAGTCTCTGCAAACGAACGAGAATTGCTTCTTAGATTAATATTCAAGATTTTTTTAAACAATTTCAAATGTTTTTTATAAGTTCATTAATACGTAAATGTATGAAGAATTCGGTATAAATTTCAGAAAACATTTTAACTTCGTTTTAGGAAAAAACACATTTTTTAGTTAAAATTTCCTAAACTGAAAATTTCAGATTTTTTTTCTCACTTAAAACCTTGGAAATATTCTTCCATATAAGTTTGAATTTACTCACTTCTAAGAATTTTTTATTAGATCCAAAGAAATGTTAAATCTACTACCCTTTTTCTAGTAATTGAACTATTTACTATGGCTTTGAAAGAAAGAAACTTTACTCATACTTAGTTAATTTTCCAACTTTTTATGAAATTTTTACTGGAGCGTTTGGAAACCACTCATATTTTATTGTCAGGATCTTCGAGAAATATTTTGATACATTCGTCCGACAGACATCGTCGGCAAAATAGCATTTCAGTAATCCATATATCAGTACATGTCAGGAATATGTCAGGAATATGTCAGTAACAGAAAGCAGAATGTCTACTGAAAGAGCAGATTTTCTGCTGTTAAAAAAGAGACAGCAGATTTGTATCTGCTGAGATGATAAACAGCTGTTTGCTGTTTTTAGCATTATTGTCCCAAGCTAATATAAACTCTAAGCTAAACTCGCTTATGAACGCTTATCTATTTTTATATTTTAATTACCAGCAGTCAATTTTAGCAGGCTGCAAGCTCTTTAGCAGTGTGAATGGTGATGTAATATTGCAGAAAACTGCTGTTATGCCAAAAAGACAGCTGTAATAGCAGAAAAGTGTCTGCTGATAGGCAGCAGCCAATCGCTGCTTTTATTAACAGACTTGTTCTCTAAATGTAGAACTTTTTTTAAAGAGTTGCTTGAAATTACATACACACATATCGAGGGCTTATATTCATAAGTGGCTATGAACAAAAACATAACTTTTCAGGAGAGCGAAAAACTGATTTTCTCCTTAATTTGAAGAGAATTTCTTAATCATTCTTCTACAGTTTAATCTAAAAAGGATTACTAATTGCTACGTTTAAAAAGTTTTCGAAATTTCCTATTATTCACGGTTTCATGGTTCATAGCCACTTTTGTATGATTAAAATTGAGCACTATGAATGTTGAAATAAGCACATATCCATGTATGCCCAAATATGTATATAAATAAGATTTATTGTAAACTCCATAACTAATGTTGTATAGAAAACGCATTTTCAGTGATGTACACAGCGAATTTAAAGATTCCGGCTTCATCCATCAGATTGGTCGCGTGTAACATATATGTAGCCAGTCGCGAAAATCGCTGCAATTGATGAAAAATCCAAAATTCGCCTTTGCAATTGCTTATATTTTAACTTTCTTCATTCATAATTCTGAAACTTTTCATACACAAATATTTCCCATGAAGTAAGCAATCACATGCCAAAGAAATAATTTGGTATTCTCAATATAAAAAAGATACGGTTTTTCTAAATATATTTTTCAAAATTTTTTACTTTACTGCCACTATTTTGCCTATTTTAGCTTCATAAGTGGGGAATCAAAATGCTATTAACGCGAAATGATGGAATTTGATAGTACGATATGTCCTAAATCTAGAAAAATGTTTTAAACAAAATCGTTGTAGCGAATTACAAACTTCGGTTATATGCTGCTGCATTGTTGAACTATTTTATTTATATTATCTTTATGTTCATAGCCACTTATGCAGTCACAAACTAATGTGCGAGGGGATAGCCAAATCAGAAAATTAAAAGAAAATGGCTTTAGAAAAAAATGTTTTCCAAATTTATATGACAGATGACACACAAAACTGAGAATAGTTTGGAATCAAAAACACATTTTCGAGAAAATGGTTCATAGCCACTTTTGAATATAAGCCCTCGATATATATTTTGGGGAAATGTTACACAAAAAACGATCAAATTCCTCGGCGATAAACCCTTCATTCCCGCATTTTTTCTATGATAAATGCAGAAAATTGGATATGCTTTTTGACAAAGTATGGGTCTAAATAGGATGTCTAAAGAGTTTTGGGGTTTTTAATTTATACAGGACATGAGTAACAGGATGTTTACTCAAAATCTTTATACGCATATTTCGATTAAATAAAAAATATTTGGAAATGTTTCTTAATTTTTATAATCTTAAATATGTATAAATTCGAATACAAATACAGTTTTTTGTATTCGATGAAATGCATGAAGAAACAACTAAAAAAACAAATATTAGTATTTCAGAGTTACGTCTTCCTATGTAGATCCAAGTTACTGAATTTGTTGTTTTGAATAATACTTGTTACATATGTACAAAAAATACTATCTCTGAAAAATATTTCACATAAGTGAGAAATATAATAAAAATTTTAGTAAGTTAAAACTCATTTCTTATTGTTTCCCAACTTTAAAGTAGATTTTAAAATAGAAACCTACTCGCAGAGAAAAAATGCATTTCGTACAAACGAAATTTTAGACACGTGAACATCGTTTTCGAGTATCTTTTGTGGGAAAAATTAGTTTGTTTGCGGTAAACATGTTATCATTTGTTGTAAATGAACAAAGAGAAATAAGTTTATGTATATCAAACAGTTTTCTTCGTTTGTCAAAATAGACTTGTATTATAATTGCAAACTCCCAAAACATTGGAAGTAACAGAAACCGTTGTTGTTGTAGCTGTGGTGAAAATGGGGCACATCGATTCAGATTCCAGCTCCATAAAAATGTCCAATCGCAAATTTTACATCTTAGCGCTCTACAAGCATCAAACAAATTATTTGCTTTTATTAAGAATATTTTAGATTTCATTATGATATCATAGTGATTCTTATATACACTTTTTTAAAATTACAAAACGCTTTTGTTATTAAATTTCCAAACTTGTATTGCAGTACACCATTAAAAGTTCATAAGATATAGCTCTAGTCGAATGTCAAGAAGTGGTATCGGTTAATAAAAATGAAAATTTTACGAACAATTTGGTGTCCATTAGCGAAATTAGCACAATTCGTTTAGTTTGTTTGTATTTTTCATAACCTTTGTCCGAAATTCAAGAAAGTGTCCACGATTTTTTTATGTAATTTACATGATTTTACTGCAAAATTACCATTTCAGACGAGTTATTTTAAAAAGACCTTAAAAATTCTATATTTTATTGCTTCAGAAAGTCTAGAAGGTTTTAAAAAGTATATGTTCTAAACCTCTCATGTGGCACCGTCTTGTTGAAACCACATGTCATGCAAGTCAGGCTCTTGCAGTTTGGGCAAAAAAAAAGTTGGATATCATCTCACGGTAGCGCTCACCATTCACAGTTACGTTACGATTCGCATCATCTTTGAAGAAGTACGGTCCAATGATGCCACCAGCCCATAAACCGCACCAAGCTGTGACTTTTTCTGGATGAATTGGTAGCTCTTGCAATGTTTCTGGCTGATATTTACTCCAAAATCGACAATTCTGCCAATTTACGTACCCATTGAGTCAAAAATGAGCTTCGTCGCTGAACACAATTTTTCGATAAAAAAGTGGATCTTCGGCTTTCTTGAACTTTCTTAACAGAGCACGCATTTTGATAATAAAATTCAATAATTTGCAAGCGTTGGTCGTTTGTAAGACGATTCATGGTTAAATTACAGACCAAACTGAAGATGTTTGACAGTGAAAGAAAACACGAAACGTGCGTCAGCTGTTTAAACCAGTGTTGCCAAAAAGATAATAGCTAAAAAAATCACCCTTTACATTAAAATTATTGTTAAGACTGGCTGATGTGGTCTGAATCTAATAAGTTTGGTCTTTCCGGTATTGGTCAACCGTGCATAGCAAAATCAAATAGCAAAGCTGCATCCCTCTGAACTCTAGTTTTCAGTTCCAAATCATGTTTGTAAGGTTAAAATAGGCAAACATCATCCGCAAATATAATAAGATGACCATACAGTTCCATATTCCTCAGATCATTAAGATATATCGAAAACAATAATGGGCCTAACCCGCTAGCCTGTGGTACTCCATAGTCCACTGTACCCATACAACTTTTCGAATCTTTTATATGAACATATTGCTTCCTTTTAGGAAAATAATTTTCAAACAAACATAACTCCTTTCCCTGAATACCGTAATACTTCAATTTCTGCAGCAATATTTTATGATCAACCAGATCGAAAGCTTTAGTGAAATCAAAGAATATTCCGCCACCTCCATTAAACCACTCATCTAATCCTTTACAAACTAACTTCACAACATTAAATATTGCGTCCTGAGTACCACAATCTCTTCTGAAGCCGAATTGATAATCGCACAATAGCTCCATATAAGGCAATAATCTATCGTAAAGCAGCTTTTCAAAAATCGTATCTATGGTAGACAACACTGCTATCGGCCGATATTTATCCAACGACGTTACATTGACTCCCTTTGGTATTGGAACTACTTTGTGAACCTTCAATATATCAGGAAACACTGATTTATTTATAATCTTGTTAAATATATCCACTAAAATTGGTGAAATAATTTCCCCATATTTCCTTGTAAATTTAGCAGAAATATTATCAAACCCTGGTCTTTTATTCACCTTAATATTTGATAGCACTTGGATTATATCTTCAATATTAATATTCCAAGTGAGAAGCAGTGACAGTTTGAACAAGAGTACGTAGTTCATTGAAAGTGTCACCAGGATATGATTCAATTTGCTGCTTAAGATCTCCGACAGAAGAAGAAAATAGTTATTAAAACAATTCGCCTTGATCGCATCATCTGATATCCTCATTCCCTGTTAGTCATTCAAATCGATAGCGCAATCCATTCACCGTATCTGTTGATCCAATCTCATTTTCGAAAAAGTAAGGTCCAATGACCCCGCCGGACCATAAACCGCACCAATCAGTCACACGATGACTCTTGGGATTTCCGAGCCCCAGATGCGACAATTTTTCTTGTTGACGTAGCCACCGAGGTGCAAATGGGCCTCATCAGTCAAGATGATTTTTCGATGGAATTCCGGATCATTTTCATTCATGAATTTTAATAATTTCAATGCGTTGTTGAAGCGTTTATCGTTCCATTTATAGTAATGGCGTAGTTTCTACTTGTCAAATGTCAAAGAATAAAAGCTTCAAAAGTGACAGCTATCGAAATACCGGGTAATTCAAAATAACACCTCTTGTTGGAAAAACCTGTAGTTTTGTCAATTTTTGATCCAGTGAGGTTCCCTTTCTTCCACGAGCTTTTAACAAATGAAGGCAGTAGTCTATGAAACTAGCATTCTCTCTGTACGATTAACTGTCGCTTGACGTTCTCCATCACGAGACAGACAACTTATCGTCCTTATCGTTATTCTGAACGATGTGTTTTCGGAAATTAAATTCTCCCCTATAATGGAAGCTATCAAGAAATCTGTAGTCTTTGTGGACGGTAAATTATTGGAATTCCTTAAATTTAATGGTTCCTCAATTGAGTATTTGTCAGACAATATATGATTTTAGATCGATTGAAGTTACCTTTCATCTACGAGCTTTTACAGACAACTCATGTGGATGGTAATTTGTTGAACTTAATTTAGTGGTTCCCCAAAATGATTTTCACTGTGGCTGAAGATTTGTGCTACAATTAAGAGCCCTAATATATGGGAGGCCTTTAACATAGTATGGCTTCTTATGCAAGGCCTTTTTTGTCCTCAAAATAGTTCCCCGAATAGCAAATCATACACATAAGGTTTTAGCTAACTTCCAAATTATCCATTTAATCCATCCATCCATTTTACCCATGTTTTAGGAATCCCTTCCGCAATTCCACTTAAAATCAGTGAAGCTCACTGTAGCTGCTAAAATCAACAGTTTTCCATCGGACCATTAGGCAGAATTAGCGATTTGTATTACACCAAATTGTATGGTTAGTCTAGCTGGACTTATAAATAAACTCCATTTTAAAATGCCTCCGGTTGAGTGGAGGACAAATGCTGCGAAGTCCTTGCCAATGAGTTTTAATGCTTTTGGATTTTTTCGGATGAAGGAACATATCATGGTTTGGTTTGGTTTGGCTGGTTGGCATGAAATTGCTTTTAAAGCTGAACATGGCAGATGACATGACAACCGACCGCACATTCAAAAATACACAAAAAACCGAGAGACAGACAGACTGCTGGATAGCTGAATAGCCAGACCCGTGGACACACCCAAACCCACAGCTGGTCAACAGCAGCAATTAATGTCAATATTAAAATATGAACTCCACAAATACTCCGACACAGACGCATGGTTTGCATGGGTTGTATTAAAACAACAAAAACACACGCGCTCACAGTTCCCAGCCTCTCACTCATCGTTGTCGTGCAAATTGAATGGAAATTTAAAAGTTGAAATCGGCCAACGACATAATTTCTTCAATGATGGACGTCGACTCAACTCAACAGCTCAAGTGGAAACGGTTGGAAACACATCCAAAGTAATGGAATTAATTACGAGAGTTTATCGCTTAATAGGATGAAACTTACCAAAGAAACTACCGTCATCTTCAACAAGTAGACGCTGAGTTTAAAATTGAACAGTGGCAGATGAAATTATGGAGAATGGTGGAAGGCGGGGGAATGGGGACTTTATGAAGAGGATGTAGGTTTTTCGGCAGTTCAACAGTTGTTAATCAGATTTATTTAACACCATCAGTAGTCGTCAAGCTTTTATGCAATTCTTCATAGAGTAACACACGCCAGCACAGTGGTTCGATGGAGAGGTTTGCGAACTAATTTTGTCTTAAAGAACTTTTTAGATAAATTTGCTCAAAGAGAGCAGAAATTTGACAAGACTTAACTTTTTATGGTCCATCAGTTGAAGTGTTTTAGCATCATAGTTTTCGGTCCATTGAGGTGCCTCCTATGCAAGGAAGGAATTTGCCAATAAGACTTGGTTCAGGTTCCATCTATCCCGGAAGTTTCTGGACGATATTTGCGCAGATCTTTCCGGACGATGAGTTGTTGGTTAACTGGAAGCTTTTGGTTCTTTCTGGTCGATGAGTTGTCCGTCACCTCAGGTTCCATTTATAGTGCAAGGTTCCTTTTATAGTAGCGGTTCTTTCGGTCAGCAAATCTTGGTTCTTTCTGCTCGATAGGTTGTCGACCAACTGAGATTCCTTCGTTGGTGGAAGTTTGCAATAATTCGTAGACCTTTTGGGACGATGAGTTTTTGGTACATTGTGGTTCCTTCTACTCTGGAAGGTCTTGATTATTTCTAGTCGATGAGTCGTTTGTCACCTCAGGTTCCTTTCATAGTGAAGCTTCCAACAAAATATAGATCCTTCTGTCCTAAATCCTGTTGCATTCTGGTCGATAGGTTGTCGATCTACTGAGGCTCCCTCTATAATAGAAATTCTCAACAAATCGTAGTTCATTCTGGACCATGAGTTATCGATCTACTGAGGCTCCCTCTTTAATGGAAACCGACAACAAATCGTGGTTCTTTCTGGGCCATGAGTTATCGATCTACTGAGGCTCCCTCTTTAATGGAAACCGACAACAAATCGAGGTTCTTTCTGGACCATGAGTTATCGATCTACTGAGGCTCCCTCTTTAATGGAAACCGACAACAAATCGTGGTTCTTTCTGGACCATGAGTTGTCTACCAAATAAGGCTCCATCTGCCAACAAATCGTTGTTCTTTCTGGACGTTGAGTTGTCGGTCAACTGAGGCGCCATCTGCCAACAAATCGTGGTTCTTTCTGAACTATGAGTTGTCTACCAAATGAGGCTCCATCTGCCAACAAATCGTGGTTCTTTCTGAACTATGAGTTGTCTACCAAATGAGGCTCCATCTGCCAACAAATCGTGGTTCTTTCTGAACTATGAGTTGTCTACCAAATGAGGCTCCATCTGCCAACAAATCGTGGTTCTTTCTGAACTATGAGTTGTCTACCAAATGAGGCTCCATCTGCCAACAAATCGTGGTTCTTTCTGAACTATGAGTTGTCTACCAAATGAGGCTCCATCTGCCAACCAATCGTCGTTCTTTCTGGACAATGCGTTGTCGGTCAACTGAGGCTCCATCAGCCAACAAATCGTGGTTCTTTCTGGACTATGAGTTGTCGGTGAACTGAGGCTCCATCTGCCAACCAATCGTGGTTCTTTCTGGACGATGAGTTGTCGGTGAACTGAGGCTCCATCTGCCAACCAATCGTGGTTCTTTCTGGACGATGAGTTGTCGGTGAACTGAGGCTCCATCTGCCAACCAATCGTGGTTCTTTCTGGACGATGAGTTGTCGGTGAACTGAGGCTCCATCTGCCAACCAATCGTGGTTCTTTCTGGACGATGAGTTGTCGGTGAACTGAGGCTCCATCTGCCAACCAATCGTGGTTCTTTCTGGACGATGAGTTGTCGGTGAACTGAGGCTCCATCTGCCAACCAATCGTGGTTCTTTCTGGACGATGAGTTGTCGGTGAACTGAGGCTCCATCTGCCAACCAATCGTGGTTCTTTCTGGACGATGAGTTGTCGGTGAACTGAGGCTCCATCTGCCAACCAATCGTGGTTCTTTCTGGACGATGAGTTGTCGGTGAACTGAGGCTCCATCTGCCAACCAATCGTGGTTCTTTCTGGACGATGAGTTGTCGGTGAACTGAGGCTCCATCTGCCAACCAATCGTGGTTCTTTCTGGACGATGAGTTGTCGGTGAACTGAGGCTCCATCTGCCAACCAATCGTGGTTCTTTCTGGACGATGAGTTGTCGGTGAACTGAGGCTCCATCTGCCAACCAATCGTGGTTCTTTCTGGACGATGAGTTGTCGGTGAACTGAGGCTCCATCTGCCAACCAATCGTGGTTCTTTCTGGACGATGAGTTGTCGGTGAACTGAGGCTCCATCTGCCAACCAATCGTGGTTCTTTCTGGACGATGAGTTGTCGGTGAACTGAGGCTCCATCTGCCAACCAATCGTGGTTCTTTCTGGACGATGAGTTGTCGGTGAACTGAGGCTCCATCTGCCAACCAATCGTGGTTCTTTCTGGACGATGAGTTGTCGGTGAACTGAGGCTCCATCTGCCAACCAATCGTGGTTCTTTCTGGACGATGAGTTGTCGGTGAACTGAGGCTCCATCTGCCAACCAATCGTGGTTCTTTCTGGACGATGAGTTGTCGGTGAACTGAGGCTCCATCTATACTGGAAACTACCAACAAATTGTGGTTCTTTCTGCATAGTCCGTCACTTGTGTTTCTGTCTGGACGTTGCAATGGCGAACAATTGGAATTCCTTAACAACTATTGGACCATCAATTATGATTCGTTCTGGACTGAACAATATGATACTTAGGATATATTCCCACCGGTGATTCTTGCCAGTCGCTGAAAAACCTCACCTTGGTCCCAAAATTCTACTTTGTAATCCATCATTTCACGGTAATCGGTTGTGGCATGACACTTATTAACATTATTTGACTGTAGCCACTGTGCTACGGTCGTTTGCGTTTGTATTGAGTTTTCCCCAGCACTGTGGGAGTACTTACAAGTGACTGTCGTCATGTATCACACCAACCGACCAACCAAACAGCCAACCAACATTCATTATTTGCATGTTGGCAGGACGTATCCATCAAGCAACACTTAATGACTTTATGAACAGTTTACAACCAACAGCGGCAACAATAATAGCAGCGTAGAAACAACAACGACAGCTAAAGCAGCCAGCAATCAACCGCCGACCGAGTATTATGAGATGGTATTAAAAATAACAAGGATCGCCCGGACTAACTGAATATAATTAAAATTAGTCTGATAGAAATTTTATGGTAATTAAGGTCAAAAATAATTATTTTCCAAAACAACTTGAAACCGAATTCAATGAATGGCAGGCCATGGCATGACATTGCATGGAACATATACACACAAAGTCAGTCAGTCTGTCTGTCCGTCCGTCCGTCCATCCTTTCATCTATCCATTTGTCAGTCAGTCTGTGCGAGTGTATATTACTTAAATGCGGACATAAGTCATTGGCAACAACTGACTGACGTCGTCCTTTTTACAGTTCTTTCGAGTCAAGTTTACATGAAGAGGGCAAACAAAAGAGTTTGCTCAATTAAACAGACACTGTCGGAAAATGGCCAAAATTATGCAAACACAAACACATTTCCTCCACCCCTAAACGACAAACCAACCGACCGACCCCCACCAACCGACCAACCGACAAGGATCCTTGCAAAGTTGACTGCACAAAAAGGACAAACTGAATGAAAACTATTTGTTCAAAAAAAAAAAACAAAAACACACAAAAAACCAAAACTAAAATACTGACAACAACAAATCTTAAAACATTCTCACACTCCGAACCACACTTTTATCTACATCTCGTAGACGGAAACTACTACGAGGGTCGTATGAGTTAAACCCACATTTAAATTTTATTTATTTAGTGAAACTTAATTATACATTGAAGGCTAGAATATCTGGTTTGTCGCAAAGTAAAAAACATTGTGAGACAGAATTTCGTTGGTCCTGTCTTGACGAGGTCTATATTTCTTCATACATCAATTATGACACATTGATGAAGTTTAATTAGAGAATTCTGTAGTTTCATTTTCAAAGTTGTAGAGTTTTCCTAGCTACAATATTTTTATAGGGGTTATATTGAAAAATCCCCTAAATTCGAAGTGATAGGCGTCCCGTTCTCATCGTACAGAACGGAACCTGGCTGAAACCTAGGTGTCTCTACAAGTAAAATGCGGCCTTAAAGTTATCAAGACTTTGCCTTGTCGGGGTTATGAGCGATGAATTGTTGGTCAACTGTTGTTTTTTCTATACTGGAATCTCGCGTTTCTCTCTGGTCGTAGAATTGTCGGTCAGCTCAGGTTTCTTTTTATAGTCGAAACTTTCGGAAAATCGTGGATCTTTCGACCAACAAATCTTGATTCTTGCTGGTCGAAAAGTTGTCCGTCAACAGAGGTTACTTCTCCACTGGAAGTTGGCAACAAAACGTAGACCTTTCTGAACGATGAATTTTTGGTCAGCTGTGGTTTCTTCCTCGATGAATTGTCGGTCAACAGATTTTTCTTCTGTACTGAAAATTGACAACAAATTGTGGTTCTTTCTGAACACATCTGACGCATCATCTGTGCTGAAAACTGCCAACAAATCGTTGTTCTTTCTGTACCGTGAGCTCTCGGTTTATTCTGGTCGATGAATTCTCCTTTGCCCAATTGTTGGCCCAAAAATGGTTGTCCAACTTGTTAATCTGGATGAGAAGATTCTCACTGACAAACAGAGAGAATCTATAGGATGGGCCCAAGGTATCTTCGAGATGCTATTGGATATTGGCGTCACCGACAGAGGAGATGTGGATGGTAACATCCCTAAGTGTAGCGGCCATAGATTTACTATGCGCCGCACAGTGGTTCAGAATCAAAATCCATCGGCCAAAATTCAATAACTTTTGTTCTAGTAGACATTTTTGAGTTGAGTAAAAACCAAAATTAGACAAAGATATTAACATTAAAAATCGGGAAATCGGATATATTTTAGAAATCGGCCCAAAGTTGACTACTTTTCGTATTTTTCGATTTTCAATAAAATTACAATTTTTATTTTTTTATGCTTATGTTTTTTAACATATTTTTAGGTATTTGTTCATAATGCGAAGAAAAATTTAATTTTTTTTTGTATTACAGATTTTCTCTTTTTTCAGATTTTGAAAATTGAAAAAACATAATTTTTTTTTGATATTGTCCAACTGTTTCTCACACATTTTAAGAGATTTTGCACTCAGATATTTTTTAATAGAAATTGTGGTTTCTTAGCTTTATTATGACGTCAAAACTATGTTTGTGCCAAATATAGTTCGTTTGTAATAAATATTTTAAAAAATATCCTGTTTCAACAAATGACTTTGGCCCAACACAACTTCTTTCCTTCAAAAGCCTCTAAAGAAATATATACATATTTGGGAAGGTTGAAGGGTTCCCCGTTTTTTGGGTAACTTTTGCCTGCACGAAATTGCACCCTTGGAAGATAGGATACATTTGGAGCAAAAATTCATATTTTTTAGTTCCAAAACGCAATTTAGTCATTTTAGTATCATTAAATTCTGAAAAAAAGTACGCAAATAAAAAGGTGAGTAAACTTCATTTATCCTCATGCTAAATTTTATAACAATCGGAGTTCATTTGCCGGAAATATGCCCAAAAAACCAAAATAATACCTGATTTAGCAGACATATAATGCAAGAAGTCCGATTTTTTCGTTCCAAAACGCAATTTACACATTTTCTTCTCTTTATTTTCTAAAAAGTATGTACGTATATAGAAAGACGAGTAAATTTCCTTTATCCTCATGCAAAATTTTATAACAATCGGCGTTCATTTGCGGGAAATATGCCCAAAAAAACAAAATAATAATGCAAACTCAAGTGTTATTGGGGTTTATGGGCATAGTATCGGCAAATGAACTCCGATTGTTATAAATTCAGCATGAGCATAAAGGAAATTTACTCATCTTTTTATCTGCGTACATACTTTTCAGAAGTTAGTGGGAGAAAAATGAGGAAATTTAGTTTCGGAACTAAAAAATAGGACTTTTTGCACTAAATGTATCCTATCTTACAAGGGGGCAATTTCGGATGGGCAAAAGTTACCCAGAAAAAACGGGGAACCCTTTAACCTCTCTAATTATGTATATATTGCGTTAAAGGGTTTTGAAGGAAAAAAGTTGTGTTGGTCCAAAGTCAGACATTTGTTCAAAAAGGAAATTTTTTTTAAATATTTATTACAAACGAACTATATTTGGCACAAACATAATTTTGACGTCATAATAAAGCAAACAACAATTTCTAATAAAAAATTTAGTGCAAAATATCTTAAAATGTGTGAGAAACAGTACGACAAAATCAAAAAAAGAAATTACGTTTTCTCAATTTTCAAAATCTGAGAAACGTGAAAATCTGAAATAAAAAAAATATATTTTTTTCTTCGCATTATGAACAAATACGTAAAAATACGTTAAAAAACCATAAAAACAAACAAATTAACATTTTAATTTTTTTTAAATCGAAAAATACTAAAAATAGTCATCTTTGGGCCGATTATATGAAATCTGAATGTCAGAAATATGAATATCACCTTGAAATCCCACAATATAAACGCCCAATAAGTCTACCAATGAGAATAAACATTTTCAAGACAAGAATAAACATTTTTATTTAAAGCCCTTTCAAGGGTCTATTAACTAAACTATTAACAAAAAATCAATTTAAAAAATTACACGGAAAAAACATGATTTTTAGAGGTGTTTTTTGAAATATATCCGAATATCCGATTTTTATTGTTAATATCTCAAAATAATCCTTGGGTCCTTGTCTAATTTTGGTTTTTTATAGAACTGACAAATGTCTACTAGAACAGAAATTATTGAATTTATTCATTACAACCAAACTATATTCGGCACAAACATAATTTTGACGTCATAATAAAGCTAAGAAACAACAATTTCTAATGAAAAATATTTGAGTGCAAAATCTCTTAAAATGTGTGTGAAACAGTTCGATGAAGTCAAAGAAAGAGGCCTTGTGTGGAGTTTTCATGCACTAATTCGATTTGCCTGCTAATTTTGGTTTTTTGGGCATATTTCCGGCAAATGAACTCTGATGGTTATAAAAAAAAATTTAGCATGGGGATAATTTCACAGTTTAATGAGACTAAAATGACTAAATTGCGTTTTGACAGAGTAGGTGAGATCTGGCGGCGGTTGTAGTGGATGTGGTCGTCAAAGGCGAATTTCCATCTCGTCCCTGGGCTCTCGGCTGGCATCCCTAAATTATTTATGAAGTATTGCAACCCTGTAGTTGGATGTTCGGAATTTCTAAAGTGGTCGGTTGTATTGTATACAGCGTGAAATGTTGAGATATTTGAATATATATTATATATTCTATATTAATTCCCAATATCTAGTTAATGTCATGAAGTAATTATTTCCCAAGGGCCCTGTGTCATGGATCTATTAAAGTTAACTAGTCGCACAGCTTGACCGCTTCTTCTTCCATTTCGTTGCCGCAGCTATGTCAGTGATCGTAGCTTCATTCGTCACACATGATTTGCAATTGATAAGTGCCCCGAAAGGGTTGCGATCGTCTTGATCTTTTGTGGTATTCAAACTATGCATAGACATTTCAAAAGTTTTCAAATTTACAACTTCAAATAACTTCTGTCATGAATTGCCACCTTTGACTGTGCTAAATCGGTATTGTGACCGACTTCGCCAACTCATTTAAGTTCAGAGATCCACATATGAGTGACTTCAGGCAGACAGCACAGTCTGAACATCTCGGCAAATCATCTTGTCTACGAGAGTAGACATTATGCGCTAGAACTAAGAAACTCCGTAATGACGGTATTTAAAGAAGAACCAAACTTCGCCATTTCGTGTAAATCCCTATGTTCCAGGATCCATATAACTTTGACTTCACACAGACACCACAGTCTGACTAATGCACTGTTATAAGAGACATGGTTTGACATGGAAAGACTCATATACAACTTGAAATTTCGTGTATTAGAAATGCTTTTATTTATAAGCTACTTTCAAATATCAAATATACAAAAATTGTCATTATTTGGTAACAAGACCCGGAAGTGACAACTCAATAGATAATGTTTTCAGCAACATTCCAAATAGATTAGCCATTGAATCAAATAAGTGTGATTAACTGATCACAATATAATATCGTGCAAAGTTATTCTACGTTCTGAAACATCAAAGTACACGAAAAAATGTAATTATGATGCATTAAGATCTCACATTCGAATACGTTTGAATTCTTGGCAGTTAACTGGAAATCCATCTGTGGATGTGTCTGGTTTTATGAGCCAGTTTTCTAATTATATCAGAGAAGCTACTGTTGTAAGAGCAGAAAATACACTGACAAAATCATTAATTACTCTGTGGGTTAATGAGAATTTACACTCGCTCATTCAATTGAAGAAGGCCTTGTTGGCGAAGCGGAGAAAGTAAGGCACTAGTTCCAGTCTAGAAAAAATATTGAGGCAAATTAGTAAAATCACAAAAAAATCTAATAAATTATATATGAATGCATTTTACCAAGATCAACTTGAAGCTCTTAAACACAATAAAAAAAAGCTGGAAATTTTTAAATGAACATCTCGGTAGATCATTGAGACCGGAGATAAAAACCAAAGGTAATGATGATGAACTTGTGGATACTAGAGGAAAATGTGATGCCTTTCATGAATTCTTTTTACATGGCCCATCTCTATTGAAGGAGAGTATTGTGCAGTTGCCTGGAGATTGTGATAATATATTTCGCAACATGACACAATGCCAACAGTTTTTTTCTTTTACAAATACCGCAGATGAAGACATTTTGAAGCATATTTAAAATCTCCAGTTTAATAAAAGTCCTGGCCATGACGGCATTTCAGGCAAAGCTCTGTCAAAATGTAGCGAGGTAATACATTCATGAGTTTTAAGTATGTTTAATGATATTGTAAACACTGGAATATATCCTGAAGTCATCGAGAATTTAGGCTGGAAACCACGAAACAACCTATTGAATACATCGGCTGCACTAAGTACAATCATCTACTTCAAAGTCTTAAAAGTATATCAAGAATTTCAGAATTTAAACCTAATTTGAAAGCACATCTACTCCAAAGTATAGAAATGATTATATTGTAATTTTTCTTTTATATTTATCACAAGTAAAAACGGCGATAAGTTCGGCCGGACCGAACTTTATATACCCTCCACCATGGATTGCATTCCACAGAGGTTGTCGGTTTTCGTAGAAGTGCAGTAATATTACAGTAAAATATAATTTTTTAATATAGGCAAACCAAAACAAATACAAATATTGAAAAAATAATTTTATAAATAAATGTAATATTTTAATTATTTCAAACCATTATTTATTTCAAATCAAAAAATAAATATTCTTATATTTATATTTTCAAAAAGCTTAAATACCATAAATATTCTTATATAGTGGGTGCTACAGTTGATTGTATTTCCATTCTATTCTAATTCCAAAAGTACAAATTTTAAAAATCCATTATCAGACGTACATAGAGCAAAATAACCTAACTTCATGATTGAACAAATTTTTGCCGTAAAAGAAAAATTACGAATTTGGAAAAAACACCGAATATATACACCGAATTCCATGATTCCAGCTGCGCCCTTTTGGTTGGTACCATTTGTATCCCCTTTTTTCATTTTAACCCCAAAAAGTACGAATTTCGAAAAATTCCGTGTCTACGCAGTCAGATACTAATGTATATTCAGAATTTCATGACTCTAGCTGCGGTCATTTGATTGGTACTATTTTCATCCCCTTTTTCATTTTAACCCCAAAAAGTACGAATTTCGAAAAATCTGTTTATTTTAAGTGTCAACGCAATCAGAGGAATGTATACACCGAACTTCATTATTCCAGGTGTAGCCGTTTGGTTGGTACCATTTTTATCCCTCCGTACCCATTGTATCCCTTGAAAGTACGAATTTGGAAAAAACCTTTTATTTTTCATTTCTACGTAGTCAAAGGAATGTATACTCCGAATTTCATGACTGTAGCTGCGGTCATTTGGTTGGTACTATTTTTATCCCCTTTTTCTATTTTGACCCCAAAAAGTACGAATTTCGAAAAATCAGTTTATTTTCCGTGTTTACACACTCAGAGGAATGTATGCTCCGAATTTCATGACTATATCTGCGGTCATTTGATTGGTACTATTATTATCCCCTTTTTTCATTTTAACCCCAAAATGTACGCTTTTTGAAAAATCCGTGTATTTCACTTGTCTATGCAATCAGAGGAATGTATACACCGAATTTCATAATTCTAGGTACAACCGTTTGGTTGATACCATTTTTGTCCCTCTATTCCCATTTTACCCCTTAAAAGTACGAATTTGGAAAAAATACTTTTATATTATTTAGCTACTCAATCAGAGGAATGTACACACCGAATTTCGTGTTTCTAGCAGTTGTACCATTTTTATCCCTTTTTTGTCCCATTTCACCCCCTACAAATAAGAATCACTTTATGGTGCACGTTTTTCTATAAGGGGAATGCACATTAGGGCGTACCTCAAAAAAAAAGTTCGCCGTACACCTTCGAATATGAAGTATTATTGAAAGGTAGTTTCAAAAAAAAAAATTTTATTTTTTTATGCCGAACGTAGGGGTCGCGCTTTTACATTTTTCTATATAACTTGTATTTATAAACGGATTTTAAAGTGTGATACATTTATAAACGGATTTTAAAGTGTGATACATCGATGTTTTTGTCCGATTTTTTTGTCTTTGAAGTCATTGAGCTCAAGCACCCCCTTCTGGTACTTACCCATCATTTCTCAGTTGCTACTACCCTAATGTACCACTCTAATAATCGAAAATTAAAGCTCGCATAAAATCATGAATCATGTTTGAGCTCAATGACTTCAAAGACAAAAAAATCGGACAAAAACATCGATGTATCACACTTTAAAATCCGTTTATAAATGCAGAAGTTATATAGAAAAATGTAAAAGCGCGACCCCTACGTTCGGCATAAAAAAATAAAAAAAATTTTTTTGAAACTACCTTTCAATAATACTTCATATTCGAAGGTGTACGGCGAACTTTTTTTTTTTACTTGTAACCTGGTACGCTCTAATGCACATACCAAATATCAAGCAAATATAAGTAGACATATTCAAAAAACATGCTTAAATACGCTAAAATATTTGGGATTATTATGGGTATTTGTAGTCCTTGTGAGGGAAAAATTTTTCCCTTTGGTCCGATTTCGCCCCGTGGAAAATAAATGGATTAAAAAAAGTAGTGTTATTTGAATTCAATGAATATTTTTGAAAGGTTCTGTAAAGCAATGTCATTCTTTGCATTAATATAAAAAAATATCTTTTGTTTTAATATTTATTCTAATCATCTTAATTTTCTTCTCTTTACAGGTAAGTCTACTTTTTCTCGTATTGATTGTCAGATAAGTAAGTAATACCTGTACTAAACTACCAATTTTATTTTTGAGGAGCTAAAAGTTCAGCGGTCACTCTTCGATCATGGCGTTTTTGTCCTACAGTCTCCCCAAATCTTTACCAAAAATGGCACTAGTCCTTCTTATTTAATAAGTGCTATTTATCTATGATACAAGTCATATTTCGGGGAAATTTAAATTATTAATACCTTATTGTCCCCTCCCTCGTTGATAACTCTCTGGCTGTGCAGTAGTTCTCGTTCGTCCCCATCTCCATCCCCGTCCGCACTTTAACCCTCTTGACACCATGTCTGCATATCGAGCGTAACGGAAAAAGTTTTTAATATCCTTTGTACAAATTAAGATATATGTGGCAACATGGAAACCAGACATTAGTTTTTGCCCAGCAACTACTGCCACAAATCTAAGGGGTGTGGGAAGTGTCAGAGTACAACGAGTGCACCGAGCTTTGAGGTTTTCCAAACTCTGAGTGTGTCTGTGTGTGTAAAAGCGAGTGTATAGGACTTTGCTGGGGCTTGTGAATAATTCTAAGGAGCAAAATTGTGTAAATTAAATGTCAACCGAATATAAAAATTTCAAGTTGCTGCTGTTGTCGTCTTTCCGGTTAGGTCGTTCGGTCGGAGGCAGGAAAAAGGGTTATCCAACCAACACAGCAGCAATGAAAGAGTGATTTCAAGTGACATTCTAACACAATTTCCATTGAAATGAAAAGGAATACAAACAAAAAAATTGGTTTATAGCAAAATCTCATCGTTGTCAGCATCACCCTCAGAGCACAGAGCTACCACTGCCACTGGCATCATCCTCATCCTCACCATAATCATCATCAGCATTATCATCGTCATTATCATGATAATTATAAGCTTAATTAATGTATGCCGTTTTCATTTGTATCCAAAGGATTGCCAACACTATAATGAATATTGATTAATGTTTCAAGGTCCCCCGTGGCCGTAGTCATGCCGTAAAAAAACATGGCCTTGTTTGTGTGGCTCTTGCATAGTGGTGTGGATAGACATATTTTTATAATTTTTTTTGACGTATTTAATATGGATAATTTCGATTTCCAAGTGAATATATCGAGATTGGATCGAATATATTGATTGATATTGATATTTGTGAAATATTAGAAAAATTATTGAAAATTTTTTTGTTTTCTAACGACATCATATTCAAGGACGAGACCATTTTCATATTGTGTCAAAATTGTCTCTTTTGGGGCTCTGAAAAAAACCTGCTAGTTTTCTGCAAATAAAATTTATTAGTTCGCCCTCCATAATACGATAGGGGTGTGACATTTCTCAATTTATGTACACCAAAATTGTCTTTAGTGTTAGTTTGAAAGTGGTCTAACTCAGCAAAAACTCGGTAATGCCACTTCATTATTATTTGCATTACCTAGTAATGACATCCCATTACGCCCTGCATTATTTTGAAGTATGAAATAATAGACTCCTTATAATGGCTTAGAAGTAGCTATTGGTAACAACACATCGATGTTTTGCTACACATAGAGTTGTGTGTAGCTTTGTCATCCAGCCATTTCGATGTTGGCGCGACCGTCACTCGAAGATATTTTCGATTGAACGATTCTTATTGTTCTGTTCCTTTTGTTACAACAACAAAACTGTACTTTTTTGTGTATTCGTTCGCTAGCCGTTGTCTCGTTGTTTATCATACAAAATTTGAAATATAATGAAGTTGCAGTAAGTTGAAGTTGCTAGAAATGTTTTTCTATGTGTGTTCAAACCTCCAACCACAACACACAACAACGTCAGCCAACATACTTACCAACCAGTACTTATATATTAACTTTTTGTAAGCGAGCGTGGAAGTAATTATTTTTTTACAATCCCTTTATAAAAATAATTAGAAACGGATCCGAAAAATAAGTAGTGAAGGTTTTTGGTTTTGCCTTATTCCCCACATTACTTGGTAATGAGAGTTTTTGCTGGGATGTTACACGGAATGTGAGTTATTTCTTTGCAGAATTATGAAGTGAACTGAACTATATCGGAATTAAAAAAATATTTTATTTTACTGTTAAAATAGTATTATAATAATATCTTATCAACACAAAAACAATAAGAAGAAACACATTCACCATTCTTCTTATTGTTCTGTTCCTTTTGTTACAGCAACAAAACTGTACTGTTTTTGTGCATACGTTCGTTGTTTATCATACAAAATTTGAAATATAATGAAGTTGCAATATGTTGAAGTTGCTAGAAATGTTTTTATGTGTGTGTTCAAACCTCCAACCACAATACACAACAACGTCAACCAACATACTTAATAACCAGTACTTATACATTAACTTTTTGTAAGCGTGCGTGGAAGTACTTATTTTTTTACAATCCCTTTACAAAAATAATTAGAAACGGATCTGAAAAATAAGTACTGAAGAGTACTGAGAGTTTTTGCTGGGAAGTCACACTATATGCACTAATGTTGATGTGTGGCTATGCAAAAGAAAACATTTTTTATTTATAACGTCCATTTTAAACGATTCAGATAATTTGAATAACATATAAAAAAATTATTTAAAAAGTAAAAATATTTTATTATAAAATTTTCAGACGAACCTTCAAATCTATATATATAAAAGAGTTGCGTTACTGACTGACTGACTGACTTATCATTGACCAGCCACCAGACCAAACGGCTGCATCCAGGGTCATGAAATTTTCAGGATAGTTCCGAAATATGTAGACGTCCACTAAGAAAGGGTTTTACGAAATTCGTACTTTTAAAAATGGGACAAAAAGGGATAAACATCGAACCTTCGTCCTGACTAAACGGCACTAGCTAGAAACACGAAATTCGGTGTGTTCCTTGCAATGACCATGCAGACGAGCTACAAATAGGGATTTTCCGAAATTTGTACTTTTAAGGGAGGAAATAGACAAAAAGGGATACAAATGGTACCAATTTAAGAATTGCAGCTAGAATCGTGAAAATCTGTATTTACATTTCTCTGACAACGTAGACTTGCAATATAAATTGATTTTTCGAAATTTGTACTGATAAGGGGTGAGCGGGACAAAAAGGGATAAAAAGGTACCAACTAAAGTATTGTAGCTAGAATCGTGAAATTTGGTATGTAAATTCCTCTCACCACATAGAAGCGGAATATAAATGCATTTGTACTTTTAATCGTTGCGCGGGATAAAAAGGGATAAAAATGGTACCAACTAAAGTATTGCAGCTAGAATCTTGAAATTTGATATGTAAGTTCTTCTGACCATGTAGAAGCGCAGTAAAATTTGATTTTTCGAAATCTTTACTTATAACAAGTGAGCGGGACAAAAAGGGATAACAATTGTACAAAATAAAGTATGGCAGCTAGAATCTTGAAGTTTGATGTGTAAGTTCTTCTGACCATGTAGAAGCGCAGGAAAATTGGATTTTTCGAAATTTGTACTTATAAGAGGTGTGCGGGACAAAAGGGATAAAAATAGTTCCAACTAAATTATTATATACAAGAATTGTGAAATTTGGTATGTAAATTGCTCTGACCATGTATAAGCGCATTAAAATTAGAATTTTTAAAATTTTTACTTTTAAGGGTTACAAGGGAAAAAAAGGAATAATAATCATACTAATTTAAGTATTTCAGCTATAGTCGTGAAATATGGTGTGTAAATTCCTTTGTCAAGGTAGAAGCGCAAATCCTAATGTTTTTTTTTCGAAATGTATACCTATAAGGTGTGAGCGGGACAAAAAGGGATACAAATAGTACCAACTAAAATATTGCTGCTATAGTCGTGAAATTTGGTGCGTAAATTCCTGTGACAACGTAGACTTGCAACATAAATGTATTTTTCAAAATTTGTACTTTTAACTGGAGAGCGGGACCAAAAAGGATAAAAATGGCACCAACATTAGGATTACAGCTAGAATCATGAAATTTAGTATGTAAATTCCTCTGACCATGTAGAAGCGCCATCAAAATGTATTATTTTTCGAATAAAAGGCTCTGCGGTTGTAATTTTTTGTACAAAACTGTATAGAAAATGATAAAATTATATATACGAAGGGAGTTCAGCTAAAACAGTGCACATCGACAAGCACATTCCTTTGACTGTATATGAGTGCTATGTTTCCAACTTACTATTTTAGAAAAGAAATCAAATAAATACTATCCTAATACAGAGACGGATAATAACAAATACCTGGCTTTTTCGCGTGCAAAGCGGCGGGTACTGCTAGTATTTATATATATTTAAAAAAAATTTTTGAAATAAAATATTTTTGTTTTCTTCCATTTTTGGTAAAAAATATTACTTTTGCAAAAAAATTTTAAATTTTGTGTTTTCAATGTTTTCAAAAAGAATGAAAGTGGTCTAAGTCGGTGCATCCTCTGAAAGTAGTGGTTCCCTTAGAGGTACCAACGTTGTGCATTTTTTTTATATAAAAGCTCGATATAATAGTAGGATATTGTATTTGTTTTGTGCTTCGGTGGAAAAATATTTTTCAATTGACTCAAACATAACCCTTTGCATATCTCAGAACGGATAAAGTGAGACTTAGACCTGTATCATTTGCCAGTTAGGCACATATAATGGTACCAGTAAAACGTTAAAGGTGAATTTCGGTGTGTACCTCCCTCACTGGTACTTTCAAGGGGAGGATGTATGAAAGGAAGGAAAAGAGAGGCAGCAACTGGATTAATGACTCTATGTGTAAAATAATGTATCTGACTGCATACGTGCAAAATAAAGGAAATTTGCGAAATTTGTACTTTCAAGGGGAACGGGTAGCAAGGGGATAAAAATAGTACCAAGAAAACCGCTGCAGATAGAATAATGAAAATCGGCGATCTTTCGATATTCATACTTTAGGATCGAAATGGGTGAAAAGGAATATAATTGGTATCGACCTAATAGCTGCTGCTCAAATCATATAATTATATTCATAAACATTCATCTTTTTGGAAATTTGTACTTTTAGGGAAAATAGGACAAAAAATGGATAAAAATAGTACCAATCAAACGGCAGCAGCTACAACCACAAAATTCGATTTATACAATTCTCTGACTCCATAGACGCGCAATGTAAAATACTTTCCCCAAATTCGTACTTTTAGGGACAACATGGGGTAAAAGGGATACAACTGGTATGCCTTTCACTAACAAACTTGATAGGAGGTCTTCTTTTGACTTATTCCAAGTAAAGTGCGATCTCAAAGTAGGCCAGCAAATGGCCTTCTCTGCACCTGCAAACAAAAAAATTCAATAGAGATTTTTGTCCCAATTACCAGGAGCCCACTATGTCTTCTAAACTATTCTACCCGTTCTTCCTACTCTCCTTTTAGGATATCTGCTACCATGCCTAGTTAACGAAGGCAGAATGGGAGCTGAACACCCTAAAAAATGGAGTCTTTCCTCAAGCGATGTGATTTACAGGCTACGCTTCTAATGATGTTTTTTTATTTGTACAAAATCCATTTAAATAACTTTCCTGCCATCAGCGCCGTAGTGGCATTATATTATTCTAATTCATATACGAATAAATTCAATTAAAATAAAATATGTTACAGAATTCACATTTTATACTGAAGGTAGAAGCGTTTCAAATGAATTATATAGAAATTTCTTAAATGCAGTTTTAAAAGTAGAAATTCTGTTAACAGATTTCAAAGCTGATGGTAGGTCATTATATGTAATAGCACCCACATAATCAATACGTTGTTTTGTCCTTTCAAGTCAATGGTAAATTATATATCGTCTTGAGAGCTTTGTTTTGCATGCATTGGGGGGATCTCAAAGAGCTACTTTTCTCATTGTTGGTGTAGGCAGCAGCTAATTATTTCAAATGCGATTGTACTAACGATTGAAATATCATGAGCTTCGATTTTTCATTTAACTTGTATTTCAATTTATATAATACACCGATTGCTGGGGCTATTTTCTTCTTGATATCAGCAATATGTATATCCCAGTTCAAATTGTTTTGCAGTGTCACTCCCAAATATTTCACAGAGTGATCCCTCACTAATTGATTTACCATCGACGTACACCGAGAAATTATCATTATTACTTGCTGGATGGGGTCTAAACCGAACTACTTTAGTCTTATTTGGATTAAGCAATAAGCGATTCAGCCTTGCGAATTCGAAAATCAATGATGCATCTCTTTCCATGTGAGTTCGTAAAGCCAGATCGTGCTTGTATGGGTAAAACAAACACACGTCGTCTGCAAACATAAATAGTTTACCCGACAAATCGAGGTTCTTCATGTCATTCACATAAATCGAAAATAATAACGGGCCTAAACCACTTCCCTATGGGACTCCATATTTTACTGCGGCAATATTACTTCGTGCATCGTTAAGGTGAACATATTGTTTTCTATTCAATAAATAATTTTTGATTAGTAGAAGTTATTTTCCTGAATGTCATAATATTCTAATTTTTGAATTAATATTTTATGTTCTACAAGATCAAAAGCTTTTGTAAAATCAAAAAATATGCCAGCAGTTTTATTGGTAGCCCCAGTGACTGCCTTTAAAGGCCTGCTAGCGGGAATGGCAAGCACTTATTTCCCTTGCTGGAACTTAGTGACAATTCGATTACTGCTTGAGAACATTTCCTGATAGAGCATAAGTAGTAGTTGCCTCCAGATAATGTGGACTTTTTTCTTTCGGTGTTTTTAAAGTTCAAGGTTTATGATAATACGTCTTGAATACCGAATGTTCTTTTATCAATGAAATTCATACACTTTTATCCCAAATGCCAATAGAACATTTCAACAAAACTTAGTCTATGAGCAAAGTATACCATTTATTCATTAATCTGTCACACACTATTATATTTCTTCATTTTGCTCTTTTTATCAAATATGATCTGAAAATATTCTCTTATAGCATTATTAATACCATAATTTTCCAAAACATCAACTGCTGTCCCAAAACAACTCCTTCTATCTCATAATGACAATGATGAATGTTTACCATCCGTTAATGAAAGATTAGTTTTGCAAAAGCGTCGTTAGTTTAATTAACCCCTTTTACCAAAGCCACTATTTTTTTGCTTTGAGTTCACAAGTCTAAAATCACTGTTGTTAATGATGGTGCTGCTGCTACTCCTTCATGATTCATGATGACCTAAGAAATAATTAGATGATTATGATGATGTTATTTTCTTTCTTTGCGAATAGATACAAATAAGAAGAACTATAAATGTTCTTTATATAGTTGTTAGTTGCGAAAGTCATGAATTAATTTATTAACTAATCCCACCAGACCATACTATAGCGAAGATCAAACACCAAACATAGCAATTACACTATACAACAATAAACATTGGATAGACTATATATTATGATCCACAAAAGTAGTCGTCATTCTAAATCATATAAGATATTTTTTTTGTAAATTTGTCGATAACTGAGTGAAGTGATACGATTTTTATATCCTCACTTTACAGAGTAGGAGGGTATATATCATATGGGACAGACAAAAAGTGTAACGCATTGAAGGAGTGACTTAAGATACTAAGTATGTTTGAACCAAAACCGTTTCACGACGTTTTAAGGTGTTTGAGCCATGCCCGTCCGTCCGTCTGGCTGCCTGGTGTACACGACAACTCTCGAAAGGAGTTAAGGCATCAATTCAAACTTAGTTTAAGTTCGAATGTGGGCGAAACTTCCACGCCCCTTCTGGTACCTCCCACACAAATAGCCCATATTCCAATGTTAAGTTAAAACTCATATAACTTCAACACGGATATTCGGAATCAACTATATTTTGGTATTTGGTGATGTTTTTATAATCACTTTAAGTTTACTAAATATGACGCAAAACTACGTAAAATTAAAGCTGTTATAACTTTTATACTGATGATCGGAATACTGTGAAATTTGATATTTAGCAACGATTTTATAGTGGTTACAATCGCATGACAGTTGGGCGATTTTGCCACGCTCCTTCTGGTACCTCCCACACAAATTGGCATAAACTTTGGTTACAATAAAACCGACATAACATCCATACGGGTAGTGAAAATCATTTGCAATTAGATATTTAAAAATTTTATATTTTTATAATCACTTTAAACCTAAAAAATATTTTCGCTTTAGCCACGCCCCTTCTTGTACCTCCCACACAATTCTCTCTATCCTACGAAATATTAAATACTTCTTCTATGCTGGTGCATGGGATCCAATTGATATGTGATCACGTTTTTACAATTGTCTTATAAATGTGGAAGCTGGTACCATGTGATACTAACCCCCTAGTACCTTCCACACAAATTATCCTGCCCAACGTTAAATTTAATTTCTTATAACTTCCCTATATATGTTCTCTGAGAGTGAGGGTATATAATATAAGTCGGTTTAGCCGACTAAAGCTTACTTACTTGTTCTGGTAGCTATTGTCCAGTAAAACAAGAATCTGTTCAATTTATTTCTATTCGTGGCCCAGTCTAATACATGTAGATAATTCTCAATGTCTGTTTTAGAAGATGGGAATTTTGAATTTTATTAGAAGAGATGTAAGTACACCAAGACACAGCAGAAGAGTGATGAAGGGTATGCGAATATTCTCGAAGTGAATCTATTTTATTGAAGTAGGTGATGACTTGGACTTATTTCTTGATAGATAATGCTATATTTTATCACAATTCGTTCTTTAATTTAAAGTAACACAATTTGACCTATTAACGATGTTATCAATGGAGTTCGTTATAGTATAGGATACAAATTTCATCCAATTAAAAATGTAGACTATTGTCGTCGAATAAAATAGAAACAATAGTTCTAAGGTTTTCTACTTATATTTCTGAATATGTATGCAAATAGTAATGCGTCCATGTGAAGTACTTGTGCTTACAGGGCCTGCAAAAATATCTTTATTTATTATGTATTTTTGATTATTTTATTCTCCACAATACTTCAAAAAATGCAGACTAGTTGAAAAGTTGAAGGTTTTACGTAATCCACACCTGTGATTTTGGGGGGAGGTGGTAGGAAGAAAAGTAATACTGGCCGTATAACTTAAGTTATACAAAATATAAAAAATGGCTAATTAGTTCTTTTGTAGTGGACCAAATTATTCCTCAAGCAAGTCAATCCGTCCTGGTTCTAAATCTCAAGGAATTATACTAAAACTTTTTGTTTTCAAAAAAAATCTCTTTCTTGGCACGAAATCAATCATTAAAAATAGCAAATAGCTAAAAAATAAAATCTCAATTATTTCAAAATAAAATAAAATATTATGACATCTAATTTGTAAAGGGAAAATATTTATAAAAAATTAAAAATCTTTTTGGCAAAAAAAATGTTTTGCAGATTTTTGCAGTTTAATAAAACATTTAAGAGGGCGTGATCACATCACTATTTTCAAAATGAGAGCACAAATAGAAAAGGTACATTCGTCGAAAATTGGAATTTTACAAAAAAAAAAAATATTTTTTTTTAGTTTTTTCGTCTGTATTTTTTTATTGAACCAACACTCAGGGGATGTCCCCTATAAATGCAGTGCATTGCTTTGGCGGAAGGAAGATCAGGTATTGGAAGGAGGAAAGAGGGAGTAGTGTCTGTTGATATCTGTTTTGAATCTCTGAATGTCGTAATTGGAGGGATAGATATTTGCCGGAAGTCGATTCCACATACGGATAGTACGGGCGAAGAACGAATTTATTCTGTAATGTGTAGTGCGGCCGGTTGTCCAATCGACAACAAATGGGTGAGCGTTCCTGGAGAGTCGCGTATCTCTGCCGAACGTTCTGACTGGCGGTATAAGATCACGAATTTCCGAAGAACAAACACCATGAAAGTATCGATAGAACAATGACACACAACCAACATTACGACGGTGTTCAAGGGAGACAATAGAATTGGATATCCTACCATCACCTATCAACACCATCGCCCTCCTCAGGACACGGTCAAGTAGCTCCAGTGATGAAGCTGGAGCACCCGAGCATATGTGGGAGTTGTATTCCATCTTTGGTCTGATGTAGGTAGTGTAGATATTGAGCAGATCAGAGGGTGTGAAACGAGTTTATTACTTGGTGCGATTTTTTAAACGCAAATTCGGCAAGTGAGTATTGTTTCTCGTTCGTTTATGAGAATCATCTGCTTAAAGAGTCCGGGTTTGATGTTGAAAAGTCGCTGCGAAGCCACTTGATAAGACTTTTGACATGGTCGAAATCATGATCGTAGTAGTCTGCAGCCAAGTAATTAATGTCACCATGCCATTTGTAAATAAATTTGCATTCTATTAAATATAGATGCAAAATGGTCTTGAGCCTGGGCAATATCCCAGTTCAAAATTATTTTTTAATTTATTTATGTAAGTGCTTTTCGACGCTTCCCAACGCATTGGAAAATTGTGAGTATACGGCTAAAAGATGAGGCTAAGAACCCTGTCAACTACCGTCCGATCGCGCTCTCGAAGGTTATGGACAGTATGGTTAACCACCATCTTCTGAGGTATTCAGAGAACAATAACCTACTTAGTGATCGACAGTATGGCTTTCGTAGGAATTGATCTACGGGGGACCTGATGGTGCTGTTGTCAAAAAGTGGAACCGTTCCATCACCAGTTTGGTGAGAATAAGTTCGTTGTTCTAGATATCTCCAAGGCCTGTGATAGATTCTGGCACGGCGCACTCATATCAAAGCTCATCGCTTTTGGTGTAGGTAGTCACATCTCTCGATGTATATCGAGCTTCCTCAGAAATCGAACTATAAGAGTTTTTGTAGATGGGATCTCAACCGACTAGCATAGATTAAACGCAGCAGTACCTCCCTCCCTTTTTCTTATTTTCATCGACGACTTCTTGGATTGGACTTTGAATCCAATCTACTCATTCGCGTATGAAAGCAACCTCTGTTATTCATATTCATTCGATGATAGACCAAATCGTCAAGAAATTGAGGACAAAAGTCGATTGATGGATGAGTCACTCAGCCAGGATTTACTGGCCATTTCCGAATGGGGTCAAGTGAATAGAGTAGATTTTAATGCACATAAGACCCAGATGGACAAACCTTGTAATTGATGTGTTATGCAGAGAAACAAGCTGACCGATTTTAAGCCGACAAGCCGCCGCCGCCGATTTCATCAACTCATAGCGACTTCACCCACGCCGCCGAGATTTGACGGAGTTCTAACTCAGTCAAATCTTACTACCAAAATAGACAACCCACTTAAAAATACAAACGAAAATATAACTGTCGACTAGACAACCTACTACTGTGAAATATATTGACCTTTCTTTGAATTTGGTATCCCACTATATGATGACGTCTATAGAAAGTTGAATGATTGTATTTTGATTTGAAAGTCTCATTTATATCAGTCAATTCCAGTACGTGTAAGGCCGTTTTCCTTTAAGAATGTGATAAGAAAAACCCAAATAAAAAGTTCAAATTTAACTCAAAATAAAAATTTCTTTTTTAAAATTATCACCCACAGCAATACTCAAATATTTATATTGTAGTTACCGACAATGTGAACAAATAATTTTTTATTTTGGGTAAAAAATTAAATTTTTATTAACGTTTTTGTTATCACAGCTTCTTATCCCGGCTTAAAGAAAAACAGCCTTAAGAAACAATAGCTTCTTTAGTGTGTCAAAGTAGGTAGAGTATTATCATTTGTAGAGTATTATCATCATTGGGAAGATTGTGATATTCAGGCATAGTCTGGTCAAATATGCCTCACATGAAAAGCTGTAATTGCAAAAATATTTATTAAATTCATCCATATTATAAATTTTGGGAATGGATTCCCACTCCCAAAAAATACTAGTATGGGATAATAATATTAAATTATGGTAACATTGGCTAATATTAACGAATATTGAACTACTTGGCAAAAAATAAAAAAGGTGTTAAAAACCAATACAAATTATTCCTTCCATTTTCCCAAAATTGTCAAATAAATAGGGGCGATCGAATGACAGAACGAGCCGGCAAATCAGCCGAAAGCCGCCGCCGATAATTATGGGTCGGCTTGTAACTCTGGTGTCAAGTGTCTAGGCTTTTTAAAGCAGTATAAGAAACACTACCTACATCAGACCCGAGATGGAATACAACTCAAATATACGGTCGGGTGCTCCAAGATCTTCCCTGGAGTTACTTGACCGTGTCTAGAGGAGATCGATGGTGTTGATTGGATACCGTAGGATATCCAATTCTATTGTTTCCCTTGAACATCGTCGTAATGTGGGTTGTGCATCCCTGTTCTATCGATATATTCATGACGAATATTCGAGATCTTATACCGCTCGTGAGAACGTCCGTTAGAGATACGCAACTCTCCAGGAACTCTCACCGATTTGCTGTCGATTGAACAACCGACCGCACCACATCGCACACAGAATGAATTCGTTCTTCGCCCGTACCATCCGTCTGAGTAATCGCTTTCCGGCAAATGTCTTTCCCGCCAATTACTATATTCAGAAATTCAAAACAGTTGTCAACAGACATCTGCTTCCAGTTCCTTATCTTCCTTCCGCCAATGCAATGTACTTTATAGGGGACATCCCCGGAGTGTTGGTTCAGTGAAAAAACATAGATTGTATTTGTTTCATAGTTCTATCGGACTCTATTTAGGACGGGCTATACCGACATGATCTACTTTCACCACAACTGCAGCGAACTAAAAGACAGTTTGTCACAAATGTATGCTGTATCGTCTAAATGTGGGTTGGGAGTTTATGATGGTCGTAATTGCATTGCGACAATGCAAAAAAAATGTTTGACATAAACATATTTCTCTTCTCATAAAAGACTTGGTTCATTTATAGCAATAAATGTTTGCTGCAAACAAAACAACGTTGCCCACAAAAGAAATTTCGTTTCTGCGTAATGAATTGCTTCCTCTGAGTTTACTGTTTAGAGGCTGCTCTAAGGTTTATGTATTTTTTAGAGAAACTTTACATGGCGTTTCAATCACATATTTCAATCATAAATTTTCTAATGAGATGATACCGCCGCTGAATAAAGGCCGTTTTTTAAGCTACCATACTCTGAAAGAATTATCTTCATAATATATATGATTTTGTTTTAGCCTCAGTGAACATTTTCATTAAAAAGTCTCAAAAGAGACATTTCATAAAATGTATGAAACATGTTTCATAAAGCACAAATCAATGAAAATTGTCATAAAATTTATGAAACATTTCTTAGAAACTATTAAAAGCAGTTCTTCATTCAAAGAACCTTTGTCTTAAGAAATCATTATTTTACATAATATGATTTATGAAAATTTTCATAGATTTTATGAATAAACTTCATTAATTTTATGGAAGAGTTTCATAAATAGAAATAATTTATACTGAAGTTTCCAATATAAACAATCAATACACACCACCATTGCGAGAGTCTTTGCAATGAATATGTCTTTGACCTAAATCAGGTTACATACTTATGTCATAGTTAACAGAGTACAAATGAGAATTGCTAGCATTTAACGAATAAAGTCGACACACTAAAAATTTAGTTGTCGATTATGAAACATTTCATAATGAAACAATAATAAAAGGGTGATTTTTTAAGAGCTTGATAACTTTTTTTAAAAAAAACGCATAAAATTTGCAAAATCTCATCGGTTCTTTATTTGAAACGTTAGATTGGTCCATGACATTTACTTTTTGAAGATAATTTCATTTAAATGTTGACCGCGGCTGCGTCTTAGGTGGTCCATCCGCTTAGTCCAATTTTGGCATTTCCACGTTTTTGAGTAACAGAGACCCAATTGGTGCGAACGGCGACGAATCGAAAATTGGTGGTCATCATTAACACTGGCCGATACAGCTGCGATATTTTCTTCAGTTCGCACTCTACGTAAGCGTGTTGGTGGTTTAATGTCCAACAATGTAAATTTGGTGCGAAATTTAGTCACAATAGCCCGAATAGCCGCTTCAGTGGGTCGATTAAACTGACCATAAAATGGAAGCGCGCAATGAACTTTCTTAACAGAGCACGCATTTTGATAATAAAATTCAATAATTTGCAAGCGTTGTTCGTTTGTAAGACGATTCATGATGAAATGTCATGTCTGAAATCCCACGTGATCTGTCAAATACTAATGCATGAAAATCCTAACCTCAAAAAAATCACTCTTTAGTTATGAACACATTTCATAACACAAATATTTTATTGGTTATGACATATTTCATTGGTTATTTAAGAATTGTTTCTTTAATACTATGAAATCTTTCGTTGATCTTATGAAACTAAGTTTCACTAAGTTTAACTAATTTAACAATTTTGTTTTATGAAAAATATGAAATGTTTATGAACAAATTGTATGAAACATTTCATTTTATTTATCAATTTTTCATACATATATAGAAAAAAATACTAAATTTATGAAAAACCTTTTAGGCAATCGCTTCATAAATATTATGAAGGAACATTCTTTCAGTGTTCCGCAGCAACACAGGTCCCTATACCTTTCAGTATGTTTAAGTTTATATTGCCCATAGAAACACGTCCGAAATGTTTGCGGGGATTGCTTTTTAGATTTCATTGCCGTTTGTACGTATAAATTACCCGGCAGTCGTTCATCACCTCTTATTCGGCTTTAGTTTGATTGCATGCTCCCCCCGCCCCCCTTCAAGTCGTAACTCTCATCAGCGGATATTTCGAATTAACAGTGAACACAGAAGTGAACGCAAAAATTATATTTTCGAGCGTAAAGATAGCTCAGATGGCAGTCTTAAGGATGGCGATGATGATGCTGATGGAGATTTTCATCATTTAATTAGTTGTCATTTTTTGTGATGTTATGGTTTTGTCGGATTTGGGATATTTTGTGTTGTCTGTTTCTTTTGCTTCTGATGCTTCTTCTTCCTTTTCTGAGGAAAAATAAATTAGTCTTTTGTTGTTGCTGGTGTGTGAAATGGAAATTACAGGATTCATTATAATACCCGTCGAACGTGGCCGGGGTGGTTCGTGCAGGGCAGGGCTGGGATGGGGTGGTGCCCTGTTCTCGGCAACCATCGGACTATTGTGAGTATGCACGTGTGTGTGTGTGTGGATAAGAAATTAAAATTGGTTTTATCATGTTGAGGTTACCACTGGATGGTTGGGTGGGCGTCGGGGTGTTGCGGTGATAACTGCGGTTATTAATTAAATTGTTGGGTTTTTTGTGCGTGTGTGTGTGAGTTTTTTCAACATTGAATGTTTGTGAATTTGACGAAAGGATCGAATGGAATGAAGTGGCATGGCATGGAGGTCGTCATCGTCGTCATGGTTGAGTTATGTGAGCTGTGGTTAACGGCGGCCGAGCAAATACTGATGTCGGATGTAAAGGATCTTAAGTGATACAATCAATTTCCTTGGCACTATTTCACAACGAATGTCATTTGTCTTCCGCATTCTTCATTCCAGGTGGGGAAGGGGTGGAAATATCCTTTAATGCCATAGAATGCCTGTGGACGGACGGTTTGAATTTTTCGCTTGGAATTTCGTCCTTTTGGAATTTCCATTTCGCATTCCATATTCCTTGGAGAAGCATCCTTTGTTACTGTTTAAATTTACAGTATTCATAATTTAAACTAAATCTATGTAAGTTATGTCCACAGTTCTTCGTTTTTTTTCTTCTGCTTCTTCCTATCAAATTACCTTTAAAATCGGTTTACGAGATTTTTGGCCAGAGATACCAACGCTTATTTATTAGCATCTTTAGAAATCATCTAAAAGCATTTGTTGATTGTGCTCTTGCCATCGCATTTTCCGTAGTGGTGGCTGTTTTACTGGGGGGTTGGAGGGAATTGGGAAGGAAGCAAGCACGGCAGGACGGACGCACGGTCGGATGAATGCTCGCTCGCTCGTTCGTTCGTTCATTCGCCTGTTGGTTTGTTGCCATGAAAATAATTAAAAAATTTCCCAAATAAGTCTTATCTGCTTAAGAGCAACAACAACGACATTAACAACAATAATGATAAAAGCAAAAACATCGACGAGCACGATGACGACAAGCACAACGACAACGTGCAGCGGCTGCTGCTACCGCCGCCGTTCAACAATGAACAAAAAATAAATAAAACTAACTCTGCTGCCCCAGCAGAGAGCATTCCTGAGTAGAACCACCTAAGCTGTCGTAATTTTAATTTATTATCATAAAATTTCCATATCAGCCCAGTGGAAGAAGAAAAAAAAATTGCGAAAAAATAAAGAAGCCACCGCCACAATGAGCCGGCTGAGGATGAGACTCATGATGACTATGACGACAAAATCATTTGCTACCAACACCAGCGCTAGCATTTTTTTTGGCATTCATGCCGTTGTCACAAGATCTCCGCCAACGATTGTCGAATGTAGCTAACATAGGTAATGCCACAGTCACCAGGTAATGGGTCGGGAAGGCCTACAGTGGGGCTAAACCAAAAAAATTATGTGCAACGAATATTGTGAAGTTTCTTTTAAACCGATTAAAATGGTTTAAAATGAGTAGTTAGGCTTCGTGGAGGGTTAACCAAGGGACTAAAAGTCGAAGTGCTGTGGATTCTTAGCAACAACACGATTAATTCCTGGCGTTTCCAAGGAAAAAATCCCTGATGAATTCGTATCTACTCACAAATTTTCTATGTTATCACATTTAAAAAAACGTCTTGAAAAGCTGAAAACCGGTTCTCATTACATGTAACATTTTATGTGATGGCAAATCTAAAAAAGCAATTCATTCTAGTTCATGAATTCGAGCAAATCAGCAAGAAATGTAGAAAACCAGATTCCTGGAATAAGATTTCTTTCATTTTTTAAATATTATTTTCTATAATATATTTTTTCTTATGTCAATTCGTTCAACAAAAATTCATTTGTTTTATATATGACAATTTCGAGAAAACCGGTTTTCAATTTTGTAAACCCGGATTTTGAAACCCGGGTTTTTGCGCATGGGGGGTGATATACACTTTTTGGTGATTGATTTTATTTCTCGTTCATATATGCGAGAAAATCATATTAAAAATTTCAAAAAAACTCGGGTTTTTAATTGGTTTTCTCTTCCACATGACATTATATACTTTTTTAAGTGGTGTTACGTTTTCAGTGATGAATTTTCTATAAACAAAAATATATTTTGGTTTTTAATAGTAATTTCAAAAAAGAAAACGGATTGAAAAGTCGAAAAAACCCGGATTTCAAAACCGATTTTCTTGGCAAAAATATTTTAGTTTATATGACTAATTGCATGATAATTTCAAAAACCCGAGTTTGAAAGAGGTATTCCTGTCCATTCAGGTTCATGTAGAGTAATTTCATGTAAACCGAGTTTAAAAACTAACATTCTTGTCTATTTGACATGATGACCACTTTCAAAGTGGTTTTCGGAGATGCAAATGCCACAGACGGAAATTCAGACTCTTTCAGTTATGACAATTTTGAAAAGTCAAAACAAGAGCGTTGAAAAATCTGGTTTTTCTGCAATGTCGGTTTTTCGGTTTAAACTAAAACCGTGATTTCAAAAAAAAACCGGTTTCCGGTTTTTTATAAAAAAACGGTTGGACCTGGTTTATTCGAATTTTTCTTGAAACAGAAAAAAACGGAGAAATTATTTATTATAGGGTAATTACACAAAATGTTACCCTTGTGCATACTCGTTCATGGGGATAGGACAATTCTGATGTCATCATCAGATTCACTTTCGAAATTGACTCCAAACATTCCGGTCTGAATTAGGACAAGTTTGGTCATCACTTTTCGTCCTGCATCTATTATTCCCAAAATATCAGTTTAGAACAGGTGTGAATACCGTAAAAACTATTCTTTGAAATTCAATACTCTCTTACATTCGCATTAACCTACAAGGACGAGCATAATATACGTATAAGGTTCAATCTCGAATAAAATTTATATGGTCACCCCTGAAATAAATGCTGGATTATTTAATTATGATTAATTATGATGCCAAATATTTCGGCCTTGGGTCAAATCGTCTGTGAACTAAACGCTCCTAAAATACCTCTAAAACTACCTAGAAATCATATCTTCTGGTCGACCGCGATTTAAAAAAACCCGACGATCGGTCTTAGATGAAAACCCCGGTTTTCGGTCTCGGGATTGGTCACTCTAGTCGAAACCGGGTTTTAAAACAGGGTTTTGGTTGAATGTTTATGTTTATGTATGGAATGTCTTCAAAATTGTACCAGAAGCGGTTCAATAAAATTAAAACAAAAATAAATGTTTATACCCTACACCTCCAGGATGGGGTGGTTGTCATTCCGTTTGTAACACCATGAAATATCGATCTGAGACCATATAAAGTATATATAATCTTGATCGTCATAAAATTCTAAGACGATATAGCCATGTCCGTCCGTCTGTTGAAAGCACGCTAGCATCTAAATGAAAGGAGCTAGGACGTCCAAATTTTCCATAATTTGGTGTCTTATAGTTGGGATAGAAACTTTCCTTCACACGGACTAAAAATACCCATAATAACCCCTAATATTTTAGAGTATTTAAGTGTGTTTTTTCAATCTATATTACTTGATATTGGATATGCGCATTCCACCTATAACAAAAACGCGCACCATAAAGTGATTCTTATTCGTAGGGACGAAATGGGGCGAAAAGTGATAAAAATGGTACCTACCAAACGACAACAGCTACATTGGTGTGTACATTCCTCTAATGGAGTAGATACATAATGTAAAAGTATTTTTTCCAAATTCGTACTTTTAAGGGGTATAATGGAAATAGAGGGATAAAAATGGTACCAACCAAACGGCTGCATCTAGAATAATGGAATTCGGTGTATACATTCATCTGATAGCGTAGACACGTAAAATAAACGGAATTTTGGAAATTCGTATTTTTTGGGGTTAATATGGAAAAAGGGGATAATAATAGTACCGACCAAATGACAGCAGCTAGAGTCGTAAAATTCGGAGTATTTCCTCTTACGTCTGACTGCGTTAAAACGAAAAATAAAAGTATTTTTTTTAATTCGTAATTTCAAGGGATATAATGGGTACAGAGGGATAAAAATAGTACCAACTAAACGGCTACAGCTAGAATGATGAAATTCGGTGTGGACATCCCTCTAATTGCGTAGTCACGTAAAATAAAGAGATTTTAGAAAGTCGTACTTTTAAGGGGGTAAAATTGGAAAAAGGGGATACAAATGGTAGCGACCAAATGGCCTCAGCTAGAATCATGGAATTTGGTGTATACATGCAATATAAAAAGAGTTTTTCAATTTCGTACCTTTTACTTTTACGGCAAAAATTGGTTAAATCATGAAGTTAGGTTAGTTTGCACTATGTACGTGATATAGTGGATTTTCAAAATTTGTACTTTTGTAATTAAAATAGAATAAAAATACAACCTACTGTAGCACCCACTATCTACCAATATTTGTGGTACTTAAGCTTTTTTGAAAATATAAATATATGTAAGATTATTTATTTTTTTTAATTGACTTGAAGTATTATTTCGATATATATAGTGTAAACGTATTGGTAGCCTTGCCTTATAAGCGTGGTTTGAAATAATTAAAATATTATATTTATTTATAAAATTATTTTGTCAATAATTGTATTTGTTTTGGTTTGGCTAGATTACAAATATATATATTTTCCTGTAATAAAGGGTGTTTTTTATTGGGGTATAGAACTTTAAGTTGGCATCACTTTTTTAACTGGCGGCCATTTTGTCAGCTGTCAAGTGATTAATATTTAGTTTGGTTTGCCATTTCATCATGAACAGGTTGACAAAAGAACAACGCTTGCAAATCGTGCAAATTTATTTCGAAAGTAATGGTTCAGTTCGCGAAGTTCACCATTTTATGGTCGACGTAATCGTCCATCAGAGCAATTAATTCGGTTAACCATGGATCGTTTTCGCACTACGTTTACTCTATGTGATAATACGCATCCGCAGAGACGTCGAACAGTGCGCACCGAAGAAACAATTGCCGCTGTAGAGCAAAGTGTTGAAGAGGACCCGAATGAATCGATTCGCCATCGTGCACAGCAATTGGAGCTGCACAGCAATTGGAGAAAGTGGTTGAAAATTGGACCTGTAGAATTGGCTATATTCGAGCCAGCCGCGGCGGCCACATGCCCGAAATCATATTTAAACATTAATGGCATAAAATTATCCTTCCAATAAAGCCAAATTGATGGACATTAAAACGATTTTCTTGTGTTTTATTTCAATTCGAAGTTCTATACTTCAATAAAAAACACATTATATTACTGCACTTCTACGTAAATCGACAGCCTTTGTGGAATGTAAGTCATGGTGGAAAGTATATAAAGTTCGGCCCAGCCGAACTTAACGCCTTTTTTACTTGTTTTCTTTTAAAATTACAAAAAATGCTTAATATATCTCAGCAAAAAGAGAGCACATGAAGAAGCGGAAAAGATGTTCATCTTGTGATTCGGATGTAGTGAAACTTAGGTTCATCACCAATGAATTTAACATGGAGTTGTCATAGGAAGGATGTCCTTTATTTTGAAAGACTTCAAAATTATTTTAAAATGTTAATATTTTTAAGAGAATGTAAATTTATTTATAAACGGATTATCGGCAGTGTGCTTCTCGTTCGTTTGTGGGAATCATTTACTTAAGAAGTCCGGCTATGTTGTTGAAAAGTCGCTGCGAAGCCACCTGAACGAAAACTTTGACAGGGTGGAAATCATGACAGTGGTAGTCTGCAGCCAAGTAATGCATGTCACCATGCCACTTGTAAATAAATTTGCATTCTAAAAAATATAGATGCAAAATGGTCATGAGTCTGGACAATATCCCAGTTCAAATAAAATATTGATTATTCATACAAACGGTAAAGAAAACTAAACAAACAAGTAAAAACGGCGTTAAGTTCGGCCTGGCCAAACTTTATTTACCCTCCACCATGGATAGCATTCCACAGAGGCTATCAATTTTCGTAGATGTGTATTACAGGAAAATATAAATTTCTTAATATAGCTAAACCAAAACAAATACAAATATTAAAAAAATAATCTTATAAATAAATATAATATTTTTATTATTTCAAACCACGCTTATAAGACAAGGTTACCAATACGTTTACATATCGAAATAATACTTCAAGTCAATTCAGAAAATAAATATTCTTATATTTATACTTTCAAAAAGCATAAATACCGTAAATATTGGTAGATAGTGAGTGCTCATTATTTCATTTCATTTCATTTATTTCTTCACGACTTGTAATTCTAAGCCTATTGGCCGATATAATATAAATTACAAAATGCATAGTAAAAATTATTTCTAACAGTGTTAAAAAAACTACTCGTACATAGTACAAAATAACCTAAATTCATGATTCATCCAATTTTGGCAGTAAAAGTAAAAAAGTACGAATTTGGAAAAATCTTTTTATTTTGCGTGTCTATGCAGTCAGAGGAATGTATGCACCGAATTCCATGATTCTAGCTGCGGCCATTTGGTTGGTACCATTTTTATTCCCCTTTTCCTATTTTACCCCCTTAAGAGTATGACTTTCTAAAATCTATTTATTTGACTTGTCCACTCAATTTGAGGGATGTACGCACCGAATTTCATCATTTTAGCTGTAGTCGTTTAGTTGGTACTATTCGTATCCCTCTGTACCCATTGTATCCCCTGAAAGTGCGAATTTGGAAAAAAAAACTTTTATTTTTCGTGTCTACGCAGTCAGAGGAATGTATTCTCTGAATTTCATGACTCTAGCTGCGGTCATTTGGTTGGTACTATTTTTATCCCCATTTTTCCATTTTAACCCCAAAAAGTACGATTTGCGAAAAATCCGTTTATTTTACGTGTCTACGCAATCAGATGAATGTCTACACCGAATTTTATTATTCCAGGTGTAGCCGTTTGGTTGGTACCATTTATATCCCTTTATTCCCATTTTACCCTTTAAAAGTACGAATTTCGAAAAATATTTTTATATTATGTATCTACTAAATTAGAGGATTATACACACCGAATTTCGTGTTTCTAGCTTTTGTCGTTTTGTGTTTTTATCCCTTTTTTCCCCATTTCATCCCCCTACGAATAAAAATCACTTTGTGGTGCAAGTTTTTGTTGTAGGGGGAATGCTCGTAGCCAATATCAAGTAAGTAAAAGCAGACATATTGAAAAAAAATTTGCTTAAATACTCTAAAATATTAGAGGTTATTATGGGTATTTTTAGTCCTTGTGAAGAAAAAAATTTTTCCTTTGGGCCGATTTTGCCCAGTTTCAGTCCCAACCGGTCTACGACTATAAGACGCATTTATGTATAAATTGGACGTACTAGCTCCTTTCGTTTAGATGCTAGCGTGCTTTCAACAGACGGACGGACATGGCTAGATCGTCTTAGAATTTTATGAGAATATATATAATTTATAGGGTTTCAGGTCGATACTTCAAGGTGTTACAAACGGAATGACAAAGTTAGTATACCCCCATTCTGGAGGTGGAGGGTGTACAAATATTAATAATTAATTAAAATTAAATATTTGATTTACATTAGTAAAACAATAAATTTGTATTTTTGAAGCAAAAATGTGTAAATTGACAAAATTATAAAAATTTAAAGTAATAAAAAGAACAAACAGAAAATTACCTGAGGAACGATTCCAACTCGAGAACTTCTTGGTCCAAAACGGACACCTTACCTCCGTAATCCCGTACTGAAAATTCTTTCCTATTCACTTGTGAAACGTATCGACTTTTTTGAAGTTGTCTAAAAGAACTTCCTCAAAAGCGGGGAAAATGCACAGTTGGATGTTGAGATGCGTTTAAAATGTGCTTCCTATGGAAGTACTTCCAATTGTTTTGCTGGGATGGTAAACAATAAAAACTACTATATTTTTCTCAAATCGAAAAAAGTAAACTTTGGACTCATTTCATTTTTCCGTTCATTAAATACTGAATATTTTTTACAATTTGTGACAAATAATGTAAATTTCATTCAATATAATGAAGTGTAGAGCAATCGAACGCAGTCGTTTGTATTGTTTGGGATCTATTTCACGCATTTGAAGTCTTTGTGTAGTCAATCTCCTTATTCGACGTTCGTTCACCTAAGTTTTTAGGAAAAGTTCTTGAAATGGGAATGAAGATAAGTTTTTTGAGAGACACTCCAGCTCCAATATTGTAACAACCATAGGACGATGAAAAATTATAAAACCAAATTTACAAATTGCACGCCACAATTGTCTCGCCGGCATTGGCATTTTATGGATACACAAAAATAAAACTCTTTCACTGATTTGCCCATTTATAATGACATCTTTTTTTAATATTTAATCTATATATATAAAAGAGTTGCGTGATTGAGTGACTGACTGATCATTTCCCAGACTAAACGGCTAGAGCTAGAATCATGAAATTTGGTTTGTACATTTCTCTTACAGTATAGAGGTGTGATAAGACGGGGTTTTTCGAAATTAGTACTTTTAAGGGGTAAAAAGGGATAAAAATTGTACCACTGCCCTGACCAAACGGCTGGGCCTAGAATCTTGAAATTTAGAATGGACATTACTCTTATAACACGAATGCGACCAAGATAATATTATTCAAAATTCGTAATTTTTGTGGGTGAAATCGGGTAAAAAGGTTAAAATGGTACTAATTAAACGGATGGAGCTGGAATCATAAAATTCGGTGTGTACATACCTCAAATTCGTACTCTTAATAGGTAAACGGGGAAAAGGGGATAAAAAGGTACCAACAACACGGATGACGCAACAATATTGAAATTTGGTGTGTATATTCGTTTTACAGCGCAGATCACTGACAAGCAGGCATTTTTCGAAATTTGTGCTTTTAAGGGATTAAATGGGATACCAATTGTACCACATCCCAGACCAAACGAATGGGCCTAGAATCATGAAATTCGGAACGGGCATTACCTTTACAACACGAATGTGGCTAAGAAAATAGTTTTCAAAATTCGTACTTTATGTGGGTGAAATTAGGTAGAAAGGGATAAAAATGGTGCTAATTAAACGGATGGAGCTGGAATCATGAAATTCGGCATGTGTATCCCTGAAAATGCTTTCAAACGCAAAATGAAAATATGTTATGTGAAAATATTGCTAAATATAATATTTAGGTTTAATTTTATGTATGTACGGGTCGTTTATTTTGGAATATCGACTATACATGTGGGGGTAACATAAGATGTATGTAAATTCCCCCATGTCGAATTTAAACTAAGTCTGGGAAAAATACTATGTGCAGAGTTTGAATAAATTCGTTAAGTCCCTTCCAGAGTTTTCGTGTATACCAGCGAACCAGACGGTCGTGGGACATACTTATGGCTTTAAATCTCTCCGTCAATGCGTTACACTTTTTTCTATCCCAAATGATATATATGCTCCTACTCTGTAGTGAGGGTATAATTATCACAGCTTTATATGATTTTCTGTAAAAAATTGATTGCATTTTGTGCCTATAAATTGAACTATTTACTACGTATAAATGGATGACACAGTGTAAATGGATTTTTTTTTAAATTTGTACAAGGTGTATAAATCGCATCGAAAAGTTAGTGTGAATATACCGCTGAATACGTAGTTGCGCAAAGTAAAACGATTTTTCAAAAGTTGTGAGCGTTTACAAACGATTTGCCCTGAAAGTGATATCCTTAGACTAAGGCAATTTCAAAATATAAAAAATATAAAAAAACAGTTTGAATACCGAGACAAAATACTGTCAATACCAACCCATTTGAAAAATTTCCGCGTACGAAGTAGCGGGTATTTGCAAGTAACTTTATAAAATAATAAATAATATCATATTAATTATTAATATTAATTTTTATATTTTTTCTATTTATTTAATTCACTGAAAACTGAACTCTTCACATACAATCCGCCTTACATATTATTCTAATCTCACCGGATTTCTAGCCATTTTTTAACCTTTTCAAACCAATGTGTCCAACATAGGCAGTCCACAGCTAATGTATGTGTAGTAGTATGTATGTGAATGATGATATTGTCGTTTAACGTTTAACATTTTTCGCTTCCCTTTCCGTCTTCTTCCTTCATTTTTTTTGGCAAAAGCGACGCACAGATATTTCATAGATTTCCAAAAGGTTCTTCACACAGAAATATTTATGTGATGATATCTCTCCATGACTGCCCCTGGCTGTACATCATGTGACAATTCCCACGACCAACATTCAGAGTAAAAGTCATTTCATTCCACCTGCCTGCCCGGCTGCCTGCCTGCATGCTCTCCACAAGAATGCCGGTATTCATTCCCTGTGTTTTCGTTCACATTCTCCCAATTTGGCCATTAATCACGTAAAGGTGATTTTAATATACACATAACTTGGCTACTGCTGCTGCTTAAATTGTTCATTGTTTGTTTTAATATTATGCCAGGAATGCCAGTGTGTGTGCTTGGGTGTGAGTGTGGAAAGGTGGCCTGAAAACGTGGTGGGAAAACTGTTGAAAATTAACACACCCACACACACCGTACCGTACTTGAATAAAATTCAGCTTCTTTTTCTGCCGTCATTTTGAAAGGGTTTGGCCGCGTGTGGGTATGATATTGCCACAAAATTTGTTCATTAGCGTTTCACATTGTGTTTCTTTTTTTCTCGATTTTCACTTAGAAGTTATTTCGGGAAAAAATCGCAAATTGTATTGATACACTCGTGAAAAGTGGCATGACCAAGCATTTTGATGCGGTCTGAGTGAAATTTGGATTTAATTTTTAAAGGAAAACAATTCTTTTGAATAAACGTTGACTACTGAGATGTGAAGTGATCTACTGGAATTGTAGCAATATAAGAGGCGAGCCAGGCAGATGTAGTACAATTTACAACGCCTTTCACAAATATATTTATCCACTTACCAGTCTGGGAAATGATAATGACTCGAACGGTTTAAGAAGTCATGTCAAGGATTTCATCTAAATATACTGGACTAGCAGTGTCCGCTACTTCGCAAGCGGAAAAGCCAGTTATTTGTTATCAGTTTTATCCATCTCTGTTTTTGAATAGTATTTATTGAATTTTCTTTTGGTGGCTATAGATAAATCTAAAATAGTAATTTGGAATACAGCCAAAGGAATGTGCTTGTCGAAGTGCACTATTTAGCAGACAAATTTCGAAAAATCCATTTATGTTTCGCGTCTACATGGTCGGAGGAATGTACACGCCGAATTTCACGATTCTAGCCACAATTCTTTGGTTTTTACAATTTGTATCTCTTTTTGCCACAGGAATTTACCACAGGAATTTACAAATCAAATTTCTCGACTATAGCTGCAATACTTAAATTGGTACCATTGTTATCCCTCGAACCCCTTAATATTTACATAACAAATTTCATGATTCCAGCTGCAATAATTTAGTTGGTTCATTTTTATCCCTTCTTGTGCCGCGCACTCCTTAAAAGTTCAAACTTCGAAAAATCAAATTTTACTTCGCTTCTATATGGTCAGGAGAATTTAAATAACAAATGTCACTTTTCTAGCTGCAACACTTTAATTGGTACCATTTGTATCCCTTCTTCTGCCGTTCCCCGGTTAAAAATACAAAAATGCTTTTATATTACGCTTCACATAGAAGCGAGAGGAATTTAGATACCAAATTTCACGATTCTAGCTGTATTAATTTAGTTGGTACCATTTTTGTCCCCGTCGCCTCTCAAAAGTACAAATTTCGAAAAATCCATTTATGTTGCAAGTCTACGTAGTCAGAGACATGTATATACCTCCTTAAAAAGTACAAATTTCGAAAAGTCCCTATATGTAGCTCGTCTGCAAGGTCAATGAAAAGCACACGCCGATTTTCACACGCCTTTTAGTCAGGACGAAGGTTCGATGTTTATCCCTTTTTGTCTTATTTTATCCCCTAAAAGTAGTAGTTTCGTAAAACCCTTTCTTAGTCGGCGTCTACGTCATATTTGGGAACTACCCTGAAAATTGCATGACCCTGGATTCAGCCGTTTGGTCTGGGCGCTGGTCAATGATAAGTCATTCAGTAACGCAACTCTTTTATATATATAGATATAGGGAAAAATGTTTCTACACGCCTGAGAATTCGCGGCTCTGCGAACGGTGACCCCAGTGAGAAATTGCCCCAACGCAAAAATTGAAAATGGTACCAATCCGTTCGGTAATTTTTCATTATGAATTAATGCCCCACGTTTAAATCTATATATATAAAAGAGTTGCGTTACTGACTGACTGACTGACTGACTGACTGACTGACTGACTGACTGACTTATCATTGACCAGCCCCCAGACCAAACGGCTGAAGCCAGGGTCATGAAATTTTCAGGGTAGTTCCCAAATATGACGTAGACGTCGACTAAGAAAGGGTTTTACGAAATTCGTACTTTTAGGGGATAAAATGGCCCAAAAAGGGATAAACATCGAACCTTCGTCCTGACTAAACGGCAGTAGCTATAAACATGAAATTCGGTGAGTTCCTTGCAATAACCATGCAGACGAGCTACAAATAGGGATTTTTCGAAATTTGTACTTTTAAGGGACGAGCGGGACAAAAAGGGATAAAAATGGTACCAACTAAAGTATTACAGCTAGAAACGTGAAATTTGGTATGTAAATTCCTCTGACCATATAGAAACGAAGTAAAATGGGATTTTTCGAAATTTGTACTTTTAAGGGACGAGCGGGACAAAAAGGGATAAAAATGGTGCCAACTAAAGTATTACAGCTAGAAACGTGAAATTTGGTATGTAAATTCCTCTGACCATACAGTAACGAAGTAAAATTGGATTTTTCGAAATTTGTACTTTTAAGGGACGAGCGGGACAAAAAGGGATAAAAATGGTACCAACTAAAGTATTACAGCTAGAAACGTGAAATTTGGTATGTAAATTCCTCTGACCATATAGAAACGAAGTAAAATGGGATTTTTCGAAATTTGTACTTTTAAGGGACGAGCGGGACAAAAAGGGATAAAAATAGTACCAACTAAAGTATTACAGCTAGAAACGTGGTATGTAAATTCCTCTGACCATATAGAAACGAAGTAAAATTGGATTTTTCGAAATTTGTACTTTTAAGGGACGAGCGGGACAAAAAGGGATAAAAATGGTACCAACTAAAGTATTACAGCAAGAAACGTGAAATTTGATATGTAATTCCTCTGACCATATAGAAACGAAGTAAAATTTTTCGAAATTTGTACTTTATAGGGAGGAGCGGGACAAAAAGGGATAAAAATGGTACCAACTAAAGTATTACAGCCAGAAACGTGAAATTTGGTATGTAAATTCCTCTGACCATATAGAAACGAAGTAAAATTGGATTTTTCGAAATTTGTACTTTTAAAGGACGAGCGGGACAAAAAGGGATAAAAATAGTACCAACTAAAGTATTACAGCTAGAAACGTGAAATTTGGTATGTAAATTCCTCTGACCATATAGAAACGAAGTAAAATTGGATTTTTCGAAATTTGTACTTTTAAGGGACGAGCGGGACAAAAAGGGTACCGACTAAAGTATTACAGCTAGAATCGTGAAATTCGGTATGTAAATTCCTCTGACCATATAGAAACGAAGTAAAATTGGATTTCTCCAAATTTGTAGTTTTAAGTGGCGACCGGGACAAAAAGGGATAAAACTGGTACCAATTTTACTATTACAGCTAGAATCGTGAAATTTAGTGTGTAAATTCCACTGATCATATAGCAGCGCAGTAGTTTGATTTTTCGAAATTTGTACTTCTAAGGGGTGCGCGGGACGAAAAGGGATAAAAATGCTGTACAATCCTGTGTTACCAAATAAAGTATATATTTTTAGGGGAAGCAAAAACATAGTGATCCTATAGTGATTTTTCAAAATGTGTACTTTTTGTACTTAAAGTTAAAAACTGGCTGACTGAATCTAGGAACATGAGATCGAGGATATAAATGGTTGTAATATTTTGTTCAAAACTTGGTAGAAAATTATTAAAATTATACATACAAGGTAGTTCAGCTAAAATAGTCAAGCACATTCCTTTGACTGTGTGTGAGTGCTACCTAATAGGAGCTTTCCAAATTACTATTTTAGGTTTATCTATATCCACCAAAAGAAAATTAAATAAATACTATCCAAAAACAGAGACGGATAAAATTAACGAATAACTTGCTTTTTCGCGTGCGAAGCAGCGGGTACTGCTAGTATGATATATTGCCCTAACAAGAATGTAAAATACCCCCAAACCGAAAATGAAAAATGGCCCTAAAATATTTTTCTGTGTAATTTTTTAATAATTAATGTTAATTAAAATTGTACGAGTTTTTTTCCGTATGCTCATATTTTGCCAAACAACTTGACAAAAGTGAAACCTAAAACTATTAATTTCAGTTCGTAGAATTAGGAATAATCGTGAGACTTTTCTTAATTGTATAAAACATTTGATAAGATCTATAATTTTATAAATTTCGAAGTTTACGAAATTATAATTAAAAAAATGTTCAATAAATACATTTTCGCCAATAAGTAAATACATTAAAATGTACATGAGAAATCGCGCGCGCGATTTTTCATAATAAATCTACATTTTAATGTATCTTTTTGTTGACGACATTCAAATGCAATTGTTAATAGATAAATATATCGATTTTTTATATATCATTCATATCATCATTTGGAGGTCGCCGATGGCAAACAAAGTATATTTGTCTCAAACGCTATACTTTTACAGTAACAGTCGAAATATTTCTTGCAAATTAAACCTTTTATCGTTAGCGTAGCTTTTATTGCTGTGTTTGCGGTAAGCACACTAACCGTTTGCCATAAACTTTTCATAGGGTTTGTAATAAATATAAATCGTTTGCAGCAAACGAATTGCACTAACAAATTTCCTTGGTCTAACTTTTCGTTTGTGGGTAACGAATTTTTCTTTGGTTAGAGTTTGGAATAAACATAAATCGTTTGCAGCAAGCGAATACCACAAACAAATTTCTTGTGTCCAACTTTTTGTTTGTAGATAACGAATTTTTTCTTTGGGTAGAGTTTGGAATAAACATAAAACGTTTGCAACAAACACATTACATAAACGAATTTCTTTTGTCTGTGTATCAGCATCAAAATGACCTCAAACGCTTTGTATCATTTCAAAATTAATCTATTTTAACCCGCATTTTACCCTGACTGTGCAGGTGATTGAAACAATTTCAGTAAATCCATTGGCCGTCCCCTTCATTTCACTCTTTTTTCTTTTTTGACTTTCAGCTGAGTATATTTTCTTTCAGGCTCACAGCCAGCCATCATACCTACCATTCAGTTGCAATCGGTATTGCCAATGATTAATGTCTCTCCATTACAAAATTAATGAGTTTTAATCGTATGGATTGGATTGAAACCATCCAAGCAAGCAGCCAAACAACCATTCATTCATCCATCCATCCATTCAGCCATCCGAGGTTGTTTCTCCCTGTGTTGTGACGACGCGGTGGCAGTACATAGTTTCATATTTATGTATATTTTAACTTTGTGGTAAAGACTTGCCTCCCCACTCCCTTCCTCCACCTCTCACTCACTCACTCTTTATGCTGTGAAATGAAAAGCTCTAGAAACTTGTTTTCCTAAAGAGTTTTCGCATTTTCATAGCAAGTCATAAATTACTGAGGAGCAGTAGTGTATGACTCGGTGTATAACGCTTTTCGCAGTTCCTTAACCCTCCGTTTTTAATGATTGCAATTATTTTACAGTAATATTCGTTTGATTGATTGAAATGCTTAGCTTGGCAGTTTAGTTGAGTGGCGCCGAGACGAGGAGGCGACGGAAGTGCGGTGTTTCGAAGCTATGACAAATGTGGTGGATATGAAATTGATGAGAGGAGGGGGAAGAGAAATTCATCTATCATACGATTGTGTAATGCGGTGGTGACACCAGTTCGGGTGCTTTAGTGCGTAAGTAATTGAAAATTCATTGAAAAAGAAAATATTACTCAGGTTTTGTGATTTATTTTAAAAGAGGAAACCATTACTCCACAACAAAATTTAAGTGGTTACAATTCTCTACTCAATGTGTGACCATTTGATCCACATGTTCCATAGTCATAAATTAATTGCGTCCTTCTCGGGAAAATGTCACCATTATCGGTGGCAATTTGTCACTGTGATAAATTTCATTAATATTGCGAGTGTTTGCCATAAATGTCGCAGTTAGTGGACATTCATGCTCAGACTGTAAATCAAATTTGATTTATAGCCCACTTTTATATATATATTGTTCAAAATTTCCTGTGCGCTTCAAACTCTTTAGAAAACCCCTAAATAATTTGAACATTTGATCATTAATAGTGATAGCTCTTCGTATGCACTATTGTCTTGCCAAAGTCCTTGACACGTCCTCACGACAACACCCTTTCTCCCCCCATTAACTTCGCCATATTATCAACGCACTTTTACTTCCATTGTTCGACCGCACCATTCCAACGCAGCTAACGTCCTCCAACCCGCATAACAAAGTACAATACTCTAGCTCGCAAAACAAAAAAACACTCTGGCAACCACAAATAAAAATAAAATGAAAACCGGAAACCGGAAACCAATGTACTCTTCTACAATATTCGCATTTATTTAAATGCAACAAAAAAGGAAACGAGAGGGAAAAAATGAAACTTTTCACTGCATTCCAACTATTAAAAAATCACAATAAAATTAAATAAAAATATGAACTGAAAAGTTTAACTACAACTTACCGCATAACTTTCACGGTGCATCATTTACCCGCAGCATTGCGGTGAGCATGAACTACCCATAGCACAGTCTTTGTTTCGCTGCTGAAGAAAAGGAAATAATACAAAAGGAGCTTCTTGGTTAGGGGACAAGGATACTTGAATAGATTTTAAAGAACAAGAGAGCTAGAGAGAAAGATATTTAAATAAATGAATAATTATTTAATTGAATAATTGTAATTTGATAAATTACAATTTGTATACCCTCCACCTCCAGGATGGGGGTATACTAACTTTGTCATTCCGTTTGTAACACCTTGAAATATCGACCTGAGACCCTATAAAGTAGATATATTCTTGATCGTCATAAAATCCTAAGACGATCTAGCCATGTCCGTCCGTCTGTTAAAAGCACGCTATCATCTAAACGAAAGGAGCTAGAACGTTCAAATTTTCCATAAATGCGTCTTATAGTCGTAGATCAGTTGGGATTGAAACGGGGCGAAATCGGCCTAAAGGGGAAATTTTTTCCCTCACAAAGACTAAAAATACCCATAATAATCCTTAATATTTAGCGTATTTAAGCATATTTTTTGAGTATACCTGTTTATATTTGCTTGATATTTCCCCTTATAGTAAAAACGTGCACCATAAAGTGATTCTTATTTGTAGGGGGTGAAATGGGGCCAAAGAGGGATAAAAATGGTACATATCAAACGACAACAGCTAGAAACACGAAATTCAGTATGTGCAGTCCTCTAATTGAGTAGATACATAATATAAAAGGAGTTTTTCCAAATTCGTACTTTTAAGGGGTAATGTGGTAATAGAGGGATAAAAATGGTACCAACCAAATGAACGCAACATGGGTGTTAATTTTTGAATTCACGTATTGCCTTATAAGCGTGGTTTGAAATTAAAATATTATATTTATTAGAGTTACAACAAAAAGTATTATATTTATTTATAAAATTATTTTTTCAATATTTCTATTTGTTTTGGTTTTGCTATATTAAAAAAATATATATTTTTCTGCAATATTACTGCACTTCTACGAAAATCTACATCCTCTGTGGAATGCAATCCATGGTGAAGGGTAAATAAATTTCGGCCCGGCCGAACTTAACACCGTTTTTACTTGTTCTACACTATGCTAATTTTTCCAAAGTGGGGCCAACCATAACATTTTCTGATGTATTTTGGCTTTCAAAACTAGATGGCAATATTGAAAAAGTTTGTGTTTTTTTATTTTTCTTTTACTAAAATTCCAATTTTTGTCTTAGGTACCTTTTACATATCTACTGTCATTTTGGAAATATAAATCCGATCGCTTATATGTTCAATTAAAGCTTATTATGATGGCTTCAAATATTGCGAAACAGTGTTTTCGGAACAGTCTCAAAAAATGCAAAAAAAAAATGATTTTAAAAATATTTTTTTGCTGACACGGAAAAATATAAAAATGATAAAACAAGTAAAAAAGGCGATAAATTCGGCCAGAACGAACATTATATACCCTCGACCATGAAGTACACTCCACAAAGGGTGTCGATTTTTGCAGAACTACAGTAACAGTACAGAAAAATGTTATTTTTTTAATATAGCCCAACCAATTCAAATAAAACAAGTAAAGAAAGGCTAAAGTCGGGCGACTATATAATGCACTCCACTTTCTATCCGAATACAATTCAATTCGGTAAAAAATTGTAAACGGGAAGGATTTTTGTATGATTTGACCCAATTTGTCAAATCGAGAAGAATATTTGTATCGGCGCTATATCCAAACATGGAATGATGTGACCCACTTAGACTGTTGCAGATCGATCATATGGTCGATTTCAACTGATGAATTTATGGCAATGCTTTAAAATTGATAATAGACAAATCCGATAGATGGCGGTATCGTTTTTGTTATGGTTGTCAAATGAGTAGTAGTTTTGTGTACTCCGTACGAAGCAGCAACACTTGCTCAAATAAAATATTAAAAAATCCAAATTTGTATTGTTTTTATAAATTGTCTCCTCTAGACTCCGTCTAGGGGGAACAGGACCACCATACTGGTTGGAACCTGTTCATAGACAATATGTTATTCCAGTTCAAGTATAACGTGCTATGTACAATTTGCGTGGTTTCTTAGGGGGAAAAAGTCAAATTGGGAGTGAAATTTGTATAGGAACTATAAATGAATCTGAACCGATCTATCCCATTTTCACCATTGGTATTTCTAGTGGAAAACAAAAGATATTTTGAAAAATTTGAAGAAGATCTGTTAAAATATGTGGATTCCAGGGGGGGAAAGTCAAATTGGGTGTGAAATTTGTATGGGAGCTATATATAAATCTGAACCGATCTGTCCCTTTTTCACCATTGGTGTTTCTAGTGGAAAAAAAAGATATATTGAAAAATTTGAAGAAAATCTGTTAAATAGAGCAGAAAAAGTCAAACCGAAATTTGAATGAGAACTACATATAAATCTGAACCGATCTGACCTATTTTCACCACAGGTGTTTCCAGATGAAATATAAGGTGTTTTGCCAATTTTTAAGACAATTTAATAAAACATGTGGTTTCTAGAGCGGAAAAAGCCAAATTGGGAGCGAAATTTGAATGTAAGCTATATATAAATCTGAACCGATCTGAACTATTTTCACCAGTCTAGTGGAAATATAAGATGGTTTGCCAAATTTGAAGAAAATCTGTTAAAATATGTGGTATCTAGCGTGAAAAGAGTCAAATCGGGAGGGAAATTCGTATGGGGGCTATATCTAAATCTGAACCGATTTTCTTCAAATTAAATAGCGTTCGTCCTTATCCCGAAAAACTTCGTTGTGCAAAGTTTCATTTGGTTCTGTCCACAATTGCGACCTGTATCGTGATTACAAGAATAGATGGACGGACGGACGGACGGTACCGTTTTCCCAATTTTGACCCTAATAAAGAGTGATTTTTTTGAGGTTAGGATTTTCATGCATTAGTATTTGACAGATCACGTGGGATTTCAGACATGGTGTCAAAGAGAAAGATGCTCAGTATGCTTTGACATTTCATCATGAATAGACTTACTAACGAGCAACGCTTGCAAATCATTGAATTTTATTACCAAAATCAGTGTTCGGTTCGAAATTTTTTATCGACAAATTTTGTTCAGCGATGAGGCTCATTTCTGGTTGAATGGCTACGTAAATAAACAAAATTGCCGCATTTGGAGTGAAGAGCAACCAGAAGCCGTTCAAGAACTGCCCATGCATCCCGAAAAATGCACTGTTTGGTGTGGTTTGTACGCTGGTGGAATCATTGGACCGTATTTTTTCAAAGATGCTGTTGGACGCAACGTTACGGTGAATGGCGATCGCTATCGTTCGATGCTAACAAACTTTTTGTTACCAAAAATGGAAGAACTGAACTTGGTTGACATGTGGTTTCAACAAGATGGCGCTACATGCCACACAGCTCGCGATTCTATGGCCATTTTGAGGGAAAACTTCGGAGAGCAATTCATCTCAAGAAATGGACCGGTAAGTTGGCCACCAAGATCATGCGATTTGACGCCTTTAGACTATTTTTTGTGGGGCTACGTCAAGTCTAAAGTCTACAGAAATAAGCCAGCAACTATTCCAGCTTTGGAAGACAACATTTCCGAAGAAATTTGGGCTATTCCGGCCGAAATGCTCGAAAAAGTTGCCCAAAATTGGACTTTCCGAATGGACCACCTAAGACGCAGCCGCGGTCAACATTTAAATGAAATTATCTTCAAAAAGTAAATGTCATGGACCAATCTAACGTTTCAAATAAAGAACCGATGAGATTTTGCAAATTTTATGCGTTTTTAAAAAAAAAAAAGTTATCAAGCTCTTAAAAAATCACCCTTTATTAATATAGATATAGGTCCATGTGTGGGTGGTATCATATAATCGGTTATACCCTACTTTAGCCTTATTTAGTTGCTTTGCTTACATATAATGTATTTAACTTAAGTCTAAATCGTTTTCTAAGTGCAAGTCATTTAGGATATTGGCATAGTATATTCTGAGAAGTCCCACTTCAATTACATCGCCAAACAAAAGAGCATAAAAGTGCAAATCCACATGTGGTTAAATACATTCATAACAAATCAACATTTTATTTTCCGTTTTACATTTTCGTGCCGAACCTTGACAACTTTTTGAAAGCTTACATAATTACTATATTTGCAATTTACTATAATCACTCTAAGGCTAAGGCTCTACACACTAAGACAAATTTCAAATGTTTTTTATTGAAAATATTTAATATATACTTAGAGTTACATTTTCTATATTTATACTTGACATTATTTTTTGGCAAAATATAACAATGCACATTCCAAAATTGATAACCAAAAATGCTGCGTAAACAGTTTTATACTGACACTTTAATATTGCCAACTTTGACATCATGTAACACAACGGGAATATTTGTTTTGGAAAAACCAAATTCATTTTTATTTACTTTGATGTGTTTTTTATTAAATTATATCAGCATAACAGCGATTGTACTATGTTAGAATTTTGACTTTTGGCCACTGAAATGGGTCATTTGACCTATAGTCCAATAGGTCTATCTCGCTTTCTTTTGGATGTTACAAACAAATGCACAAAGACAAAGTCTCTCGTGGAGTGTATAAATATTGAAAAAAAAAATAATTTATAAATAAATATAAAATTTTTATTATTTAAACAATGCTTATAAGGCAGTGCTACAAACAATTAAAAGTAAAACGAGTACGAATTTGGAAATTTTTTTATTCGAATTTCATGATTTATTTTGTCGGTGATAAATTTATTTTGTCGAAAATAAATTTATTTTACGTGTCTACGCAATTAGAAAGACGTACTCACAAATTTCATCATTCTAGTTGCATCCGTTTAGTTGGTTTTACCATTTTTATCCATCTGTTCCCATTGTATCCCTTGAAAATACGAATGTGGAAAATCCTTTTTATTTTCGGGTCTACGCAGTCAGAAGAATGTATACTCCGAATTTCATGACTCTAGCTGCGGCCATATGGTTGGTACAATTTTTATCTCCCTTTTCTATTGTACCCCCTAAAGTACGAATTTCGAAAAAAAAAAATTATTTTACGTGTCTACGCAATCAGAGGAATGTATACAAAGAATTTCGTTATTCTAGGTGCAGCCGCTTGTACAATATTGTATAATATTCTTGAGATAGCACTTAGTCGGAGTAGTTGTCATGGAAATGGGAGGGAATATCGAATATTCTTTCTCCTTGTCTTCGATTTTTTTCAAATAAAAGCTAAATATTCCAAATAGCTTCAAAATATGTTAACCCTTTCAAAGCTAAAGGTTTTTGACACACTTCTCTCTGTAAACATTCCACTGTGCGCCTGCAGTTCCTCCCCCTCCACACTAATGCACACTAAGCAATAATTCTCTTGCTGCCTGCTCGCTTGCCATTGCCATTGTCGTTGTTTTGTTTTATTTGCGGATTTTTTGTTGTTGTTGTAGCATTTTTTATATTATTTTCCTTAGACTATAAATTTATCATAATAATGAGATGAGTGAAAAGGAAAACGTTAAAAACAATAAAGAGAGATATTTAAAGGAAAGCCATAAATAATGAAAGGGAAAAACAATAGCCGAGCAAGGACTTATGGTAAATCATGGAGGGTTCGCATTCTTTTTTGTTTGAATTGTATAAATGTAAATATCTATTTGCTGGCTACACACATACATACATACTTACATGCCTGCATGCCTACCTTGACGCTACGTTATTTAAATATTTAATGAAAAATCCACTCGGAGCTATTAAATGATAATTTAAATAAGAAATAAATTAACTGATAACAACAGAGGGCAATGAAAGAGGAAGTCAACAGGGGCAAACTTGTGCTTTGAAAATTAAGATAAATATAATTTGAAAATAATATCGTTCATTAAATGTTAGATAAAACCCGAAGGGGGGGGGGCAGAGACTTCAAAGATGAGGAATTTATTATTTATTTTAGTCATTTGTGCATTCAGCACTCAGGATACTAGAAATGTTTTAAATACTTAAACACACCCTATGATATCGCTTTAAGTGTCAAATAAAAGAGGAGAATATCTGTTAAAAATATTTTAAACTTCATGACTCTATCTATATTAGTTTAGCATTAACAGCCATTTGAAGTTTCCGCCTTAAAAAGTGAAATATGAATAAATTTAATAAACTAGGGGGAGAATTTGAAATGGTTGTTAATGTTAACTATTACAGATAGAATCAAAAAATGTAAAGTATTTTTAACCGATTTTATCTTCTTTAATTTAACATTTACACCGGTATCGTAGGCAGCCGATAAGTATTTAAAATCTTTATATCAATAAATGCATCATTTTAAACTTTGTAGTCCCCGGAACCAAAATTTGTATTTTCTGGAATTCCAACTCATCTCTTGTGATCTCTGTCCTACTTTGGTGTAACGTAAATCTTTTTTCACCTTAGGCTCTTTCATTGTTATGCTACCAACGAACTGACAAAATTTAATATGCACAACCCACCCGAATATGAAGAGAGTAAACAAATTCCGGCCAACTAAGGCATTATCATAGTGATGGATATTAGCTGACATTTTTCAAGTCAATGTTCCCAAAAATCTGACCTTAATCTCAAAAATTTATTAGGTTTCAGGCAGGCCGGCCGGCATACCTTTAAGGTCCTTTTAGGGACTGCGATGCCCGGCTGTCGTGCTCCTGTTAAATGTCAATCAAATGTTAATTTTATTCCAATTTTAAAATGTTGTATATTTATTTATAGCCAAAAGGACGAAAACATACACATGTATGTATTTACATATATAAGTATGCATAATTCCAGCTAGAAATTGGAATCATTTTAATATTTCCTGTCAAGCGACGCACACGGACCCACCGGACTGGTGGCAATGATTCAGCGGCATATGTGAGTGGAATATAATGTCATCAGTCAGTCTGTTGACATCAAATTACTTTGTCATTTAATATTGTCATCATCATCGGCATCAGCGGTGTCGTTGTGTTCCTTCATCTACAGCTTCGCCATCATAGCCATCTCAGTCTCAGCCTTAATGTGGTGTGGTGTGGTGTGGTGTGGGTAGCCATCATCATCATTTATTTGAAAATGTCCTTTTTTTCCTTGTTCAGTATGGAAAGAAGTTATTGTTGTTTCATTTTTTGTCTGCTTTGTGGACAAAGAGTGTGTGTGTGTGGTGTGTATGTTCAGTGGAGTGGAGGCCAAACATATGTAGAAGACCCATTAAAAACCAATTCATGTGAGTGTCTATCTTTCGGCCGATGATGTATATGAGTAATTCCCGGCGATGTTGAAACTTTGAAGAAATATTGATACTCTTAGTCTTTTGTAGTTTATATTCAGAATCTTTGAAAAACTTTTCTATATAATCAAAATTAATTTTTTGAGTTACACAGAAAAAACAAGTAAGGAAAGGCTAAAGTCGGGCGGGGCCGACTATATGATACACTCCACTTTCTATCCGAATAGAATTCAATTCGATAAACTATAGAAAACGGGAAGGATTTTTGAGTGTTTCCTAATCATAGGCTAATATGACCTAGTCCAATTTGTCAAATCGAGAAGAATATTTGTGTCGGGGCTATATCCAATAGGTTCTTCCAGTTCAAGTATAACGTGTTATGCTCAATCTGAAGAATTCGGTGAAAATACGTGGTTTCAGGGGCGGAAAAAGTGAAGCAGGGAGCGAAATTTGTATGGGAACTATATATAAATCTGAACCGATCTGACCCATTTTCACCATGGGTGTTTCTAGTGGAAAAATAAGATATTTTGACAAATTTGAAGAAGATCTATTAAAAATATGTGGTTTCTAGAGCAGAAAAAGGGATCAAATCGGGAGCAAAATTTGTGTAGGAGCTATATCTACATCTGACTAAGTTTTACCACTGATATTTCCAGTTGAATTATAAGGTACTGTGCCAAATTTGAAGAATATTGGGTAAAATGTGTGATATCTAGAGCGCAAAAAGTTAAATGAAGAACGAAATTTGTATGGCTGTTATATCTAAATCTGAACCGATCTGGTCCAAATTCACCATAGATATTTCCAGTTTAATTATAAGGCACTGTGCTAAATTTGAAGCAAATCGAGTGAAATATGTGCTTTCTAGAGCGTAAAAAGTCAAATCGGGAGCGACATCTGTATGGAGCCTATATCTAAATCTGAACCGATTTCCTTTGAATTAAATAGGGTTCGTCCTTGGGCCGCAAAACTAACTCGTGCCAATTTTTGTTACAATCGGACTATAATTGCGACCTGTACTTTGATTACAACAATAGATGGAAGGACGGACAGACGGACGGACAGACAGACAGACATTGCTAAATCGATTCAAAAGTGATTATAAGTCGATCGGTATACTTAACAATGGGTCTATCTCGCTTCCTTTTAGGTGTGACAAACAAATGCACAAAGACATAATACTCTCGTGGAGTGTATAAATATTGGGCCAACATATTCAAGCAAACAAACAAATCAAATCAGTTGCAGTTCAGCATTGCAAGGTGTCGCTGTGCGTTTATTTTAACATACAGACAATTGAACTTGTTTTTTATGATTTTTAAATATTTTGATTAAAATTTTAATTGGTCCAATTAAAATATTTAATTGAAAATTCGTAAATATTTTGATTAAAGTATTTATTGGTCCAATTAAAACATTTAAATGAAATTTAAAAAAAATAAACAAATTATTAATAAATGCAATTAAATTATTTTATTAAATTTCTCGAAATATTTCAATTAAAATTTTTAATTGAATTTTTTTTTGTTTATAGGCCCGAAACCAATAAACTTTTTAATTTAATCTGAGAAATTTTTAATTGAAATCTGATTTTAGTTTTTTTCTGTGTAAGCATTCAAGCTTTTTCCTTTTTGGACAATTATCGGCTACCGCCTTTTGGAGCAATATTTAGTTGTTAATTGAAAAAATCAGATGATAGTTTTGAGCTGTGGACAAAATGTTTGTTTGCTCAACTTTTTCATACAGTGTTGCTAATATAGTCCAAAAGCTCACAAATTGGTCAGATCTAGTAACTCTATTATGAGTTGTACTCAGTCTGGTGTGCCACTTCATTGTGAATAGACTAACGACAGAACAGCGCTTGTCAATTGTGTAAATTTATTTAGAAAATTATGGTTAAGTTCGCTTCAGTTCATAATATTCTCTCAAGTAATAATGTCCAATTTTGGCTCAATGGACATGTCTATAAGCAATATTGCGGCATTTGAAGTATAGAGAATCCACTCAATGTTTCGTATGCTTTATGGGCGGGTGCTATCGTTGCACAGAGGGTTGAAATCGCCAAAAATGGAGATTAATTCAAAATCAAAATTTATTTTTTTGAAATTTTTTAATTATACGATTAAAGAATATGAAATTCTACATCACTACCGAATTGTCACATTTTAAAAGTTAATGTCATTTTGTTCAATGATAAAAAGTAAAACTTTGATTATGGAATCTTCAAGTTCAGTTATTTTAGAGTATTTTTACAGAAAAATGTTTTAACGAAAGTATTTCAGAAATATTTAAAAAAAATGTTGAAAATATGTCTAAATTTAAGGTATTTTTAAAATATATGTGGAGTTTTAAATGTGAATTCTGTAATATACCGCCAGATGGTGAATTTCTAATTAAATTACAATGTGTTAACTTCAATATTCCGAAATTATATGTTGCGCGTTTTTGCGCCAATTTATTTTATTAAATAAATTGTGAAAATAGTCACTCTTTATGGGTGCTTATACATTCAGTTTTATTGTACAACTGGAATTTAGATTATGACGAAAACTTAATATTTAATATTTTGTAATGAAAAATATGTCTTTTTATTTACTTAACACTTAAATGAAACAATTATTTCTAATGAAAATCATTCACAGAAGCAGAATGAGGTTCCAAGTCGCACAATAAATCTTAATCTTATAAACATCCCTATATTAAAACGAAGTGGTTTAGGGTATAACAGTACGGAAAGATTACAGTCGGGTAATGACGGCTATATGATACCCTGCATCTTCTACCCTATTTCAAGTAATTTACTACCAATTCTAGATGAATTAAAATTTCTGTAACAGTTTAAAGCCGGACACATTCGAAACATTGTCCTTAATGAGCAAATGTCACCAAATCTGGTGGGACATTTGTATGGGGTCTTTACCAAAACAATGGACCGATGTCACCGAATTTAACTACAACAGTTGCTAGGTACAATATAACGTTATGTGCCAAATGCGAACAAAATTAGGTAAACAATTTTGTTGCTAGAGCGGAAAAGTCAAATCTGGAACGACATTTGTATGGGAGCTATACCTAAATCTAAACCGATGTGACCCACTTTCACCATAAATGTTTCTATGTGAAATATGACGTGTTGTGCCAAATTTGAACAATATCGGTTAAAATATGTGGTATCTAGAGCGAAAAAAGTCAAATCGGGAGTGACATTTGTATGGAAGATATATCTAAATCTGAACTGATTTGCCTCAAATTTAATAGCGTCCATCATTGATGCGAAAAAATTAGCTGTACCAAGTTCCGTTGGGATTGGATAATAATTGCGACTTGTACTTCGATAACAAGATTATATACACGGACGGATTATTAATTTATTTTCCAGGAAAACCATTTTGTCCACTAAATTGTACTCAAATTGTGTTTTCTTTTACTGATTATGGTATAAATATTGAAAAAATATAACCATTACCTGACTCGAAGGCTTCCCCGAATTAATCTCCATTTTTGGCGAGCGTTGGTTCGTTGAAATCAGAAAGTTTTCGTACCTTAGAAGACAACATTGTTCGAACCGAGCAATGACCCACTTTGCTTGAAAAAGTGGTCGAAAATAAAACTTTCAAAGTGTTTCACATCCGAGCCAGTTGCGGGGCGGTGCCCACATTCTCCAAATTATATTCAAACACAATGAAATTTGTAATAAAGTTCACATTCAGTTTGAAATTATATAGTCTCATTATTTTATTTAAATTTTTTATGGATACATTTTTTATTTTTTTTTTACTAAAATACCAATTTTCGGCGAATTTACCTTTAATATGTGGAAAATATAGGTAATATACAAGTGTTTTGAATTACACTTTCATATAAAGGATTTTCCAATAGGTTCTTGACAACTTTGAATTTAATTTGTGAACGCACTATTTCACTGTTACTTTCCTTTTTTCAGTAAACTCAACATTTTCATCATGGTAAAGTACACAAACGAATAACGTATGCAAATTAAAAAAATGTACTACCGAAATTCGGAGTCGGTGATCGCAACTTTAAGAGAGTTAACTCCAATTTTCGGTTGTTATTCCCAACCCAAGCAATAACAAGTTTAATGCAAACAAGTAAAAACGGCTTTATATACCCTGCTCCATGGATTGCATTCCACAGAAGCTGTCGCCTTTCGTAGAAGTGCAGTAGTATTACAGGAAAATAAAAATTTTGTAATATAGCCAAACCAAAACAAATAAAGGGTGATTTTTTAAAAGCTATAGGAAAGTTTATCAAAAAAAAAAAAAAAACACATAAAATTCAGAAAAATACATGAAATCTTTATTTGAATCGATAGTACGGTTCATATAATTTAGGGTTTGAGGATTATTTCATGCAAATGTTGACCTTGACTGCACCTCAAATGGTCCATCCGCTTAGTCCAATTTTGGCATTTCCACGTTTTTGAGTAACAGAGGCCCAATTGCTGCGAACGGCGACGAATCTATAATTGATGGTCGTCATTAACACTGGTCGATACAGCTGCGGTATTTTCTTCACTTCGCACTCTACGTAAGCGTGTTGGTGGTTTAATGTCCAACAATGTAAATTTGGTGCGAAATTTAGTCACAATAGCCCGAATAGCCGCTTCAGTGGGTCGATTAAACTGACCATAAAATGGAAGCGCGCGATGAACTTTCTTAACAGAGCACGCATTTTGATAATAAAATTCAATTATTTGCAAGCGTTGTTCGTTTGTAAGACGATTCATGGTTAAATTATAGACCAAACTGAAGATGTTTGACAGTGAAACAAAACACGAAAGGTGCGTCAGCTGTTAAAACCAGTGTTGCCAAAAAGATAATAGCTAAAAAATTACCCTTTACAAATATTGAAAAAATAATTTTATAAATAAATATAACATTTTTATTATTTCAAACCACGGTTATAATACAAGGCTACCAATACGTTTGCATGTCAAAATAAAACTTCAAGTCAATTCAAAAAAATAAATATTCTTATATTTATACTTTCAAAAAGCCTTAATACCATAAATATTGGTAGATAGTGGATGCTACAGTTGGTTGTATTTCCATTCTATTTTACTTCCAAAAGTATAATTCTCACGTACATAGTGCAAAATAACCTAACTTCATGATTGAACCAATTTTTTGCCGTAAAAGTAAAAAGTACGAATTTGGAAAAATATTTTTATTTTGCCTGCCTATGCAGTCAGAGCAATGTATAGACCAAATTCCTTGATTCTAGCTGCGGCCATTTGGTTGGTATCATTTTTATCCCCCTTTCCTATTTTACCCCCTTAAGAGTACGACTTTCTAAAATCTCTTTATTTTACGTGTCTACGCAATTAGAAGGATTAGTTGGTACTATTTTTATCCCTCTGTACCCATTGTATCGCTTGAAAGTACGAATTTGGAAAAATCTTTTATTATTCGTGTCTACGCAATTAGATGGATGTACTCACCGAATTTCATCATTCTATCTGCGGTCTTTTGATTGGTACTATTTTTATCCCCTTTTTCCATTTTAACCCAAAAAAGTACGATTTTCAAAAAATCCGTTTATTTTACGTGTCTCCACAATCAGCGGATTGTATGCCCCGAATTTTATTATTCTAGTTGCAGCCGATTGGTTGGTACCATTTTTATCCCTTTATTCCCATTTTAGCCCTTAAAAGTACGAATTTGAAAAAATATTTTTATATTATGAAAAAATATTTTTATATTAGGGGAATGTACACACCTAATTTCATGTTTCTAGCTGTTGCCGTTTAATATGTACCATTTTATCCCTTTTTGCCCCACGTATAAAAATCACTTTATGGTGCACGTTTTTGTCATGGGGGAATGCGCATACCCAATATCAAGAAGTACAATCAGACATATGAAAAAACATGCTTAAATACTCTAAAATACTAGGGGTTATTATGGGTATTTTTAGTTCTTGTGAGGAAAAAAATTTTCCCTTAGAGCCGATTTCGCCCAGTTTCAATCCCAACCAATCTACGACTATAAAACGCATTTATTGAAAATTTAGACTTCCTAGCTCTTTTCGTTTATATGCTAGCGTGCTTTCAACAGACGGACGGACATGGCAAGATCGTCTCAGAATTTTTGTGAACATCAAGAATATATATACTTTATAGGGTCTCAGGTCGATATTTCAAGATGTTACAAACGGAATGACAAAGTTAGTATACTCCCACCCGGGAGGTGGAGGGTATAAAAATTGAGATTACATGCTCATTGTGTGATGCGGCTGTGCCAGTGAGGCAACGGGTGTGTCGAAGTGACAAAAATATCGCTGCCATTCAGGCGTCCGTAGCAAAGGATCTTTGTTTACGCCCATACAAGATCAAGCTGATTCAAGACTTGAAACCGATGGACCATATGTACGTTCTCCGATTGGGCTCTGGTGAAGTTGCGCCAAGATGATGAATTTCATCTTCAGCGACGAAGCTCTTTTTTGGCTCAATGGGTTCGTCTATAAGCAAAATATGCGTTATTGTTTTGGTGAAAATCAACATGTGCTTCATGACCCACCACTTCATCCACAAAAAATAACTGTTTGGTGCGGTTTGTATGTCGGCGGCGTTATTCGGCCATTTTTTTTTCGTCGACAATAACGATCGTCACTTTACTGTTTGTCCGGAATGGGAAAACATGGGCGACATATGGTTTCAACGGGACTGCGCATACGTTGATTGGTTTTTTGATTATTATTGATTGATTTATTGAAGAGTAAGTTTGGTGAGTGTGTTGTCTCAAGAAATGCTCCAGTCAATTGGCCGCCACGTTCGTGCAATTTAACGCCTCTAGACTTTTTTCTTTGGGGCTACATCAAATCGACGACATTGGAAGAACGCAGAGCCAAAGTTGAACGCGAATTAGCGGCCGTTACGGCCGAAATGTGTGAGTCATCGAAAATTGGGTGGCCATATAAACGAAGTCGAGTTCCATTCATAAATGTTTTGATTGTATTTCGAGTCGATCATAACGTTTTGGAAATATCTCAAATGGATTGAATTTTATTTAAACAAAAGTTGTCAAGTCCTTGCTGGAAAAACATATGCAGTGCTTTAGGAACAGCATCCGAAAAATTATTTTTACTGGCACGAAAAGAAATCATAAAAAATAGAAAAAGATCGGAACAAATATTTTATTTTATTTTAGTTTTTCCGTTTGTTTTATTTTGGTCTGTAATCAATATTTGATTTGAAGTGGGATATTCTCCTGGCTGGCGACCATTCTATATTTTATAGAATGCAAATTTATTTTCAAATGGCATGGTGACACTTATTACTTGGTTGCACACCACCACTATCATGATTTCCACCCTGTGAAAGGTTTCCTCAGGTGGCTTCGCAGCGACTTTTCAACATCATACACGACCACTTTAAGTAAATAAAGTAATCACAAACGAACGAGAAGCTTAACTCACTTGCCGAATATCCGTTTAAAAAATCGCACCAATTAATAAACCACCTTACAAGCATCTCATTGAGTTGCATATGTAAGTATGTGTATATACAGGTATAGTTACCCAGCAATAGTTCTGCCGTGCCAACTCTCATTTTTTAGTTTTTTATTTCGTTTGTTTTATTTTGGTCTGTAATCTGTATTTGGTTTGAACTGGGATATTCTCCTGGCTCAAGACCATTTTCTTCTATATTTTATAGAATGCAAATTTATTTACACATGGCATGGTGACGTTTAGCCAAGAGAATATCCCAGTGTTTTACCTAAAAATTGTATCTGTTGAAGTGAAATATTTGCAAGACTGAAAACAATTAAGCAAAGGCTAAAGTCAGGGTGGGCCGACTATATAATATCCTCCACTTTCTTCCCGAATACAATTCATTTCGGCAAAAAAGTGAAATCGGGAAGGATTTTTGAATGTGTCCTAATCATAGACCGATGTGACCTGACTGTTAGTCAAGTCGGCAGCGAAATTTGTATGGTGGCTATATTTAAATCGGAACCGATCTGATCCATTTTCATAGGTCCATAGGCCGTTCTAGTTGAAATATAAGATATATTGCCAAATTTTAAGAAGATCTGTAAAAATATGTGGTTTCTAGAGCGGAAAAAGTGAAATCGGGAGCGAAATTTGTATGTGAGCTATATATAAATATGAACCGATCTGACCAACTTTCACAACAGAGGTTTCTAGTCTAAATTTAAGGCCAAAGTTTAAGAAAATCGATAAAAGTACGTGGTCTCTAGGGCGGAAAAAGTCAAGGCGGGACCGAAATTTGTATAAGACATATATGTAAATCTGAACCGATCTGCCCCATCTCCACCATATGTGTCCCTAGTTGAAATATAAGATGTTTTGTAAAATTTGAAGAAAATCTTTTAAAATATGTGGTATCTAGAGTGAAAAGAGTCAAATCGGGATTGAAATTCGTATGGGGGCAATATTAAAGCTGAACCGATTTTCTTCAAATTAAATAGCGCTCGTCCCTATCACGAAAAACTTCGTTGGGCAGAGTTTGTTTTTGTACTGACTACAAGTGGGACCTGTACTTTGATTACAATAATAGGTGGACAGACAGACAGACAGAGGGACGGACATTGCTAAATCGACTCAAAAAGTGATTCCTAGTTTCCTTTTGGGTGTTACAAACAAATGAACAAAGGCACAATACCCTAGGGGAGGGTATATATATCTTCTTACCGCTTTAGATTCCACTTATTACAGCCATTTTATTCACATCTCGCTGTAATTTATCTAGGATTGATTTCTTTTTTTTTTCAAATTCCTCCATTGTGCATTATATGGAAAATTAAAAGTTTGCCTGGATTTTTACCATTGTGCAGTGATGCACAACATTTAGTTATGGAATGGTTCATAATCATAGCACATGTGGGTGTGTATGTGTATTCGCTGAGCTTTTGTTTAGGAGGAAAAGTGATTTTGGACACAAAAATGACACACACACACTCCCTCTCTCACTCATACTTGAATACACGCGCTCACATGAAAAACAGCACAAAGTGAATCGTTTCCATGCTCACATTTGCGTCAGCTGTGCTTTATTGATGACCTCTGTTCTTGTACTTTATAGAGCACGTGTGTGCGTCTGAGTGTGTGCTCGAATGTGAATGTATTGTTTTGCTAAAAGACAAACATTTAAGCTGTCATTCAGGCCAAACACGAACATATGTTTCATGCAATTCTGAAATTCCATATGTCTGTCTGTGTAAGGCTAGATGGCATACATATATACACACACCAACGCTCCTGCAGCATCTCGAAGGCTTTGTAATAGCGTTGTGGGGAGATAGTGGGGGTGATGGAGACAGTGCTACAATTAGTCAATTTCTCACAAAATGGCAAATCACAGATTCATCCTCCATTGGCAAGTGTAGACTGTCTTGAAAATTTATCGAATGTGATAACTAACCTTGATTGATGTAATGCGTCACAGTATTTATTGGAGTCATCAGAAGTTCCTAAGGAGACAGAAACTTTTTCCAAAATTCGTTCTTTTTTGAATTGGAAACCGAAGTGTGACTTTAGTCTATAACCAGGCAAAACAGTGCAGCATCACCTTTAGCATGGGATGTGTTTTGACACTATTAGTCGATGCTAGAAACTTTTGAAAACGACCTACCGAAAGTCAATATTCTTAGTTGGTTAAAAACCTATAAATACAGGGTTTTCCAACAAGAGGTGCTATTTTGAATCACCCGGTATTTCGGTAGCTGTCACTTTTGGAGCTTTTATTCTTTGACATTTGACAAGTAAAAACTACGTCATTACTAAAAATGGAACGATACACGCATTGAAATTATTACAATTCATTAATGAAAATGATCCGGAATTCCAACGAAAAATCATCTTGACTGATGAGGCCCATTTCCACCTCGGTGGCTACGTCAACAAGCAAAATTGTCGCATCTGGGGCTCGGAAAACCCAAGAGTTATTGTTGAGAAGCCTCTCCATCCTCATCGTGTGACTGTTTGGTGCGGTTTATGGACCGGCAGGGTCATTGCACCTTACGTTTTCGAAAATGAGGTTGGATCAACAGTTACGGTGAATGGATTGCGCTATCGAGAGATGATTAATGATTTTTATGGTCGCAGTTGGATGGTATTGATCTGGACAACGATTACTTTCAACTAGACGGCGCTACGTGCCACACAAGCAACGAAACCATTGCTATTTTACGGGAAAAGTTTCCGGACCGTATTATCTCTCGAAGAGCTGATCACAATTGGCCACCGAGATCTTGTGATTTAACACCTTGCGACTTCTTCATTTGGCGCCAAGTGAAAGATAAGGTCTACGTCAACAGCCAAGCGTCGATTCAAGATCTCAAAGATAGAATTCGTAAGGCTATCGAGGACATAGGGCAGCCACTTTGCGATTTGGTTATGGAAAATTTCATGAAAAGGATATGGCCCTGTAAGCGTGGTCGTGGTGGCCGTTTTGGTTGATGTTGTTTTTCATTATTAGCCTCTTTATTATGAAACTAGCAGTACCCGCTGCTTCGCACGCGAATAAGTCAGTTATTTGTTAATTTTATCCGTCTCTGTTATTTTTTTATTTATTTAATTTTCTTTTGGTGGATATAGATAAAACTAAAATAGTAATTTGGAAACATCCTATTATATAGCACTCACAAAGTAATGTGCTTGTCGATATGCACTATTTTAGCTGAACTCCTTCGTATGTCTAATTTTTATCATTTTCTACCAAGTTCTGAACAAAAAATTACCACCATTTATATCCTCGATCTCGTGTTTCTAGATGCAGCCAGCTACTTTATGACTTTTTGCACCTTTTTCCCAAAAAGTACACATTTTGAAAAACCACTATAAGTAACATGTGTTTTTGCTTCCCATAAAAATATGTATTTTATTTGGTAACACATTTATTTCTTGTCGGGACGTATCGTTTTATTTAGTACAAATTTTGAAATATCCATTTATGTTCCGCGTTTAAGTAATTAAAGGACTGTACACAATTGTTATCCCTTTTCGTCCCGCGCATCCCTTAAAAGTAAAAATTTCGAAAGTCCAATTTTACTGCGTTTCTACGTGGTCAGAGGAATTTACATATTAAATCATGAAATCCATTTCTGTTGCAAGTTGTCAGAGGAATTTACACTCCAATTTTCTCGACTATAGCTGCAATACTTTAGTTGGTACAATTTTTATCCCTTTTTGTCCCACTCACCCCTTATAAATACAAATTTCGAAAAATCCATTTATATTTGCGCTACTACGTCGTCAGTGGAATTTACACACCTAATTTCACGACTATAGCTGCAATACTTAAATTGGTACAACTTGTATCACTTTTTGGCCCGCGCACCCCGTGAAATGAAAAATTTCGAAAAATCCAATTTTACTTCGCTTTTATATGGTCAGAGGAATTTACATAATAAATTTCACGATTCTAGGTGTTATACTTTAGTAGGTACGATTTTTATCCCTTTTTGTCTCGCACGCCACTAAAAGTACAAATTTCGAAAATCTAATTTTACTTCGCTTTTATATGGTCAGAGGAATTTACATACCAAATTTCACGATCCTAGGTGTAATACTTTAGTTGGTACCATTTTTATCCCGCTCGCCCCTTAAAAGTACAAATTTCGAAAAATCCAAATTTACTTCGCTTTTATATGGTTAGAGAAATTCACATACCAAATTTCACGATTCTAGGTGTAATACTTTAGTTGGTACCATTTTTATCCCTTTCTGTCCCGCACGCACCTTAAAAGTACAATTTTCGAAAACTCCAATTTTACTTCGCTTTTATATGGTTAGAGAAATTTACATACCCAATTTCACGATTCTAGCTACAATACTTTAGTTGGTACCATTTTTATTCCTTTTTGTCCCGCTCACCCCTTATAAGTACAAATTTCGAAAAATCAATTTATGTTGCAAGTCTACGTTGTCAGAGGAATGAAAATACCGATTTTCACGATTCTAACTGCAATTCTTAAATTGTCTCTTTTTATCCCTTTTTGTCTCTTTCCTCCCTTAAAAGTACAAATTTCGAAAAATCCTTATTTGTAGATCGTCTGCATGGTCAGTGCAAGGAACACACCGAATTTCTAGCTACTGCCGTTTAGTCAGGACGAAAGTTCGATGTTTATCCCTTTTTGGGCCATTTTACCCCCTAAAAGTACGAATTTCGTAAAACCCATTCCTAGTCGACGTCATATTTGGGAACTACCCTGAAAATTTCATGACCCTGGCTTCAGCCGTTTGGTCTGGGGGCTGGTCAATGATAAGTCAGTCAGTCAGTCAGTAACGCAACTCTTTTATATATATAGATAAACATCCGATCATTTATCTCAAAAAATTGCATTTTTCTTTGAATACCAAAATAACACCTCTTGTTGGAAACCCCTGTATAATACATCGTTTTTCTGGCACGATATTTTTCATTCATAATTTATAGAACGCAAATATATTTACAAATGGCATGGTGACATTTATTACTTGGCTGCACATTACCTTTATCGCGATTTCTGGCCCGTGACGACTGCCTTAGAAGGATTCTAATTGATTATACGACTAAATATCTTTTTGTTAATAATTCCCCCAAGCGAATGAGAACCTTAACTCACTTTTCGAATATCTGTCAAAAACAATCGCACCAAGTAACAATGCACACAATGCCATCTTACAACATCTCATTGAGTTGCATATGCAAGCGTGTGTGTGTGCAGGTTATACCCAGCATATCAATTGTTTGCCAAGAATACTTTAGATCGATATTTTAAGGTGTTACGCACGGAATGGGAATTATTTAAAAAATGAATTCCCAATCACTTTGTAACCTTGAGCTGAGCAAATCTTCTTTATAATTCAATTATTTATTATTTTTAATTTATTATTAAAAGCTTATGGACTAACAGTTGACCACTTGTGATCTATGTTAGTCAGTTGATTTATTTCTAGCCTTTCATTTATCAATTTTAACTACTCGTTAGATTTCTTGGACCCTAAAATTTTTCACGTCCTTAACATTTTGTGCAAACTTGGCAAAACTCCTTCAGCAATCCATCCAACAATAGTTTTCTTTTGTTTTCTATGACATTTTTTACGATTATGTTTCTTTTTAATATTTGCCCATATTTATTATTGATTGTAATTCATTTGTTATATATACATTATATATATCGAATGTGATATGATGATGATGTTGCCTGTATGTATGTACAAGTATTTACGAGTTGGTTCCATCCTCCGTTCTCGAATGTTTTATTTATGAAAAGTACATTTTTATGTTGCTGTTGTTTTTCTTGATTTTTTATTATACGCCGCTCATCGTTCATCATGCTATGTATGTTGGTGCTCGTATGTAAGTATATATCGGCTATTTATGGATGGTCTCTATAACGAAATTACTCTCTCAAAAGTAAATACAAGGGGCCGTCCCTCCATCCGTTCGACCGCACTTTGAAGCAATTCATAATATAAAACATTTGTGCCGAGAGCTGCTTCACTCGTATGGCACAAATATTGAACATTTCGATCATAAAAGCAAATGATAATAAAGTATCCTTTAGTATTGATTTAGGATGTATGACCGTGGCCATAGAGAGGATGTGCAGCCAGCCAGGCCTCGTTGCGGTATTTGCTGGGATACAAGAGATTTAATGGGGCATTTTGTACTTAAATGCCAACGTTTATTTTTTCGTTATTTTAGTATGGGAACGAACAAATTTCCTTTTTCGGCCGATATTAATTAAACGTACTACTTACGTGCGTACATACATACATACATCATACATATGAACGAGCATTAGACAATTATAGTTAAGTAGTAGTTGGTTGTTGCTGTCTACAATTTGGTTAACTAGCAACTTAAACGTTTTATGATCCTGTTCATTTATGTCCTCCTTGATATTTATGAGCTTGTTTTCCCAGCCCTCGCGCGCTCTCTCTCTCTCTGTGCTTACTTATGTATTCCGCAAATACCTCAACGGGCATATGGTCCACATACATTTCCATTGCTAATGTTGTACTTAAAGTTTTATGGCCAAAACGTATTTGTAATTTAAACGAAGTAATGCCATTAATAATAAACGGAAATCCATCAATTGTTTGAATAATGTTTGTTCATTAATGGAAATCATGATAAACGTACATAACTTGTTGTGGCATTTTCGGAGACCCAAAGTCTGTGTGACATTTTGCTTTGTATGGTTTTCTTTTAATAAATCGTTTTTTGTGGCTCTTTTTGAAACTCGCTAGCATTTCATTTTTCGCATGGACCACGACATATCACCTCCTATGCGAGACAATTAATTTCAAGTTAGTAGAGGGGGAGGAGGGCCCTTGGGATTTCACATGAATCATTATAAATATAAAAAAAAATATTTTTTTCTAGGAGCCACGTTCTATGTAACTCCAAATGAAAAGGGTACCGAAATATACCCACGAGCAGTTTTAATAGAAAATAATAGATCTACGATTGATTTTTATAACACTTCGTCATAGAAAACACAAACACATCATTAGAGGTAAGTGTTAGATTGCACTGTGGAACACGAAAATTTAAAAATATACGTGTATCGGCGTTTTGAAAGTTTACGTCTGGAGGTCATTTTTGAGTGAGTCAATATTTTCCCCCTTTTGCAAATTCTAATGATGAATCGGCATAGGAAACATTACGATCCTTACATTTCAAGTATGTGATAAGTAAAGGATCAAAATGTTTTACAAAAATATTTGCCATAAAATTCTACTATAAGTCTCTGCAAAATCAAAAATCAACTCATAATACCAGATACATGTACATTAGAGTGGCTTCTTTTGTGAGGAAGGAAAAAATGTTGTTGATGTTCCCGACTAAAATGAAAGATTGGTTTGTTTTATGTGTTCTACCGAAATATTTCGCCATTGTACATTCGTGAGCTGGACGCGTTCAAAATAACCTCAATAAATCAGATTTTTCTTGAATAAAATTCACGGTATTGAGAAAAATACATTCTAGTCTTATATAAAGCTAATTTTTGGAAAGAAATTCAACCATTTCAAATTTTCTTCCTTAAAAAATCTCTTTCATTTGATACCCATATCGCCATTGTATGCGTTGTACGCAAAAGTACGAATCTAAATTATTGTTGCGAGTTGTTATTTTCGAAAAAGTTTCATTTTGTGCCAGTAATATCTATGAATAAATGTTAACTTAAGACGTAAGAGAATTTTAAAGAAGCATGTTTTTAATTATACAAGGTTTTCCAACAAGCTGTGTTATTTTGGTATTCAAAGAAAAATTCCATTTTTTGAGATAAATGATCGGATGTTTATTTCATAATAAAGAGGAAAGTATGCCGTTAATAATGAAAAACAACATCAGCCAAATGGCCACCACGACCAAGCTTACAGGGCCATATCCTTTTCATGAAAATTTCCAGAACCAAATTGCAAAGTGTCCTCGATGGTCTCACGAATTCTATCTTTGATGTCTTGAATCGATGCTGGGCTTTTGGCGTAGACCTTATCTTTCACGTGGGCCCAAAGGAACAAACCGCACGGTGTTAAATGACAAGATCTCGGTGGCCAATTGTGATCACCTCTTCGAGAGATAACACGGTCCGGAAACTTTTCCCGTAAAAGAGCAATGGTTTCGTTGCTTGTGTGGCACGTAGCGCCGTCTTGTTGAAAGCAAACGTTGTCCAGATCAATACCATCCAACTCCGACCATAAAAAATCATTAATCATCTCTCGATAGCGCTATCCATTCACCATAACTGTTGATCCTACCTCATTTTCGAAAAAGTAAGGTCCAATGACCCGCCGGACCATAAACCGCAGCAAACAGTCACACGATGAGGATGGAGAGGCTTCTCAACAATAACTCTTGGGTTGACGTAGCCACCGAGGTGGAAATGGGCCTCATCAGTCAAGATGATTTTTCGTTGGAATTCCGGATCATTTTCATTCATGAATTTTAATAATTTCAATGCGTTGTTGAATCGTGTATCGTTCCATTTTTAGTAATGGCGTAGTTTCTACCTGCCAAATGTCAAAGAATAAAAGCTACAAAAGAGACAGCTACCGAAATACCGGGTGATTCAAAATAACACCTCTTGTTGGAAAACCCTGTAGATTAAATAGCGTCTTTTGCTAGTACAACTATTAACAAGTGCCTTCGACAGGTACTGTGATTTTAATACATTTTTCCCCAATTTATTCATAAAATATAATATGGTATAATGATCTACATAATGATTGTGATCTTGTGTTATGATGTTGATACTCTTTATGACGATATGCAAAATCGCAAAAAAATTAACAAATAAGTAACTTTCAATCGGTTTGACTTCACCCTGAGAGAGCATCTGTATGGAAGTTATAAGGACTTAAATTTTACTTAGCGGTGGATTATATGTGTGGGAGGTTCTAGAAGGTTCGTGGGTCCCGGTCCCAGCTTCCACATTTCTAAAACAATTTTAAAGCAAGATCAAATATCAAATCATAGTATCTTTATCGAAGTTATAAAGGATTTTATTTTACCTAGGATAGAGAAAGTTGTGTGGGAGGTACCGAAAGGGACGTGAGAAATGCATAATTTTTTTAGTTTAAAGTGATTATAAAACAAGTAAAAAGGGCGTTAAGTTCGGCTGGGTCGAACTTTATATACCCTCTACCATGGATTGCATTCCACAGAGGCTGTCGATTTTCGTAGAAGTGCAGTAATAGTACAGAAAAATATATTTGTTTAATAGCCAATCCAAAACAAATGAAAATATTGAAAAAATAATTTTATAAATAAATATAATATTTTTATTATTTCAAACCATTATAGCTGTAGCCGTTTAGTTGGTACTATTTTTATCTTTCTGTACCCATTATATCCCTTGAAATTACGAATTTAAAAAAATACTTTTATTTTTCGTGTCCACGCAGTCAGAGGAATGTATATTCCGAATTACATGACTGTAGCTGCCGTCATTTGGTTGGTACTATTTTTATCCCATTTTTCCATTTTAACCCCAAAAAGTACGAATTTCGAAAAATCCGTTTATTTTACGTGTCTACGCAATCAGAGGAATGTATACACCGAATTTCATTATTCTAGGTGAAACCGTTTGGTTAGTACCATTTTTATCCCTCTATTCCCATTTTACCCCTTAAAAGTACGTATTTAGAAAAAATACTTTTATATTATGTATCTACTCAATTAGAGGAATTTCGCGTTTCTAGCAGCTGTCGTTTAATATGTACCATCTTTATCCCTTTTTGCCCCATTTCACCCCTACGAATAAAAATCACTTTATGGTGCACGTTTTTGTTAGGGGAATACGCATACCCAATGAATACACGAATAAAAGCAGACATATTGAAAAAATATGCTTAAATACTCGAAAATATTTGGGGTTATTATGAGTCTGTTTAGTCCTTGTGAGGGCAAAATGTTTCCTCTTGGCCCGATTTCGCCCACATTAAATCCCCACCGATCTGCAACCATAAGACACATTTAGGAGAAATTTGAACCTCCTAGCTCATTTCATTTTGAAGAGTGCTTTCAGACGGACATGGCTAAATCGTCTTCGAATTTTACCACTACCCAGAATATATATACTTTTGGGGTCTTAGTTGAATATTTCAAGGTGTTACAAACGGAATGACAAAGTGAATATTGCCCCATCCTTAGGTGGAGGGTATAAAAATAAAACAGGTATGTATTTCTTTCGGCCGAAATAGCAAGCTGCTATAACAAAAGCAGAGTTAATTGTCTACTCAAAATAAAAAAAAATATTTGTTCACATTGTCGCCAACTACATTATAAATGTATGTATCAAAAAATGTTTTGAGGACTTAGCCTCGACAACCATAAATTTGACTTACACTAGATTACACAGTGCAACACGAAAAAATATAAACATATACGGACACCACTACGTGATAAAAGACCAAAAACAAAGACCCGTGCCTCCCAGTTTTGCCCAAAGTCATGCCCATTTTTTATGGCCCCCAAAGAGTGAAAAATTTCCCGAAAATTTCATTTGTGTTTTCTTTACTTCAACATTGAGATACTCTGCTACTTACTACAAAAAAAATGATAAAATAAAAATAAAAGAAGACCCGTGCTTTTTTTGTCTTTTATCACGTTGTGATGTCCGTATATGGTTATATTTCCATGACTTAAAAAAATAACACACAGTGTCTATATATAACGTAGTTTGCATTACGCATACTTAATTAAAATATAATGTAATAATTGTAAGTATACGCCCACGAATTTATAAGGCAAGTGCAAACTCCCAACCAAATCTCAAAATCTTAATCATATGAAAAAACATACCAACACACCTAATACCGGGGTACGTATGTATACGTTATAATATAATTAATAGTACGTATGTTTGTAATATATAGCAGAGTATATCAATATTAAAGTAAAGTAATAACAACTAAAATTAAAACCAGTAAGGAAAGGCTAAAGTCGGGCGGGGCCGACTCTATGATACACTCCACTTTCAATCCGAATACAATTCAATTCGGTGAAAAAGTGAAAACGGGAAGGTTTTTTGTATCCTGTAAATGTATGGGAGCAACATTTGAATTTGGGCTATATTTAAATCTGAACCGATCTTACCCACTTTCACCATAGTTTTGTTTAGTTAGATTATAAGATGTTGTGCGAAATTTAAAGAAAATCGAGCACAATATGTGGCTTTTAAAGCGGCAAAGGTCAAATCGGGAGCGACATTTGTATGGGGGCTATATCTAAATCTGAACCGATCTTACCCAATTTCTGCATAGTGTCTCTAGTTGGATTATAAGATGTTGTCCCAAATTTAAAGAATATCGGGTACAATATATGGTTTTTAGAGCGCAAAATTTAAATCGGGAGCGACATTTGTATGGAGCCTATATCTAAATCTGAACCGATCTAGCCCGCTTTAGCCACAGGTGTTTCTAGATAGATTATAATATGTTGTGCCAAATTTAAAGAATATCGATTAGAATATGTGGCATTTAAAGCGGAAAAAGTCAAATCGGGAGCGACATTTATATGGGGGCTATATCTAAATCTGAACCGATCTTACCCAATTTCTACATAGGTGTTTCTAGTAAGATTATAAGATGTTGTGCCAAATTTAAAGAAAATCGAGTACAATATGTGGTTTCTACAGAGGAAAATGTCAAATCGGGAACGACATTTGTATGGGGTCTATATCTAAATCTGAACCGATTTGACGTATTTTCACCATAGATGTTCTTAGTTTAAATATAAGATGTTTTGCCAAATCTGAAGACAATCTGATACAATATGTGGTTTCTAAAGCGGTAAAAGTCAAATCGGGAGCGAAATTTGTATGGGAGCTATATACAAATCTGAACCGATCTGACCGATATTCACCATGGGAGTTTCTAGTGGGAATATAAGATGTTTTACCAAATCTGAAGACAATCTGATACATTATGTGGTTTCTAGAGCGGAAAAAGTCAAATCGGGAGCGAAATTTGTATGGGAGCTATATATAAATCTGAACCGATCTGTCCGATATTCACCATGGGAGTTTCTAGTGGGAATATAAGATGTTTTACCAAATCTGAAGACAATCTGATACAATATGTGGTTTCTAGAGAGGAAAAAGTCAATTCTGGAGCGAAATTTGTATGGGAGCTATATATAAATCTAAACCGATCTGACCGATATTCACCATGGGTGTTTCTAGTGGAAATATAAGATGTTTTACCAAACCTGAAGACAATCTGATACATTATGTGGTATGTAGAGCGGAAAAAGTCAAATCGGGAGAGAAATTTGTATGGGAGCTATATATAAATCTGAACCGATCTAACACATTTTTACCATAGGTGTTTCTAGTTACAATATAAGATGTTTTGCCAATTTTAAAGAAAATTTGTTGTAATATGTGGAATCTAGAGTGAAAAGAGTCAAATCGGGAGTGAAATTCGTATGGGGGCTATATCTAAATCTGAACCGATTTTCTTCAAATTAAATAGCGTTCGTCCTTATCCCGAAAAACATCGTTGTGCAAAGTTTCATTTGGTTCTGTCTACAATTGCGACCTGTATCGTGATTACAAGAATAGATGGACAGACAGACAGACAGACGGACGGACATTGCTAAATCGACTCAGAAAGTGATTCTAAGACGATCGGTATAATTAACAATGGGTCTATCTCGTTTCCTTTTGGGTGTTACAAACAAATGCACAAAGACATAATACTCTCGTTGAGTGTATAACAACGGTTAAAATTTCAAAAGATCACTTTGTTTGCAAAAATGGCACCGAGGCCCCAAATCTTTCAGGGCCCATAAAAAGTTCTCTACTTTGGGCAAAACTGGGAGATACGGGACTTTTTTGGTCTTATATCACGTAATGGTGTCCGTATATGGTTATATATCCATGACTTAAAAATTAAAATTAATTAAAAAAATTATAAAAAATGTCTGGGGACCACCTTAAGGGTAGAAGATAGAGGGTTGGTACGTTCTGAGAAAATACTGGGGCTTAAAAAAATTTGGGGCGGTCATACATTTTACTCTACTAGCTGCCTTTTGGACCAGTAAGAGCGCCGGGAACAAATTTTATAAAAAATATTATTTGTATGGCAGCCCCCTTAACGAGTGGTGATAGGGGGTATGTGTGTTCGAAAAAAATATTGGGGAGGGAAAATTAAGGGGGGTCGGTCTCACATGTAACCCCAATGGGGACGACTCCGAGGCAGTTTTATGGCGTTTTGTGTATTTTTACCGCTTTACCATCATCTTTGACCCCGATGAGCGCCCTCTTACATTCACCCCACCACCCTCATTTTTGGACTCAAGAACTTTTTTCCGAACCTCACAAAATATGGGGTTCTAGCGTATCCAAATCGAACTGCTAAAATTCCCATACAACACTGTCCCATGGATTACATTTTGCATATGAGAAAGTTTATAGCAAGATGGATGCTACATTTGTTATCAATCGATCAAAAATACCAAAATACTCCTCATTGAAATTAGACTTCTTCCAGTTTTTAATTTGACTTGGTGGATACTGATTTACATAAAAAGTTGTTTTGAAAAATTCTACCAAAAGGGATGGCTTAAAAAATTGGAAAACACCTTGACTAAGTATAATGAGAGCCAGAATATGACTTTGTTAGGACATAATTTTAAGTTTTCGAGTTTTTATATTTCAGAAGCTGACAGAGCTATAAAAATATGCATAATGCACGAATGTAAGGCTCAGTTGAAAATGATATGAATTTCGACCTCGCTTAGGAGTCAATCTCTGGCTTAGTTTGCTGCTGAATTTGCCCTAAATCCCCATACGATTATGCTGACGCAAAAATTGCAGTCGAACACACTGGTAATGTTGACCGATGACTCGAATTTTTCCCTAAAAAGCATCTTCTCTTACGAGGCCCATTTTTGTCCAATTTGATATCTCACACCATTCACGTTTTAGTATATGAAGGTAACGTCGACAATTGATTTGTTTGAAAGCGAGGATTAAGAAAAATATTAAAACAAGTGCCACACTCTTATTATTTAATTTATTTTTCCCTTAGTTTTTATCTGGTCGTTATATTTTGGAAGACATTGTGTTCTCATGAAGTGCCCACGTAATAAAGCCATTAACATCACAAAATCGACAATTTCGAAATAAGATGTATACAAATTTATATGAGTCATTCCATGCCAAGCGGTACGGTGTTTGACCTCGATAGCTGCGATTGATTTGAATGTTTGTGTATGTATTATTCTCATAAATATATTATGGACGTATTTTTGGGAAAAAAATTATAATATTTTTGTTCACGAATTATGACCAATTTAAGGTGAAAAAATATTTTTTTTTTAAAGAGATGTGTTCTTTCAATCGCCTGAAATACTTAACTAATTTTTATATAAAGGGTGATTTTTTAAAAGCTATAGGAAAGTTTTTAAAAAAAAAACACATAAAATTCAGAAAAATGCATGAAATCTTTATTTGAATCGATTGTACGGCCCATATAATTTAATGTTTGAAGATTATTTCATGCAAATGTTGACCATGGCTGCGCCTCAAATGGTCCATCCGCTTAGTCCAATTTCCATTTCCACGTTTTTGAGTAACAGAGGCCCAATTGCTGCGAACGACGACGAATTGATAATTGATGGTCATCATTAACACTGACACGTGTTGGTGGTTTAATGTCCAACAATGTAAATTTGGTGCGAAATTTAGTCACAATAGCCCGAATAGCCGCTTCAGTGGGTCGATTAAACTGACCATAAAATGGAAGAAGCGCGCGATGAACTTTCTTAACAGAGCACGCATTTTGATAATAAAATTCAATAATTTGCAAACGTTGTTCGTTTGTAAGACGATTCATGATTAAATTATAGACCAGACTGAAGATGTTTGACAGTGAAACGAAAACACGAAACGTGCGTCAGCTGTTTAAACCAGTGTTGCCAAATAGATAATAGCTAAAAAATCACCCTTTACTATACCTTCTTTTGAAGGTAATTTCAATGACTTTTAGAATAATAAAGTGGAATGGTATAGCCGCGTTATATTTTTTTAAGTTTTTACAATTTTATATCTTCTATTTTGAAATGATTACATTAATTCATATTTTTGAAACTTTAAAGTAGTGTTCTTAGATGTCTATTTTAGTGACTGTGTTAGATTGGAAGTGGTGAAATGATGGCTTCTATTTTTTACGTTTTTCTGTTTATATTTTTTGCAAAATCAACCAGAATTTAATTGAAAAATCTTCAGAATGATCTTTTTTCAGTACAAAACATGGATTGACTCATATTGTTTTTCTTTATTAAACAAATTTACTACAATTTATTGAAAATTGTCTTAAATGACAAGACTTTCAAGACATTTAACTTCCAGCCCACAGCCGTTGAGTGGTTGTTAAATACCCATTTCTTGCCGCAAAATAATAAGCATATATTTTGGGGGAAAATCACCTGCTTAAATATAATGGTTGCCCATCAAAATCACTTACGACTACATAATGAATCCATTTCGATGGCTGGCTGGCTGGCTGTCCATGACAAATTGTGACCATTCCGAACAAGATCTCAATTAAAGCCATGTGTTGTGGGTACCGGTTTTCGTTCGAAAGCACTTAATTAAATTCCGAATAAGTAATAATCCCCCAAAAAATGTCCATGATAATTGATTACATCCGAGTACGCACCTAACATCAGCGGATGTATTATGCGAGTGTGTGTCCTTCTGGAGGATGTCCGCATGACGATAAGTACATATTGTAACATTTGCTACATAAACAACGGAAACATTAAAATAATGTTGCAATAATACAACAAACGCTGCTGCTGCCGTTTTTGCCAAATGAAAAATACATATACTGCTGCGATACTTGTAAACAGAATGCCACAGAACAACTGACCATCATTATCGCCAAAAACCCCAACGAAATGGTACTTAACGAAATAATAACAACAACGGCAACAGACTTGAAACGCAACAACAATAGAAAATAAAATGGGTTATCACAAAGGAGATTTTATTTGGAAATATACGGGTTCGGATTCAGTTCATTTGTTTTATGAGACGCTTATTAAGTACCAATTTTTCGAAATTCGTACCTTTTTGGGGCAAAATTGAGAAAAAGAGGGATAAACATGGAATCTTCGTCCTGGCTAAATTCCAGTAGCCAAAAAGGTAAGGGAAAGAAAGACAACCAATTTAGTATTTCTTCTCCTTACCATGTAGATACGCAACATATAGGGATTTTTCGAATGTTGAATATTCAAGGGGAACCTGAAAAAAATGGATTAAAATGGTACCAACTAATGTCTTGAGGCTATAATCGTTAAATGTGCTGGGTACATTTCATTCAATATGTAGACCTATAAGTAGATACATTTTTGTACTTTTAAGGGGGAAGCGGGCCAAAAAGGGATCAAAATTGTACTAACCGAAGTGTTACATCTGGAATCCTGGGCTTGGACATTCCCCTGACTAAGTCAATATCAAAAAATTTTATTTCAAAGTAATTATTATTTTAAAAAAGATTTTCTAAATTCGATTCTGGAATTCAAATTTATTTGTCCCTTTTACCACATTAATCTGTGCAATGTTGACCTTTTAAAAATATATATCACTACTTTGTTAACCCTTTATAAAGACACACACTCACTCGTCCACATACAATAGGGCATTCACAAATTGTTATATTCTATTATGGGCGAAATCGAATGTTTCTGTTGCTATTTTATTTTCAATTTGGTTTTTCGATTACAGTTTACATTCACACGCTCACACATACACTCACACACACACACACACTAATACATGTGCCCTCTCATTGCATTGCATCGCTGTGTTTGTGTGTTTCTTGGAACAGGATAGTGGAAAATGTCTGTGCACCAAATTTCTGGCGCTTCACAGTTGATGCTATTGATGTTGATAACAAATGTAACTGCAGTTGTTGAAAATGAAACAATACATTTTCACAAAAACCAATACAACAGCAGCAGCAGCAACAATAACAGCAATAGCGACAACGAGGACGACAAAACTAAATAATCGTTATTGGAAGCCGAGTTGCCAACACACTTTGAAGTCGTGAGTGAACGAGGATGGACAGCCATCACATCGGGCGTTATTAGAAGCCCGTTATAATATTTAATCATTATTCAGCCCGTCCGACGGCCCGTAACGCAACACCCCAGAGTAGAAATTTTTCAATACCGATCAAAGAACGGCAATGCAAAAACTTTTTTACTCTGCTTAGCCGACTTTGAATATACCCGAGAGGAGTAAATCTTTAAGTCCAACAGAAGGCTGGTAAAGATGGAAACAGTTACTCTGAGTAGCCAGATTTAGACGTATTCCAGATGATATATATTTTTAGGCGAATTTTCTTATTAAAATTTATTAAATTTTGGGCGATTTTTCAGTTTTTTGATGTCGCTGTCCGATTCTGCTATGTATTGGTTTTGTTGATGTCCTGTATCCGCTGATAAGGGTACAGAGAATTGACTACATCAGCATATGGACATCTGCCTGTGGACGGACGCGACACTCGCACGCCTTAAACTACGCCAAAAACAAGAAAGAAACTGAAAAAGTCGATCAGCCCTTTTAGTGTTCTAAAGTACTCTTACATTTTAAAAATATATCGTCAGGATTTAGTACAAATTAGTACAAAATTATAAACAATTTTACATCGAAACGGACGTGACAAAAAACAGAAGTACTTTTGAAGGTCTTATATAAATATATAAAGTTCAGCGATTTTTTTACAACTTTGTTTTTCCTTATATACATGTAAATGCAGGTCAAAGGATATATTTTGTTCATAGATTTATGAAATATGAGAATTATCTCTTAGATTTTTTTATTAGGTCCAGCAGAAATACGCACGCGACAAAACGGTGTGTTTTTGTAAAATATGTATGTTTCTAGATGATCGAATCTTCTAAATTAAGGACGTCACAGCGTTAAAGACTTACAGGACGTGGTCGTGGTGGCCATTTGGCTGATGTTGTTTTTCATTATTAACGGCATACCTTCCTCTTTATTATGAAATAAACATCCGATCATTTATTTCAAAAAATGGCATTTTTCTTTGAATAGCAAAAAAAACACCTCTTGTTGGAAACCCCTGTAAAAGTTCTTCGTTTCCTTAAACATTTTTATACACTCCACGAGAGTATTATGTCTTTGTGCATTTGTTTGTAACGCCCAAAAGGAAACAAGATAGACCCATTGTTAAGTATACCGATCGACTTAGAATCACTTTCTGAGTCGATTTAGCAATGTCCGCCTGTCCGTCTGTCTGTCCGTCTGTCCATCTATTGTTGTAATCAAATTACAGGTCGCAATTATAGTCCGATCTTAACAAAAATTGGCACAAATAAGTTTTGTGGATCAAGGACGAACGCTATTTAATTTGAGGCAGATCGGCCCATACAAATGTCGCTCCCGATTTGACATTTTCCGCTCGAGAAACCACATATTGTACCCGATTTTCTTTAAATTTGGCACAACATCTTACAATCAAACTAGAAACACCTATGCAAAAATTGGGTAAGATCGGTTCAGATTTAGATATAGCCCCCATACAAATGTCGCTCCCGATTTGACATTTTCCGCTCTAGAAACCACATATTGTACCCGATTTTCTTTAAATTTAGCACAACATCTTATAATCAATTAACTTGTATAAGGATAGAAAGTGGAGTGTATCATAGAGTCGGCCCAGCCCGACTTTAGCCCTTCCTTACTTGTTTTAATCTAGTTAGTGTCTGCTACTTAGAAGTCCAATTTACGACGCCTTCAATTCTCACGAATCGTTCGTCTAGAGACAAAAACATTTTTTACACCAGTTCCCGTTTTTCCCGGGAAATGAAAAACGTCCGGGAAACCCCAAACCCTAACTATCACACACACACACACATCTTTTCAGTAGATGGTGAATCAGATCGATATTTTATTAGGAATTGTAAAGCTGGCGAGCTTTACGGATTCAGAAGAACCATACATTTTTAATCAGAACTTATTTGTCGACATGCTACAACCCAAGCAGAAAGCACTGGTGCTGTTCAGACCTAGACGCATGTACAATAGTGAAGATGATTTGACCAAGCTATGATTCTTTCACTTGATATCTTCACTTCAGTATTGACGGAACACTATGTAATACATGGCCAGAGGATGGCATCGAGTCTAACGACTTTTGAAAGACGTGGAGGAGATTGAGAGTGTCGAACACTCGCTATGCCATTGTAAGGGACCACTTCTAATCAGAGCGAGTCGGAAGTTTAAATTCATGATTTATGAGACTTTTTGTTTACTTTAGTTGAAGAGTTATGATACGATGGGTACCAATTATGCGAATTTTCACGTATAAACAGTGGTTAAATAGTTGAGAATAAATTGTTGTTTTTAATTTTTTGCTGGACGGACTATATGGTTTGATTTCTTATAAAGGGTGTTTTTTATTGGGGTATAGAACTTTAAGTTGGCATCACTTTTTTAACTGGCGGCCATTTTGTCAGCTGTCAAGTGATTAATATTTAGTTTTGTTTGCCATTTCATCATGAACAGGTTGACAAAAGAACAACGCTTGCAAATCTTGCAAATTTATTTCGAAAGTAATGGTTCAGTTCGCGAAGTTCACCGCAAGCTCCGTCCATTTTATGGTCGACTGGTCGACATAATCGTCCATCAGAGCTATTAATTCGGTTAACCATGGATCGTTTTCGCACTACGTTTACTCTATGTGATAATACGCATCCGCAGAGACGTCGAACAGTGCGCACCGAAGAAACAATTGCCGCTGTAGAGCAAAGTGTTGAAGAGGACCCGAATGAATCGATTCGCCACCGTGCACAGCAATTGGAGCTTTGGAAAATTGGACCTGTAGAGTTGGCTATATTCGAGCCAGCCGCGGCGGCCACATGCCCGAAATCATATTTAAACATTAATGGCGTAAAATTATCCTTCCAATAAAGCCAAATTGATGGACATTAAAACGATTTTCTTGTGTTTTATTTCAATTCGAAGTTCTATACCTCAATAAAAAAACACCCTTTACATGCCCAGAGGATGACATCGAGTCTAACGGCTTTTGTAGGAGCTTGAAAGACGTGGAGGAGATTGAGAGTGTCGAACACTCGCTATGTCATTGTAAGGGACCACTTCTAATCAGAGCAAGTCGGAAGTTCAATTTCGTGATTTATGAGACTTTTTGTTTACTTGTTATACTTGTTATACTGAAGAGTTATGATACGATGGGTACCAATTATGCGAATTTTCACGTATAAACAGTGGTTAAATAGTTGAGAATAAATTGTTGTTTTTAATTTTTTGCTGGACGGACTATATGGTTTGATTTCTTATACCTTTTTCAAAAATTATTTGATCTTTGTTGTTTTTTCATCATTTTGTGCAGAAGACTTGGCCTATCGCTAATAAAATTTCCCTGGGAATGAATTGTTCCATTTAAATTACAATCGTTATTTTGGTTTTTTACAAGTTTTTTTTCTGTCCCAACGAAAATAAGTGAAAACTATTGCCGGTATATATAAAGGGTGATTTTTTAAGAGCTTGATAACTTTTTTTAAAAAAAAACGCATAAAATTTGCAAAATCTCATCGGTTCTTTATTTGAAACGTTAGATTGGTCCATGACATTTACTTTTTGAAGATAATTTCATTTAAATGTTGACCGCGGCTGCGTCTTAGGTGGTCCATCCGCTTAGTCCAATTTTGGCATTTCCACGTTTTTGAGTAACAGAGACCCAATTGGTGCGAACGGCGACGAATCGAAAATTGGTGGTCATCATTAACACTGGCCGATACAGCTGCGATATTTTCTTCAGTTCGCACTCTACGTAAGCGTGTTGGTGGTTTAATGTCCAACAATGTAAATTTGGTGCGAAATTTAGTCACAAAAGCCCGAATAGCCGCTTCAGTGGGTCGATTAAACTGACCATAAAATGGAAGCGCGCAATGAACTTTCTTAACAGAGCACGCATTTTGATAATAAAATTCAATAATTTGCAAGCGTTGTTCGTTTGTAAGACGATTCATGATGAAATGTCAAAGCATACTGAGCATCTTTCTCTTTGACACCATGTCTGAAATCCCACGTGATCTGTCAAATACTAATGCATGAAAATCCTAACCTCAAAAAAATCACTCTTTACATATTTACCTTCTTGTGCCTTCAGGGCAATATGAAATTCCATGTGAATAAATTCCCCTTTAATTAAAGAGGGGAATATATGATAAATATACTCCAAATTGCATGTATTTGACATTAATGGTGTAATAGGAACTGTCGGACGGTGTTATGTTATTTATTTTTTATTTTATTTTTATTTTTTAATAGCTAACATTCTTCCGTAATGGTTAATTTTAAAATATATGTTGATGTTGTGACACTCTTTGTATATGTAGGAGAATTAAAAAACACATTTTTTAATATGCGTGTGAAGTTGTGACACTTCTTGTAAAAGTACGAGTAGTTTGTACGATTGACGAAATTAATGTAGCAAAAAATACATTTGAAATATGAAACGAGATTTTTTAAAATGATTATAACTTCTACAATTCTCAATCGATTTTCTTCAAATTGGTCTTATTTGCTTCACTAGGATGTCAGATATCAGAAAATAAAACAAAATATATATACACTCCACAAGAGTATTATGTCTTTGTACATTTGTTTGTAACACCCAAAAGGAAGGGAGATAGACCCATTGTTAATTATACCGATCGGCTTAGAATCACTTTCTGAGTCGATTTATTAATGTCCGTCTGTCCGTCTGTCCATCTATTGTTGTAATCACGATACAGGTCGCAATTCTAGCCAGAACCGAACGAAACTTTGCACAACGAAGTTTTTCGGGACAAGGACGAACGCTATTTAATTTGAAGAAAATCGGTTCAGATTTAGATATAGCCCCCATACGAATTTCACTCCCGATTTGACCGTTTTCACTCTAGATAAAGGGTGTCCCAAGAAGAGCGCAATTTTTAAATCTGGCAACATTCGAAGTGTCATTGTTTGACATTTGAACAATTGTTATTGTTTGTTGGTAGAAGGTACGAGGTTAGTAAAAATGGAGCGCTACACGAATGAACAACGCATTCTCATTGTGAAATTGTTTTACCAAAATGGTGAAAGTTTTGCGGATACAGTTCGCAAATTGCGATCAATTTGGGGTCACAATAATGCTCCAAAAGAGTCAACTGTAAAGAGATTAATGGATAAATTTGCCGAAACTGGGTCTGTTAGTGATGTAAAGACAACAACGCGCCATCGACCAGGTCGATCGACCGAAAATGTCGCAGATGTCGCTCAAACTCCATCCACCTCAATTCGACACCGAGCTCAGCAAATTGGTGTCTCCAAATCCACTTTGCAGCGAATTTTGACGAAAGTTTTGCATCTTCATGCATACAAAGTTCAATTGACTCAGGAACTGAAGCCAACTGACCATGGACAGCGAAGGGAGTTCGTTAATTGGGTATTGGAGAGACAACATGAAAATGCTGATTTTGCCGATAAAATCATCTTCAGTGACGAGGCCCATTTTCATCTTGATGGCTTCGTCAATAGGCAGAATTGTCGCATTTGGGCTGCGGAAAATCCTCGAGTGATTCACGAGAAGCAAATGCATCCTCAACGTGTCACTGTGTGGTGTGGTTTTTGGGCTGGAGGAATCATTGGACCTTTTTTTTATGAAAATGAGGCAGGTCAAGCGCAATCAGTCAATGGTGTTCGGTATCGTGAAATGATAACCAGTTTTTTCTTGCCTAGAATTGAAGAAATGAATGTGGAGGGCATGTGGTTCCAACAAGACGGCGCCACATGTCATACAGCCAGAGAAACAATTCAATTGCTGCATCAGTCATTTCCCGGTCGTGTTATTTCGCGTTTTGGAGATCAGAATTGGCCGCCTAGATCGTGCGATTTAACACCATTAGATTTTTTTCTTTGGGGTTTTTTGAAGTCGATGGTTTACGCGAATAAGCTGACGACGACTCAAGCCTTAAAAGACGAAATTGGACGCTGCATTAATGAAATACCGCAGCATTCATGCAAAACGGTCATTGAAAATTTCATTAAAAGATCGCATGCATGTCAGCAAAGCCGCGGCGGCCATCTGCACGATATATTGTTCCATACATAACCTCATTCTGTCTACTTTACGATATAATAAAGTTTCACGATTTTTTCTTAAATATTTGTGTTTTATTTAAAATTAAAAAATTGCGCTCTTCTTGGGACACCCTTTACCACATATTTCAACAGATTTTCTTCAAAATTAGCAAAACGTCTTATAGTTCAATTAGAAACACCTGTGGTAAAAATGTGTTAGATCGGTTCAGATTTATATATAGCTCCCATACAAATTTCGCTCCCAATTTGAATTTTTCCGCTCTAGAATCCACATATTTTAACAGATTTTCTACTAAATTCGCAAAATATCTTATATTTCAACTGGAAAGACTTGTGGTAAAAATGTGTTAGATCGGTTCAGATTTATATACAAATACAAATTTCGCTCCCAATTAGAATTTGTTCGCTCCCTCATCCACATATTTTAACAGATTTTCTTCAAAATTGGCAAAACATCTTATATTTAAACTAGAAACACAAATGGTAAAAGTGGATGAGATCGGTTCAGATTTACATATAGCTCTCATACAAATTTCGTTCCCCCAGAAACCGCGTATTTTCAGAGAATTTCTTAATATTGAGCATAACACGTTATAGTTCAACTGGAAGAACTTATTGTGAAAGTTAGTCATTTCATTCCATGTTCGGTTATAGCCCCGATACAAATATTATTCTCAATTTGACAAGTTGGACCAGGTCATATTAGCCTGTGATTAGGAAACATACAAAAACATTTTCCCGTTTTCACTTTTTTACTGAATTGAATTGTGTTCGGATAGAAAGTGGAGTGTATCATATAGTCGACACCGCCCGACTTTAGCCTTTCCTTACTTGTTTTTTTCTATTTTAATGGGTTTTTATTGCCCTAGTATTTAAGCAAGAGCGTGCATCCCTTACATTTATCCATAGATATTTTGCAAATAGACATAGCATTCTCCTTTATGATACTAGTTATCAATAAATGGAACAGAATATTTCTCCCGATTTTTTTTCTATTTTCATGGTTTTTTTTTAATTTGTTGTCGACTGTTTCTAAACAAATTTTTTCTTGATGAAAGTGAAATTCGCATTATCTGTAGCGATCACAATTACCTCTAATATAACGTCTAAACGGGGATGATCAGATTTAAACTTCCAAACTTATAGTATAAATATTATATATAGATTCGATGAAAATTGGAATTTTAGTCATACAAATTTTAACAAGTTTGGAGCGCCAAAATACACCTGTAAATGCTATTGAAATCCCTTCGATAAAATGGTTGTGAACAAGTGTTTTTTTATCACTTTTGTGGTATTTTTTTTTCTTGCATTTTGATCATTTTTTGTATATATAATTTTTAAAGTCAACGTCCCTTCCGTACTTAGATATATTTCAACAAGTTCCAAACGCAATGACAAACTTAAATTCCCACCCACATCCCCTTGACTTCTGTCTAAAGTAATTTTAAGAAATCGTTGTCATGAATTGTTTTCACACATCTATTTTGCAAAATTACCAATCAAATCCCCTTAGAACTTAAATGCCACGGCAACTCTGTCGCCACCGCCAATAGAAAAAAAACTCCTGCACTAATAAACAATAACAACAACCATCAGCCGAGGAGGACAAGTGAATTTTATACTGTGACAAAATTACCCGAAAAAAAAACTATTTGTATTGGCAATGATACTCTATTTACACAGTATGTTTCTGCAGCTGATTGGTGGAGGGAGCAAATGCTCCTCGATGTTTGCTGTGGAGCAACAACAGCAAAAAAAAAACTCATCCACAAAACGGAAACAAAGTCGTCCAAAAAATAATATTTTCTTTTTTATCAACAAATATACCTTTTTTCTGGTCGTGAAACTAAATGAACAGCAGCGAACGTATTTCGACTGATGTGGCAGCAGTTGTTATTGTTGGCCTGGCCGTCGATGGTGCTCTCGAGCCACAAAATTGTATATCTTTTCAAACGGATGTGGTTGAGCAGAGTTGCATTTGCTTATATGTGTGTGAGTAGTGCAGATGTCCCTGTGTGAGTGTGCATGTCATGCAACAGCAGCCTGTTAGCCAACCGACCAGTAAATATAACATCAATACCTACAAATAGGAATGAAGATAGCAGAGAAGGCTTATCAAATTGGGACTACGTATTTTTTGCCTACAGATAAATCATAAAGGAAGAAAAAAAAAATATAAAAAAATTATTAGAAGATTAAGGAGTGATTTTTGGACATATCCTGGAGGAAAACATATTGAAGGGAACTTCCTAAGTACAAACCTTCCAGGTCAATATTTTATAAAAATGGATTTTAGATGTATATACATTTAAATTGAATAAAATAATCCCCCAAAAAATATATATATTTATTTAAAAACAAATATTTCTTTATTCGTATTTTATTATAAAAATATTAGAATTTTATTTATTGATTTGAACTGGGATATTGTCCTGGCTCAAGACCATTTTGTTTCTATATTTAATAGAATGCAAATTTATTTACAAATGGCATGGTGACATTTATTACTTGGCTGCAGACTACCACGATCATGATTTCGACCATGTCAAAAGTCTTTTCAAGTGGCTTCGCAGCGACTTTTCAACATCAAACCCGGCCTCTATAAGGAGATGATTCTCACAAACGAACGAGAATCACAACTCACTTGCCGAATTTGCGTTTAAAAAATCGCACCAAGTAATAAAGCACACATGCCATCTTACAAGCATCTCATTGAGTTGCATATGTAAGTATGTGTATATGCAGGTATAGTTACCCAGCAATACTTCTGCCGTGCCAACGCTCATTTATTTTAGTTTTTTTTTCAATGAGATGCTTGTAAGATGGCATGTGTGATTTTTTAAACGCAAATTCGGCAAGTGAGTTGTGATTCTCGTTCGTTTGTGAGAATCATCTCCTTATAGAGGCCGGGTTTGATGTTGAAAAGTCGCTGCGAAGCCACTTGAAAAGACGTTTGACATGGTCGAAATCATGATCGTGGTAGTCTGAAACCAAGTAATAAATGTCACCATGCCATTTGTAAATAAATTTGCATTCTATTAAATATAGAAGCAAAATGGTCTTGAGCCAGGACAATATCCCAGTTCAAATCAAATATTGATTACAGACCAAAAAAATGCAAACGAAAAAACTAAAACATTTTTATTTATTTTATTATAAAAAATATTAGATTTTGTCGGTCAAAATATTTATTTTATATTTTAATGAATTACATTAAACATTAAAATTATATCGACCCATTGATTAAGCCAGGCGATGTTAATGTCTGCAGATCATCAAATCCATGCTAGAGGCTTCTATTCTGTTCCTATTTGATACCCCTTTTTCTTTTCACGTGAGTTTGTGTGTGTGTGCTTCCTTTTTCCTAAAGGCTGCAGCGGATAAATGGCAAATGTTGAAACAGGAAATTGCATGTTCAAAATGTTAGTGCCACAGTGTTGGTGGCTGGCTGTTTGTTGTTGCTTGTAACCATGTTCGATAAGTGGGCGATTGCATTCTATTTCACTCGCGTGGATGCTGCTGCTCTTTTTGCCCAAAAGTGCATTTGTGGCAACTGATAAAAAGCGCTAGGCTATTTGCCAAAAACGACCATCGACGAACGACGACCATTGAGAACCGACATTAGCGCATTTTTCGGTCAAATACGTAACACATACATACACAGATAGGCATTGTGTCAAGGGGAAATGTAGGCATTCTTTTGAATCTCACAAAAAAACTAAATGTCATTTAAGTTTAATAATAAAAAAACTTGGTTTAATGTAATATTTTTTTCTCTCTTGCCTTTTCCAGGGAAGTTCTTCCACACCAACTGCTAATACAGTTGCCGCTGCTGTACCGCCTCCACCACCGCGTAACGTGTATCCGGGAGCTCCGCCCCCAGCTCCGACGGTCACTATAAAAGGGGTCCATCGTCCGCCGGCCATGACTAGTCCAGCAACAGCTGCTGCTGCTGCCGCTTGCGCAGCGGGGGGTTTAGCTGGTGCCCAATATCGCGGTGCCACCTGGACTCCACAGGGCTATACACCTGCGGCAGCTGCAGCCGCTGCTGCTGCCGCCGTTGCCCAGCAAGCCTATCGTTATACAGCACCATTGCCGCAACCAACCTATGCTGCATATACGCCGCATACAACAACTACACCAGCAACAACAACGGTAAGTAAAATGAACTCTCTATCTCGAATATAAAATCTAGATTTTTATTAGATTATATAGGACTAAAAAATAAAATAAAAATGCAATAATAGCAAAAAGTTTTAGAAATATTAAATGGTATTTTGTATCCTAATACACGTGATTAAGCCTTATGAGGACTTCAGGGTCTGTCCACACCCTTTTTAAATTTACACCTTTTTGCTTTACTTTTTATACTTGGTGCGATTTTTAAACGCAAATTCGGCAAGTGAGTTGTGATTCTCGTTCGTTCGTGAGAATCATCTCCTTATAGAGGCATCTATATTTAATAGAGTGCAAATTTATTTACAAATGGCATGGTGACATTTATTGCTTGGCTGCAGACTACCAGGATCATGATTTCGACCATGTCAAAAGACTTTTCAAGTGGCTTCGCAGCGACTTTTCAACATCAAACCCGGCCTCTATAAGGAGATGATTCCCACAAACGAACAAGAAGCACAACTCACTTGCCGAATTTGCGTTTAAAAAATAGCACCAAGTAATAAAGCACACATGCCATCTTTCAAGCATCTCATTGAGTTGCATTTGAAAATTGAGTTTTATTTTGGAAATTTTTGTTGATACAAATATTTATATTGTATTTGCCGACTATGTGAACAAATAATTTTTTATTTTGAGCAAAAAATTAAATTAAAGAAAAACAGCCCTGATATTTACACGTTTTCATCATCATGTCACCGTTTTGATATATTTATCTGCAAAGTTTGCTGGAATATTTTAAAGCTACTGAGGTTAAGATAGAAGACTTTGAAATTTTTATTTTTCGTCTGAGAACTAGGGTTAGCATCCCGGGATTTCCCGCGGGAAAATTCCCAAGAATTCGCATATTTTTCATTTCCCGTAACCCGAGAAATTCGTACGGGAATCCCGCGGGACTTCAGTTGAAACTTTTACATATTTCTTTGCATATTCTTTCAACAATTTTCACAATAAAATTAAAAAAGTGTAGAAAAATGTAGAATAATTTACTAATATTTTAATAGTAATTTAAAATAAAATAATTACTAATAAAAATAAATAAAATAATTTACTAATAATTTATATTTAACAAACTATTTTTAAGCTGCGTTCGGATATACATCCAAAATCCACTTTTTTCGGATTTTGCCTGTCGAACTTGATACGAAAAAGTGTAAAATCCGGAAAAAGTAGATTTTGGGCGTGTATCCGAACGCCCAAAATAAATGAAGTTATTCGTTTGTAAATAAAGGGTGATTTTTTAAAAGCTATAGGAAAGTTAAAAAAAAAACACATAAATTCAGAAAAATGCATGAAATCTTTATTTGAATCGATAATTTAATGTTTGAAGATTATTTCATGCAAATGTTGACCTTGACTGCGCCTCAAATGGTCCATCCGCTTAGTCCAATTTTGGCATTTCTACGTTTTTGAGTAACAGAGGCCCAATTGCTGCGAACGGCGACGAATCGATAATTGATGGTCATCATTAACACTGGCCGATACAGCTGCGATATTTCCTTCAGTTCACACTCTACGTAAGCGTGTTGGTGGTTTAATGTCCAACAATGTAAATTTGGTGCGAAATTTAGTTTCAATAGCCCGAATAGCTGCTTCAGTGGGTCGATTAAACTGACCATAAAATGGAAGAAACGCACGATGAACTTTCTTAACAGAGCACGCATTTTGATAATAAAATTCAATAATTTGCAAGCGTTGTTCGTTTGTAAGACGATTCATGGTTAAATTATAGACCAAACTGAAGATGTTTGACAGTGAAACAAAACACGAAACGTGCGTCAGCTGTTTAAACCAGTGTTGGCAAAAAGATAATATCTAAAAAATCACCCTTTATTTTAGACAATGCTTTGAAATACACAAGTAACAATTGTATTAAAAAGTCAATATGACTGTCTATAAAAAAGTTTAAAGTTTTCGAAGCGACAGGACAAACAGACAACTTAAACATTTTATTTAATGCTCTACTGACTATTATGCCAACATCTGTAGAATGTGATCGATCGTTCGCCGTCGAGTCCACATTTTCTAATAACATAAGTAATATCTGATGAGGCCATAAATGCATTGTCTGCTCTTATTTGCTCTTGCCTATGTACAATAGGATGGGTCGCAAAAATAAATTGATGCGGTCACCACCCAAAAATGAAAATTGGATTGTTTAATGATGATTTACAAAATATTTCGTCCCTAGGTCCAGCCATCCTTGAGCTAAACGCCCCGGAAAACACCTCCAAAAATCATGGTTTTCTCGTGTAATTTTTTTAATGTTGCACTTTTGTCCAACATTTTTTCTTGAATTAATAGACCCTTGAAAGTACTTTAAATATAAATTTTTCTATTGTCTTAGTGTAACTTCTTGGTCGAATTTTTGGACGTTTACAGCCATTTTGTTGTGGTTTTTCGAAGTGAAAGCCAAAAACTCATATTTGATTGAAACATTTTGTAGAAGATTTTATTAAAAATAAATAGAAGAAATCAATACCTGTCGAAAGATGCATTTAGCTCTTGAATTGTTGCTGGCACCTTTTCTTTCAAATAACCCCAAAGAAAGAAGTCCCACGGTGTCAAATCACATGATCTTGGATGCCAGTTGACATCGTCACCACGTGAGATAACACGGTCATTGAATTTGTCGCGCAAAAGAGCCATTGTTTCGTTAGCTGTGTGGCAAGTGGCACCGTCCTGTTGAAACCACATATCGTCCACATCCATATCTTCCAATTCGGGCCATAAAAAGTTCGTTATCATCTCACGATAGCGAAGACCATTCATTCATTCACAGTAACTGCCTGACCGGCCTCATTTTGGAAAAAATACGGCCGATGAAGCTGCCAGCCCGCACCAAACAGTCACTAGGGGTGGGATAGTGCTGCATGGGAATTTTAGGATTTCGATTTGAATATGCTGGAGCCCCTTATTTTGTGAGGTTCGGAAAAAAATGTATGAGCCAAAAAATGGTGGTGGTGGGGTGAGGGTCGCAGTCCTACAAGTCGTCTTGTCACAGACGCCACCGAAATAGCCATTGCATTAATAGACGACTATAACAATGTGCTGTGCCGTAAGATTTGGAACATTTGACTCCCCTTTGAGTGTTGGGAGCAAATTAAATACACATTTTTCTTTTGTATGAGAGCCCCCTTATGCATTATATCAAATATATCAAAATTTCCCTTAAGCAGTAGTGATAGGAGGTAGATATGTTTTGGGGAAAATATTGAGGACGGAAAGTTAATGGTGGTTAGTCTTACACTTCCCCCCTTTAGGGTCGACTGCATGACAGTTTTGGGCCTTTCTTTCATAAAAAATATAAAAAATTTTCAAACGTATGGGGGCCACCTTAAGGGTGGCAGTTGAAGGGTAGGTGTGTTCTGAGAAAATATTTGGGCTGAAAAAATATTGGGGGAGTGGGGATAGGGGGTAAGTTTGTTCGGCAAAACTGTTGGGGAGAATAAATTAGTGTAGGGACGACTCCAGGCCAGTTTTGGGCCTTACTGTCATAACAAAAATTATAAAAAATAAAAAAATCGTATGGGGACCACCCTAAGTGTTGACGATAGGAGATAAGTATGTTCGGAGAAAATGTGGGTGTTTATAAAATATAGGGGGTCGGTCATACATTTAACTCCACTAGCGGCCTTCTTGGGCAAGTAAGAGCGGTGGGAACAAATTATTTAAAAAATAAATTTTTTTAACGAGTGTATATGGGGTATGTCTGTTCAAAAAAATGTTGGGGAGGGAAAATTAATGGGGGTCGGTCTTACATTTAACTCCTTTGGGATGACTCCTGGTCAGTTTTGGGGATTTTTGTGTATTTTTACCCCTTTTACCCCTCACCTTTGACCCCGATGAGCACCCTCGTACACTCACCCCACCATCCCCAATTTTTGGCTCATTAATTTTGTTCAAACCTCATAAAATAAGGGGTTCCAGCATATCAAAATCGAAAAGTCGTGCACTATCCCTCCCCTAACAGTCACTCTTTGTGGGTACATTGGTTTTTCGACAATCACTCTTGGATTATCATTCGCCCAAATGCGGCAATTCTGTTTATCGACGAATTCACTGAGATGAAAATGTGCCTCATCAAACTGACTGAAAAATCATTTTGATTTGAACGCCCATTTTCATAATAAGCCTGAATAACTTTAACGCGTTGCTCGATTGTGTATCTTTCCATGGTTCAAATTGAGTTAGTCTGAAATTGAGAAATGTCAAATGAAATGCAGAAAAAAAACTTGACGTTTAGGTGTGGTTCACATTCAACAGCGGCCCTTGCAATTTAACCACCCTTTTGTATTTAAAAATGTAACACGCCAAAATTTTAATCACTTTGGCCATTTCACGGAAGATATGTTTCCAAGATTAGCCCACAATTTAAAATTTAAAATTAGAATCGGCTAAAAAAAGTATTGATTATTTTTTCAAACTTCTGGAACACAGTATCATTCCCATGACTACCACGACTGGCTCGGCAGTATCTCATCAAATTTTTCAGTAAATTTTTTGATTGTTCCGGCTCGAATCTCTTCAATGACAACTCCGATTTCGTGTTTCAATGCTTCAATTGTCTCCTGATAGTTTTCGTAACATATATCCTTAATGGCTCCCCACAGAAAAAAATCCAAGGGGCTTAAATCACAGCTGATTATTCGATTTTCAAAAACAGTGCGTAAAAGATCTACGCGTTGGCTGTGTGACACGTGGCCTCTTCTTGTTGAAAAATGGCCCAATGATGCCGCCAGCCCAAAATCCACACCGAACAGTAGCTTGATGTGGATGCATTGTTTTCTTAATATTCACGTGGGTTCTCTGAACCGGATATGCGGAATTTTGCGTTTTGACATAGCCAACGAGATGAAAATGAACCTCTTCTGAAAGTACGATTTTTCGGTAAAATTCTTTATCTCCTTCCTTTTAGATCTCGGATGCAAACTTTTTATTTTTTTTCATACAAAGTCTAATTTAAAATCATAGCCACAATTTTATCTACAATTTTATCGTTTTACATTTGCGTAACCACAGTCTGCGAGTTTTTTTACGATCGTGCAATTTCTAATTCCTTGAAACTTAACATGCAATCCAACCCATGTATTGTGTTTTGTTATTTAGAAAAAAAAGACTGATGCCCATGTATAGCGTAAGTTTAATTATAAACTAATTGTGCTATTTAATAAATGTTTAGGTCACACCATCCCTGAACGCCTATCAGCCGTTCATATGCTACACCCTCAGCCCTTAGAGAGAGAGCAGAGTGTTATGCAGTCTGCCATGACGTGTTGAAGCTCCACTTGACTACGAAGCCCAAGTGGCGAAGTGGCGGGCGGCATCACATCAACTTTGTTTGTATCGCATACGAACAAGTGGCGCTTGTTGAACTACTAGCCGCGTAGCTCGTCAAAGTTTTTTAATAAATATTTTCTTTTAGGCTGTGCACACCCGACCGCCAGCCCGCCCGCCACCAACCAACCGCCTCTCATAAATTTTGCGGCATATTTTCGCTGGCCATGTTAAGCCGGCCCCCGTCTCTGGCCCCACCAACAGCAACAACACGAAGAAATGAACAGCAAAACAACAAGCGAATTGTTTAAATAAGTAATAAATATGTTGAAGGCTGCTGCTGCCTTCGCAGCAACAACTTTAAAATGAAACAGAATTCTGGCCAATTCAACCATTCCTCCCCTCCCACCGCTTCGGTTTGGATGTTGTTCATTTTTTTAATTCTCCCGAAAAATCTGTTACATTCTTCAAAAGTTAAAGTTCAACGTAAATTTAACAATCCAAACAAAAAAAAAACAAGGAGGGCAAATAAGGAAACGGCTGCTTAAATTGTGAAACGAGAAATCTTTTTTTGTCGGCGCCGGATTAAAAGGGCCAACAATAACTTAAGGTATTGACACAATGACAGCAGGAGCAACCAAAATCTACTTTCGGTGTTTAAATATTCAATGACAGGAAAAATAACAACGACAGCAACAGCAGCAGCGATATCTAAATAAACAACAACAGAAAAAATAACAATAGACAGGATAAAGGAAAAATAAAATTATATATCGTATGGAATGGAATGGAAATAAATTCAGTCATTCGTTCGCTCATTCATTCATTCTAGTCGTTCAGTCGTTCATTTCATTCATTTGTTGATGATAATAAAATGTCATGTATTACCAGACGACAGATATATCTGTCTATAAATGTCCCTAGTATACACGTTCATACTACTAGTACATATACATATGTATATACATACACATGTATGTACGTATATTTAGATAAATGGTAGTCGTCTTCCTATGTTCTTACATGTGTTTAAGGGTGTTTCCATAGATTCTTCAAAGCAAACTAATGAAATTTTATATCAATTTAAGCTTTCTAGTGTTTTTTTGCAAATGCGATGTCAAAAGCTCATTAAATTTCCTATCGAAAGGTGGACATTTTTGCATCGATTATTACATGTGAAACCGACTAAGGTTCAACACAAGATAATTACGATGCACAGTGGTTCAGAATGAAAATCCAACGGCCAAAATTCAATAACTTTTGTTCTAGTAGACATTTTTGAGTTCTGTAGAAAACCAAAAATAGACAAGGACCCAAGGATTAATTTGAGATATCACCGTTAAAAATCGGGATATATTTTAGAAATCGGATCAAAGTTGACTACTTTTTGTATTTTTCGATTTTAAAGAAAATTACATTTTTTATTTTTTTTTGTTTTATGTTTTTTAACATATTTTTTACGTATTTGTTCATAATTATAATCATAAATTATTTCCTTTTTGTATTACAGATTTTCACTTTTTTCAGATTTTGAAAATTGAAAAAACGTAATTTCTTTTTTTGAATTTGTCGAACTGTTTCTAACACATTTTAAGAGACTTTGCACTAAATTTTTTTATTAGAAATTGCGGTTTCTTTGTTTTATTATGACGCCAAAAGTAAAGGGTCCGCCAAATAACTTTTTTTTTGAAAATGCTATAAAAAAACTACTGAATATTTTCTCAAATTTCTTTTTTTATTTGAAAGTACAATCCTTCCGTTTAATAATGGAAAATAATTTGAATGCTCGGCTGGCCATGCAGTAGCCTTCACGATCGGACCAATTTTTAAGCACATCATCGATTGTGTGCAGCTGTATTTCACCAATCGCTTCACGACTATTGTCCTTTAAAGCGTCTGGCTTGCCGGCGTAACACTTATCTTTGAGGGCACCCCACAAATAATAGTCCAACGGTGTCAAATCGCAGCTCCGAGGTGGCCAAACGACATCAGCTCTGCGGCTGATAATGCGATCTTCAAAAACAGGGCGCAAAACATCGAGTGTAGCTTCGTCTGTGTGGCACGTAGCGCCGTCCTGTTGGATCCAAATGTTGTCAATATCCTCCTCTTCAATTTTTGTGAACAAAAATTCGTTCAACATGGCCCGATAACGATAGCCATTGACTGTAACGGCCACTCCTTGCTCATTTTCGAAGAAAAATGGCCCAATTATGCCTCTGGACCAAAATCCGCACCAAACAGTGACACGTTTTGGGTGTATCGGCTTTTCAATGTATGCGTGCGGGTTTTCTGTGCCCCAAATGCGACAATTTTGCTTGTTTACATACCCGCCAAGATCAAAATGAGCTTCACCTGAAAAGATGATTTTTTGGGCAAAATCGGCATCTTCTGTAAGTCGATCGCAGGCCCACTTAGCGAAGCGAAAACGCATTGGATGGTCAGTTGGCTTCAATTCCTGATCCAATTGGACTTTGTATGGCGTCATACCAAGGTCTTTATGCAAAATTCTATACACAACCATATTCGTTCATCGGAGGGATACAACTAATTATCTGTCAAATCAGACATGAGCTAAGTGTTACCATTCACGAAATAAGCACTAGTTAAAAAAAACGTTAGATGGCGGACTCTTTATGTTTGTGGCAAATATAGTTTGGTTGTAATGAATATTGTAAAGCATATCGTTTTTGAACAAATGTCTAACTTAGGACCTACACTACTTTTTTTCCTTCAAAAGCCTTTAACGAATTATATAAACATTTAGATAGGGTGAAGGGTTTCCCGTTTTTGTAGGGTAATTTTTACATTTAGTGCAAAACGTCAGATTTTTTTTAATTCTAAAACGCAATCTAGTCATTTTATTTTTATTAACTTCTGAAAGGAAGGTACGCAGATAAAAAGATGAGTACATTTTCTTTATCCTCATGCTAAATTTTATAACAATCGGAGTTCATTTGCCGGAAATATGCCCAAAATAATACCTGATTTAGCAGACATTTAGTGCAAAAACTCTGATTTTTTACGCAATTTACTCATTTTCTTCTCATTAGCTTATCCTCGTGCTAAGTTTTATAACAATCGAAGTTCATTTGCCGGAAATATGCCCAAAGAACCAAAATAATAATGCTAAATCAAGTGTTATTAGGGGTTTTTGGGCATAGTGCCGGCTAAAGTATGGGCACAAAAAAATAAAAAATTTAATAAAATCGAAAAATACAAAAAGTAGCCAACTTTGGAACGATTTCTAAAATATTATTATTATTTAATGTTATTATCTAAAAACAGCCCTTGTCTAATTTGGTTTTTTACAGAACTCAAAGATGTCTGCTAGAACAAAAGTTATTGAATTTTGGCCAATGGAATAATAATATTTTTGTTTTGAAATACTCGCTTATTTATAAGAATTGTACTTTCATTTGAAAATCGAAGAAAACATGAAAAACTTTTCAATCAGTATTAAGTCTGAATATTGGGCGCTGATAACACTGTCCGGCAGTTCATATTACACTTGACCCAGATGATGTACATCTGAAACTATAGGTGAAATGGAGTTAATTGGCGTTTTTAGTTTTTCTTTTTCTCATCCTGTTGCCCCATAAAAGGATTCCAAAGGACAACATTTTCAAAAATTATTTTTAATACATATTCGCACCCTATGACACCGGTATTAATGCCAAATCAAAGAAGAGAATATATGCGAAAAATACTTTAAATTTCAAGATTATATCTGTATTAGTTCAGTAGTAACAACAATTTAAAGTTTTGTCTCTCAAAAAGTAAAATATGAAAAAAACTAAATAAATTAAAGGATAAACTTGAAATGGCTGTTAACACTGAACGAATACAGAAAGAAGCATGATATTTGAAGTATTTTTAATAGATATTCTCCTCTTTAATTTGACACTAACAACGTTATTATTAGGACTACAGATCCAAAACAATATAGATTCTTCCTCATATGCACTATCCAAATACGTTGTTGGTTGTATTCACTGTATTGTGAAAGAGGCGATAAAATTTAAATTCAAATTTAATAACGCTATGCAACAAAAAATTCGCAAAATGGCAAATTGTGGATTTTGGCTATCTAAACACGAAAAATGTATTAATAATTGTGATATGAATATATTTTTTTCATTAAATTCCAATTTTAAATTTTATAATATTTTTACTCTCATTTTGGAAATATAAGATAACACCCGTCTATATGTTCAACTAGAAGTGCAGAAAAACCAGTTATTTGTTATCAGTTTTATCCATCTCTGTTTTTGAATAGTATTTATTTAATTTTCTTTTGGTGGATATAGGTAAATCTAAAATAGAAATTTCGAAACCTCCAATTAGATAAGACTCATACACTAACAAAGAAATGCACTATTTTCGCTGAACTCACTTCGTATGTATCATTTTTATCATTTTCTACCCGGTTTCGAACAAAAATTACATGTTTCTAGATGCAGCCGGCCATTTCATAACTTTTTGCACCTCGCTTTAGTTTTTTCGTTTGCATTTTTTTGGTCTATAACACTGTGCAACATTATTGAAGTCATTTCAAAATAACCATATACGGACACCGCTACATGATAAAAGACCAAAAAAAAGACCCGTGTTTTTTTTCCCAAAGTCATGCACTTTTTTTAATGGGCCCCCAGAGATTTGAGGCCTCGGTGTAATTTTTGGAAAAAAGTGATCATATTCTCAGGCTCATATCTTGCAAACCGTTCGGAATTTTTGTGAACATATAAAATCAAAAAAACTTCATCTTCAAGGTCAAAATCGCAAAAAACTTAAAAAAATTCGATTTTTTTAACCTTTTTTCCACTGTTCAGGTCCATAGGTAGCAAACCGCTGAAAATTTAGGGAAACAATCAACTACAAAAATGTACCTAAGATCTCAATAAACAACTTTCTAGAACATATGAACTTCCTAGGAATTTTTCTTAACACCGTTTAGGTAGCGCTTAGGTAGGATTAGGTAGCGCTTAGGTAGGATTTTATATGTTCACAATTTTTGTTCTTTATGACAAGAGCTAGAACTTTGCCTCAGAGAGTAAATCAAAATTCTTTTATCATGTAGCGGTGTCCGTATATGGTTATTTTTTTTTTCGTGTTGCACTGTGTAATCAATATTTGATTTGAACTGGGATACTGTCCTGGCTCAAGACCATTTTGCTTCTATATTTAATAGAACGCAAATTTATTTACAAATGGCGTGGTGGCATTTATTACTTGGCTGCAGACTACCACGATCATGATTTCGACCATGTCAAAAGTCTTTTCAAGTGGCTTCGTAGCGACTTTTCAACACCAAACCCGGCCTCTATAAGGAGATGATTCTCTCAAACGAACGAGAAGCACAACTCACTTGCCGAATTTGCGTACACATTTTGAAAAATTACTATAGGTAACACGTGTTCTCGCTTCTCCCTAAAAGCATGTACCACTCATGTATTCCTTTTCGTCTTATACTCCTCCATAAGTACAACTTTTGAAATATCCATTTATGTTCCACGTTTACATCATTTTTATCCCTTTCTGCCCCGCTCGCTCATTAAATGTACAAATTCCAAAATCCATCTATGTCACGGGTCTACCCGGAGTTCACGATTCTAGCTACAATACGTTAGTTGGCACCTTTTTGTCCCGCATTCTCCTTAAAAGTACACATTTCGAAAAATCCATTTAGATTCCGTTTCTATGTTGTCAGAGGAATTTACACGCCAAACTTTCTTGACTATAGCTGCAATACTTAAAATGGGTACCGTTTTTATCCCTTTTTGTCCCGCGCACTCCTTAAAGTATAAATTTCGAAAAAATCCAATTTTTCAGCGCTTCCTATGACCATGTAGGAATTTTGACATCAAATTCCGCGATTATAACTTCAATAATTTAGTTGACACCATTTTTATCACATTTTGTGCCACTCACCACTTAAAAGTACAAAAATGCATTTATATTGCGCTTCTATGTGGTGAGAGGAATCTACATTCCAAAATTCATGATTCTAGCTGTAATACTTTACCCCCTTTTGTCCCGATCGCCCCTAAGAGTACAAATATCAAAACCGAAATACCAATTTTCACGAAGGGAGCTGTTACTGAAATTGGTACCATTTTTATCCCTTTTTGTCTCTTTCCTCCCTTAAAAGTGCCAATTTCGACAAATCCTTTTTGTACCTCGTCTGCATGATGAGTGAAAGGAACACTCCGAAATTTATAGCTACTGCCGTTTAGTCAGGACGAAGGTTCGATATTTATCCCTTTTTTGTCCCATTTCACCCGCTAAAAGTACACATTTCGTAAAAGCCTTCGTGTGTCCGCCTCTCTGTCATATTTGGGAACTACCTTGAAAACTTCAGGCCTTTGGTCTGGGCACTGATAGATTAAAGGTACACGATTTTTGAAATTTTTGCTTAAATAGCGAGAAAAAACTTTATAAATTAGATAAGAGAATATTTTTATTAGATGTCATGTTAACTCTATGGATAAATGTAGAGCTTATGACCCCTTCTTCTAGAAGTACATGTTGTCTTCACGTATGACTAAATCAATTTAAGCAAAATTACACGATTACCCTTAACTTTAATTTAATTGCCTTACTTCTACAATAAGGGTCATAACATCTTTTTTTCAAACATACCTTATTTTCTTTGCTAGAATTTTATATATTGAAAACTAAATTATTTTATTTGCTATTTCAATGGGGTTTTGTAGTGCCAACAAAAAATTATTCTTCTGATATGTGATCTTTTTATTTGGGGATTTATTTTCCCCGTTTTAGGAATTGTTAGATTTTTATAAGATGCCGCACCAATCAGTGCATTTTCCATGGCCCCTCTTCCTCACATAAGCTCGAAAATACTCCAGCTAGGTATATATTAACTTTCATTTAGTTAGAATTGTCTAATTCTAATCTAATTCTGGGGAGAGAAATAATGTGCATGGAACGACCCATACTAATACTTCTTCTACTCGTTTAGTACATTGTTGCCGCCTGTGTCTTTGTTGTTTTTGCTGAATTTATGATACGTTTCTCGTCGTTATTTTAATACTTTGTATACAAACAGACATACACACAGACACATACAATCTGGCATAGGACATGAACAACGATACAAATCGAGATATTGTATCTCTCCTGCAAACAAATAAAACCTACACAGAAAACACATAAAAAGACAGGCCGTCGTAGCATAACGTGAGCGATATGTGAGCCTGATGTGATCTTTAAAGACATTTTGAATATTTCTTACGAAAAAGTACATTTGAAGTCAGTCGCAATCGGAATCGGAGTCGGAGTAATACGGAATAATACGTTTAAATGGGCTTTAATGTTATTTATCTAAACACATAAATCCTTAGAACTCACATGCACGAACACAGGCACACACGCTCACAGATACCAACATATCTGCATACCCACACACACACTCACATAAAACCATTACCGGAAACGAGGGGAAAACGCTGTATAGGAATAACGAACACAACAGGCTGGCTGGCTGGCTGGAAAGTGAAATAAAAATTGATGGTTTAAAAAGAGGCTCAATTTAAAAAAGGAAATATACATAAACACAGTGGGATATGTAATCTTTGATGATGGCAATCAGCAGTTTGTTTTCTCCTAAAGACACCCTACCACGCCTGTTGGCTACGGCGGTGGAGTGGTGAGGTGAGGCGAGGCGTTGATTTAAGGTTGCCCTGTCATTTGTCGTTACTCCAGGGAATAACTAGAGTCGTTTGAAAAGTTTTGTGATTGGATACTAAATAACGATTGTAGATATATATCGTCAGGCATGCACATGGAGAAAAAAATTGAGGTTGTTGGAATGCCACCTGTGTGACTCTCAATAATCTTTAGAGGCGCACAGTTCCAATCGGCTTTCGTAGTGAAACTGAAATCAATTTGTATTTAAAACAAATTAAGTAAAATTTTTGTAGACTCATGTTTAAGTTAGTCGATTTTGTCTTAATATAGGGAGGGCCTTTTGAAAACTTTAAATTAGAATCGGCTATAAAAAACATACTGAATATTTTTCCAAATTTCTGATTTTATTTTAAATGTTGAACTTTGTCATTTAATAATGGAACACATTATCATTCATATGACTACCACGACTGGCTCGGCAGTACCTCATACGATCAACTCAATTTTTGGGTACAGCCCAAAATCCACACCAAAAAGTGACTCCTTGTGGATGCATTGGCTTCTCAATAGTCACGTGTGGGTTTTCTGAACCCCATATGCGGCAATTGTGCTTATTAACATAGCCACCGAGTTGAAAATGAGCTTCATGAAGGCTGAACTGAAGGCCGATCTCTTCTCGAAAAATTTCCACTTAAATTTAAAGTTTTTAATATTTCCCAATTTGTTCGAGCTTATAGCGTCCCATTTTTCAAATATCAAATATAAACCTAACAAGTAAAAACGGCGTTAAGTTCGGCCGGGCCGAACTTTATATACCCTCCACCATGGATTGCATTCCACAGAGGTTGTCGGTTTTCGTAGAAGTGCAGTAATATTACAGGAAAATATAAATTTTGTAATATAGCCAAACCAAAACAAATACAAATATTGAAAAAATAATTATATAAATAAATATAATATATTAATTACATCAAACCATTATCTATTTCAAATCAAAAAATAAATATTCTTATATTTATATTTTCAAAAAGCTTAAATACCATAATTATTGGAAGATAGTGGGTGCTACAGTTTGGTGTACTTCCATTCTATTTTAATTCCAAAAGTACAAATTTTGAAAATCCATTATCAGACGTACATGTTCAAAATAACCTAACTTCATGATTCAACCAATTTTTGCCGTAAAAGAAAAAGTACGAATTCCATGATTCCAGCTGTGCCCATTTGGTTGGTACCATTTTTACCCCCTTGACATTTCTACTCAATTAGAATTTCATCATTCTAGCTGTAGTCGTTTAGTTGGTACTTTTTTATCCCCCTGTACAATTGTATCCCTTGAAAGTACGAATTTCGAAAAATTCTCTATTTTCCGTGTCTACGCTGTCAGAGGAATGTATACTCCGAATTTCCTGACTCTAGCTGTGGTCATTTGATTGGTACTATTTTTATCCCCTTTTTTCTTTTTAACCCCAAAAAGTACGAATTTCGAAAAATCTGTTTATTTTAAGTGTCTACGCAGTCAGAGGAATGTATACACCGAATTTCATTATTCCAGGTGTAGCCGTTTGCTTGGTACCATTTTTATCCCTCCGTGCCCATTGTATCCCTTGAAAGTACGAATTTGAAAAAAACGTTTATTTTTCATGTCTACGTAGTCAAAGGAATGTATACTCCGAATTCCATGACTCTAGCTGCGGTCATTTGGTTGGTACTATTTTTATCCCCTTTTTCTATTTTGAACCCAAAAAGTACGAATTTCGAAAAATCAGTTTATTTTCCGTGTAAACACAGTCAGAGGAATGTATACTCCGAATTTCATGACTCTAGCTACGGTCATTAGATTGGTACTATTTTTATCCCCTTTTTTCAGTTTAACCCCAAAAAGTACGAATTTAAAAAAACCGTGTATTTTACTTGTCTATGCAATCAGAGGAATGTACACACCGAATTTCATTATTCTAGGTACAGCCGTTTGGTTGGTACCATTTTTATCCCTCTATTCCCATTTTATCCCTTAAAAGTACGAATTTGGAAAAAATTCTTTTATATAATGTATCTACTCAATTAGAGGAATGTACACACCGAATTTCATGTTTCTAGCTATTGTCGTTTAATATGTACCATTTTTATCCCTTTTTGCCCCATTTCACCCCCTGCAAATAAGAATCACTTTATGGTGCACGTTTTTGCTGTAGGGGGATTGCCCATACCAAATATCAAGCAAATATAAACAGACATATTCAAAAAACATGCTTAAATACGCTAAAATATTAGGGATTATTATGGGTATTTTTAGTTCTTGTGAGGGAAAAATTTTTCCCTTTGGGCCGATTTCGCCCCATTTCAATCCCAACCGATCTACGACTATATGACGCATTTATGAAAAATTTGAAATCTAGCTCCTTTCGTTTAGATGCTAGCGTGCTTTCAACAGACGGACGGACGGACGGACGGACGGACGGACGGACGGACGGACATGGCTAGATCGTCTTAGAATTTTATGACCATCAAGAATATATATACTTTATAGGGTCTCAGGCCGATATTTCAAGGTGTTACAAACGGAATGACAAAGTTAGTATACCCCCATCCTGGAGGTGGAGGGTATAAAAACAAGTAAAAATGGCGTTTAGTTCGGCCGGGCCGAACTTTTATATGCCCTCCACCATGGTTTGCATTCCACAGAGGATGTCGATTTTCGTAGAAGTGCAGTAATATTACAGGAAAATATATTTTTTTAATATAGCCAAACCAAAACAAATACTAATATTGAAAAAATAATTTTATAAATAAATATAATATTTTAATTATTTCAATCCACGCTTATAAGGCAAGTATACCAATACCTTTACACTATATATATATCGAAATAATACTTCAAGTCAATTCAAAAAATAAATATTCTTATATTTCGGCCATTTGGTTGGTACCATTTTATCCCCTTTTTTTAGTTTACCCCCTTAAGAGTACGACTTTCTAAGATCTCTTTATTTTACATGTCTACGCATGTACACACCGAATTTCATCATTCTAGTAAGTCGTTTAGTTGGTAATATTTTTATCCCTCTGTACCCATTGTATCAATTGAAATACGAATTTGGAAAAAAAACTTTATTTTTTGTGAAAGATATGATACAAGTAGATTCTAAAACAGAGGTGGATACAACTGCCTAAATAAATATTTTAAAAGAGATAAATTGATAAAAATTTTACAATTTTCTGTAAAACCCTTTCTTAATAACATTGTCCAACAGCATTTTTGGGACACAGTAGCGACTGTATAATTCTGCAAGGACATGATGGGTAGATAAATTTTGCAGAACTTATAGTCTGAGTTTCTTTTAACCGTGGGTCATAATGTTCATTTTTATTCGAAGGGAGCATTATACTAAGTGAAAAAATATTGAAAGTTAATGTCTGAGAGAATTCTTTTTGTCACAACTACATTGTGGATTTTTATGAGGATAATTTTTGTGGTAGATCTTAACCCTCTAGTTCCTCTCTTATGGGCCAATAAGCGCTTTTTAGAGAAAATCAAATATTCTACAAAAAAAAAATTTTAATAATCTGCTAATTTAAACATTCATAGGGCTCATATTTAAAACGTGAAAATGGAATTTTGAATACTTTTTAATCGTAGATAAATGATTAAAATCACTAGATAAATGATTAAAATCACTTTTAAAACTGAAATTGCTTCGCGCTAATAAAGGATGATTCTTTAAAAGCTATAGGAAAATTTTTCAAAAAAAACACATAAAATTCAGAAAAATGCATGAAATCTTTATTAGAATCGATAGTACGGTCCATATAATTTAATGTTTGAAAATTATTTCACCATTAACACTGGCCGATACAGCTGCGATATTTTCTTCAGTTCGCACTATACGTAAGCGTGTTGGTGGTTTAATGTCCAACAATGTAAATTTGGTGCGAAATCACAATAGCCCGAATAGCCGCTTCAGTGGGTCGATTAAACTGACCATAAAACGGAAGAAGCTCGCGATGAACATTCTTAACAGAGCACGCACTTTGATAATAAAATTCAATAATTTCCAAGCGTTGTTCGTTTGTAAGACGATTCATGGTGTTACATACAAATGCACAAAGACGTAATACCCTAGGGGGGGGGGGTATACATATTTTGGAAAATACTGGATTTTTATTGTGGTTTTTGTCAAAAATGTTAAATGTTCATTAAACAATCCAGGTGATGGCAAAATTTTTTTGTTTATATGGACAGCCGCGACCCAGCCATCTGGACGTAAATCAATTATCTCTATATAATAATGTGAATAACGTGAATAGTTTGAATATATTCGCAACATGTAATATTTTTTTCTTTGATGTACTGATATGATATAAATGGATTTCGCTTAACCTATTGCCGTTTTAATTACCCTAGGTTATGTTTTACCGTTCATCTGTCAGCCATCTTTAGCCCATTGTGCATGCATACACAAAATGAACATAATACCCATTATTATTCATTATTTGCTTGTGCGAATTTCGCAATAGGTAGATTTCCATACGAATGTGTTCAACTCAAATATCGACAGAGTAGCTACGATACCGATATCGAAAGGCAAACTCGCCCCCAACCCATGTCATTAACCAAAATCAATGGTAGAGGTTGGTATGCCATATCAACAAATGTTTGTTACCTCCCCAACAATCCCCATCGTGCTCATACCTCCTCTAGCTACTTCTCGTGGTAATAATACCTGGCATAAACCACCCAACGAAACGACTCCTCCTAATCGGCAATCCTATTATCTAAATGAAAATGTGTACCAACAAGACCAAAGACCAAGTGGAATCCAAAAAAAAAAACAACCAACCCAAGCTAACCAACCATCCAACCGTACGATGGAACGACGAGCAAACAAACAATAAAAATAATACCAATGCCCAAACCGGAAATCATACATTACACAGAATTTGCACCTCATTGCATTCGAAATGATTTTGTCGAAAAGACGGAAACAACTACTTATGCCCCCTTACATGAGGCACGGGCGAGTATGAATGTATGTGGTTGTTTCCTTCCCCTCTCTTTCTTCCTCTTGATTCTCTTCTGCTGTTGCTTCTGCTGTGTGTCTCCTTTTGCCCCCTCAACCAACCAATGCGATTTGGTTGAGTCAAGTTGACTTATGGAACTAAAACCATGGTTATGTCGTTAAGTCACATTCAATTTGTTAAAATCGGAAGTATTCACTCATCTACACGATTGCACACGCACAAATGTCATTTTGACATTTTCGTTCGTTTGATTTGGCTGAGGGGATGGCAGGGATGTGTGTGTGGTCGAGTGTGTGTGTAAACTCATACACCTTTATTTATGTATATATGAGACATTCGCCATTGAATATATGAAAGGTTTGGCACGGCAATTATTATGAGAATGACAAATGTTAATTTTCTTTCAAAGGTTAAAATTAGCCCTCAAAGTTAGAAGACGAAAATACTAGAAATACATAAATCAGATAGAGATTCTTTGCTTAGAAAATATTTAGGTAGCTGATAGTTTGGTGTTTGTTCATAATTAAATCTTATGGGCTAGAGTACTGTGCTACTTCCAAACTGTAAGAAGCTACTGGTCATTTCATGGATACACTTAACTACACAGAGCCAAAAGACCACATAAAATACCCTATAAATCAGAACAAAGTTTAAAAGATTTCTCTATAGTTTTTCTCCAAGAAGAGCTCCGTCTAAATTTTAGAGGGAATTCCTTTTCAATAAAATTTAGTAGATAACCCGTAAAAATAAGAAGAAACCTTATTAATATTAAGAAGGTGACTGGTAGATATTAGAAGGAAACCTTTTAAATAAAATTAAGATGATTCCTCGTAGAAATATGGAGGAATTCTTCTTAATAAAATTAAGACGGTTACTAGTAGAAATTAGAAGCAATTCTTATTAATAAAATGAAGACGGTTACTAGTAGAAATTAGAAGGCATTCTACTTAATAAAATTAAGACGGTTACTAGTAGAAATAAGAAGCAATTCTACTTATTATTTTCTTTTTAAATTATTGTTTAATTATTTAATAATATTAATTCATTCAATTGTTACAATATGTACTTATGATATTTATACATTAATTATAACTACATAATACAATAAAAAATAAAGGTCATGTTTTCCATATTTTTTGGCTCTTATAACTTTTAAGCCATTATTTAAGAGGTAAAAATTTATATGTATAGCTTTTTGAATATTTAGTATGTCTTTCCTGGAGAAATGTGGATAATTGTGAAGCTCAAGGGTAAATGCAAGAATTGAATTTTTGAAATTCGATAGACAACAAAGTTGAGACTCGTCAGGATGTTGTAAAGGTGTAGAATTTTCTTGTGAAACTGATGCTTGATGCAGAACATTATTTTCAGGGGAAGTACACTCTGTTTTATGTTTTCCTAAGTGTTTCTGAAATCTATATATGTTATGAAATATTTGATTACAGTTTTGTTCATTGCAAACAAACTTTGATATGGGTGGAAGTCCATGGTGTTTTTTTAAATGGGTTATAAGTAAAACCGATGTTAAGTGGCATTTATGACACAAATAGCAAGCAAATTTGGGCATTTTTAACATTCTTAAAACAAAAAGCAAAAATCGAATTATTTGTCTAATTTGCTAACCAAATTTGATACGGAAGGAAAATCTTCAGACTTCAGTTCAAACAAATATTGCTCTAAAAATACCCACACTTGCTTGCTATTATGGGAATAACCAATTTGAAATACATAACTTAACTTAATTATAACGTCGACACATTTCATTAAAGTGGAGCACTTCCATTTGAGCCCGTCGCAGTACACATAAAAAGCTGACATATTTGAAATATCTTCACCTACTGCAATAATGTGAGGCTGCAACGACTGTTTTCTGCTCGCGTACTCTTGAATGTTAGTTTCAATTGTCGGCATAACATCGTTCGGTGTAGTTACAAGTATTATAAACTCTGATTGGGCGTCAGCAATTGTTGGTTTATTGGTTTTGGTCAGACGTTGTGGTTGAAGAACAGCATGGAGCAGCAACAAAACAACAGCATATATAGAATCTGAAAAAATTATAAAAAAGAAATTATTTATTATTATATAAATTTTAGAAATTCTGATTTTTTATACCATTTGATAAATTTTTTTCACCAAGTTTCGAAAGTAAAAGCTCTCGACTGGCTTGGTCTTTAACTTCTGTTGCTAAGACAGGGAGTATTTTTTTTTTGAAGCTGTCCAACTTCAAAAATAGCCGGTTTCCCATGCCTGGATGCATTCTATCAAAATCAATGTCAACCTATTAGAAATAAATATTTTTTAATATTCAAATAAAAAAATTAAATTATTTCTTACCAATTCATAGCCCAGAAAATCATTGTAGCGTGGCCAATCTGCCAGTAAATTCGAAAGAGAGCCCTTATATTTGCTTCTTAAACACCATGTATCCACCCAAAATTGTTTAACTTTTTCCCAAGGAGTGCAGTTATTAGCCAGCCAACATTTTTTTTTCGAATACATCACCGAAATAAATGATATCGTACAAGTTAAATATTGTAAAAAGGACAAAGTAATACGACTGATAAGAAGCACATACCATCAAAATCATCTACATCAGATTCTTGTGTAGTAGGAAAAGTTTTGTTTTCTAATTTGATGGTGTTGGCCCAACGCAAGAACAATTTTCCGCTGGGATTCTTTTTCCCTTTTTTTCTCTCCATAAAGTAAAATTCCTAAATTAAAATAATAGATTAGAATTATTTTTTTAGTTATTATTATCAAATTCAAGTACTTACTGGTGTTTCTTTAGGAAATACTTTGGAAATTTCATTCGCCCATCGCCTCATTTCGGAATATTGCATTTTACGACCAGAAGCAATATAATTATTCACAATACAATGAGTTAAAGATGTTTGCTTTCTGCTATCCAAGCAGCCATTCTTTTCTTGGTAAGTCAACACAAGTTGTCCTTTGGCTGTTTTTTCAAAAACTCAACAAGATTGTAAGAGGTCGAATTTTCAGAAGAAGCAGATTGGCATGTAGTGCATTCTCTCGATTTAGAGATTGACACATCTTGTGACAGTTTTTTCAAGCCAATTGAGAATTCTGGAGTTCACCGATAAAGTGTCTTGGTCACAAATGAATGGAATGTTTTTTTGTTTCCGCCACTCCCTCAAACCTGCCTTAAACTTTATACGCTCTCCGAAATATTTCTCATCCACTTTATCAAAAAACAAGTCAACATCTTCAATTTCGGTTTTCTCGAGCACGAAATAGGAATTAATTCCACGCTCAATTAAAGTTGATATTATTTCATTCAACAAGCCCCAAGATTTAAAAAGTTGCACTATTTCATCCTTCCTTGATTGAGAAGAAATGAAAATATCGACTGAAAGTTCATCACACATTATAAAATGTTCAACACATCAATGTTACTGAAAAAGTTATAAAACGAAGTGGAAAAATTTGATTATAAACACTTCGACAAAATGAAAAAATCTTTATATTTGCATAATTAACACTCTATAATTGTAAAAACATCGCATTTCTATAATAAAAGTTATTTATAACTTAAGCGTAGAACACAAAGGCGAAGGTATTTGGAGTGCTATATAAATATACAAATGCCAAATAATATAAATTCATTCGTTTAGTACACAACAATTGTTAATAGTGAAGAAATTTTAACATTTATTTAACATCAACTCCTTCCAAGAATTACTTAGCCTCTGTGACTTTGACTTGAAAAATGCGCACAAAAAACTGTATACTGACACAAAAGCAACTACGTGCATACATATGTATATTAGGGCGTACCTCAAAAAAAAAGTTCGCCGTACACCTTCGAATATGAAGTATTATTGAAAGGTAGTTTCAAAAAAAAAAATTTTATTTTTTTATGCCGAACGTAGGGGTCGCGCTTTTACATTTTTCTATATAACTTGTATTTATAAACGGATTTTAAAGTGTGATACATCGATGTTTTTGTCTCGACGAGGCCGATTTTTTTGTCTTTGAAGTCATTGAGCTCAAGCACCCCCTTCTGGTACTTACCCATCATTTCTCAGTTGCTACTACCCTAATGTACCACTCTAATAATCGAAAATTAAAGCTCGCATAAAATCATGAATCATGTTTGAGCTCAATGACTTCAAAGACAAAAAAATCGGACAAAAACATCGATGTATCACACTTTAAAATCCGTTTATAAATGCAGAAGTTATATAGAAAAATGTAAAAGCGCGACCCCTACGTTCGGCATAAAAAAATAAAAAAAATTTTTTTGAAACTACCTTTCAATAATACTTCATATTCGAAGGTGTACGGCGAACTTTTTTTTTTACTTGTAACCTGGTACGCTCTAATGTATATATAAGGCGCAGGTCGTGACAAAAAACACTTGCGCTTACCCAGAAACTTTGTCACAAGCCACCGCTGGTATATATGTATATGCACATTGGCTTAAATATGTATTAACTTTCTTTAAACTGTTCACTTATGTAATTATGTTTTACAATTTCACTTTTTAACGCCCAAAATTCTATTTTATGTATATTAATTTGATAAAATTCACTTGCCTTTTACAACACAAAATTCACAAAAACCACGAGGAACTAACACAAATCGAAACACTTCATTTCACAGCTCAAAGTTGAATGATCGAATGTTCTCTTCTTACTAGTTTAAAATTAAAATTGGCTGATGCAAAAATAAACTACAGTTATTTTGATGTATGTATACGCATTTTAGTAGAAGAAGAGCGAATAAGAAGTTTTCTCCTTATTGTTAGTCGATCTCCTTTTCAATAAAATTAAGATGACATTTACAAAAATAAGAAGTTTAGCATCTTAATAATAAGAAGCTGAAAATCTGTTAGAAACAAGAAGTTTTTCATCTGATTAGCACTTTTTATGCTCATATTAAGTCGTATGAAACATATTTTTAAAAGAACAAGAGCAAATGAGAAGTTATCTTCTTATATTTAGCCGATTTCCTTTTCAATGAATTTTAGATGAAATTCAAGATAAAAATAAGAAGATTTTCTAGTAAATATTTCGTCAATCTTGTCCCCTGTCGCTCTCCTTTGTCACCAAGTTTTTTTAAAAGTCAATCTCCTTATTTTTAGGTGACATTTTTGGCTCTGTGTAGAGTACGCTGAGTAGTAATAGCCATTGTGGCTCCAAGGATCAAACATTTGTTTTTAAATAATCATATTTATCTCCAGTTCCCCAATTATCGTAATCTCCTATTCTTTCTCCACAATATGGGTCGCGTATAAGCTATGTGTATTAAAAATAATATTACTCATTCGCCCAACAGCACCAGTGTAATAAATACACGTACACACAAGCTTTTACACAAACAAAAATCACTTATGAAACGCCAAATGATGCTGTAAATTAAACGAAATGGCAAAAAATCCATTTAATTATTCCCTCACTCTAAAGAGTAGGAGGGTTTATATCATTTGGGATAGAAAAAAAGTGTAACGCATTGAAGGAATGACTTAAGAGCCCTAAGTCACCTAAGGACCAAATCCGTTTCACAACATTTTAAGATGTTTGAGCCGTGTCCGTCCGTCTGGCTGGCTGGTCAATTCAAACTTTGCACATGGTAATATTTTTCCCAAACTTAGTTTAATTTCGAAGATGGGCGAAATTGCCACGCCCCTTCTGGTACCTCCAACACAAATGCTCCATATTCCTATGTTTAAAAAAACCAACGAAACTTCCACACGAATAGTCTGAATTAGCTATATATTGGCACATGAAAAAGTTTTGGCATATGATAAAGCTTTGCCGCGTCCCTTCTGGTACCTTCCACACCAATCACACAAACCTACCAAAAATTTAAAATGTTATAACTTATATTGGATGGTCCGAACAATCTGAAAATTTACTTTTGACAATATTTTTATGGACGTTTGATACACTTGAAATATGTGTGATATTTCCACACCCCTTTTAGTCTTGGTTAAAATAAAAATAAACTTCCATACGTGTAGTCAAAATCGGTTGCAATTAGATATTTGAATATGTTTTTATAATCGCAATAAACCTAAAAAGTTGGGTCTAATTACCACAAGCTTCCAGTACCTTAGACATATTGGGCTACAATTAAAATTTATTTAATTTTCGTCGATTGAATATACTTAAAAGGTATATTTATAATTTTGGCGTTAGAAGTCCGATCAAGCCCGATTATAACTTCTAAAAATAATGTTTTAAGATTGCAAAAAAAAGAGATTTTTCGAATATACAACGTTTCTCAATTTTTTGGAGACTGTTCATAAATAATTTAACATAATTAATAATTATGTTGTCATTTATTTTGGTTTAAGACCAAAGGTTGTGCTGAAGTCTTTAGCAGAACCCAAAATTAGCAAAAACACAAGTTAGACCTCTATTGTTCCAGCTAAAAGTTGACTGCGCACTTTCGATGGGCGCTACCTCATCTCGCCAGAACTTTCGCAACGAATGTATGTCTTTGACTTAAATCAGACAACATAGCGGACCAACAATACTTACCAACAGCATAATTAATAATTTTAATAATAACATTTGTAGCCATCATAATTTACTTTAATCGAAGAATGAATTCCTTAATGGGTTGTGATCGGACCTATATTTCCAAAATACCTTCGGCGAAAATAGGAATTTTATTAAAACCAAATATGCATAACAATTTTTAAATTCGTTTTCGAGTGTAGAAAAGCAAAGCACATCAGAAAATGTTAGACATAGTCCTTCGACTTTTTTGTTGCACTCGAGATGAGGGAATGGCAGTAATTTTTGCAAAAAAATCAAATTTTATGGGATTTATTTACCCTTTTTAGAAATTGTGTTATTTTTATATAAGATATACCAAAAATGATTTTGAAAACAATTCAAGAATTTGTTATCGAGTTAAGTTTTGTCGTAAAATTGTTTTTAAGACCAAAATCCCACAATTCCTAAAACAGGGAAAATAAATCCAATACATTTAATTATTTAGCAATATTACGATCTTATAAAACAAATTTTATAATTATTAACTATTAATTTTATTTTTTTATCTATGAAAATTGAAAATCTATGAAAATTGGTCGTACCCTAGTGGTACTCTATATCGAAGCGTTACTGACTGACTGATCATTGACCAGCCCCAGACCAAACGGCTGAAGGGTCATGAAATTTTCAGAGTAGTTCCCAAAAATGACGTAAACGTCGTTTTACGAAATTCGTACTTTTTGGGGGTAAAATGGCCAAAAAAGGGATAAACATCGAACCTTCGTCCTGACTAAACGGCAGTAGCTATAAATATGAAATTCGGTGAGTTCCTTGCAATGACCATGCATACGAGCTACAAATAGGGATTTTCGAAATTTGTACTTTAAGGGGCAAGCGGGACAAAAAGGGATAAAAATGGTACCAATTAAAGTATTACAGCTAGAATCGTGAAATTTGGTATGAAAATTCATCTGACCATATAGAAACGAAGTAAAATTGGATTTTTCGAAATTTTTATTTTTAGGGGGCGAGCGGGATTGCAGCTATATTCGGGAAACTTGGAGTGTAAACTGTGTGTAAAGCGCAATCTAAATGGATTTTTCCGAAACTTTCTTATAGGGGGTGAGCAACAAGGGATACAAGTAGTACCAACTAAAGTATTGGAGCTATAGTCGTGAAATGTGGTGTGTAAGTTCCTCTGACAACGAGAAGAGCAAATCTAAACGAAATTTTCGAATTTTGCACTTATAAACAATGAGCGGGATAAAAATAGTACTAACTAAAATATTTCAGCTATCGTCGTGAAATTTTGTGTTTAAATTTCTCTGACAACGTAGACTTGCAACATAAATGGATTTCTCGAAATTTGGAAAAAGGGGCGAGCGGGACAAAAAGGGATAAAAATGGTACCAACTTTAGTATTACAGCTAGAATCGTGAAATATAGTGTGTAAATTCCTCTGACCAATCCTTTAATTACATAAACGTACTTAAAGGGCGATACGGGACAACAAGGAATAAATGTGTTACTAAATAAAGTACATATTTTTAGGGGAAGCAAAAACACATTTTACCTATAGTGATTTTTCAAACTGTGTACTTTTTGGAAAAGAAGTGCAAAAATTTATAGACTGGCTTTCTGAATCTAGAAACATGAGATCGAGGATATAAATGGTTGTAATATTTTGTTCAAACTTGGTAGAAAATTATAAAAATTATACATACGAAGTAGTTCAGCTAAAATAGTGCATATCGACAAGCACATTCATTTGACTGTGTGTGAGTGTTAGCTAATAGGAGGTTTCCAAATTACTATTTTATATTTATCTATATTCACCAAAAGAAAATTAAATAAATACTATCCAAAAACATAGACGGATAAAATTAACAAATAACTGTCCTTTCGCGTGCGAAGCAGCGGGTACAGCTAGTGTATATATATATGTATATATCCTCTCGAATCAAAGATAAATTTTGTTGAGATATAAGAAAAAATAAACAACAGTCACAAATACCTTAGCAGTGATACTTTTTTTTTGTTGTTCATTATTTCAGAAATCTGTTGGTTGGTTTTTCAACTTTAGCAATAACCAAATTCCCAAATATGGGAAATATGTTCCAAGATTTGAGATTCTGTTTACTGAAATGGTCGACAGGCCTTTGTTTACCATTTTACCTGTTTGTATACACTCCACGAGAGTATTATGTCTTTGTGCATTTGTTTGTAACACCCAAAAGGAAGCGAGATAGACCCATTGTTAAGTATACCGATCGACTTAGAATCAGTTGCTGAGTCGATGCCCGTCTGTCCATCTCTTGTTGTAATCAAATTACAGGTCGCAATTATAGTCCGATCTTAACAAAAATTAGCACAAATAAGTTGTTGTGGTTCAAGGACGAACGCTATTTAATTTGAGGCAAATCGGTTCAGATTTAGATATAGCCTCCATACAAATGTCGCTCCCGATTTGACATTTTCCGCTCTAGAAACCACATATTGTTCCCGATTTTCTTTAGATTTGGCACAGTGTCTTATACTCCAACTAGAAACACATATGCAGAAATTAGGTAAGATCGGTTCAGATTTAGATATAGCCCCCATACAAATCTCGCTCTTGATTTGACATTTTCCGCTCTAGAAACCCCATATTGTACTCGATTTTCTTAAACTTTGGCACAACGTCTTATAATCTAACTAGAAACACATGTGCAGAAATAAGGTAAGATCGGTTCAGATTTAGATATAGCCCCCATACAAATGTCGCTCCCGATTTGACTTTTGCCGCTTTAGAAACCACATATTGTACTCCATTTTCTTTAAATTTGGCACAACAGCTTATAATCCAAGTAAAAAAGCCTATGGTGAAAGTGGTTAAGATCGGTTAAGATTTAGATATAGCCCAAATACAAATGTTGCTCCCAAATATACATATTATATTTCACCTATTTCGTTCCAGATTTCAATATACCCCCATACAAATGTCCTTTCCGATTTAACATTTTTTGTAAAACACATACATGTACAGGATACAAAAATCCTTCCCGTCTTCACTTTTTCACCGAATTAAATTGTATTCGGATAAAAAGTGGAGTGTCATAGAGTCGGCCAGCCCGACTTTAGCCTTTCCTTACTTGTTTTTGATCAAATTTAGGTGTATAATTACCAAGAGATACAAAAATTTAATAAACATAAATACCCATATTGGTACTAAAATTTTATTTATATTTATTATATATAAAGCTTCCGTTTGTTCACTGACTTACAGTGAAGTAGATTATTTTTTCCACCCCTTAAAATTCAGCGTTGTGGAACAGTTTAGCACCAATTCCGAAAAAGCACTAATTAACCCAATTAGTTTTGACTTATTTCTGGCATTTGGAGTTCAGTTTTGAGTTTTGGTGTATTTGGAGTAGAATTTTATGGTAAATATTTCTGTAGAACATTTTGACTCGTTAAGTCCATGTTTTAGGGGTGTTTTTTAACCTTTTGCACAAGAAGTGAATCAAAAATATTGAGGAGCTAGAGAGTAATGTTCTAAGTAATATTGTCGAACACATTCTCTACTTAAAATGTAAGGATCACAAGGTTTCCTATGCCGATTCATCATAAGAATTGCATAATGGAAATAATTGGCAGCCAGCATACGTAAACTTTCAAAACGACTTTTTTATCCCCTCTTTCAGAATCCATTGTCAGAACACTTTCATAGTTTCAGTTTGTTCCATAGTGTAAAAAGATCGCAAACTTAAAAAAACGAAATCAACTTCGACAAAAAATATAAAGTTTTAATCTTGTAATTCAAATGTCTCCTGAACTAATTGAGATTAGTTAATTTGAATATTTCACATGGCCTAGAACACAAACTTTAGAGGATCGCCCAGTTGACCCCATACCCACTAGAGATCTTAAATCTGTTGAATCATCTGGAAAGTATCTCCGTTAAAACAGCTTATTCCATTCGAAACTTATGAAATTATTTCCCAAAACACTATTTATAACCACCATCTAATGTCAGATTTGGGATTTGTAGATTTTGTATTACATAAAGGAAATTTCTGGTCAGGCTTGAGTTCAGCGATTAAATTTGTTCTTCTTCTAGCAACTGCAACAAACATGAATCCATCTAGGTATAAACCGAATAGGTCGACTAAAATTTCTCTTACTTCTTCCATCTCTCTTTGTCGTGGAATGTCCCCTTGTTGTCAGTGAGAAGAACATTATTCGTCTTTCAACACATTTGCTTGAATTCAATTTAACAAATATTTGATGGATTATCCATTTCACCTGGATTCCTCTCCTTCTATGTACGACATGCACATTTCATCCATTCTGTCATACCTTTTGGTGGTGGACCGTATTACCGCAATTACCACAAACCAGGGCATGGCTGCAGAAGGACATGAGGATGAGGATATGGAGCACAAACTTGTCACCAGGCAACGACCAACGATCCATGTAGACGATGGATGGATGGATGGAGAATGATGACTTATCGTCATCATTATTGCCAATGAATTTTAAGACATTCCATGTTTATTTCTATTTTGCTGCTGCTATTGTTGTTGTTTTTTTTGCTTTTGCTTTTCTATTAAGACTTTCTTGATGTTCTTCTATTTTTATGGGTCTCTCGCAGTCGATGATATTTATGACCTGCCTATAAGTGGTGGTGGATGTGGTGACGGCGGAGCAGGAGGATGAATATAAAAATGAAATTCCTTCCTTAGGGCGATTAAAGAGATGCCAAAAACATTTCTTGTCATCACATGACATTTAAGGCATGCGTCTATTAAAATGTGGTAACGGAGGTAAGTGGAAAGTGTGCCATTTTACTAGGTAGTCAATATCATTTGTCATTCATCGGCATGACTGAGATGGCACTAGGACATGGCAGATGGTCTGTTCTGCGAGTTTCCTTCCAAACAATTAAATTGGTCTGCTTATATTTAAGGACTTACGTATGTGAAGAACGATGTGTGCTTTTCAATATAATTTTATTTGTCACAATGTTCGAATCACATATTACACGGAATTTTCCTTGTGTTTGTATACGGAAAATGACCCTATGGGGACTTAGACACGGTCCCTAGTAATTTCGATTTAAGCTTGTACTTCTTATGTTTACTGATTTGTGCAAATATAGATTTTCCCTGGAAATGGATTACAGGATGTACTCTGTTTGTATTGCAAACAATTAAATACGCCAGTTTAAAATAAACAATTCCATAAAATATCCCTGAAGGAAAACGTTGTAGCTACACTCGCCAAAAATTTAAGATTTTTTAAAAAAATTTGTTTTTGCTTGACACAATAAACCCCTAAAAATAAAAAAATATTTTATTTATATTTTGAAAAAAAAAAAATAGTATGTTTTTCACTATTGAATTGGTCATAAGTCATGAAAAAATTTTTCAAATTTTTTTTCAACAATATTTTTATGAGAAGAATACATACATAAACTTTCAAAACAATCGCAACCGTACTGCTTGACATGGAATGACTCATATTTCAATATATGGACAAAATATATAATCTATAACTCTTTTTATATAAGAAAGATAAATTCAAAAAAGTAAGGAACTGCTATCTTACCCACTTTCACCATAGGTTTTTTACTTGGATTATAAGCTGTTGTGCCAATTTTAAAGAAAATCGAGTACAATATGTGCTTTCTAAAGCGGCAAAAGTCATATCGGGAGCGACATTTATATGGGGGCTATATCTAAATCTGAACCGATCTTACCTTATTTCTGCACATGTGTTTCTAGTTGGATTATAAGATGTTGTGCCAAATTTAAAGAAAATCGGGCACAATATGTGGTTTCTAGAGCGGAAAATGTCAAATCGGGAGCGACATTTGTATGGGGGCTATATCTAAATCTTAACCGATCTTACCCAATTTATGCATAGGTGGTTCTAGTTGGAGTATAAGATGTTGTGTCAAATTAAAAGAAAATCGGGTACAATATGTCGTTTCTACTGCGGAAAATGTCAAATCGGGAGCGACATTTGTATGGAGGCTATATCTAAATATGAACCAAATTAAATAGCGTTCGTCCTTGATCCACAAAACTTACTTGTGCCAATTTTTGTTAAGATCGGACTATAATTGCAACCTGTAATTTGATTACAACAATAGATGGACAGACGGACAGACAGAAATCGACTCAGAAAGTGCTTCTAAGTCGATCGGTATACTTAACAATGGGTCTATCTCGCTTCCTTTTGGGTGTTGCAAACAAATGCACAAAGACATAATACTCTCGTGGAGTGTATAAAAATATTTATTTGCGTTATGGCAGTATATCCTGGCCTTGTTAGCGAAACGTTTTTTGCTTCTAGCGGATTTTGTCCATATGGAATCCCAACCGATATTAGACCTATTTGTACGTCCCAACTCCTTTCGTTTAAAAGTAGCGTGCAGACGGACATGTCTAGATTGTCTAATAATTTTATGACGAAGAAGAATATAAATATATTAGGATTGGTCACGAAAATAAATTGATGTCTTCACGCCCCAAAAATGAAGATTGTATTGTTTAGTTATGATCTGCAAAATATTTCGTCAATGGGTCAAGCCGTGTGTGGGCTAAACGCTCCTGAAAACTTCTCTAAAAATCGTGTTTTTCCCGTCTATTTATTATACCCACCACTAGGGTATTATGGCTTTGTGCATTTGTTTGCGACACAGAAAAGGAAACGAGATAGACCCGTCGTTTATTATACAGATCGGCTTAGAACTTTCTGACTCGATTTAGCAATGTCCGTATGTCTGTCTGTCCGTCTACTCATCTATTGTTGTAATCAAAGTACAGGTCGCAATTATTGTCCGATCCTGACAAAAATTGGCTGAAGTAAGTTTTAAAGATCAAGGACGAACGCTATTTAATTTGAAACAAATCGGTTAAGATTTAGATATATTTAGATACTAGCTCAACCCCCGCCCGCTTCGCCAGGCAGAAAAACAGACGGAAATTAAAATCAGATTTCATATTGTTTTATATTGTGATCGGTAATATATGTACCACTTATAATCAAGTTACTTCCCTGAGATACTAAAGAAATTGATATGTTCCATGGCGTTTACGGCGAATAAAGGAACAAATGTCAAAAATCAAATTGATTTTAAGTTCAGTGCCTTCTTTCCATTACCTAAACAAAAAACGTCCTACGTAAGAAGAACTTACTTAATCGAATAGAAATTCGAATGTACTACATTCAAAACATATAGAAAGTCAATCAAATTGTTCACTAATCAAACAACACAAAAACTAAAAAAATAATATAATTTCCGTCTTCTTGACTTAAGACGACTTTTGACGAATGTATATTTCGTTTTTTGTAACCTTTATTTACTATTGTGCTAAAAAAATCCAAAGAAAATGTGTAATTTTACAAAATTCAAATAAAAAATAACCATTTTTCAAATCCCGCCCATTTGTATGTTGTCTAAGCAGGTTACAAATAAATTAACTCGCACAACAATGTAGGAATCTCGGTGTCGAATATACTCTAAAACAGGTTTTAATTTCGAATGGGAAGGGTCACGACCACTTTCCGCCCATCTTTGCACAACTATTTACACTGGATCTACTAACACAAATTTTCAGCACTCTAGGTGTTATAAAGGGTCCACCAAATAATTTTTTTTGTAAATGCTATAAAAAAAACTACTGAATATTTTCTCAAACTTCTTTTTTTATTTGAAAGTACAATCCCTCCGGTTAATAATGGAAAATAATTTCATTCAAATGCTGTTCAAGGCTGTCTCGGCAGTAGCCTACACGATCGGTCCAATTTTTAAGCATATTATCGATTGTGTGCCGCTGTATTTCACCAATGGCTTCACGAATTTGGTCCTTTAAAGCATCAATTGTCTCTGGCTTGTTGGCGTAACACTTATATTAAAGGGCACCCCACAAATAATAGTCCAACGGTGTCAAATCGCAGCTCCTAGGTGGCCAAACGACATCAGCTCTGCGGCTGATAAAGCGATCTTCAAAAACAGGGCGCAAAACATCGAGTGTATTTTCGGCTGTGTGGCACGTAGCGCCGTCCTGTTGAAACCAAATGTTGCCAATATCCTCCTCTTAATTTTTTGTATGCGTGCCGGTTTTCTGTGCTCCAAATGCGACAATTTTGCTTGTTTACATACACGCCAAGATCAAAATGAGCTTCATCTGAAAAGATGATTTTTTGGGCAAATTCGGCATCTTCTGTAAGTCGATCGCAGGCCCACTTAGCGAAGCGAAAACGCATTGGATGGTCAGTTGGCTTCAACTCCTGAACCAATTGGACTTTGTATGGCGTCATACCAAGGTCTTTATGCAAAATTCGTCTCAATGATGCCTCCGAAATGTTCAATTGTTGAGAATGACGGTGAATTGATGTTGATTGATTATCTGTCAAATCAGACATGAGCTAAGTGTTACCATTACCATACCACTTTTCCAATACCGCCCATTTTTGGCACAACTACGGGGGTTTATGCTAAATGCACTTACATAAAATTTCAGCACTCTAGGTGTCAGAGAACTGGCAATATTCAATAATAGGTTTTAACTTCATATGGGAAGTGCCACGCCCACTTTTCCAATACCGCCCATTTTTAGCACAACTGTGTAGACTAACATTTAGTGAACTTTCACAAAATTTCAAGACTCTAACTGCAACAGTACTACGAATATGCTAATTTATAAAAAACGAATAAAATCCCATTTTGTATATATATATATATATATATATATATATATATATATATATATATACATGCATAAGAAAATATAAAAATATATTTTTCAAAATTTTTTAACAAATCATTAATAATTGTTTCATATCGCGGACTTTTATTGGATCCAACCGAATATGATTCGAAATTTACATCTTTCAACAGTTTCCTTATTTTTGTTCCATCAAAATTCGATTTTTCTAAAAATTGGCATAACAAATCGCACGTGTTGTCTAAAATTAAAACAAAATTTATTCTACAAAACATTGTAATACATTAATTGTAAAGTATCGAATGCTTCCAATGCTCAATCGAGTAAGAGTAGCATTACACGAAACTAAACGTTGATTTTTTGTAGAAATTTCATTCAATCGGCTTTAAGAAAATGGGTACGTAAGTTACAGTACCTGTAGCTGATATATATTGAGCTTCGAGCGTATTTTCAAAATGACCACGTACTACTTTGTACTGTGTATAGATATAGGGTGGGTCATTTAAAACATTAAATTAGAATCGGCTATAACAAATAACTGATTATTTTTTTTTTTTCAAATTTCTGGTTTTATTGAAAAGGTTAAACTTTGTCATTTAATAATGGAACACAATATATTTCATATGATACCAGATACCACGATACCAGCACAAAATCAACACCAAACAGTGACTCGTTGTGGATGCATTGGCTTCTCAATAGTCACGTGTGGGTTCTCTGAACCCCATATGCGGCAATTTTGCTTAGTGACATAGCTACCGAGATGAAAATGAGCTTCATGAAGGCTGAACTGAAAGCCGATCTATTCTCGAAAATTTGCTACGTGAAATTCTTATATTTTGCGTTAAAGACTCACTACTTTGGAAGTAAGTTTTTAATATTTCCCAATTTTGTTCGAGCGTATCGCGTACCATTTTGCAAATGTCAAACATAAACCTAAAAAAAATTAATGTTAGTTTTCCTTTCGAAGTCAATTACTAGTTTTTGTGTTGTTGATTAGCGTTCGATTGATTGATTTTCTATGAGTTTTGAATGTAATACATTCGAATTTCAGCTAATTCGATTAAGTAAAAGTAATTGGTAATTCAAATTTAAAATTTATTCTCTTTTTTCATCATTTTCTGACTTCTCTGTCGAGTAAAGTACACATTAGCATTTTTCTATAACAAAAACACTTTAAACAAATTGAAATTAATATTTCTATTTCGATTTTATTTTTTTGTTATGTTTTTATGCAAAAGCAAACACAAAACGAGCCCCTTCTTTTCCAGTTTTTCTCTATCCATCTGAAGTTGAGGTAAGCAATAGCGTGGAATTCCGTGTTCCTCGACACTCAAAGAGACCATGGTTCCATTGCGATATACCACCATCACACCCTGTAAACGTACAGAGCAAATAAATCCTCTCTTCTTGTCGCTGCCATCTGAATCGGGGAAACGTGTGGTACTTGCACTTTTTATATAGGTGGGTATTTCTATTAAACTACCGCCTGGACTCCAAAATTCTAAATATTACAAATAAAAAAAATATTATATTATTTGTAATTATTCAAGTTGTACCTTGAATAGGCGCATCCACTTCAATTGGCCAAAAGCTACGTCCACTTTCAGTCATTTTCAATTGTTCACAAACACTTCTGGCCTTATCGTACGTGTAGTCGGCTTGAGTTTCGACATAATTCAAAGTGTCGGGAGCCACGCTTGTTATGTACCAATTATTGGCCATAGCTAGTAATGGATACACCAGCAATACGATCAAAATGAGTAACATTCTATCAATTGTGTTGTGGGAGAAACTGCGATAGCTACTGGGAGGCGATGGACACTCGCATGTGAAATTATGGCGAACTTATGCAATAATTTAATAATAGAAAATACGAGTCAAACCACAATACATCATGATAAGAATTATACTTTGAGTCATCCCCCCGATCTGTTGGCACTTGAAATGTATCGGAATTAAGATTGAGTTCAGTACGAATAATGTGCACGGCGAAGAGGTTCAGAATATTAAATTAATGAGATTCTACATTGAAAACACAATGCAAAACAAAATTGCCGAAGGTTTATGTATAGGATGTAGGCGATTACTTTGACTTTGAAAGGTAAAATAACATTCATTTTTATTTATTATGAGTTACAATACAAAGTCAATTTATATTCTAATTGTTGGTCCAGGGGATGAGCCGGGTGACTAAGTCCATTGTAGCTAGTTATTGCAGCGACAGACCAGAGCCTCTGGTGGGAATCGAACCCACAACCCCACGCTGATAGCCGAGCACACTACCAACTCGACTACCGGGGCACTCTCATTTTTATTTTCAGGTTTATGTTTGACATTTGCAAAATGGGACGCTATACACTCGAACAAAATTGGGAAATATGAAAAAAAACGTACTTCCAAAGTAGTGAGTCTTGAACGCAAACTGTAAGAAATTTACGTGGAAAATTTTCGAGAAGAGATCGGCCTTCATGAAACTCATTTTCACTTCGGTTGCTATATCAATAAGCAACATTGTACAAGTAAGAAAACGTCAGTCGGTTAAACCGACTTATGCATACCCTCACACTCAGAGAACATGTGTATGGAAGGACTTAAATTTAGCTTAGCGCCGGTGAAAGTTTGTGGGAGGTACTAGAAGTTTGTGCCAATTGGACCCAGCTTCCGCATTTGTTAATAATTGTAAAAACATGATCAAATAAGAAGTCATAATGAATTTCAGGCACCGGCAAAGGAGTTATAAAGCATTTAATTTTACCTAAGATAGAGACAATTGTGTGGGAGGTACGTGGGGCGTGGCTAAACCGTAAATATTTTTTTGGTTTAAAGTGATTATAAAATCATTTTCAAATATCAAATTTCAAATGATTTTGTCTACCCGTACGGTTGTTATATCGGTTTTATTTTAACCAAAGTTTATGTAACTTTGTGTGGGAGGTACCAGAAAGGGTGTGGTAATGTCGGCCATATTCCATGCGCGTGTAACATCTATAAAAGCATTGCCAAATAGCAAATTTCACAGTATTCCGATCATCCGTATAGAAGTTATAACAGCTTTAATTTTATGTAGTTTAGGGTGATTTGGGTGGGAGGTACTGTAAGGGGCGTGGCAAAAACCCGCCATATTTAGTACACTTAAAGTGATTGTAAAAACATTATCAAATACCAAAATAGAGCTGATTCCGACTATCCGTGTGGAAGTTTCAGTGGTTTTTATTTAACAGAGGATTATGCACCATTTGTGTGGGAGGTACCAGAAGGGGCGTGCCAAGTTCGCCCATCTTCGAACTTAAACTAAGTTTGGGAAAGATATTACCATGTGCAAAGTTTGAATTGATTCCTTAACTCCTTTCGAGAGTTATCGTGTACACCAGCCAGCCAGACGGACGGACGGACATGGCTCAAACATCTTAAAAAGTCGTGAAACGGATTTGGTCCAAACATACTTAGGGTCTTAAGTCACTCCTTCAATGCGTTACATTTTTTTCAGTCCCAAATGATATATACCCTCCTACTCTGTAGAGTGAGGGTATAACCAGAAATTTGAAAAAATAGTCTGTACTTTTTTACAGCCGATTCTAATATAAAATGTTGAATGTCAACAAAAATTGTACCGGTGTATGTTTGATGTGTTGATTTTATGAATCACACAAAAAATTTTAGGTCTGGGATACAAAATTTTTAATTTTTGGTTGTATAGTGAAATCAGTAGACCCAAGGTTGCATAAAACGAGATTTTTATTATAAAAAAATCAAGATAAACCACAACTTGCTGGGACTGCTTAACTCAGTGCAGTTCGGCATTAAGAGAACACAAAATAAATTGTATTTTGAAGCAACCCAAAAAAAGTTATTAGACCACAATTGTGGTAGGTTTAGTACACATAAATATTATGTGTATATTCTCTATATATATAAAAAACAAGATTAGTATTTATCGTTGTGACCTGACGAACACACTGCTGAAATTATTCGTAATGTTCATTTGGCTCGTCTTGATGATGGGTGGTTTCGTGGACACAGTAGCCGGCGAATGGCGTGTGCTGGGCAGCTATCGGAACTACTTTTTGAATTACATAGACAAACGGCCGAAATATACATACGACGAGGCAAGTGGCGTATGTTTAAAATTAAAAATGACCAGCAGCATTTTCCCCATTTGGCAAAAAGTAAAGGCAGCCCCCGGTGAAGGTGAAAAATTAAAAAATTAAATTAATAAAAAGGCAAAGAGAAAAGTAATCCGCATTATTTTATATTTAGAATTTTGGAATCCTGATGAGACAACCGCAGCCACCATGCCACCATCGTATGTAACCAACAAAGGTTTGGAAAATGTCCTTGATTTAGCGGGACGTGCAAAGAGAAGAGGGCTGATTTGCGCCAAGCCATTGCAGGGCGTCATGTTGGTCTATCGTAATGGAACTGTTGCTCATTTGGACACCTCAAAAGTTCGCGTACCCCTCTATTGTTTTCCACAATTCAATCCTGACAAGCAAGTGCTGGAACGTTTGGGCCTCTCCGTGTGCTTGTTAGTGACCGAAGGGAAAAAGAGAGCAGATTCACTATTGTGACACAAATAAAATGTAGATTAATTCGTATAAAGTTAATTGAAAACAAGTAAGGAAGGTTAAAGTCGGGCGTGGCCGGCTATATGATACCCTACACTTAGTCATTATACCCTATAGTGTAGGATATAAAAAGGTCATTACATTTGAACCGAGTGATATACGATGTAGCTATGAGAGGAGAATATACTACAAATTCCATAATTCTATCCGTATTTGTAAGAAAATTTGAACACAAACTTTGAATGGGAAATCTGAACCGATGAAATATTAGACGCTATGCCAAATTTTATGGAGTGTTAAATATGTGGTTTCAAGAGCGGCAAGAATCAAATCGGGAGCTATGTATAATCTGAACCAATGTGACCCACTTTCGCTATAGTAATTTCTATTTGAAACATTAGCTGATGTGTCGAATTAGAAGAAAATCTGTTCAAATTTGAAGAAAATCTGTCAAAGTTTGTGGTTTCTAGAGCGGAAAGAGTCAAATCGGAAGAGATATTTATATGGGAGCTATATATAAATCTGAACCGATCTATCCTATTTTTACCAGAGTTGTTTCTAGTTGAAATATAAGCTGTTTTACCAAATTTGAAGAAAATCTGTCAAAGTTTGTGGTTTCCATAGCGGATAGAGTCAAATCGGAGGAGACATTTGTATGGAAGCTATATATAAATCTGAACCGATCTATCCTATTTTTGCCTGAGCTGTTCTTAGTTGAAATATAAGCTGTTTTACCCAATTTGAAGAAAATCTGTCAAAGTTTGTGGTTTCTAGAGCGGATAGAGTCAAATCGGAGGAGACATTTGTATGGGAGCTATATATAAATCTGAACCGATCTATCCTATTTTTACCAGAGCTGTTCCTAGTTGGAATATAAGCTTTTTTACCAAATTTGAAGAAAATCTGTCAAAGTTTGTGGCTTCTAGAGCGGAAAGAGTCAAATCGGAGGAGACATTTGTATGGGAATAGCTCCCATAAATATCAATTTTTACTAGAGCTGTTTCTAGTTGAAATATAAGCTCTTTTGCCAAATTGGAGGAAAATCTGTTGAAATATGTGGAGGGACGGACGGACATCGCTAAATCGACTCAAAAATTGATTCTAAGTCGATCGGTACAATAAACGATGGGTCTATCTCGTTTCCTTTTGGGTGTTACAAACAAATGCACCAAGACATTATACCCTGTGGTGTAGGGTATAACAAGGAAGGTTTTTTCGAATAACAAAAAAAAAAGCAAGAGGCAGCAGAGTGTCACAGTAAAAAATTCTAAAAGACATTGGTTTGGGGGCTATATCAAAACAAAGTCTCCTTTTATATGTGGATAATTGTGGCAGGATTTATACATCTGATCCGATTGTGTACACAACAGCGTTGATCCCTGGCAAAAAATCATATGTGCCAAATTTCATAACTGGCATGACCAGAGAGACAGTACAACCCAGTAGGAGTTAAATTAATTTAACCCAAAGGGAGTTAAATTCTGGATTTTCAGAGTTTAAGTTATGCCGGCTCTGGAACACTATATAATTACGTACGTATACCAAAAGACCTCTGTGGGGGATAAAGAGGGATAGGGTGTGATACCCAGGAATGTGAAAATCCTGTGGATCAGAATCCTCACACACCTGGGTCTCACAAAGAGCAAAAACATCAGGCCGATGGAATTGTACATGAGCGTACACGGCAAAAAAATTCGCTCTCAGCCCTCGTACATTGGCAAATTGTACTTTAAACTTACCCACCATTAGAACAGACAAACAAGAAAAAAAAACAAAACAGAGTCAGTATGCAGCTACAGTTGCCAAACTCCTCTCCCTGCCGTTGCTGTATTCCCCCAATGCTCAGAGTTATACCTGATCTTCCTTCCACCAACGCAATGCACTGCATTTATAGGGTACATGCCCTGAGTGTTGGTTCAGTGAAAAAAAAACTCAATTTGAACCATGGAAAGATACACAATCGAGCAACGCGTTCAAGTTATTCAGGCTTATTATGAAAATGAGCGTTCAAATCAAAATGCATATCGTGCATTTTCGAAGAAAATCATCTTCAGCAATGAGGCACATTTTCACCTCAGTGGATTTGTCAATAAGCAGGATTTCCACATTTGGGCGAATGACAATCCAAGAGTGATTGTCGAAAGCCAATGCACCCACAAAGAGTGACTGTTTGGTGCGGTTTATGGGCTGGCGGCGTCATCGGGCCGTATTTTTCCCCCAAAATGAGGCCGGTCAGGCACTTACTGTGAATGGTCTTCGCTATCGTGAGATGATAACGAACTTTTTATGTCCCAAATTGGAAGATATGGATGTGGACGATATGTGGTTTTAACAGGACGGTGCCACTTGCCACACAGCTAACGAGACAATGGCTCTTTTGCGCTACAAATTCAATGGCCGTGTTATCTCACGTGGTGACGATGTTTATTGGCCGCCAAGATCATTGGATTTGACACCGTTCGACTTCTTTCTTTGGGGTTATGTGAAAGAAAAGGTGCCAGCAACAATTCAAGAGTTAAAGGATGAGATAATTCGGCATATTAACGGCATAGAACCTCAATAATGCCTCAGTGTCATCGAAAATTTGGACCATCGGATGGAGTGTCGCTGAGGTCGCGACGGCCATGTTGCCTATATTTTGTTCGATACATAATTGAACCATACCAATATTATCATAATAAAAATAAATTACAATAATTTCCTAAATAACTTGTGTTTTATTCAAGATCAACATCGGCCCTTAAAATTTAACCACCCTTTATTTCCCAATTTTGTTCGAGCGTATAGCTTCCCATTTTGCAAACGTCAAAAATAAACCTGAAAAAAAAAACAAGTAAGGAAAGGCTAAAGTCGGCGGGGCCGACTAATTGATACACTCCACTTTCTATCCGAATACAATTCAATTCGGTAAAAAAGTGAAAACGGGAAGAATTGTTGTATATTTCCTAATCATAGGCTGATATGACCTGTCCCAATTTGTAAAATCGAGAAGAATATTTGTATCGGCGCTATATCCAAACATGGAATGATGTGACCCACTTAGACAATAGGTTATTCCAGTTCATGTATAACGTGTTATGCTCAATTTGAAGAAATTCTCTGAAAATAAGTGGTTTCTGGGTCGGAAAAAGTCATTCCGGGAGCGTAATTTGTACGGTAGCTATATATAAATCTGTACTGATCTGACCTATTTTCACCACAGGTGCTCCTAGGTTAAATGTAAGATGTTTTGGCAAATTTGAAAACAATCTTATAAAATATGTGGTTTCTACAACAGAACAAGTCAAATTAGGAGCGAAATTTGAATGGGAGCTATATATAAATCTGAACCGATCTAACACATTTTTACCACAGATGTTTCTAGATGATATGTAAGATTTTTCGCCAATTTTGAAGAATATTTGTTAAAAATGTGGTATCTATAGTGAAATGAGTCAAATCGGGAGTGAAATTCGAATGGGGGCTATATCTAAATCTGAACCGATTTTCTTCAAATTAAATAGCATTCGTCCTTGTCCCAAAAAAACTTCGTTGTGCAAAGTTTCGTTTGGTTCTGGCTACAATTGCGACCTATATCGTGATTACAACGATAGATGGACAGACGGACAGACAGACAGACGGGCATTGCTAAATCGATTCAAAAAGTGATTCTAAGTCGATCGGTATAATTAACAATGGGTCTATCTCCCTTCCTTTTGGGCGTTACAAACAAATGCCCAAAGACATAATACTCTCGTGGAGTGTATAATAATAATGAATTTAGTTTTTTCGTTTGTATTTTTTTGGTCTGTAATCAATATCCCAGTTCAATAATAATGAATGCTATTCTAAGATTCAAAGTCAAAGTGTATCTTGGGATGAGCCACCGGTTGTTGTAATGGAAAAATGTTACTTCGTCTATCGGTTGGTATTGGAGTAAAAATGTTGGATACATTTTTGCTTTTACTTCTCTTTAGAAAAAAAACAGGGAAGTAATTTTGAGTAGGTCTTCTATTTACAATCCAACTCCAGCTCTGTCAGACATCTTCTCCAAGTGTAGTAGGGATCCATGGCATGTATCGAATTACTAAAAATCTTCACTGCTTAGCTCACTTCATTACTTGCTCAATTTACATTTCCATTTGCATCTCATCCGTCTTCGTCTGTTTCGCCACTTCCTTTTTCTGTGGCAGCTACCGTTGTCGGCCGTAAAGGACTAATTTAAAATGTTCACTTTAATTTATATTGTTCGCTTTATTTGCTCCTAAATGTAGGCAATCATTTTTCATCTTTCTTACATCAAATCACCAACCCACCGCCCCCAACCCCGGAAAGTATGTGAAGTCAGAAATTTACTGTTTCTCTCTCGTGTTTCACCAAATAATCTTCTTACGTGTTTTCCTTTATTTTTCCCCATTTTTTTCTGTGTTAACTTAAAAGTATTAACATTATATTAAATTGTTGTAATGTTCAAAGTTTGGCTAGAAAAAAAAGAAGAAGAAACACGCGAAGAAAAAACATAAAGTAAAGTAACAAAAATTCCGAAGTTTTAAGAAGGTAGAAGAAGTGAAAAAAAAACAAGAAAAAATCATGTCAAGACGAATCAGAAGACGACTATGATGATGATGATGGTGGCGATGGGGGAGGGGGAAAGCAGAACCCTCTCTACAAAGTTATTCACCTTAAGTTGGGTTTTATTGGACCATGTCTGAACCTTGCTCGTTGATGGGGAGGGGGAGCTGCTTGGTTGCCACTTGGGTTGAGATGGTGTAAGGGTCCGTGTTGCTTACTGGACTGAGTGTGAGTATTTGGTCTTAATGTTTTGCCAACATTTGTTGGTAACAATAAGATGCTTAAGTTATGGACACTTCGTTGGTTAACAAATGCTGTTCAAAATAAATTAGCAAATAAAATACTGACTTTAAATGTTTCCTCTGGCTCGTATACCCCTCTTCTACTTCAGTACCTTTCAAAATGGTCAATGTTTGGGTGGTTGGGTGGTTGGGGAGAGAATGAAACGATACTATTTCGAAATTGAACGATGGCGATGATGATGACGACGACGACCATCATGGTTGGCACTGGCAACCTGTGCTCTTGGAGTGGCTACGGTGGTGGTTTCACTGGACCATGTTGCACCTCAAGTGGGGTTGAAGATTTTTGTTGTGTTTTTCTTTCAGAGTTTTTTCTTTTCTTTTGCTCTTCAGGATTTACCCAGCAATTCCTGTGGGTGCCATGATAAGTTTATTTGTTTGTTGTTGTTGTTGTTGTTATAGATTTTTCATTTGGTTTGAGTTTGTTCTCGGGTTCAGGTTATTGCTGTTGTTTTTCTTTTTGCTTTTCCATTTTTAACGCTGATAGTCTTTCCATATACATTTTTGAATGGTCTCCGGTGAGCTTGACCAAATAGACGAGTGTTAAGTAAGGGTAATTTTATTGGTTCATGGCAAATATGGGCCATAATAGTCTCATTCCTTTGTTTCCATTCACTACGTCTCGGCCTGTAGGTATGATGCCTTGGCTGGTAAGTGTACCTTTTGAGGGGGTTTGTTGTGGGAGAGCGTTGGAGTGGGATTGGGGAAGGTGGGTGAAGTCAAAATAATAAGTCTGGTAAAATTACTTAAATGACAGTTGGGGATTTTCTATCATTTGGGCAATATTAAAATTTTGGAGACAGTTCTTCTGAAGATGTTCGAACTTTTAAAGAGAAAATAACTTTTGTGTTCAGGCCAAAAATGTGAAAGTGTTAGTCTGTTAATTTGCAGACTTTAGTTTGAATGCATTGGAAAAGTATACCCTTGCCCTTCATTCACTAGCTGGCCAGTATTGAAAAACTTGTTTTCATCCAGAGTGTCCAACCAGTTTGTGTTTGTTTATAACACCGGGAGACAATTCTACATTTTGCATATTCCAAAGGATATACATGTTTTAATAACACTGTGGAATACAAAAACGAACAATGTTCGGACACCGGATTCTGATAAAGGGGTTAAAAACGGAATATATGGGTTTCGGCGTTTTGAAAGTTTAGGTATGGAGGTAATTTTAGAGGGTTGGGTGTGGAGTCAATACTTCCTCCTTTTGACAAATCGACTGAGGAAACCTTCACTGAAAGAATTTTCTTTCATAATATTTATGAAGCGATTTCATAAAAGGTTTGAATGTACATTTTTTTTTCAAAAATATTTCATATTTCATATAACAAAATTGTAAAATTAGTGAAACTAAAGATCGAAGAAAGATTTCATTGTATTTAAGAAACAATTTTTAAAGATTATGAAACATGTTTTCATAAATATAATGAAAGATATTTTCTTATTGATTTGTTCAGCTTGCGGCCATGAAAAAACTGGTGGTGTTGTTTATTATTTATTTCTATTTTATTTTGCCAATATTTCGGTTGCCTTCGTTAACCATCATCAGGGGATAAACACTAAACAAAGATATATACAATTTATAACAAATATTCACTATCAATATCACGAAAAATTCAATAATAATTACGTTAAAACTTAATAGACGTCGTCCTGATGTCTGCACAAATTGTTGTCAACTAAAAGTCTCTCTTTGTCGGCTGTATTTTTATACCCTCCACCTCCACTTTGTCATTCCGTTTGTAACACCTTGAAATATCGACCTGAGACCCTATAAAGTATATATATTCTTGATTATCATAAAATTCTAAGACGACCTAGCCATCTCCGTCCGTCCGTCTGTTGAAAGCACGCTAGATTTTCCATAAATGCGTCTTATAGTCGTAGATCGGTTGGGATTGAAACGGGGCGAAATCGGCCCAAAGGGAAAAATTTTTCCCTCACAAGGACTAAAAATACCCATAATAATCCCTAATATTTTAGCGTATTTAAGCATGTTTTTTGAATATGTCTGTTTATATTTGCTTGATATTTGGTATGCGCATTCCCCTTATAGCAAAAAGTGCACCATAAAGTGATTCTTATTTGTAGGGTGTGAAATGGGACACAAAAGGGATATAAATGGTACATATTAAACGACAACAGCTAGAAACACGAAATTCGGTGTGTACATTCCTTTAATTGATTAGATACATAATATAAAAGTATTTTTTGCAAATTCGTACTTTTAAGGGGTAAAATGGGAATAGAGGGATAAAAATGGTACCAACCAAACGGCTGTACCTAGAATAATGAAATTCGGTGTATACATTCCTCTGATTGCATAGACAAGTAAAATACACGGATTTTTAAAAATTCATACTGTTTGGGGTTAGAATGAAAAAAAGGGGATAAAATAGTACAAATCAAATGACCGCAGCTAGAGTCATGAAATTCGGAGTATACATTCCTCTGACTGCGTAGACACGGAAAATAGACGATTTTGTCGAAATTCGTACTTTTTGGGGTTAAAATGGAAAAAGGGGATACAAATAGTACCAATCAAATGACCGCAGCTAGAGTCATGCTATTCGGAGTATACATTCCTCTGACTGCGTAGACACGGAAAATAAACGGATTTTTCGAAATTCGTACTTTCAAGGGATACAATGGTACAGAGGGATAAAAATAGTACCAACTAATCGACTACTGCTAGAATGATGAAATTCTAATTGCGTAGAAACGTCAAGGGGATAAAAATGGTACCAACCAAATGGGCGCAGCTGGAATCATGGAATTCGGTGTATACATTCCTCTGACTGTATAGATCTTAGATTTAGTTTTACTGAATAAATTATTAACAGTAATATTTGTTTTGAGAGCCAATGTCTTTCTTATAAACGTCAGCATTTTTGAACCTTTCAGAAAATCCTCGTATATACGTCAGCGGTTTGTAAATTTTCTCCTCCTTCTCTTTGTTATGTTTATGTTTTTTCATCTTTGTATGTCTTATTAGATCGTCGATGGTTTGTTTAGGGAAGTCATTTGATTGTAGAATTATCTTGATTTTACGTTCATTGTCTATGTGAAATGATGAGTCACTTATATTGAATACCCTATTTATAAAATTCGTTGCTGTGTTGATTATTATTCGTCTTTAGTGTTTGGAATGAAAATGTATGAGTCTTCCTGATGACATTGGCTTCTGGTACCAATTCAATTTAAGCAGGCTTCCTTGTCTATGAATTATCGAGTCGAGAATTATCCGTCCGTTCATCTGTTAAAAGCACGCTACCATCTAAACGAAAGGAGCTAGACCGTCCAAATTTGCAACAAACGCGTCTTATAGTCGTAGATCGGTTGGGATTGAAACTGAACGAAATCGTCCCAAAGGGAAAAAGTTTTCCCTCACAAGGTCTAAAAATACCCATAATAAACCCTAATATATTAGAGTATTTAAGCATATTTTTTCAATATATCTGCTTGTACTTATTTGATATTGGGTATGCGCATTCCCCTATAACAAAAACGTGCACCATAAAGTGATTTTTATTCGTAGGGGGTGAAATGGGGCAAAAAAGGGATAAAAATGGTACATATCAAACGACAACAGCTGGAAACACGAAATCCGGTGTGTATATTCCTCTAATTGTGTAGCTACATAATATGAAATTATTTTTTCCAAATTCGTACTTTAAAGGGATAAAATGGGAATAGAGGGATAAAAATGGTACCAACCAAACGGGTACTCCTAAAATAATGAAATTCAGTGTATACATTCCTCTGATTGCGTAGACACGTAAAATAAACGGATGTTTCGAAATTAGTACTTTTTATGGGGTAAAATGGAAGAAGGGGATAAAAATAGTACCAACCAGATGACCGCAGCTGAATCATGGAGGTAGAATAGATGAAAAGGGATAAAAATCATACCAACCAAATGACCGCAGCTAGAATCATGGAATTCGGTGCATACATTCCTCTGACTGCATATTTGTCTTGATTTGCTATATTAAAAAATTTTATATTTTGCTGTTATATTACTGCACTTTTACGAAAATCGACAGCCTCTGTGGAATGCAATCCATGGTGGAGGGTATAAAGTTCGGCCCGGCTGAACTTAACGCCTTTTTTACTTGTTTTCTTTTGATACCCATTCGTACTTGTGCGATTCACAAAAGTACGAAAATAAATTATTAAAATATCTATATCCTTTGGAAATTAAAAGTCCTCCCTAAAAGGAGAAAATATAACCAAATGAAAAACTGAGTACACAGTTTCTCTACAAACGACAGTCTAAACCGACTTATATAAAAGGAAGTCCAAAAATTACTGTCGCACGGTGTAATAACCTTTATTTCAGCTCAACAAAAAAATAAAATTAGCAATGAACATGAATCTGACTGTATTACTTTAGCATTAACAACCATTCAAATTTCCCCTTAGTTTATTTAGTTAATTCACGTTTTACCTTTTAAGGGGGAAACTTGAAATGGTTGGTAATGTTAAACTAATGCAGATAGATGTGGTGTGAAAATTAAATTGCTAATCTTAATTTTTTTGACTGCAAGAAAGATTATTATGCGGCAATACTTTTTGGACATGAGAGAAATACTGTGTACTTTTTCCATTTTTTCTTCTTATTTTTACAGAAATTTTAATTTCCAAAGGATATAGGTGTTTTAATAATTTATTTTCGTACTTTCACACATAGACGATGTGGATATCAAATGAAAGAGAAGAATGTCTGCTAAAAATAATTAAAATTTAATTAAACTATCTGTATTAGTTTTGAATTGCTAACCAATTCAAATTTACCCATTAAAAACTAAATCGTGAATAAACGAAGGGGGGAAACTTGAATGGTTGTTAATGATAAATCAATACAGATATAATCGTGGAATTAAAATTATTTTTTGCATACATTCTTCTCTTTCAGCTGATGCCCATATCGTACTTGTGTGATTCACAAAAGTACGAAAATAAATTATTAAAACATATATATCCTATGAAAATTAAAAGTCCTATATAAAAGGAGAAAATATCACCAAATGAAAAACTGAGTACACAGTTTCTCTACAAGCGACAGTCGTCTAAACCGACTTAGTATATATATCCTTTCTCTCAGATTGCATATATATGGAAGTTATAAGAACTCAAACTTTATTTAGGGCCGTATATTTTGTGTGGAAGGTACTAGAAGGTTCACGGCACATGGTCTCAGCTTCCACATTTATAAAACAATTGTAAACACATGATCAAATGCCAAGTCATAGTGAATAACAGACATCAGCATAGAGTTATAAAGGATTTAATTTTACCTAGGACAGGGACAGTTGTGCGGAAGGTACTAGAAGGGCGCACAAAGGAAGGGGTGTGGAAATGTCGACAATATAAAAACATTGTCGAATATTCCGATTATCCCAATCTAAGTTATAGCAACTTTAATTTTACGTATGTTAGCGCGACTTGTGTGGGAGGCACAAGAAGGGGCGTGGCGAAACCCGCCATATGTATGTACACATAAAGTGATTAACAAAACTTTAATAAATACCAAAATATAGGTGATTCCGAATTTCAGTTGTTCGGTTTTAATTAACCATTGGAATATGGACCATTTGTGTGGGAGCTACCAGAAGGGGCGTGAATGATGCTCTCTAACAATATTTACTCCTAGGATCTCTCCTTTAATACATTTTTAAAAAAACTTCCTTTCTTTCCATTTCGGTTTCAACGCCAAATATAGCTAATCTACAACAAATCCATGCTTCTATCAAATCGCCTCATTGCTTGGTAGCTGATGAGGATTTAAAATTTGGCTCTACGAAAATGTTCGTCACATAAATTTAAATCTCCTCCGACTTTCAACTTTTAACATTGTTTTCCTCCCTTTCGTTCACCCACCAAGCCAGAAGACCTTACTAATCGCCCTTGGTCCCCAAACCATCGCTACATTTGCCATTTGCACATGGTCATAAAAAGTATAATTTGCCGTTAAGTACCCCTTTAAGGTGAGACCACCACCACCGCTCCAAATGGGCTCTTTATTTTATGCGATTTGCTTTTTTGTTGGTTTGGGATTTTTCTTTTTTATGATTTATAAAATTTTATGTTCGAAAATTGTGTAACATAACGAATTTTAATTTTCTTCGGAAACCCTTAAAATATGCAATAAAATTTTATGTCTTGAACATCCTTAAGATAGGCAATGAATAATGGCAAATTCGTTGGCCAACGATCATTATTGGCCCGACAAGAGTCAAACTCAGAACTTGTGTATAATGTTTGACACGAACTTTGATGGAGATAATTGTTCTTGAAGTTTTCTTCGGTTGTAGTGTTGGATGGGGGGTATATTGAGGTATGTATCCCTTCAATATGAAGATAAATTGTTAACCATTTATTTGCCGAAAAACTAAATTTGTTGCTAATGATGCGTATCTCATCTAAGTGTATGCTTGTATGTATGCATGTATGTGATTTGTGCTGTTCCATCCTAATTCTCTGCCAGTTTGATCGAAAACTTTCTCTGGCAGATATCTTTGATTTAATTGAAAATGACAAGAAATAAATGATGAAACAATGACGTTTAACAAATTTGAAAAGTTTTCGGGTTGTATTGTTCCTTATTGTTGTTTTGTTTTGTTGTACGCCGTGTGATGGGTGTGTGGCTTGGCCAATAAGATGACCACCACTACCACCACCATAACCATCATGTCCCATTAACAATGGCCAAAGTGCTGGCAAGATTTCACTGTTACAGCTGCTTCCGTCATGTCTGTCGGGGTTAGCTTGATTTGAGTTATTGTCTTTCATATGACACACGCATACATACATACATAGTTCTCTCAAGATTTATTCATTCGTAGCAATGAAATTACAATGGATTGCGTTGCGTAGAAATATGTTTGGGCAATATGGTTTTGGATATCCCACGAGTTTCACCTTCAAAAGTGATTTTGACAGATGACAACAAAAAAACGAATTTGTTCTTCCTTAATTTCGATTATAAAACTAAAGAGGAAAAACAAATGATTTTTTTAGACCAACCCGTTAGAAATGCAATATTATGAATGAGTGCATAGCGACAGGGACTTTGGCAATTTAAATCAATATTGACAGCCACAATAGATTTCAAGCGATTTTGAACATTACCTTATATATTCTCCTTCACTTTCCAGTTTGAGCCAATTCGAATAAGGTAGGAGAAGGTATCTTCCCCATGAGTTATTAGGGGTGGGATAGTGTTGTATGGGAATTTTAGGAGTTTGATTTGGATATGCTGGAACCCCTTGTTTTGTGAGGTTCGGAAAAAAGGAACGAGCCAAAAAATGGGGGTGGTGGGGTGAGTGTACGAAGGTGCTCATCGGGGTCAAAGGTGAGGGAAAAGAGGTAAAAATACACAAAAAGCCCCAAAACTGAAAGATCCATTGCATTAATAGATGACTATAAAAGTGTGCTGTGCTGTAGCATTTGACTCCCCTAGAGTGGTGGGGGCAAATTAAATACACTATTTTCGTTTGTACGGGAGCCGCCTTATGCATTATAAGAAGTATATCAAATTTTCATTGAACAGTGGAGATAAGGGGTAGCTATGTTTGGGGAAAACGTTGAGGAGGGAAAATTAATGGGGGTCAGTCTTACACTTCCCCCTTCTAGGGTCGACTGCGTGACTGTTTTTGGGCCTTTCTTTCATAAAAAATATAAAAAATTGGCAAATGTATGGGGGCCACCTTAAGGGTGGCAGTTGGAGAGTAGGTGTGTTCTGAGAAAATATTGGGGCTGAACAAATATTGGAGGTTAGTCATACATTTGACTCCACTAGCGGCCTTCTTGGGCCAGTAAGAGAGGTGGAAACAAATTTAATAAACAATTTTTTTTTTGTATGAGAGCCCCCCTAACTATGTGTGTTCGAAAAAAATGTTGAGGAGGGAAAATTAATGGGGGTCGGTCTTACATTTAACTCCTCTGGGGATTACTCCTAGGCAGTTTTGGGGCTTTTTGTGTATTTTTACCCCTTTTCCCTCATCTTTGACCCCGATGAGCACCCTCGTACACTCACCCCACCACCCCAATTTTTGGCTAGTTCATTTTTTTCCGAACCTCACAAAATAAGGGGTTCCAGCATATCAAAATAGAAAAGTCGTACACTATCCCACCCCTAATGAGTCATCGAATAAGTCTCGTTTTCACACACTGGTTCGAAATCGATTTTTTGTAGTTTTTTTGCGTTGAAGAAATTTTACATGCTTAGAACAGATTTGTTTTTCACATCATTTGCCAATTGCTGGATCTTTAGTTGGAATGGGTTAGTTTTTCAAATTATTTAAGACTGTTTTTCTTTCATCCGAGATAATTAACTGGCGATGAAAAGCTGTATTAATTATTTTTGGTATAAATTTAAATTTTTATTAATGTTTTTGCTATCACCATTTGATATCTCGGCTTAAAGAAAAACAGCCCTATCGTTAGACAGTTTATATAAAATAAAAAAAAAATCTCAAATGCCAAATCACCAATTAGAAAATATTTAACCTCATATATTGACTACTTACTCAGAAAATATTACCACACGCCTGCGGTATATAATGGCAGTGCGAGCATTTTAGTAGAAATAACAAATTTTGGAATATTTATTTGAAGGAAAAATACAATATTTTCGTGGCAAAATGGGGAAGAAGTGATAAACTTGGAACCGTCGCACATTGTCACGGCTGCGGCCAAAATCGAGAAAATTTTTTAAGTATTTTACAAATAAATTAGTGCAATTTAGTAGAAAATAGTCTGGACAAGAAAACTTCAAAAGAGTTTTGAAAATAAGTTATTTTTGTGGGAGCTATAATAGCTCAAAGTTCGACTTTTAGTTGCGTATTTTAAAAGCAATAATTCTATAACAAAATATTGAATATTAAAATCACTCAGTTATAATGAACTATTAAACATATAATAAAAACCTTCTTAGCATAGTTCGTACGACTAATTTTAATGAAGAAAAAGTACTTGTTCAATTATATATTATATGGTATAAGCAAGTGCTTTGTAAGCATCAAAGGCATCATTGAAAGTAATATTTTAATATAATTTCCGACTTTCACAGCTTGTAAAAAAATATATATTGTTTTATATCTCCAATTTTTATTTTGAATACGATTGCACGTATTTCGAATCGAAAAAGTCAACTTCAGCTGCTAATACCTGTATGCAGAAATTTTTTAGTGCACAAACCCATGGAAAAATGTATATAAAGACCACGGTATATATGATTGAAGCTACACCAGGATTACATGGAAGAACATTCCTGTAAGAAAACATCCATATATGTAAAACGAAATGGGGTTATATGTCGACATTGTGAAAACCGGATATGGTTCGAGTAATGAATACGGCTAGAAGATTTTTTGGCAATATCGACAACTCATCGACATTACTGGAAACTGACTCTAAATTAATAGAGGCTACCCAACAAATATGCTATTAATTCACGAATCAGATTTAATAAGAATCTGAATAATTCTGAATGGAATTCCTCTCGACGAAGGTCTAAAGCAAGCCGTAAAATATTCCGAAAAACACCATTCACGAAAAAAACTTAAGAATTTATTATAATAACGATTTAATTGAATGTTGTTACACCAGTAGAATCGTTTAAGCAAATTTAAGACTAAATATTGGAAGAAAATTGTAATTTCAAAAACCAAATTGATGGAACTGGGCTAAAATAATTCTTATCGCAAATATTTAAGGCATTATTTTTTTAATTTTTTAAACTCAATTTTTTATATCAATTTCTCAAAATAAATTTTCCTAAAAGTTAAGCAGATGCGAAGTTATCTGTGTTATTTCTTTTATATTTGGTTCATAAAGTCATGTTGGATATTTTTAAATATAATCCATTAAATCTGCTGCTCAAAATGTTCAAAGCACATGTAAAATACATTTAGAATGATCTTAGAGTGCTTTGGGATGAATGTACTGATGTAATTTCAAAACATCAAAACCAAAATTGAAAGTAATTAACTGTTTGTAAAACGCATCGCGGAATTGACATAAATTGCAAATTAAAGTACTGCTGAGCAGCTTTCAAACAAGGTATAAAAATCGTTTAAACGGATTGCGAAATACAAGGATTTGAACAAACAATCGTTAGCAAGAGTTTACATGTTTTGTGAAAATTGCAATGTCTCTGCAAACAATACTGTAAGATTTTTTGCCTAAGACACGTATAAAATCTTTTTCAAAGATGAATATTTTCTGAAAATTTTGGGAAAATTGGAGCAATGTGGATTTTTTTGATCGGTTTGACATGGAATGACTCATATATTGTGTGTTAACCATCTCCAATTTTTTCGAAATTTCACCCGTACTCATATTTAGTTGCTACATAAGCATGTACCTTATTATTATTCTTGATCTTTTTCTAACTTCACACCCTGAAAAGTACGAAGTTAATGTTATAGAACCTCTCGGTAATTCGGATCATTGTATTATTTCAGCATCGTTTACGTATTCCGTTCTTCGTGTCGCTTCGACCCCAGCCCCAAAGCGGACAATTTATATTTTCGTAAAGGCACGTTGAACCGAGTTCAAAAACAAGCATTTCAATTGGAAGTTTTGCAACGATATAGATGTTGCGGCTGAAATGATTGAAAATATAATCTTGATTTGAATGAATTCATTTATTCCAACTAAAATTATTTCACATAAACCATCTAATAAATGTTGCTTTAACAAGACAGGCAAGACTGCTGTCTGATCTGAGGAAGCGTTCAGGAAATGACGTTTGAATAAAAATGCCACCTCTCATCTGCTACGCAAATATCTATTTAAATGCAGAAATAGTAAAAACTACTCAACAAAATACTCTCCATTGTTATTATTATTTTTATGTTTAATAATTTAAATTTAGAATCTTATAAACTAAATCTTAAAATTAAGTAGAAACTAAAATTATAAAAAAGTAAAGAAAGTGCATGAAGTAAATTCATTACAAGAATACGCTAACCTCGATGAGAGCCAAACATGGACTTCCTATAAAAATTCGGAGTTGCTGAAAGGGAACTAAAAAGCCGATTTGCTTCACTAATACAGAGTGATGAGATATAGTTAGTGTTAGACCAGTTGAAGAGAGACAGATTGTCAATAATGTCACCAATAAGAGAATTCGGGACCGACGGAAGGCGGTTAAGAAATGACAAATGATATTCTATACAGCGCATAAGCCGGTAACGGAATGACGGCAGCCTTTTCATAAATATATTCATTCGAATAACGTCTGTTCACAGAACGGAAACTTATGTCGATACATAAACGCAATATTTTCCTTTCCAGAACAGAAAATTCCTTCATCACCGTTGGCGAAATGATGAACCAAATTGGGAATGCATACCGCAACAGCGGTCGTATGCTCACCTTATAGATCAAAAGTTTAAGTATTAAAAATTATAATTAGGAACTCAATAGCCTTTACAGGAAACTTCTTAATAAGAAAATTAGAAATATTATCCGAACCACAAGATCTTTTACCGTTGAGAGATTTCACCAAATCAAAGAGGAACTTGGTGGAAATAAATACTGATGAATTTCGATCATTCAGTGAAGTGTTTCCGTCCGCAAAAACTAGTAATTGAAGGAGGAGTATCCGCAATGTAGGACCCTATACAACGTTCAATATCAGCCAAATCCCTCCATGGGAGAAGACCCGCTATAAACACCAGCAAAGTGGTCTCTTAAGACGTCAAGTTTCCGCGAACGTTCGGTAATAGTTATACCATCAACAGTTCAACTTCCCCGCAAGGGAAGGGTTCCTCTTACCTATAACGTTAAATATCTGCCTGTATGCTCTCGGGCCTGGTCGAATACCCTGTAATCTAGATTTAAAAGTCCGTGCCTACTCCTGAGCCATACGTTCCTTGATCATTATCCCCAGCAACTGAATTTTTTTCGATAGAAGCACATACTCAGAGCTCGATCTGTTCCAATGTCTCCTAAATAATTTCTTAAGTTCCTTCTGCCATGAAAACTTAATCCTATACAATCTCTTCAGCTCATCTGACAAAATATATTTGCACTGTCTATACTCACGTCTCTTTGAATGCATATTAGCAATAAAGTTAATGGTAGTAGTGAATTCCTCCACATAGCGATCAATCTCGACATTACTCAAATTACTGTCAATTGGGGGATATTAATTAAAAAGATCACAACTAATGTCATGGCGAAATCTATTCCAATCAGTATTCTCATAAGAAACAAAAGAATGTGGTTGATTCACAATTATATCACAGGAAAGTGATCTGAAAAAGATCACCCACGTTTTCTTCATCTCCTTAGGAGTGAAAGAATAAGATTCTATCTTCTTATTTCATCTCCGCGTGTACCTCAGGATCCTGCAGTTACAATTTGCTCTTATACCGTGACTTGTTAACAATCCTAAACACTACTTTTCTCGCCTTCAACTGGTCAATTAAAGCCTTGAGATCTTTCACATTGAAGAGGAAAATCGGAGGACAAAACGAACGCCTCTCGGATGTGACTTCCCTTTCAGCAGTCCTAACTGAAGATGCATTTTTCAAATTAGATGTAATCGGCTCGACATGTTGCGATTCAATATCAATGTCCCCTGTTCCTTAGCAACATTATTACATTTTTTATATCTACAATTACCGGATGGCAAATGTACTCTAAAAGCGCCTACAAATGAGCGCATTTTGACACATTCCTTTCACATCCATCGTGAGAGTTAAGGGATTCTAACGAATTACTCATACTTATGTTCGTACAATCTTGATCCAAAGATGCTCGTAAAAAGCAGTATTCTCATCTTGAATGTTAGTAGAACAGTCTTGAAAAACAGCATTCCTCAAAAGACTTCCCAATTCCTTATCAGGCGGTTTTTTCAGCTTCAACCGGTCCGAAGAAATGGAAGGATCCATTTCCTCCAGCACTGATTTGAATAACAATATAAAATGTTCAATTTATTCTATTTAATTGTAGATTTTTTTCAAATGAGAAAAAATTAGCAGGGAAAATTTAATTTATTGTTGCAAAAAAATTCTGAAGAAACATTTTTTTATTTTTCTGACAGCAAAATAAAAGTACGTCCGATATGTTTTGCTGTTCAAAATCTCCCTACTCAACAAAATACTCTTCATTGTTATTATTATTTTATGTTTAATAATTTAAATTTAAAGCATAGTTTAGGGATTTGTTTGTGCATCCAAAGCTAAAAGAAATACTAAATTTGTTCAGTGACTTATGATGAAATTTGACGTTTAGCACCAATTCGGCAAAAGTACGAAATTTACCCTAAAATTAATTTTTTAAGTTTTGACTTAATTCTGGCAATTAAGTCGAGTTTTGTTGTATTCCGAAATGCATATTCGTAGTAGAATTCTATGGATTTTTTTTGGTGGTGTTTTACCCTTTTGCACAAAAGGGACAAAAACGACCCCTATACGGAGAAGGGTTAATGTTCCACAAAAATATTCCTCGTTGTGTTTTAAATAATATTGCTGAACACACGTCCTATACTTACAATGTAAGGATCACAGGGTTTCCTATGCCGACTCATCACAAGAATGTGAAAAAGTGGGAAATATTGACCTCCCCCCATTAAAATGACCTCTATGCAAAACACCGTTACACGTATATTTTGTTAGCCCCTCTATCAGAATCCTTGTTATTATATACCTTAGTCACAGTAAATATTTAAAGGATCCTAATTATTCTTCGGCGACCTACCAAGTCTCCCAACCATAGGTCATTTTTTAAATTTCCGAAGCTCTACACATTCGTGATAATTTGAGATGTTCCCACCAAACTAAGTGTTTACATCACGAATCGACTTATATTGCTTTCACAACCAGCGCTCGTTATCTTGGTGGTAATTACTTAATAATGGCTAAACATTTTCTGACATTCCTCTTATAAATATGACTGGCTCTTAGCAATCATTGGTTGGCTACTTGCAATGTGTGGGTGGTGTGACACCTGAATATCCCCACCACAGTGACTTCACGGATTTATCACCACCACCCTCGCTCAATTTAAATGTTACGAGAGAGGATTTACCCAAAAGCTTTACCTGTCCTCATTCCTCTTTCCATTTGCTCAAAGACAGACGGACATGTCATCCTAATTGTTATGGGGACCACTTTGTCATAACTCACTTGGAATTTTAAGTGTTTGACACCTTTGGAGCATTCCACACCTCCATCCACGTCCACAGCCAACTGCCGCAGCATCTCATGGCTGGTGTTGGCTTGAGATGGGCTGGGAGGGGAGAGAAAACTTCATAATGTTTTTCATTTCGCAGTAAACAAATTACAACAAATCCAGAAATATTTGTCCGTGGAATTTTTCCTTTCTTTCCTTGCGTTCGCTGCCATTCTGTCGTTCGTTCTTGTTGCGCGACAACAAAGACCAAACTTAACGTTCCTTTGCGGCAACTTCTTTTTTTCTGCTCTGCTCTGCTTTGCAGGATTAATTATTTGTAATTTGTATTCATACACCGCTTTCATTAATTTTATTTTACTTTGTTTGTGTTCTGACACTTCTACTTCTCTGCAACTCCTTTTCATCTAGCCTCCCCCCACACCGCCTGTCTCTCTTGCCAGCCACCTTCTTTGTTCTTTGGTACGAGCGAAGGTAATGCTTTATTGTTTTCACCACTTAGGTTTTGCTATTGTTATGTAAAAGTGGGGAAAAAATAAACCCAAAGTAATGAAAGAAAATAAAGCGCAGAGGGTGAGAGGGAGAGGGAAAAACTATGACTTTATTTACTTCCGCTTTCATTTCGGCATAAACAACACAATAAACAGCAAAAATGGAGCAATAAACAAAAACAGCGACGAAAACAATGAAGTCAACAGAGAACCACAGCGAGGAAAGTATTGCCTACTTTAAGGAGGATTTTAAAGTTAAACAGTCTAGGGTACATTCAGGCGCAAATGCTGAGATTCAACTACGGAACTGGGTTTGTTATTGAAATTTTATGGCCACATGTGATGATTTCACAGGCAAATAGCCGACTGCGAGCAGACTCCTGATGACGGGCAAAATGAAATGTAAATTTTCAATGGCCCTGGCCATAATATGATATTGCCTATTTTTAGGGGTTTTGCATGAGCGAAGTACATTCTTTATTTTTACGTCGTCATATTTTTTCCTTTACGTTGCTCGTTATGACCCTACCAGGACCAGAAGATATTTAAATTTTTATTTTGTTTTAATAAAAATGTTATGGTTTCCATTCTCGGGCCACAAAATTCTCATTAAAGTTCTTTTAACACTCGCACGTTCACACAAGATGGGATAAATCCGACAAGTCTTATAATATTTCATAAATTACCGGTTTCTTGGATGTCATTATTTTATAAAATATAAACTGTTGTGTCCCAAAAGACAAAATATAAAATTTTGCACTAAAGATGACCAACGAAGTTGGCCTAAATTTTATGAAATAAAAAAGAAAGAACAAGAATATAATAATGTATTTATTTTATTTTTTAACGAAACACAAAAAATATGTATTATTTAAAAAATCATGCATAAGTCTCGATGTGTTAAACAACTTGCAGCCTTATGGTATGCTATAATTTACGTAATTTTTCCCAACCCAAAACGTATACTCCATACGTTACGCCTTGGCATGTGCTTTCACACTAACTAACATTTTCATTAGTTGAAGTCTTAGTTTAAAATTCCTTTAAAATGTGTACACAATACACATACATACAATTAAGTATCTTTGCATGTGCTACGACTACCCAATTATGTTGAGGGTAGTTATTTCATAAATAAAAATTCCATTGTATGTATGTCGATACACGCAAAATATTTATGCAAACTTATGTAGTACGAACATACACATATTTCAATCAAATGTGTATTAGAGTGGTCTGAGAGAAAATCCGGTATTTTCCTCCTTAAAAATCTTCAGTTTAATTTATTTTATCATTAATCACAAAACACTCCTTAACAAGGTCTCTTTTGTATTGGTTTTCTTCAAACTACATACACTCAAAAAACATATACTGGAGCCTACTAAAATTGAGTCAATATTTTGTATATTAATATTTCGATTATTTAGGAATATTTTGATATATTTTGTAACCCAACCCTATTAGGGTATCGTTACAAAACATAACGAGACAAGGGCTTTTGGGTATTCTAAAAAGAAAGTGTTCTCTATGTACTCTAGACCTGTCTAATATACATTAGGCTGGGTCGCTGGGTCCATACAAATGGAAAAACAAGTTCCAGTCACCCCACGAAAATAAAGTTTGGATTGTTTGATGAGGTTTTGCAAAATATTACGTTCCTAGATCAAGCCATCTGTGAGCTAAACGCTCCTGAAAATAACCCAAAAATCATGTTTTCCAGTGTAATTTAGACTAGAGGTACTTTAACCCTCTAGTGCATACCACCGCCTATAGACGGGGTCTACAACAAAATCGATTTGATAAATATTTTTTAAAATTCTAATATTCCGACAGTAGAAGTGAAGTGCAGTAATATACCAGGAAAATATAATGTTTTTATTATAGCCAAACCAAAACAAATTCAAATATTGAAAAAATAATTTTATAAATAAATATAATATTTTAATTATTTCAAACAATTATTTATTTTAAATAAAAAAATAAATATTCTTATATTTATTTTTTCAAAAAGCTTAAATACCATAAATATTGGTATTATATGTTAATTACAAAAGTACAAATTTTGAAAATCCGTTATCAGACGCACATAGTGCAAAAAACCTATCTTCATGATTTAACCAACTTTTGCCATAATGGAAATGGTACAAATTTGGAAAAAAAAAACTTTTTATTTTGCGTGTCTATGCAGGCAGAGGAATGTATACACAGAATTCAATAATTCCAGCTGCGACCATGTGGTTGGTACCATTTTTACCCCCTTGACGTTTCTACGCAATTAGAATTTCATCATTCTAGCTGTAGTCGTTTAGTTGGTACTATTTTTATCCCTCTGTACCATTGTGTGCTTGAAAGTACAATTTTCGAAAAATTCGTCTATTTTCCGTGTCTACGCAGTCAGAGGAATGTATACTTCGAATTTCTTGACTCTAGCTGCGGTCATTTAATTGGTACTATTTTTATCCCCTTTTTTCACTTTAACCCCAAAAAGTACGAATTTCGGAAAACCTGTTTATTTTAAGTGTCTACGCAATCAGAGGAATGCATACACCGAATTTCATTATTCCAGGTGTAGCCGGTTGGTTGGTACCATTTTGATCCCTCCGTACCGATTGAAAGTACGAATTTGGAAAAACCCTTTTTTCATGTCTACGTAGTCAAAGGAATGTATACTTCGAATTTCATGACTATTTTATCCCTTTTTTCTATTTTGTCCCCAAAAAGTACGAATTTCGAAAAATCAGTTTATTTTCCGTGTATACACAGTCAGAGGAATGTATACTCCGAATTTCATGACTCTAGATGCGGTCATTTGATTGGTACTATTTTCATCACCTTTTTAAATTTTAACCCCAAAATGTACGAATTTCGAAAATGCGTCTATTTTCCGTGTCTACGCAGTCAGAGGAAGGTATACTCCGAATTTCATGACTCTAGCTGCGGTCATTTGATTGGTACTATTTTTATCCCCTTTTTTCATTTTAACCCCAAAAAGTACGAATTTTGAAAAATCCGTGTATTTTACTTGTCTATGCAATCAGAGGAATGTATACACCGAATTTCATTATTGTAGGTACAGCCGTTTGTTTGGTACCATTTTTATCCCTCTATTTTCATTTTACCCCTTAAAAGTACGAATTTGAAAAAAATATTTTTATATTCTGTATCTTCTCAATTAGAGGAATGTACACACCGAATTTCGTGTTTCTAGCTGTTGTCGTTTAATACGTACCATTTTGATCCCTTTTTTGTCCCATTTCACTCCCTACAAATAAGAATCACTTTATGGTGCACTTTTTAGCTATAAGGCGAATACGCATACCAAATATCAAGCAAATATAAACAGACATATTCAAAAAACATGCTTAAATACGCTAAAATAGTAGGGATTATTATGGGTATTTTTAGTCCTTGTGAGGGAAAATTTTTTGCCTTTGGGCCGATTTCGCCCCATTTCAATCCCAACCGATCTACGACTATAAGACGCATTTATGGAAAATTTGGACGTCCTAGCTCTTTTCGTTTAGATGCTAGCGTGCTTTCAACAGACGGACAGACGGGCGGACATGACTAGATCGTCTTAGAAGTTTATGACGATCAAGAATATATATACTTTATCGGGTCTTAGGTCGATATTTCAAGATGTTACAAACGGAATGACAAAGTTAGTATACCCCCATCCTGGAGGTGGAGGGTATAAAAAGTATATTTTTTGTTGTCCGTTTCAATTAGGAAAAATACCAACGTGTAAGAAAATTTACGTTCTTTCGGTGAGTGGTTGACCTGTTGTGAAACAAATATTTGCAAGTGAGTAAATTGGAACATATTCAACTCCGCCTTGAGGCGGGGTCATGCATTGTGCAGTTCACTTGTTCAGCCACTCATTTCCTAATAGTTTGAAATTTATTGTGTTGTAACAATAAAACACATATGATCGAGGATGAAATTCGCGAATTTCTGCAATATTTAAAATAGATAAGGTGGAACTGCGTAATTTTTTGGGGACTTTGTTCGCATTGGGGAAAATATGGATTGCATCCTATACGCCAATCTCTGACATGTAATCGTTTTGAACATATTCAAAGTTCATTTCAAAGACGATTCATCGCGTATTGAGCAATGAAAACCTGGTTATGATCCCTTGTATTTCAACGAACGTTTTGCTTCGGTCACAAAGCTTCAGCGTCTTTGTGATGATGCGCTGCATAGATGAAAGGAAATCCAATTAGCCGGCAAATCCTCACAAGGTGGGGGAGTAGCTGTTTGTACTTTGCGATTCTTCAGGTTATTCAGGCTTTCGAAATATATATTGAGGCGCTGGGATAACAAAACACTGTAAGACTGTCACAAAATATCCCCAACAACAACAATCACATCCTTTACTTCGAATATTTTTATACTTCATACCTAAAGTCGTGGGATTCACAGCTCAGGTACGGTAAGACCAAATCGTGTACCAAACATAAACCTCTCAACCTATGCTAATTTACAATCAAAAAGATTGAACATCTATCTATAGGACAATTTGTTAGCACGCAAAATCCTTACTCTTCAAAAGTAAATTGTTGGGATCGTAAAGCAAAAAGAACTATAGAGGGGAATTGTGTAGCTATTATACACGAATACAACAAGAATATGGGTGGTATGGATTTGGTTGACGGACTGATTGGTCGATACCACATAAAAATGAAGAGCAGCAAGTGGAATATTTTATTATTTTTTATATTTTATCATATTTTGGATGTAGCTATGATAAATCCATATCTTCTCTACAATACACTGAATAAAGACGTTGAAAATTGTCCACTTCTTGACATCAGAACAGAAGTGGCAGAAACACTTTGTTTGATTAACTCGGTGCAACCTGGCAAACGCGGTCGTCCATCTTCTTCAACACCCCCACCAGCGGCTAAAAAGACGTATCTGCCATTTTCACTGTTCATCATAAAATAAGAGTTTCTGCAGCCAATTTTCTCATCCGAACACACTTGTCGAATCCGAACAAAAATTGTCATTTCGATTGCTGCGATACATAACATGGCTGTTAACATAAAATGCAGCGCCCCTAGTAGAGGATAGTGGTACAACTCGATTAGCATCCCATTCCCTTAACATTAACATCAACCTTGAAGAATATGCAAATAACAGCCGGACAACATGAGAACGATGATGAAGAAAGGTTCCCGCGATAATCGGATACATGCCGGAACGTAGTCTAGTACAATTCAGACTTAAGGATTATCACCTCAGCTCCCTCTAAAGCTGCTACAACAACAACAACAACAACGTATCTGCCAGTGTACAATATTGTATACGTTCAAATAGGACACTGGTGTGTTTTTTGGACCACTCTGGCAAGAAAACGTGGAAGTATCTCAGATGTAAATCGTAAACTGAGCCATTTTGCATTTAATGTAAGATCAATTTATGCAACTCAACAGTAATTAAATATTTTTACAACAATAAATAAAAAATACAACTTATTTTGATAGAACGATTTTGTTTTACATGTCTGTTGGCCACCTCAAGGCGGAATTAAATTTTTCACCTGTAGAAGGTGAACTAAGGATCAAATGAAAAAAATAACGTTGCGAAAATTCTGATGAGATGGGGTAGCGCCCATCGAAACAATAAAGGTCTCACTTTGCTGCTACAACAACAACAACAGCTGCTACAACAACAACAACGTATCTGCCAGTGTACAATATTGTATACGTTCAAATAGGACACTGGTGTGTTTTTTGGACCGCTCTGGCAAGAAAACGTGGAAGTATCTCAGATGTAAATCGTAAAATGAGCCATTTTGCATTTAATGTAAGATCAATTTATGCAACTCAACAGTAATTAAATATTTTTACAACAATAAATAAAAAATACAACTTATTTTGATAGAACGATTTTGTTTTACATGTCTGTTGGCCACCTCAAGGCGGAATTAAATTTTTCACCTGTAGAAGGTGAACTAAGGATCAAATGAAAAAAATAACGTTGCGAAAATTCTGATGAGATGGGGTAGCGCCCATCGAAACAATAAAGGTCTCACTTTGCCTTTTTTTGCTAATTTTGGATTCTGCTGAAGACTTCGGCACAACCTTTGATCTTAAACCAAAATAAATGACAAGACATGAAAAAAATAACTTCAGATTCGTGATCAGCGAATTGAAATTAGCCTATTAAAAAATTGGGGGTCAAAACAAAAATGCATGCATTAGAGGGTTAAATGAAAATTTTGAGTCTTGTCTTAGAGTAACTTATTGGTCGAATTATTGGACGTTTATAGTATTTTTTGTGGATTTTCACAGTCACTACTGAACAATTTTTCGTATTTGGCTGCAGTCAATACCTTTCGAATGATGCCTAAATGAAGAACATCGGAATGAAATTGACGCCGCAGTGCTCATTTTTGTAAAATGCGTTTGACATATTGGCTGAGAAATCCATCTCCTGCTTTAAATTATTTCACAAAAATGGAGTCAGCGACGTAATTTTTCGTCCCTTATTCATCGTTTAGGCATCATTCGAAAGGTATTGATTCCTTTTTTATTTTAATTACAAAATGTTTCCACGAAATATGAGTTTTTAGCTGTCACCTTAAAAACCCGCAAAAATCAATATAAACGCCCAATCATTCTACCAATGAGTTATTCTAAGACAAGATTAAAAAAATTTATTTAAAGTCCTTCCAGAAAAAAATTGGGCAAAAATGCAACTTTAAAAAATTACACGGGAAAAACATGATTTTTAGAGGTGTTTTCAGGAGCGTTTAGCTCACAGATGGCTTGACCAAGTGACGAAATATTTTGCAGATCATCATTAAACAATCCCATCTTCATTTCTGGGGGGTGACCGTTGCAATTTATTTTCGTGACCCATCCTAATATACATATGCGTTCTGGTATAGTTATGTCGGAGTTTCATCATATACTGGTATGTGTATTCTTCTGTTATACATATACGTGTGTATGTATACATATATGCACAGTGCTATGTAATTATGTTGTTATAAATTATCTGGTGCTGACATAAATACCAAGCGAACTCAAGCCAAAAGCGGGAGCTAATGATTTATGATAATCACATACTCAAATATAAATACCCATATACATACATACATAGATATATCACATATGCGCCATTCCGAGTAATATTTCTTGTGGGTCCAATTTTGAGCTAATGCAAAAATATTCCGAAAATTAGTAAGATCTTAGCCATTTCAACATGAATATCAACATAAAGTCAACCCACTGTTTTATCACAATATTCTGTTTACTGATGAGACTCATTTTGGCTCAATGGATATGCCCATTAGCAATTTGGTCTCGTTTGAAATAAAGAGAATAACGAGACGCCATTCCAACTAAAAACTGTACATTTTATGAGTAGGCCTTTAAAAATAAAACCATAGAGAACATTATCTATAGAACCAATTTTGCCTATTTGTTTATCCCAAATAAATGGAATGTTGAGACATGTTGCTACAATAGGACGGTGTCACAGTGCGTGAAACAATCGACATATTGAATGAAAGTTTTGGTGATTTTTTTAATAGGCCAGTCAATTATATATAATAGAGTGCCGACCTCACATACATAAGTGATTTTCATTACAAAAAAAATAAAAACTCGATTTAACCAATTTTATGTAAACAGAGGTAAAGCAATTAAAAAATCACACTTATGAATACGCGATCCCACTTCTAGAGGTAAACGAGTAAAAAATGTCCCACTAATGCAGGTCCCACTTATGAAGGTTCGACTGTAAAAGATTACATTTTTGCCTATATCAAAAAAACCGGTTTTGCAAAAATTTAAAAACCGTAAACCGTTTTTTTTTGAAATTGCGAATTTTCGAATAAACCGAAACCCGGTTTACGGAAATGACTCGGTTTTGACATCCCTATAGAGGGGGTAAAGTCGGCGTTTCGAAAGTCCCCTTTTCAGGTCCATAGGTAAACTGTTCAAAATTCAAGTAAACAATTACCTACAAAAATGTACCTAAGATCTCAGTATACAACTTTCGAGAACACATGAACTTCCTAGGAATGATTCTTAACACCGTATTGGTAGGAGAAATATATTTTGCAGGACTGTCTCTGTTAATGGTCAGTCCGACTACAGTGCGTATGAGTGATATTATCCTTAATCAACACCACGTATACGCTTTGCGATTTTGACCTTGAAGATGAAGTTTTTTTGATGTTATATGTTAACAATTTTTGTTCTTTATGACAACAGCTACAACTTTGTCCCAGAGAGTAAATCTAAATTCCAAACGGTTTGCAAGATATAAACGTAAGAAAATTATCACTTTTTTGCAGACATGACACCGAGGCCCCAAATCTTTGGGGGTACATAAAAAAGTGCATGACTTTGGTCAAAACTGGGAGACTCGTGTCTTTTTTGTCTTCTGTCACATAGTGGCGTCCGCATATGGTTATATTTCCATGACTTACAAATTACACATAGTGTTATGTACTAGCCTCATAAAGAAATGTGACAAATTGAAAAATTAAAAAAACTGCCACTAAAAAAATGATAATAAAAATGATAATCGAAAAATATTTTATTTATTTTTTTAAATTCTTTTTTAATAATTCCCATGAAAATGAAAATCGAAAAATATTTTATTTAATTTTTTAAATTATTTTTTAATAAAGAAAACAATGTCGTAATGGAAAGATATAAAAACATAAATATAAAACCCCAACAAGAGGTGTTATTTTGGTATTCAAAGAAAAATGCTATTTTTTGAGATAAATGATCGGATGTTTATTTCATAATAAAGAGGAAGGTATGCCGTTAATAATGAAAAACAACATCAGCCAAATGGCCACCGCGACCACGCTTACAGGACCATATCATTTTCATGAAATGTCCTCGATAGCCTCACGAATTCTATCTTTGAGGTCTTGAATCGACGCTGGGCTGTTGGCGTAGACCTTATCTTTCACGTGGCCCCCAAAGGAAGAAGTCGCAAGGTGTTAAATCACAAGATCTCGGTGGCCAATTGTGATCACTCCTTCGAGAGATAACACGGTCCGAAACTTTTCACGTAAAAGAGCAATGGTTTCGTTGCTTGTATGGCACGTAGCGCCGTCTTGTTGAAAGTAAACATTGTCCAGATCAATACCATCCAACTCCGACCATAAAAAATCATTGATCATCTCTCGATAGTGCAATCCATTCACCGTAACTGTTGGTTGTTCCAACCTCATTTTCCAAAAAGTACGGTCCAATGACCCCGCTGGACCATAAACCGCACCAAACAGTCACAAGAGGATGAGAATGGAGAGCCTTCTCAACGATAACTCTTGGGTTTTCCGAGCCCCAGATGCGACAATTTTGCTTGTTGACGTAGCCACCGAGGTGGAAATGGGCCTCATCAGTCAAGATGATTTTTCGATGGAATTTCGGATCATTTTCATTCATGAATTTTAATAATTTCAATGCGATGTTGAAGCGTGTATCGTTCCATTTTTAGCAATGACGTTGCTCTAGATATCTCCAAGGCCTTTGACAGAGTTTGACACGGCGCACTCATATCAAAGTTTATTGCTTTGGTGTTGGTAGTGACTTCTCTCGATTTATATCGAGCTTCCTCAGAGATCGCACTATACGTGTTGTTGTAGACGGGTTCTCATCCGACGAGCATAGGTTAACTGCAGGTGTACCACAGGGCTCTGTTCTTTCCTCCTCCCTTTTTCTTATTTTCATCGACGACCTCTTGGATCGGACTTCGAATCCAATATACTCATTTGCGGATGACAGCAATCTCTGTCATTCATACTCATTCGATCATAGACCAACTCGTCAAGAAATTGAAGACAAAATGCGATTGATGGATGAGTCACTCAACCAGGATTTACTGGCCATTTCCGAATGGGGTCAAGTTAATAGGGTAGATTTTAATGCACGTAAGACCCAGAGCTCCTTGTTGTATCACAAGCGATTCGCTGATCCAACGGTGTCGTCGATCTTAATGAACGGTGTAGATATTGAGCAATCAGATACTCTTGATCTTCTAGGCATGAAAATACAATCTGATGTTCGTTGGACAAAACATGTATTTGAAGAAACATTCAAGTGTCTAGGCTTCTTAAATCGGTGTAAGAAATACTTCACTTCCACTGATCTTCTCAATATCTACACTACTTACATCAGACCAAAAATGGAATATAACTCCCATATATGGTCGGGTGCTCCAGCTTCATCACTGGAGCTACTTGACCGTGTACAGAGGAGGGCGATGGTGTTGATAGGTGATGGTAGGATATCCAATTCTATTGTTTCCCTTGAACATCGTCGTATTGTGGGTTGTGTGTCTTTATTCTATAGATACTTTCACGGTGTTTGTTCTTCTGATATTCGTGATCTTATACCGCCCGTGAGAACGTTCGGTAGAGATACGCGACTCTCCAGGAACGCTCACCCATTTGTTGTCGATTGGTCCACCGACCGGACCACACATTACAGAATGAATTCGTTCTTCGCCCACACTATCCGTATGTGGAATCGACTTCCGGCAGATATCTTCCCGGCCAATTATGATGTTCAGAAGTTTAAAACAAGAGTCAACAAACACTACTCCCTCTTTCCTCCTCCCAATACCGTATCTTCCTTCTACCAAAGCAATGCGCTGCATTTTTAGGGGACATCCCCTGAATGTTGGTTTAGTGAAAAAAAAATTGTAATACATTTATTTAAGGTACATAATTTCAACGAAAACTTGAATTTTTGTATGATAAAAGGTCCAAAAAGAGCCAATTATTAATGACTTAGATATTTTACATAAATATAGATATTTTACATAAATATGCAGAACACATAATACAGGTAAAATGTAAGGATTACATAGTTCCTTATGAAATAAAAAATGATCAAAAAGGGGGTAAAGTGAAACCTCCCCCCCACACACAAAATTCGATACTCGAATGTATATGTTTTCGATCCATTCTACCATAATCCGTAAGTCGAACCTCGCTATATTTTGGATTAGCTCATATACGCATGATATGCGTACGCACACACACACACATATGTGAAAGACATGATTTATCATCGGAGCCAAGAATAATAACCATTTGAATTGTCTTAATATTATCGAAATTCCAGTGTGAGTAGATAGATGTGTAGGCACGAACGTTTACATTTAATTTACGAGTATTAAGGGCAGAAATCCGCATGCAAATTTTAAATAATGATAAGCAATAACGAAGAAGTGTCTGTAAGACATTTTACGAAGAAAAATTGTTTGGAAATTTACTAAACACAAGAATAAAGACTTACTCGTACTAAAACGTGAAGAAGACGTGTGATGGATATAACATTGATCCCAAGACGACTTAATTTATGCTTACAAGCTGAGGTTTAAAAGGCGAGCTAATAGAAGTGCACAACTTGCCCTATTGCTCTTTGATAATTTTTGAAAATAAGCAACTGTTTAAAGTTTTAATTTTGATTATAAAGCGATTATGATAATTCAACCACAAATTTACTTGTCTAGTTAATTTCAATATTTATATATATATATATAATTTTGTTTTAGTAAATTTGCATTAATTGTAGTTGATGTATTTACTCTCTATCACCTCAATTAAACCTAATTTATTTGCTATTACTATGTGCTATAAATGCTGTGTTTTTTTTTCGAACAATGTATTTCAATTCAATTATTTTAATTAATTTATTTAACAGAGTTATTCCAGTTTTTAGTCATCGTTTAAAATGCCATAATTGCCACTATGACGATTCATGCAATTCATTGACTGCATTCTTTAATCCTCCATAAATTGGAAATGCGTCCACACGTCACGTCCCGGTTGTGCTGTGCTGTGCTGTGCTGTGAATGCAAACAAATGTTTTGCAAATGGCCAACAAAAGGCAGCTTAAAATATCAGAAATCACTGTGAATAATAAAAATAAAATGTCAATTAGCAATTTTAGGGCATTAGTCAATGAAAGAGCGAGCGACCGAATGACTGAATAGAAATGAACGCAGTAACGATCAAAATGTCACGGCATTTTTACGAGTTTTTTTAGCTCCCTGTGATGTGCCACTTACAGCAGACGAGGGTGGTATAGTCAGTTTGGGTATGCAGGGTGTGGGTGGATAACACTTTTCGTAAAATTAAGTTTGAAGCGAAAAATAAAAACATATTCTTTATAAGTTATGTATTCTCCGCAAATTTTATGGAAATGAACGCAGTAACGATCAAAATGTCACGGCATTTTTACGAGTTTTTTTAGCTCCCTGTGATGTGCCACTTACAGCAGACGAGGGTGGTATAGTCAGTTTGGGTATGCAGGGTGTGGGTGGATAACACTTTTCGTAAAATTAAGTGGTTAGGTATCTAGAGAAAAATAAAAACATATTCTTTATAATTTTTGTATTCTCCGCAAATTTTATGGAAATTCTCTACACATATATTTTTAAACACGCCTCAATGACATTGCTAAGAACCAACTAGTAAAGATGGTCAAATATTAGGGGTCCGCCATCTAACGTTTTTTTTGTCAACTATTCAACCGTTGGACTATTATTTGTGGGGTGCCTCAGCAGCCATTTGAATGAAATTATTTTCCATTATTAACCGGAAGGATTTTACTTTCAAATAAAAAAAGAAATTTGAGAAAATATTCAGTAGTTTTTTTATAGCATTTAAAATTCATTCATAATTGTTGGCAATAGGGTCCTAAAGACCCTGACTTTCGAACAAATTTACATTTTGTAGAAACTAGGGATTCAATGTAATAAAATTGCTGTTGTTAAGGATTTCTCGTCATTTTCTAATGTCCCTGATTTTGTTCGCATTCTTATTTGTAATCCACTTAACTGAAATTGTCCCTTTCTTAGAATTGGTTTCCAATTGGCCAATGGCCGACAGCGATGTCATATTTTTGATATTGAGAAGGGAAAAGGGCTTTGGTGCATTTTGTTGTTATATTCATTTCACAAGTATTTAAGTTTTCCACTTGAAATTACCTCTTAGTAGGTAGTCGACAACACGGAAATTTAATATTCAAAATTGGAATAACTATGCGACAGTCCACTCTGGGTAGTTATATTATTTCTCTGGTAGTTATTGTCGAGTAGAATAAGAATCAGTATTTGAAATTTGCCACACATACCCCAAAACTTGAGTTGCGGCTAAAAAAACTGTTTTTCCGTACCTTTGCACACTTATAAGACTATAAATTAGTTAGTTAACAACAGATGTTTACTTTCTCATCGGATTTGTTAAGAAGAAACCTGCAGCTTTCGATCGATATATATGGCTTAAGAAAACTTTGGAAATATATGTGATTTAGTCCAACAAATATATTATTTAAACATTATATATATTTGCACATTATTTTGCTTGGTAACCGTACCACTTGTAAATTTATTTAAATAACACATTTAGCATGGAGTAAAATGCCGCTTTGTTTTTAAAAATCCGTCAATATTTAACTGAGTTATTAAAGCTTTTGCAAAAACAAATTTGTTGAAAAAAAATACAAGTTTTGGTCATTCCAGTTTAAATCTCTCATAATTTTACGAATTGAAAGTCGAATACAAATTAATAAAAAAAGTAAGTACGATAAAAACTTACTAGATTTTCCATGATTTCCAAAAAAATACCCGAGCTTTCGATCGATATATATGGTTTAAGAAAACTTTGGAAATATGTGTGAATTAGTCCAGCAAATACTATATTATTTAAACAATTTTTAGACATTTTTCAACTTTGGCACTATATCTGCACATTATTTTGCTTGACAACTGTACCACTTGTAAATTTATTTAAATAACACATTTAGCATGGAGTAAAATGCCGATTTGTTTTTAAATCCGCCAATAATTGACTGAGTTATTAAAGATTTTGCTAAAACAAATTTGTTACATAAATACAAGTTTTGGTCATTCCAGTTTAAATCTCTCATAATTTTACGAATTGAAAATCGAATACAAATTCTTAAAATTCATAAAAAGGTAAATACGATGAAAACTTACTAGAAAAAATAACCTAATTCCCAAAGTGGGGAAAATGTGTTCCAAAATCGGGGATTCTTTATTAAAATGGTCTACATGATTTTTAAACATCTGCTATGTTGAATTTTATGTATTTTTATTGAACTTCAATTCGTAAAATTATGAGAGATATGGACTGGAGTGCCCAAAACTTGTATTTTTGCAACAATTTTGTTTTAGCGAAAACTTCAATAACTCAGACAATTATTGAGGGTTTTTTTAAACGAAGCGTTTATTTACTCCATACTAAATGTGTTATTTAAATGAATTTACCAGTGGTACGGATACCAAACAAAATAATGTGCAAAAATATTGGCAAAGTTGAAAAATTACTAAAAATTGTTTAAACAAGTACAAAAATTTCAGTCGGTTAAACCGACTTATATATACCCTCACTCTCAGAGAAAATGTGTATGGAAGTCAAAATTTATTTTTTAGAAATTTTTTTATTAAACGATTAAAGAATATAAAATTCTACATCACTACCGAAAATATCAAAGACATGTGTTGTTTTCTTTTACAGTTGCACTGCCTTAAATTCATGCATGTTTTGAGTTTTACGCGAACAGTTCTGAAAATTGCAAATTGACATACTTCAAAGGTTAATATATTTTTCCCCATTTGATTATAGAATCTTCAAGTTCAGATATTTTAGAGTGATTTTACAAAAAAATGTTTTAACGAAAGAATTTCAGAAATATTTTAAAAAAAAAATTTGAAAATATGTCTAAATTTAAGGTATTTTTAAAATATATGTGGAGTTTTAAATGTGAATTCTGAAATATACCGCCAGATGGTGAATTTCTAATTAAATTACAATGTGTTAACTTCAATATTACGCAATTAGATGTTGCGCGTTTTTGCGCCAATTTATTTTATTAAATAAATTGTGAAAATAATCACTCTTTATAGGTGCTTATACATTCAGTTTTATTGTACAACTGGAATTTAGATTATGACGAAAACTTAATATTTAATATTTTGTAATGAAAAATAAGTCTTTTTATTAACTAAACACTTAAATGAAACAATTATTTCTAATGAAAATCATTCACAGAAGCAGAATGAGGCTCCAAGTCGCACAATAAATCTTAATCTTATAAACATCCCTATATAAAAACGAAGTGGTGTTGGGTATAACAAGTATGGAAAGACTACAGTCGGGTAATGCCGGCTATAAGATACCCTGTATCTTCTACCCTATTTCAAGTAATTTACTACCAATTCTCGATAAATTAAAATTTCTGTAGCAGTTTAATGCCAGACACATTCGAAACATTGTCCTTAATGAGCAAATGTCACCAAATCTGGTGGGACATTTGTATGGGGTCTTTACCAAAACAATGGACCGATGTCACCGAATTTAACTACAGCAGTTTCTAGGTGCAATATAACGTTTTGTGCCAAATGCGAACAAAATTGGGTAAACATTTTGTTGCTAGAGCGGAAAAGTCAAATCTGGAACGACATTTGTATGGGAGCTATACCTAAATCTAAACCGATGTGACCCACTTTCACCATAAATGTTTCTAGGTGAAATATAACGTGTTGTGCCAAATTTGAACAATATCGGTTAAAATATGTGGTATCTAGAGCGAAAAAAGTCAAATCGGGAGTGACATTTGTATGGAAGATATATCTAAAACTGAACTGATTTGCTTCAAATTTAATAGCGTCCATCATTGATGCAAAAAAATTAGCTGTACCAAGTTCCGTTGGGATTGGATAATAATTGCGACTTGTACTTCGATAACAAGATTATATACACGGGCGGATTATTAATTTATTTTCAGGAAAACCATTTTTTCCACTAAATTGTACTCAAATTGTGTTTTCTTTTACTGATTGTGCTATAAATATTGAAAATATATAAACATTACCTGACCCGAAGGCTTCCCCGAATTTAACTCCATTTTTGGCGCCGGAGTATATTTTGGGGAGGTACTAGAAGTTTGTGCCAATCTTCCACATTTGTTAATAATTGTAAAAACATGATTTATCTATGAAGTCATAGTGGATTTCAGGCACCGCTATAGGAGTTATAAAACATTTAATTTTACCTAGGATAGAGACAATTGCGTGGGAGGTACAATAAGGGGCGTAGCTAAAGCGTAAATATTTTTTATGTTTAAAGTGATTGTAAAAACTTTTTCAAATATCAAATTGCAAATGATTTTGACTACCCGTACGGATGTTATATCGGTTTTATTATAACCAAAGTTTATGCCATTTTGTGTGGGATTTACCAGAAGGGATGTGGCAATATCGCTCATATTCTACGCGAATATAACATCTATGAAAGCATTGCTAAATATCAAATTTCACAGTATTCCGATCATCCGTATTGAAGTTATATTTGCTTTAATTTTACGTAGCTTAGGGTGATTTGTGTGGGAGGTACTGGAAGGGGCGTGGCAAAACCCGCCATATTTGGTACACTTAAAGTGATTATAAAAACATTTACAAGTGCCAAAATGGAGCTGATGCCGAAGATCCGTGTGGAAGTTACATTAGTTTAAATTTGACATAGCAATATGGGTCATTTGTGTGGGTGGTGCCAGAAGGGGCGTGGCAATTTCGCCCATCTTCAATCTTAAACTAAGTTTGGGAAAAATATTAGCATGTGCAAAGTTTGAATCGATTCCTTAATTCCTTTCGAGAGTTATCGTGTACACCTGCCAGCTGGACAGACGGACGGACGGACATGGCTCAAACACCTTAAAAAGTTGTGAAACGGATTTGGTCCAAACATACTTGGGGTCTTAAGTCACTCCTTCAATGCGATACACTTTATTTCTGTCCCAAATAATATATACCCTCCTACTCTGTAAAGTGAGGGTATAACAATGAGCCCTATGGCGTCAATTTCATTCCCATGTTCATCATTTAGGCATCATTCGAAAGGTATTGACTGCCGCTATTCATTTTTTATAAAATACTAACACCAAAAACGAAAATAATTCAGTTGTCACTACGTAAAAACACAAGAAATTACGATACAGGTCCAATAATTCGACCAATATATATGTAACTCCAAAATAAGAATCAAAATTTATAGTTATTATTTTAGAAAAAATGGACAAAAATGCAGTACAAAAAATTACACCGGAAAAACATGATTTTTAGGGATATTTTCAGGAGCGTTTAGCTCACAGATAGGGTTTGGGGTCCGGGGATTCCCGAATCGTCCAATTTTTTCCGGGAATTCCCGGGCAAATATTAAAAAAATAATTTATTTATTATGTTGATCAATAATTTAATGTTACTATATAAATTGGAATTTTTAGATGTATTTCAAATTCATATAAAGGGTGATTTTTTAAGACTTGATAACTTTTTTTTAAAAAAAAACGCATAAAATTTGCAAAATCTCATCGGTTCTTTATTTGAAACGTTAGATTGGTCCATGACATTTACTTTTTGAAGATAATTTCATTTAAATGTTGACCGCGGCTGCGCCTCAAGTGGTCCATCCGCTTAGTCCAATTTTGGCATTTCCACGTTTTTGAGTAACAGAGGCCCAATTGCTGCGAACGGCGACGAATCGATAATTGATGGTCATCATTAACATTGGCCGATACAGCTGCGATATTTTCTTCAGTTCGTACTCTACGTAAGCGTCTTGGTGGTTTAATGTCCAACAATGTAAATTTGGTGCGAAATTTAGTCACAATAGCCCGAATAGCCGTTTCAGTGGGTCGATTAAACTGACCATAAAATGGAAGCGTGCGATGAACTTTCTTAACAGAGCACGCATTTTGATAATAAAATTCAATGATTTGCAAGCGTTGCTCGTTAGTAAGTCTATTCATGATGAAATGTCAAAGCATACTGAGCATCTTTCTCTTTGACACCATGTCTGAAATCCCACGTGATCTGTCAAATACTAATGCATGAAAATCCTAACCTCAAAAAAATCACTCTTTATGTATTTACATTACTGAAAATAATGAGTATTTGTTTATATTATATTACTACAAACAAAACTTTTTATATTCGCTAAATAGCCATTATATGCGAAACCCAGCTAGGGGAATAAAAACTTTCTGTGTTTGCAAGATCTTTATTGTGAAATAAAAATATCATGCCGACAATACTATGGCTTAATGTAAATTTTCTTGTGTTCCTAGAGGAATCGAGGTGAATATCTTCTTCAAGAACAATTTACTTTACATTTGTAGCAAGAAAGAAATGGTCTAAAAATAGGAATACAATAAAAATAGTTCGTCTTGAAACTTTCAAGAGAAATCTAATAGGAATATAAATTTAGGCTACGGTGTATTGTAATGGCCCTTTGTAAGAATTAATGACTGGACTATTTCAATATTTTTATTTTTTATGAATTTATTAAATTAATATTAATTTTTTTATATTTCTATTGTTTTTACAGTTTAGAATGTTCCCCTGTTTCTATAAAATATTTTTGTCTCCAGACGAATGAATATTCTAAATTAAATGCGTCATAACATTCTCCGTCATATGAGTTATTTGTTTCCTTAATAGTTTTCAATTTTGAATCTAGTTTAGGTGTCAGTCACTTCTACCTGCGATATAAATGTCCAATTCTGACGATTAGTCTACAACTTTTCAAGTTTATAATGAGAAAATGTAATTTATAATCGGAATATGTAAGTTCACGAGGAGATGTAAATTCATAACAGGATAGGTAAATGCATTATAGGAGCATGATAATTCATATTGATAAATATAAATTCATAATAAGAACATACAAATTGATAATGAGATATATAAATACAAAATGAGAAAATCCAAATTGATAATGAGAAAATATAAATTCTAATTCAGGAATATATATTCATAAAATATAAATTCATAATCAGGAACTCTAAAATTTATAATCGAAGCTATGTATGTACGTTTTTTATGGATATTTTCGTAGAAACACATATTTTATCAATGTTCTCATTATAAATTTACATTTTCTCAATTTGATTTTATATTTTCTCATTATGAATACATATTCTTGATTATGAATATGGATTTTCTGATTACAAACTTATATATTTCATTATGAATTGGTATGTTCCTATTTTCAATTAATTGTTCTCAATGAATTATGATGTATATATCTCATTATGAATTAACATGTTCCTATTATAAATTTACATTACCCATTATTAAATTAGTATGTCCCTAATATGAATTTACATTTCTCAATATAAATTTGTATGTTCCGAATATAATCTTGAAAAGGTGTAGAGTAAAATATTTGTAAAATGAAAAATAATTTGTAAAATATTTTGACAATAACATTCGTTTTTAATTTGTAATATGACAGTATTGAAAAAAAACAAACCAGTTATTAAATGTTGGTATTTTAAACCATATTGAACATACCTATAAATAAATTACTTTTTCCCGGGAATTCCCGGGATTCACGGGAATGAAATTTTTCATTCCCGTTTTCCCGGGAAATAAAAAAAGTCCGGGAAACCCCAAACCCTACTCACAGACGACTTGATCTAGGAACGAAATATTTTGCAAATCATCATTAAACATTCCAAACTTTGTTTTCGTGGGGTGACTGGAAATTGTTTTTCCATTTGTATGGACCGCGAGCCAGCCTAGTGTACATGTTATGGGGATAGATCTAAAAGACACAGAACAAATTGACTATCTACAAAGATTACTATTGTTACTCCAGGTTTCCTTCAGTGCGAAAACATCCGCAGAGTGTTCTAAGAACACCCATCTCCGCAATATATCAGTTTTATATTCGACAACTTTGTATCCCCTGTCCCATTCGATCATTGAAGGGCATTTGGTTTTGCTAACCTCGTCTTAGGAGTGTTGTTGTTGGATGTTGGTCGAGATACGTACGAAAGTTTTTCTATAATGTGGGCATGTCCGTATGTTCTGTTTCTTCAAGATCCGGTGGCAGACAGTCGACATGAACTGTACGATGGTCTTTGTTGAAAGGAGTACCAACTCTCGGATTCACTACAAAGTAAATGATGGAGGCCCACGAACTTCATGGTTCCTAACCGAAGCACACGAATAAGTGAAATCAAGACCGACATCAGCATAACCACTTCATCCACCTATGCCTTAAATTTGCTGTCTGCAGTCTAACTCTTCAAATATGTGATTTATAACTGGTAAATTAGGGGATAATACTAGTTGATGTTGATTAAATTTTATTCCATTAATCGACTAATTTATTTCAAATATTTGTTCGAATAATGAAAAGATCACAATTTTCGAATAACGAATAATTCGAATAAATTGTCCCAAATAATCGATTAATCGATATTATAAGTTTTGCATAAAAATCATATACATTGCACTATTAACTGATTTAGAATATTCTTTCGGTTTCATTTTACAATGTTCTGTAATCAACGAAGAAAACTTTGGCCAGGTTTGTATATATATATATTGTATATATATGAAATCCAACACACATAAATAGAATATAGCTCAAAATTAATAAAAATGGATTTTCAAGTTAAAATCTGTAACTCCAGGTCAAACCGAACGCTTTCTGGCAGCACTATTCCCAATTTAGATTATTTCGTCACGTTTTTTCTTATTTTAATGCGGTAATAATTCTGCACTCCAACGTGGTAATTATGCAGCTCGTGCGTTGGTCATTGCGAATCGCGGGTTTGCCACTGTGGCGTATGCGTATTGTTATTTACTTTAAAAGTAATCATTCGCCTGTTTGCCACGGTGGCGTATGCGTATTATTATTTAATTTAATATTAATCATTCGCCACTTGTTCGCAAAATATTAGCTAGAACTGGAATAATGTTGTGCCGTCATTTTCTGTGCATGATGTGACATACGTAATCGAAATACAAACCTCGAGATTCTGAAATGCTGAATTCTGCTTTTCTGTGCATTAAAGTGAAATTCGTTGACGATATTCAATTTATTAGATTTCTTCACAATTACGAAAATTGGTGACGTACAATGCAATGAAAATTTTAAATTTGTTTTTTTTTAAATTATATCCAGCTTAGGGTTGATTTCCGTGGCCCCTTGCCCTCACATGAGTGTCAAGTAAGAGAGGTGGAAATTTGTATCGTTTTAATTATCAATTTATAAGCTGTCATCATGAAAATACTACATTTGTAATATTGGTAATATTGATTATTTTCAATGAAATATTTCACTTTCATAACGTTATATCGAATCAATTTTTATATAAGATTCCTATTTCGCCAGATATATGAGTATAATTAGAATAATATTTTAAGATATTCGAGCTTTACCAGCGCTACCATAAATTTATATGATAATTTTTGTAAATAATTTCGCACAAAATTTTATTATAAGCCTTTTTTACATTTCTAATTGAATCTTCATTACTTTTGTGTTTATTTTTAGGTAAGTGGAAACATATCTATTCAACACATTTTGTTAAAAAAATACGTAAGTAAAAGTTATATTATTTGTTTTCTTTTTTTAATATGAGATGTTGGGCGGTAGTCGAGTTGGTAGCGTGGTCGGCTATCAGCGTGGGGGTTGTGGGTTCGATTCCCTCCAGAGGTTCTGGTCTGTCGCTGCAATAACTAGCTACAATGGTCTTAGTCACCTTAGGCTTAAGCCCTGGACCCAAAATTAGAATATAAATTTACTTTGTATTGTAATTCATAATAAATAAATAAATTTCCTTAATATTACTATTCGAAATTTGTCTGTTACTTTCCTGACCAATTATTTTGAAAACTGATCATTCCTATAAAACTAAATAAAATTCGGCTTCAACTCTAACGAGGAGATCGTATATAGACGGTTCAAACGGCGAAAACTCTTTTACTTATTGCAATTTCAAACAAATTTATCAGTCCCAACGCATTTGAACGAAGGGACAGATATACAGACGGAGTGTGCGAGTAGATCATCTTCGAATTGTTTCCATATACTTAGTTATTGCCAAAAAAAAAATAAGAACTAAAAACTGGCCTAAATCATTTTGGTTAGTTGATTTTCGAAAAAAAATCGTAAAAAATCGAAGCCATCATTTCACTACTATCAAACTCACACAGTCGATTAAAATAGACCTAAGCACACTGCTTTAAAATCCCAACAAAATGGATTAGTGTAATCATTTCGAAAATCAAAATAAAAGAATTAAAACTGCGAAAACTTTAATATATTTCAATAGAAGTAATAGAAATTACCTTCAAAATAAGCAACAACTGCAGCTATCGAGGTCAAAAACCGTACTGCTTGATATGGAATGACTCGTACATATAAAAGAGTTGCTTTACTGACTGTCTTGTCATTGAGCAGATCAAACGGCCGAAGCCAGGGTCATAAAATTTTTAGGGTAGTTCCCAAATATGACGGAGACGCGAACTAAGAAAGGGTTTCACGAAATTCGTACTTTTAGGTGGTGAAATGGGACAAAAAGGGATAAACATCGAACATTCGTCCTGAACAAACGCCACTATCTAGAAACATGAAATTCGGTGTGTGCCTTGCACTAACCATGCAGACGAGCCTCAAAAAGGGATTTTTCGAAATTTGTACATTTAAGAGAGGAAAGAGACAAAAAGGGATTTGGTTTGAAGGACCAGAAAGCTTACGCAATCCGTGCACTCGGAGACCCTATTTGATCCATTGTACATGAAATGTATATAAATGTAAAGGTGAATTAGATGAGAGGAGGGGGCAGGAGGTGAGGGATAGAGGAAAAGCGGGAATATCGGTTGTGGTGGAATGGGAGGTGCCAAGTGAGTGGAAGGAGTTAGGAAGAGTTTAGTATGACTGTGTAGTTGTCAGGTAATACTCTTTCTTCCTTGTAATTGTTATGGCCTATGAGTAATACGAGGATACCTCTGGGCACCTTGACATTAGTGTACCTTATGGTTCTCATTCTTACTGATAGGTGCCGGATTCAACGTTATCATCAGTGTGATTCAGAAATCAGAAACTACCCATAATCCAGTCCAGGCCCTTCGAGAATCTCAGCAGGTCATGGATGGTGCGGGTTGCGATTTCATCAATGTTCCTAATTATATAATCTCCTAGGTGTTTTTCCCTACGTACACAGAGAGAGGGCACATACATAAAATGTGCTCGATCGTCTCAATCTCATCCTCGTCCTCACACAGTCGGCAATAATCCACAGTACCTGCGTGCCACCTGCTGAGCCTGCTTCTAACGTTACAGTGCCCTGTGTAGATTCCTATGAGCTTACGCAAATCTACTTTGCCTAACTTTAGTAAAGTTATGGTTTTCTGTTTGTCTGCCTTTGGCCAGGTGGCCCTAGCAATCCTACAGGTTGATAAATTAGTCAATGTTGAGTTCATCATTGCCCATCTGCGTGACTCAATCAGTCTATAGAAAACCCCTATCGGTGGTTTTACTGAGTTTTCGGCTTGCGAGATTTCCATGGATGAACCATTTCTGGCCAGTTCGTGTGCTATTTCGTTCCCACTGATATTGCTATGTCCGGGAACCCAGCAGAGACGGACCACATGGCTTCTGAGGTCATCCAGCGAGCGCTTGAAACTCAGTAGAAGCTTTGATTTGACGTTATGCGACATGATTGATTTAATGGCTGCCTGACTATCTATGCAAAAGTTTATATCTGTCTCCGCCGAAATTTCTATCTCCGCTAGAAATTCTGCTGCTTTTTTGATTGCAAGGATTTCAGCTTGATAAACGCTACAGTTATCGTTGAGTCTGAAAGATTTACGTATCTGTAGTGATTCAATGTAGAAACCCGCACCTGTGCCTATATCCATCTTAGAGCCGTCAATGTAGACAGCCAAGCCTGTCTTTTTTCGGTATAATCATCTGTGGTACTGTTGAGAAGTCCAGAACCGGTACCAAATAGTCAGTACCTTCATTGAAGATTGGTTCTAGCTGAAAGTTCTCCACGTTTCTTTGAAAAACAGTCGCATGGCCGTATGGTCTACTCCTCCAGTAGCCTGATTCCTTGAGCCTAAAAGCGCTTTTTGCAGCAGCCACCTCTGTGAAATGATCCAGAGGTAGCTGGTGTAATATTACATCCAATGCTGACTGCGGTGTGATTTTGAGGGCTCCTGTGATGCTCAGTATAGCTAGTCTCTGTATCTTAGTTAGTTTTGCTAATAGTTTCCCGCTTCTCATGCACTCCACCAGACTAAACAGCCATAGGTAGTAATGGGCCTGACTACCGACCGGTAGATCCAATCCACAACTTTCGGTTTCAGACCCCAGCTCTTACCTATGGAGTTCCTGCACATGTAGAGAGCATTTAGGCCTTTTTTATATCTTTCCTCAGTGTTCCTGATACAGTTCAGCCTGCGATCTAGAATCACCCCAAGATATTTAGCCTCCTGTGAAAGTGGGAGTTCGGTACCATCCAGTACTGGTTTCCTGAATGGATCTATGTTGTATTTCCTTGTAAAAAGAACTAGTTCTGTTTTCCTAGGATTGATGCCCAGGCCACTACTACTAGCCAATTCTGATAACTTCCTCAGTGCACCTTGCATTAAATCGTTGATAGTTGGTAAAAATTTTCCCCTACCATCCCTACCTTATTGCCATCATCAGAAAGGGATCTGAGGATACTGTTCACAGCGAGGAGCCACATAAGTGGGGATAAGACCCCTCCCTCTGGTGTTCCCCCAGTCACCAGTTTCCTTATCAAAAGGGGATAAAAATGGTGGCAATTTAAGTATTGCCGCTACATTCGTTAAAATCGATATCTACATTTCTCTGACAACGTAGACTTGCCACAGAAATGGATTTTTTGCAATTTGTACTTTTAAGATGAGAGCGGGACAAAAAGGGATACAAATGGTACCAACTGAAGTATCTGATATGTAAATTCCTCTCTCCATATAGAAGCACAATATAAATGCATTTTTTTACTTTTAGGGGTGAGCAAAAATTGATCCCTTTTTGGTACCAAATTTGATATGAGAATTCCTCTGATCATGTAGAAGCGCTGTAAAATTTGTTTTTTTAATGGGTGTGCGCGACAAAAAGGGATAAAAATTGTACAAATTTAAGTGTTGCAGATATAGTTGTGAAATTTGGTGTGTAAATTCCCTTGAAAACGTAGAAGTGCAATTTAAATGGATTTTTCGAAATTTTTACTTATAAGGGTTGAGAGTGACAAAAAGGGATAAAAATGGTACCGACTAAATTATTGTAGCTAGAATTGTGAAATAAGTTATAAAATTGCCGACTGCATTCACAAACTTGAGTTCAAGGATATATGTTGTAATTTTTTGTTCGAAGCCGGTTAGAAAATCATGCATACGAAGTGAGTTCAGCTAAAATAGTGCAATCCTACAAGTACATTCCGTTGACTGTGTATGAGTGCTATCTAAGGAGGAGGTTTTCATATTACTATTTTAGATTTATTTATATCCACTAAAAGAGAGTTCAATAAATACTTTCCAAAAACGGTTATCTTGCAGCTGGCACAGTCTCCCTGATCTTTAGAGAAAACTGAACCCAGTGTCACTGAACGTTGTCTAGCCAGGACTATGGCTTAACCTTATTATTGGACAATATTTATTATTTGGGTGATTTTTCATTATGAAAAACTGCTGTCGTAAGTGCAACGTAGAAAACTCTTTAACCTTTACTCTGCGCAGCCGGCTGGCTGGTGCTTGTCCAGAGATATACAGGGTTTTCCAACAAGAGGTGTTATTTGAATCACCCGGTATTTCGGTAGCTGTCACTTTTGAAGCTCTTATTCTTTGACATTTGACAAGTTGAATCTGCTAAAGAAAATTACTAAAAATGGAACGATACAGGCTTCAATAAGGCATTGAAATTATTAAAATTCGTGAATGAAAATGATCCGGAATTCCATCGAAAAATCATATTGACTGATGAGGCCCATTTCCACCTCGGTGGCTACGTCAACAAGCAAAATTGTCGGCTCGGAAAACCCAAAGAGTTATTGTTAGAAGCCTCTCCATTTTCATCGTGTGACTGTTTGCTGCGGTTTATGGTCCGGAGGGGTCATTGGACCTTACTTTTTCGCAAATGAGGTTCGATCAACTGTTACGGTGAATGGATTGAGTTATCGAGAGATGATTAATTATTTTTTATGGTCGGAGTTGGATGGTATTGATCTGGACAACGTTTACTTTCATCAAGACGGCGCTACGTGCCACACATTGCTCTGTTACGGGAAAAGTTTCCGGACCGTGTTATCTCTCGAAGAGGTGATCACAATTGGCCACCGAGATCTTGTGATTTAACACACTTGCGACTTCTTCCTTTGGGGCCACGTGAATGATAAGGTCTACGCCAACAGTCCAGCGTCGATTCAAGACCTCAAAGACAGAATTCGTGAGGCTATCGATGACATAGGGCAGCCACTTTGCTATTTGGTTATGGAAAATTTCATAAATATGATATGGTCCTGTATGCGAGGTAGTGGTGGCCATTTGGCTGATGGTGTTTTTCATTATTAACGGCATACCTTCCTCTTTATTATGAAATAAACATCCCATCATTTATCTCAAAAAATGTCATTTTTCTTTGAATGCCAAAATAACACCTCTTGTTGGAAAACCCTGTATATGAGATATATTTTTGATGACCCAACCATAATCAGTTACTCGACGTAACTTGCTTTGGATATACCCCAGAAGAGAAAATCACTCTGCTTAGCCGACTTTCGACATACCCCATAAGAGAAAATCTTTGAGAGTAAAGGTTTCCTGTTTTGCCGAATTTTACTTTTCATTTTAATCCCAAAAATAAGAAAATGAATTAACTTAGGGGCAATTTCTAAACGATCTGTATAAACGTTTGTCTGATTTTCAATATTAATGCCTAAAACTAAACCTTGAAACTTTTTATGATCGTTATCGGAAAATGGAATCTCTGAAAAGCACCCAAGAGCTTGCTACAATTACGTGCTAAATTGCATATTTACCTAATCATGAGTCCTATCGCATGAACATAACTACTGCGCTGTGGATGATTTTGAACCCAAATTATCATGATGAAGCGTACATGCGATTCGTCCTAACCAACACCACTCCACTCCTCACCATTTCATTGTATTTGTTTCGTATTATTTAATTATTTTCCACTTTGTTTGCACGTATTTAAAATGTCATTTAAACATGATTTAAAGCGTGTTTTTGTTTGTTGTCCGTTCAGGTTTTTTGTTGTTTTCTCTTTCGCTCGGTAAATACTTTTTGTAAATTATTCAAATCAACATATGAAAATGTCATACAAAGTTTGCTTGCAAACCTCCTTCCACAACAGACCAAACCCCCCCCCCTACTGACACGGCAGTCCTTTTGCCAAACAAACGAATGTGAATATTTATTTGAATTTAATGCTTCCTGTTTTGTTGTTCAACTACGGGAGGGGCTGAGCTGTTGTTGTCGAATTTGCAAAGGTGATTCCCTCTGGGATGGAAGCCAGGAGGCGACGTGTTTGTTTAGAGCTTTTTGTTTTGTTGTTGTCAGCGCAGCAGAGTACTGCTGTTGCAACCAACCAAAAGCAAAAAAAAAAGTTGGAGCAGCAAAACACTAACAGCTCGACAAACACACACACATACTACGAGCGAGTAGTACTCGTGCAACATTTCGTGATTATTTATTAATTTAGCGAATTTTTGTGAATAACATCAAAGTTTTAGAGTGTGTGTGTGTGTTGTGTGAGTGTGTGACTGTTCATCATTTGTATGTTGAGCAGTTGAACAGTTGTTTTTCACTTTTTGTTGGAAAACAAAAATTTAATGATGTCAGTCACAACGAGTTGATGTGGGTTGCACCCCACCCCGACTCATACTCCTTTCAAAAGGACACTCACCGTGTGATTTCACATGTTTTGGAAAAGCGATTAACAAAATTATGTGCAAACCTTATTTAGGAACTTCTAGTGATTACTTTTATACAAACAGTGTATCCGAATTCATGAACAATTTGAAATATGCGTCACTTGTGCGCTAAAGTTTTGTTGCTGGGAAAAAAAGACAGCTGACAATCAGAGTTATTAAAATTGTTGTGCCATAATCTGGTGTTTATGCAATTGGTCCATGGAGTTGCAACAAATGTATAATGATTTTTTTGAAAAAAAACTCATCTTCATTGTTAGGTTTTTATTCTTCTTGACGGCTTCGTTCATCTACAAAAATTTTAGATTCAAAAATTGAATGTTGTTTTAATTTTTTTATAATATTACGGTCCCACAGCATTTTTGGAACAGAGTAGCAACCCCATAATTCTGAAAGGGCATGTTGAGTAGATCATTTTTTGTAGCGTAAACTTATAGTCAGCTGGGCCGAGTTTCTTTTTATAGCGGGTCAAACTTTTAATTTTTTTGGTCGAAGGGAGCATTATAATAAGTTGAGAAAAGTGTTGTAAGTTGCATGAGAGAATTCTTATTATTCGTGGAATTTCATGAGGATCATTTTTGTGGAAGATCTTAACCCTCTAGCTCATCTCTTTATGGGCCAATTTGACTCTTTTTTCGAGAAAATCAAAAAAGTCATTTCAAAAAGGACATTAAACCATAAATACCTGGTACCCGAACCTGTTGGATTTTTTCTTGATTTTTGGAGTGCTACCAAATTTTGGCCCAATTATGAATAATTTAGACACAAAAATTTGATATCTATATTGGTCTTCAAGACATGACCGGGTTAGTTTTCTACCACTAGTGCCGTTGCATGTCTAAATTATTAATAATAATGAAACAATCATGATAACTCTCTCGCGCCCGAATTTTCTTTTTAATAAATATATAAAACTATGCTTTTTGATGAGGTATGGGTCTAAATATGATTTTTATAGAGTCTTGGGGTTCTAAAGGGTGATTTTTTGAAAGCTATAGGAAAGTTTTTCAAAAACACACATACAATTCAGAAAAATGCATGAAATCTTTATTTGAATCGATAGTACGGTCCATATAATTTAATGTTTCAAGATTATTTCATGCAAATGTTGACCTTGACTGCGCCTCAAATGGTCCATCCGCTTAGTCCAATTTTGGCATTTCCACGTTGTTGAGTAACAGAGGCCCAATTGCTGCCAACGGCAACGAATCGATAATTGATGGGCATCATTAACACTGGCTGATACAGCTGCGATATTTTCTTCAGTTCGCACTCTACGTAAGCGTGTTGGTGGTTTAATGTCCAACAATGTAAATTTGGTGCGAAATTTAGTCACAATAGCCCGAATAGCCGCTTCAGTGGGTCGATTAAACTGAACATAAAATGGAAGCGCGCGATGAACTTTCTTAACAGAGCACGCATTTTGATAATAAAATTCAATAATTTGCAAACGTTTTTCGTTTGTAAGACGATTCATGGTTAATTATTATTTATTTTTTATTTTTTTTGAATTACAATACAAAGTAAATTTATATTCCAATTTTGGGTCCAGGGATTGAGCCGGGGTGACTAAGACCATTGTAACTAGTTATTACAGCAACAAAAATCGAACCCAAGACCCCCACGCTGATAGCCGAGCACGCTACCAACTCGACTACCGGGGCGCTCAATATTCATGGTTAAATTATAGACCAAACTGAAGATGACAGTGAAACAAAACACGAAACGTGCGTCAGCTGTTTAAACCAGTGTTGGCAAAAAGATAATAGCTAAAAAAAATCACCCTATAATTCATACAGGACATGAGTAACAGGATGTTTCTTAAAATAATTATACTGCAGATATCGGCTAAACAAAAAAATTAAATGGTTTCTTTATGTTGGTATTATATTAAAACAAACATTCTAAATATTTGACAAATATCAACAAATAGTTGTTAATCCGTCTAGTTTCGCAGAAATCTCATTTTTAGTTCGGGGGTAGAAAACTACCCGTGTGCGCATAAATGGGTTAAGGGATTAAAATGTTCTACGAAAATATCGGAAAATTTCAGTGGGGGTTCACCGAAGACACCAATGTTGTAATTGAAGCACTTCACGCTTAAATTGCACAATTACACGCCAACTTATACAACATAATTACTAGGGGTCCATGTTATTTTGGAAGATCGATCTTTTTCGACAAAAAAGTGGGCATTACGTTAGAGCTGGCCGAAGCCTCATGACCATCCGATGCGTTTTCGCTTCGCCCAATGGGCTGAAATTCGTTTGGCAGAATATAAAGAATTTTACCGAAAAATCATGTTTTCAGATGAAGCTCATTTTCACTTCGGTGGCTATGTCAATAAGCAAAATGTTCGCATATGGGATTCAGAAAACCCACATGCGTCTATTGAGAAGTCAATGCATCCACAACGAGTCAGTGTTTGAGCTGGCGGCATCATTGGGCCACTTTTCTTCGAAAATGAGCCAGGAGCAGCCTTTCCAAAAAAACCAGAATTTTGAAAAAAATTAATTAGTAATTTTTTATAGCCGATTGTAATTTAAAATTTTAAATGGCCCAGCTGAATGACATTAGTACTTTACCGCAAGAAATTGTCCTAAAAATTGTACACTATTTTGTATATGAATAGAATTGCTTTCAAATATCAAATTGCAATTGACATCGGTTGTATGTAGGTATGAAAGATATATCCGTTTTATTTTATCCAAAGTTTGTGTGGTGTTTACCAGAAAGGGTGTGACAATATTTCCCGTATTCCAGGTGTCTACAATGTCTATGTAAACATTGTAAAATATCAAATTTCAGAGTATTCCGATTTTATCAAAAATTAATTCCGAACAGAAAATTTCATTCGGCTCTGTGATATTAATGAAAGTTTGCAAATTTGTACTTCTCAATAATAATAAAATAAGCCACATTTCCCGCAAATTTCTTCTGTTTTAATAGAATATTACCAAATCTCCATTATGTAACTTGTGGAGCGTCTTACTGACACAATTAGCTGCTAATAAAAATATATTTTTAAATATATATTAGGTTTTTTTCTAGTAATAATTTAAAAATAAATAGGAACAGATAAAACATATAGTTTTTTAAGATTTGACAAATATCTATTAAACTAGATGGAATTTGCTGGTCATGATCTCATACCAGAAAGACGTTTCTAATTTTTATACCCTCATGGTATATATCATTTGGGACAGAAAAAAGTGTAACGCATTGAAGGAGTGACTTAAGGCCCTAAGTATGTTTGGACCAAATCTGTTTCACGGCTTTTAAAGGTGTTTGAGCCATGTCCATCCGTCTGGCTGGCTGGTGAGCAAGATAATTCTCGAAAGGAGTTAAGGAATCAATTCAAACGTTGCACATGGTAATATTTTTCCCAAACATAGTTTAAGTTCGAAGATGGGCGAAATTGCCACGCCCCTTCTGGTACCTCCCACACAAATGACCCATATTCCCATGTTAAATTAAAACTACTGTAAGTTCCACACGGATCTTCGAAATCAGATATATTTTGGTATTTGATAATGTTTTTATAATGACTTTAAGTGTACTAAATAACGGGTTTTGCACGCCCCTTCCAGAACCTCCCACACAAATCACCACAAACTACATAAAATTGAAGCTGTTATAACTTCTATACGGGTGATCGGAATACTATGAAATTTGACATTTGGCAATGCTTTTATAGAGGTTACATTCGTATTAAATATGGCCGATATTGACACACCCCTTCTGGTATTTTTTTGTTCCACCCAAAGTTCTACAGAATCGGCGACAAGAGCAAACATTTTTGTGATCGTTTCACATGGAATTACTGTGGTGAAAATATTAGCTTTCTTCGAAAAGGCAAATTTTAATTTATTTTATAAAACATTATGCCTAAATTAAAATAGAAGGAATAAAGAGATTTCGAATAATGTCTAAATAATGAAACGCAACTGACGTCGCTGATTAAATTTTTGTAAAAATAAATTGTGGCTTCTATTTTTTACGATTTTTTTTCTTGCAGAATAAACCAGAATTTAATTGGAACATAATTTTTTCAGCAGTTTATTAAAAAAACATTTAAAAACAATGAAAAATTAAAGAAAAAGTAATTGATGGGGAAATTTTCTTTTTTTTATACCATTTTATTTCTTGGATTTTTTCATTGTTTTTAAATTTTGTATTAATAAACTACTGAAAATATAATAAGTCTGAAGATTTTTCAATTAAATTTTGGTTGATTTTGCAAGAAACACAAGTAAGGAAAGGCTAAAGTCGGTCGAGACCGACTATCTGATACCCTACACTTTCTACTCCACTACATTTCAATTCGGTGAAAATGTGAAGGACATTTGTATGGGAGCTATATATAAATCTGAACCGATCTCATCCATTTTACCATAGATGTTTCAAAAGTAAATATATAATATGTCCTGCCGAATTTGAAGAAAATCGATTAAGGTATGTGGTTTCTACAACGGGTAACCTAAATCGCTAGCGAAATTTGTGTGGGAGCTATATCTAAATACATATGAACCGATTTGACACATTTTTCTCACAGATGTTGCTAGTTAAAATATGAGGTGTTGTACCAAATTTCATCAAAATCGATTAAATTATAATTAAATTATACTTATTTTATAGCTAAGAAGCCAAAAGCACGTTATAGCCACGATATACTGTAAATAAAAAGATGTAAAAATCGCATTACGGCAAGAGATTGTATAGTCACCTGAATTGCAAAAGGGCGGAACCTCATAAAATTCCTAAATTGGAATTTTGATTGAACACCTCCAGAACATTGCCAAAAATGTTGACTTAAGACAAAAGATGGTTTTTCAGAACAAACATTTTCAAACACTTTTCACGAAAACAGAGCGATGTGGCATCATCTTCATTCCGATATTCATCATTTAAGTAGCATTCGAGAGGAATTCATTGCAGCTATTTTATACAAAATATTGTTAGAGAATATGAGAACGGGTATCAGTTGTCATTATGAAAACCCATAAAAAATTACTATGAATGTCCAATAATTTGACCAATGAGTTATTTTAAGACAAGAGTAACAAGTAAGTAAGCTTCAGTCGACTGAACCGATTTATATATACGCTCACTCTCAGAGGACATATATACGGAAGTTACATTAAATTTAACATTTATAATATAATTGTAAAAACATGATCACATATCAAGTTATAGAGCGATAGAGACAATTGTGTGGGAAGAAGGGGCGTGGCTAAAGCGTGAATATTTTTTATGTTCAAAGTGATTATAAAAACATTTTCAAATATAAAAGTTCAAATGATTTTCACTACCCGTATGGATGTTATATCGGTTTTATTGTACCCAAGGATTATGCCACTTTGTGTGTGAGGTACCAGAAGCGGTGTGGCAATATCGCCCATATTTTAGGCGTCTATCAAAACATTGCCAAATATCAAATTTCACAGTATTCCAATCATCTGTATATATGTTATAACAGCATTAGTTTTACGTACTTTAGGGTGATTTGTGCGGGAGGTACTGGAAGGGGCGTGGCAAAACCCGCATTATTTAGTACACTTAAAGTGATTATACAACATTGTCAAATATAGCTTATTCCGATTATCCTTGTGGAAGTTATACGGGTTTTAATTTAACATTGGAATATGTGCTATTTGTGTGGCAGGTACCAGTAGGGGCGTGGCAATTTCGCCCATCTTCGAACTTAAACTAAGTTTGAACTTTGTATGATGGCTATATCTAAATCTGAACCGATTTGACACATTTTCTCCACAGATGTTTCTTACTTAGATATGAGGTGCTGTGCAAAATTTTTTCAAAATCGCTTCAATTATGTGGCTTCTAGAGCAGAAAAAGTCAAATTGGGAGCAACACTAGTGTGGGAGCTATATTTAAATCTGAACCGATTTAATTCAAATTAAATAGTGTCCGTCCTTGACGTGCAAAAATCGTTTGTGTCAAGTTTCGTTACAATCGGACAATAATTGCGACCTGTATCGTGATTACAAGAATAGATGGACAGACAGACAAACGGACGATTCAAAAAATGATTCTATGTCGATCGGTATAATAAAGGATGGGTATATATCGCCTCCTTTTGGGTGTTACAAACAAATGTACAAAGACATTAACCCTGTGGTGTAGGGTATAAACATCGTAAAAAATAGAAGCCATCATTTTACCACTTCCAATCTCACACATTCACTAAAAAAGACACCTAAGAAATCTACTTTAAAATTTAAAACAAATAGATTAATGTAGTCATTTCGAAAATCAATATAATAGAAATAAAATGGTAAAATTTTTAAAATAATACCTCCTCAATATTCTACAAGTAATTGATTCAAAACAAGGTATAGCACATTAAAATCGATCAAGTATTTCAGGAGTTACAGGCGATTTAATGAACACGCCTTTTTGAAAAAAAAAAAATTTATATTGGTCATTAGAGACTGAAAGTAAAGAAAACTTTCGGCAAAGCTCGCTCAAATATTTTCAAAAGATAATATTCAATTTTGGAAAATCTCACACATTACAACATTTTTGTACTTCCGTCCATATTTATATACACACATATCTTTAAAAGCGTAGAGATCAATTTATAGTTTTCTTCCATTTAAACTAAACAATTTTATTGATTGATATCACGTTCAATTATCTTTGTACTTAATATCGAAATTACCAATTTAAACACATGGGTTTAGGTCATGTCAACAGTTTTATTGATGACTTGACGTGGTCATGACATATGCCAATACTCATTATATTGCATTCCTTATATTTCACATGCGAAGAAACTCTTCAGCTGCCAATTATTTAAAAGGATTTACAATCAATTTAATTGTGATAAAGTAAACCCAACCCCATCCCCAATCACACTCCACCACAACTGCTGCCAACACACACAGATGGACACATAAAATCATGTAAATGTATGACAAGTCTATATGTGTGTGTGTGTGCGTCCATTTAGTATATGATTGAAAAATAATTTAATTATATGACAGAGCATATCCTCCCACGCTGCAATAAAATTATATCCCATTATTTCCAAGTGGTCGCACTGCCACAATCCTCACTCACACTATTACAAGCACCACTGTATATATATATATTTAGGGATGACGAAACTGAATATATTTTTCGATATGTGGCTTTTTCAATATCTCCTTATTTTTCCATATAATCCACTTGAAAACCGCAATTTACGTGGAAAATGTTTGAGAAGATAACAGCCTTCATGAGGCTCATTTTCATCTCGTTGGCTATGTCAATAAGCAAAATTGCTGCATATGTGGTTCAGAGAACCCACACGTGACTATTGAGAAGCATTCACAACGAGTCACTGTTTGGTGTGGATTTTGGGCTGTACTGAAAAAATTGGGTTGATCGGATAGTACCTCAGTCGAGTCAGACATGGTAGTCATATGAATGATATTGTTTTCCATCATTATATGACAAAGTACAACCTTTCCAATAAAACCAGAAATTAGAAAAAATAATCAGTACTTTCTTTTTGCCGATTCTAATTTAAAGTATTACATGGCCCAACCTATAAAAGTAATACAAGTTCCATGGTCTCGAATCTCGAAATCATTTGCAATTTGAAAATGTTTGGCAAGTTTTTTACAGTTTTTATAAATATCCAAGTTTTTAATAATTTATTTGTAAAAGTACAAAAAGTTTCAAAATCATTCTTTGGATCCACCGATCCTGAGACAGGTTTTGGGACCAGACTTGTGAAAATATTCATCTCGTATTGACAAAAAAACTCAAAAAAAAAATCATAGTCAAATTTCAACATCCCCCCTTTTCGTTATCGATGTTGACATCCCTATCGCATATCCCATAAAATAATCAATCAAGAAAACTTTAATGAGAAAATCAACATCAATTCAAGAGAAATTATAAATTGAAATATGTACAATCAATCACATATTATTTATTGTTTTACATATATACGACAGAGAGTAAAACAAGAAAGTCAAGCATATTCACATTGACATTATGTCGGTTTTAGCAGTGATGGTTGAAGGGGCGCCTATACAAATGGTGGGGTAAATTATATCAAATGGCGCCTTAATGATTGGAGGGGAAATTAATTTCCGTTAATATGCGCAAGGGTACCGATGTGGGGGGGGGGGGGCGGGGGGTTGGTGTGAGGACACGAATCGGTCAAATGCAGAAACCGAAGAATAAAGCCGTCAGAACCATGCAATCGCTTGTATTGGATTTCATGGTAGGTGGTGATAGGCGAGACACTGACGCTCATAACTGAGTGAACAATTTGATCAGATCCAAATGTAAGAACTTTTCTTTTTAACATTAAAAAAATGTACCGTTACAATGACATTTCTCAGTTTATACACACCGAAATTGTCTTTAGTGTTAGTTTGAAAGTGGTCTAAGTCACTGAGATTGTTTTTTTTTTTATTTATAATGTCCACTTTAAGTGATTCAGATAATCTGAATAACATATATAATTAAATTATTTGAAAAGTAAATAATAATTTCAATATAAAGTTTCTAGACGAACAACCTGTACATATTTATATATTTTTTTAATTTTTTTGAAATATAATATTTTGTGTCTTCTTTCATTTTTGGCGCGGATATATTACCTTTTCGAATTAAAATAAAATATTTTTTGTTTAATTTTTTAAATTTTAAGAAGAATGAAAGTGGTCTAAGTCAGTGGTCAGTGGTCTAAGAGGTACCAATGTTGTCGATTTTTTGTTATAAAAGTTATATATAGTAGTATGATAGTCTAAGAAAAAATAAATTGGAAAAATATTTTTCAATTTACTCAAACATTAACCATTGCATATCTCAAAACGGATAAAGTGTGACTTAGACTGCTATCATACTAACTGGCACATATAATTATCGTGTAGGTGGAGAAAACAACAAAAAAGAGTTGGAAAAATATATTTCGTTTTTTAATAGCTAACATTCAGACGAAAAAAGAATGACTATATGTAATATATCTGTGGATAAAAGTAGGAGAAATGTAGACGAAAATTGGAATTTTGGGTTCCGTCTGTTGAAAGCACGCTAGCATCTAAACGAAAGGAGCTAGAACGTTCAAATTTTCCATAAATGCGTCTTATAGTTGTAGATCGGTTGGGATTGAAACGGGGTGAAATCGGCCCAAAGGGAAAATTTTTTCCCTCACAAGGACTAAAAATTCCCAATATTTATATCCCTAATATTTTAGCGTATTTAAGCATGTTTTTTGAATATGTATGTTTATATTTGCTTGATATTTGGTATGCGCATTCTCCTTATAAATAGCAAAACAGTGCATCATAAAGTGATTCTTATTAGTAGGAGGTTAAATGGGGCAAAAAGGGATAAAAATGGTACATATTAAACGACAACAGCTAGAAACACGAAATTCGGTGTGTACATTCCTCTAATTGAGTAGATACATAATATAAAATTATTTTTTCCAAATTCGTACTTTTAAGGGGTAAAATAGGAATAGAGGGATAAAAATGGTACCAGCCAAATGGCTCTCCTGATTGCATAGACAAGTAAAATAAAAAAATTAGTACTTTTTGGGGTTAAAATGAAAAAAGGGGATAAAAATAGTACCAATCAAATGACCGCAGCTAGAGTCATGAAATTCGGAGTATACATTCCTCTGACTGTGTAGACACGGAAAATAAACTGATTTTTCGAAATTCGTACTTTTTGGGGTCAAAATAGAAAAAGGGGATAAAAATTGTACCAACCAAATGACCGCAGCTAGAGTCATGAAAATCGAAGTATACATTACTTTGACTAAGTAGACATGAAACATAAAAAGTTTTTTTCCAAATTCGTACTTTCAAGGGATACAATGGGTACGGAGGGATAAAAATGGTACCAACCAAACGTCTACACCTGTAATAATGAAATTCGGTGTATACATGCCACTGATTGCGTAGAGAAATTCGTACTTTTTGGGGTTAAAATGTCAAAAAGAGGATACAAATAGTACCAACCAAATGACCGCAGCTAGAGTCATGCAATTCGGAGTATACATTCCTCTGACTACGTAGACACGGGAAATAAAAGGATTTTTCCAAATTCGTACTTTCAAGGGATACAATGGGTACAGAGGGATAAAAATAGTACCAACTAAACGAATACAGCTAGAATGATGAAATTCTAATTGCGTAGAAACGTCAAGGGGTAAAAATGGTACTAACCAATGGGCGCAGCTGGAATCATGGAATTCGGTGTATACATTCCTCTGACTGCATAGACACGCAAAATAAAAAGTTTTTTCCAAATTCATAATTTTTCTTTTACGGCAACAATTGGTTGAATCATGAAGTTATGTTATTTTGCACTGTGTACGTCTGATAATGGATTTTCAAAATTTGTACTTTTGGAATTAAAATAGAATGGAAATAAAGAATGATTTTTTTGAGGTTAGGATTTTCATGCATTAGTATTTGACAGATCACGTGGGATTTCAGACATGGTGTCAAAGAGAAAGATGCTCAGTATGCTTTGACATTTCATCATGAATCGTCTTACAAACGAACAACGCTTGCAAATTATTGAATTTTATTATCAAAATGCGTGCTCTGTTAAGAAAGTTCATTGCGCGCTTCCATTTTATGGTCAGTTTAATCGACCCACTGAAGCGGCTATTCGGGCTATTGTGACTAAATTTCGCACCAAATTTACATTGTTGGACATTAAACCACCAACACGCTTACGTAGAGTGCGAACTGAAGAAAATATCGCAGCTGTATCGGCCAGTGTTAATGATGACCACCAATTTTCGATTCGTCGCCGTTCGCACCAATTGGGTCTCTGTTACTCAAAAACGTGGAAATGCCAAAATTGGACTAAGCGGATGGACCACCTAAGACGCAGCCGCGGTCAACATTTAAATGAAATTATCTTCAAAAAGTAAATGTCATGGACCAATCTAACGTTTCAAATAAAGAACCGATGAGATTTTGCAAATTTTATGCGTTTTTTTTAAAAAAAAAGTTATCAAGCTCTTAAAAAATCACCCTTTACAACCAACTATAGCACCCACTATCTACCAATATTTATGGTATTTAATCTTTTTGAAAATATAAATGTAAGAATATTTACTTTTTGATTTGAAATAAATAATGGTTTGAAATAATTAAACTATTATATTTATTTATAAAATTATTTTTTTAATATTTGTGTTTGTTTTGGTTTGGCTATATTAAAAAATTTATATTTTCCTGTAATATTACTGCACTTCTACGAAAATCGACAGCCTCTGTGGAATGCAATCCATGGTGGAGGGCCGAACTTAACGCCATTTTTACTTGTTTTGTGATATATTTTGGTGTCGTTAACTCAATTACATTAAAATTGGTTTTATGTATTTTTTTATTATTTATTTAAAAGTCTAATTTATGTACTTTAATATTTGAACAATAATTTCGGTTGTATCGATCACGCTCGGTAACTTCACAAACAAACCAACTACAATATGAATATATGTATCAAAAGAAATTTTCAAAAAAAAATATTTTGTGTTGCCTTTATAGAACTTAGCCTCGATAACCATAATGTTGACTTACTCTGGATAATTATCCAGGCTAAGTCAAACATTTTTAACACAAAATTATTTTTTCAAAATTTGTTTGCACACACAAAAATATTTTTTTATTTTGTTTATTTTGAGTGTAATTTTAACATTTTATTTAGATTTTTGTTATCGCAGCTTAGTTATCTAGTCTTAAAGAAAAACAGCCATATTATTAAAGCAAATTATGCTTTTTTACATTCTCTTTCGATATTCTATGAAAGAGAAAACAAGCGTAATAAAAACATAGAGATATATATAGAAATTAGTTGAATTTATCTAAAATTAGATTTCTAATATCTCCGTAACTGACATTGGAAATTGGTAAATTTGACCTACCAAATACGAATAAAAAGGTCCAGCAATAACTTTCAACATGTTAGTAAGGGAGAGATGCAATATCTATCGCTTGCTAATCTGCAGATTAAGCTCTGATTTTTGTGGGGGAAGTGCTGAATTAGAGCCATTACTGGTATGTAATAATCGCATGTTTAGGTTAAAAATTAAATGCCGCGGCCGGCATTTGATCAAGGGACTCTTTATACCCTATACCACAGGGTATAATGACTTTGTGCATTTGTTTGTAACACCCAAAATGAAACGAGATAGACCCATCGTTTATTATACCGATCGACTTAGAATCACTTTTTGAGTCGATTTAGCAACGTCCGTCGGTCCGTCTGTCCATCTATTCTTGTAATCAAAGTACCGGTCGCAATTGTTGTTACGAAGGACGAACGCTATTTAATTTGAAGAAAATCGGTTCAGATTTAGATATAGGTCCCATACACATTTTGCTCCCGATTTTACGCTTTCCGCTCTAGAAACCATATATTTCATTTGTACTTTTAAGGGAGGAAAGAGACAAAAAGGGATCAAAATGGTACCAATTTAAGAATTGCAGCTAGAATCGTGAAAATCGGTATTTACATTTCTCTGAATACGTAGCCTTGCAATATAAATTGATTTTTCTAAATTTGTACTTGTAAGGGGTGAGCGGGACAAAAAGGGATAAAAATGGTACCAACTAAAGTATTTCAGGTAGAATCGTGAAATTTCGTATGTAGGATCTCAGGTCGATATTTCAAGGTGTTAAATATTACATACTTTAAATACCGGTCACAACTTAGATTTTGTTTTCTTATTGCATAGTGATAAAGTAATATTTTTTTTAAATTCATGATAAATAACCCTTCAAGTATAAACTTTAGCCCATTATAATTTTTTTTGGCCACACGGACATTTTATGATGCTATTGTCTTGGTCATTTCGAGTTTCGCAAAAACAGTGACATTGACCTCTATGAATTGCTATAAAACAAATACCATTCAAGTGTTCAATTAAACAAAACATTCAAATTCATTTGCAATCCAACTTTTGCTTGACACTGTATTTTCACACACACATATACACTCACACAGCAAACCTTAAAATAATTATTTCTGCAGCAAAGAGCAACGCTTGTATCAAAACGGAAATGAGCTGAGAAAGAAAGAGAAAAAAACACAACTTAATTGCCATTTTTTGTGCCTCCATCAGCTCAGCCTCTCATAATTGAAAATATTGAAAGGCTTCTTTCGAGATGTGTCTGCTACTGCCTGTGCCATCGCGGTGTCCCCGTCGCCATTTACTGTGAAACCGAGTGCCATGGTCGCCGGCGTACAAAAAGTCCACCAAAAAAGGAAAAAAAGGAATCTCTTCATAAACTGCCATTATAAAAATGTTATATTGCTGCAAATGACATCAAATAGAATTTATGAGTGTTTTTCCTTCGTTCCTTGTTCAGAAGCACACACACGCACCGACACCACAGCGTATCCTTTACGTGTATCTATCCGTGTCCATGTGCCGTATATGTATGTATGAGTGTGTGTGCACATATGCGACTGTATAGTTTTGTTGTACTGTGTGTATACTTTATTTGTAGTATTAAATCTTTACAATAATCCTTTCAAATGTTCCAAAAGTGCATATGAGTTGGAGTGAGCATGATTGTGATTGTGAGAATCTGTCGGTCCGTCTGTTCTGTCGTCCTTCCCGCTCCTCTGTATCTTCATTTGGTTTTATGGCAGTGCGAGTATAACCATTCTACTGCAGTGTAATTTTGGCATACGACTATACAATTTGCTGTAGGGATTTTATTGTTTTTCCTGTTTGTTTGTTTGCTCGTTTTTGTATTCTGCCCTAGAGGAGAGCAGCCCGATTAAGTTGGTCCATCTGTTGGTAACACCTGATAAGAGTATGCGGTAACTTTACGCGTAACTCGTAGAGTATATTCAAGTTATGGACTTTACAGGACCATGGAAACATTATATAGAAGTCCCCAGAATTAAGCAAAAAGTAATCTCTACTAACACTTAAAATGAACTTAAAACCATTTTCATAAATAAATCCACAAATTGTAAGGTTATTACTTTATTATTTTCTCTTAAATCGTCTCTTTACTATGTCTTTGATATAAGGAAACTTTCCTATACTTATTTAAATAATCCTACATTTAAAGAAATTTGAACTAAAGAGGAATAACATTGTGGGACTAAATGATGTATTTAATTACGGCTTTGGAAGACTATTTATGTGACTGTCTCTTTTACAATATTGAGTCCTTTTTATGATCTGATCATTTTTCAACGGTGATCCCAAAAACGAACCTCGTAACATTTGGCAAATAAATTGTAAATTTTTGGTATCAAAAGGCGTACTCTGTGTTGCTGACAGTTGAGGGTTATTTCAAATAAAGTGCCACGCGTCAGCGCAAGTTTTCGTGGTTGAGCCATATTTGAAAAAAATAAAGTCATTTTCAGTTATGAGGTTCATTTTCATG